>OZ026609.1:9222540-9367540 GCA_964020085.1 Micromussa lordhowensis
ATTGTATTTTTCAACTTTTTTGACTATTCCAAATTTAACATTTTCCTTTTTGGCAGGCCCTCACTGAAAAACACCTTTGGTTACGTGAGCTCCCTGGTAAAATATTGGGGAGTGCATAATTACACTTCTTTCTTTTCTGTCACGCAAACTTACTAATTAAAGAGGTCACGCAATAAATCATTTGTTAATATTACGAGCACAGTGTCCAGAGGAAAAGATAAGCTAAATTCTCCGCATCTCTTTCCCCGCTCTGTTAACGTCTCCAATAAATCCCTCACACGAAAAAAGTATATATACATGAATGTAATATTAAACAATTATTGGATGAGGTTTTGCATGATATCATTAATTATCAAAACCGAGGTCTGTGTTATCTGCCGAAGCCGAATAACACTTTGTATTTTGGGTCACTTGGGATTAGTCTTTATTTGGAGTTGTTTTGTTTCCTGTCTTTTATTTCTTTTGTTTTACGTAAGCTTACGTAATCTGTGCTCCGGTACCTGCAGAAAGATCCATTGTTTTATTATACGTTTTTCACATATTTCATACTCAGAAACAGAAGCGAAGCATTCAGCCATTTTGTTTCTGAGGAGAACACTTCAAGGGGCTTAGTAACCAGGCAGACGTTGAACTTGACATGATAAATGCATTATCTTAATACATTTATCATGTCAAGTTCACAAGCTATTGTGAATTGATTGAATGCTCTCGACCAATCAGATTTTTCATAGTGAGTCTGATGTATAATAATAAATAATATATTTATAGGGCGTACGTTTCTCGGCGGTGCAACTAAATTTACACTTTTCTTTTATTGTCATAGCTAAGTTAAATGAGCTGGGAATTGAAGATGGACATATCCCGGATGAAGCCATGACAGCGTCCTCAACACTGGACGCCAATCACGGGCCAGGCCGAGGAAGACTAAACCAGGGACCTACTGGTTCCCAGGGTACCGCATGGTGCGCCGCGGAGTCAGACTCTGATCAGTATCTTCAGATAGATTTAAGTGAGTAGAATGCTATCCAATCTCCATAGATCTCGTTGCCGTTGCAGGTTTTATGAGAGAGTGCGTATAAAGAAAAGGAGTATTCCACAGTCGTGGGTGACGTGTAACTCCTGAATTGTCTCAATTAGCGTTTTCAGTGAGGTTATGAAGAAATTGTTCTTAGTCCTAGTCTATATATAGACTATATTGTCTGGTAGTTGTGTCCCTGTTTCCTCAGGTCAGCTAAAAAAACTGAAGAAAGTTAACACTTCAAATGCATGGCCGGTGTACAAACTCGGCTGTAGCGTTCAACTACCTTGATTAATGGACCAATTGTTTAACTGACAATTACTGATCGATCGACTTATGTTGATTGACTGACTGACTGACTGACTGACTGACTGACTGACTGACTGACTGACTGACTGACTGACTGACTGACTGACTGACTGACTGACTGATTTGCAGCTAACGGGTTAACTGACTTACTTACAGAAACTACACTACTTCATTGATTACACTTTTCTTCTCATCAGTCTATAATTCACGGGTGACTCATATTGCTACGCAAGGAATGAACGATCCGCCTCAGGTTGTAAATGGAACTAATGTGACCTCCTGGGTGAAAGATTATACACTGCAATACAGCTCTGATGGAGAAACCTACAATGGGTATTATTTCGGCAAAGATTTAAAGGTATAGAAATATTGCATCCTTCAAAATTTTAACACCAGACTTAGATGTAAGTAAATTTGGTTTTATCCTTTTTAAATTTACAACATGACGGCACTCAGGCTGCTGACTCGTTCCCAGTCTTAACTTCATACAGCGCACGGCACGGTGCAGATAAAAAAAATGCGAGATTGGAGAACAAGGGGTGACGCCCACCTCACCCTGAGTTCCCACCTCGCGACGTGCTGCGTGCTGTATGAAGTTGTATAAAGCCGACTGGCGACGAGTCAGGCACAGCTATGTTCTTCAGGATTGTGTAATTGCGCCACAATATTACACTTTGTTGTATGGCAGCTCTGAAAATCCGAGAGGGCTTGGGGTCACTACCAGTGAATCTTGTTCCATATTTAGGAATTATTTTTTTCACTTGTTATTAAAAGAGTAAACGAACTTAGATGTTTATAGGGAGTTAGGTGTTTTAAAACAAAAATAACAGACAAACCAATGCCGGTGTTTTGTTGCTATTTTTCTCCTGATACAGAGTTTTGAGGGTAACAAAGATGGCGGCACTATATCGTGCTGTGAGCTTCCATATCATTTAGTGGTTCGTTATCTACGATTCAAGCCTGTGTCATGGGAGACAAAGATTTGTTTAAGGATCGGAGTCTTCGGTATTGGGAATGTCACTGGTAAATATCAATCCCTACCTTTTGAATACCCCCTTTAACAACAGGTTTTCGTAGCAAAAAGCGAAAAGTATAACACGACCAAAGTAAATCTAAGAAAATAAGCTATTCGATGAATCATGATGTGAATGAAGTAAAGCGTAGTGTACACAAAAAATGTGACGACAAATATTGACCTGGTACAAGAGACCTTAATCCATCTTCCCTTGCTTAGTGAATATATACTAGTTATGCAACGCTCTCGAGTGTTATACTGTTGAATATCCCCAAGAGAAAATGAGGGACAGAGAGGGAGGCTCCTAGTCCAGGCCTTGGGATATGTCAATTCCGCTAAAGTTATTTATAGATGGGCTCTCGAACGGAAGTCTGTTTTCCGCCGCACCAAAGCCAACCTCGATCTGATGTTCTTAGTGAAAGCAAAATAATGGCGGACAACGTGGAGATACAATTTGTCGATGATCACTCATTTTCTCTTGATATCCCACGAGTCACTTGAATTTTCTCGATATACACAAGCGCCTTTAGACGAGTGTTTATACCAAGAAAATGCAAATGACAAATGGAATATTCCATGGCATATCACGTACAGTGACCAACACAATCAATGCGACATACGCGCGGCGCATGATGATAGGAAGGTTGGGTGTAATACGGTCGGATATGAAACAGCTTTCCTGTATTCTGATTGGCTGTAATTTCTATGGCATGGTATAAATACTAATATTTCAAGGTGTAGGGAATGTGAGTTATTGCAACGCATTTTCGACAGCGTCGAGCCTGCTAAATCAGTTATCTCTGATATAAAGTGAACATATAGTGTAAAAGTCTTTGAAATAAGATTTGAAACCATCGTCGACAACAACGACATAAAAATATTTACTCATATTATATACTTTACTTATATTTTGCTTTGCAGCCCAGAATATAATCACACAAGATTCAATCGCTCTTCGCCATTACTGGTGGTGTAAGTCATTTTGTTATTCCTCTCTGTAACCATTTTCGCTTATATAGTTTTAATAACTCGTTGGCAAAACTTTTTTCCACTGAAGCCTAAAGGGGGCACGCGACCATGGCGAAAGGTGTTATGGGTAGTGCCAGTTTACCATGGCTTCATCAACGTTTATAACGTTCAGTGCCGAGGAAAGCGAAACGGAGAATAATAGATTAATTCTATTCCCTCTATCAGGCTGAAACACTGAGAATTTCGATCAACCTGAGCGGTAAAGTGACACTACTCATAACTCCTTACAGCTTTGTCGCGTACATTTTTGCCCCTTCGTAGGACAATATTTATCGAAAAAGCTGTATCTTTTTCAGCATGACTCTAAACCTATGAGGGGGAATGTAAGTGACAACTCATTATTTACAACATTCATTGTTTTCTAGGGCCTTTGATGTGGGTTTTGATAATCTTACTTGTCTTCTTTATCATATTGGCTTTGTGTTTCTATCGCCGAATACGTAAAAGGTAGGTTTTTTTTTTTTTGAGATTACAAAACATATTCTCCGATGAATAGAATGCTTTCAAACCTAGAAAGGCAACCTCTGTATATGTCAAAGATCATTGTATACTAAAACAGTTTAAGGGCTAAATGATAAGTAAAGATTTTTTTTCTGTGGTCTGTGGTGAGCTTGTTCCCGAAATTCCACGTGCCTATGTTCCACTGTATTCTTAAAAAAAAAGATGATCATGCAAGCCAGTCTGTCTCGGAGACGCTGATTTCCCTTTCGTAAACGGTCGATGCCATTTTCGTAAACGGTTTATGCCATTTTTAACGGTCGATGCCATTTTCGTAATTGGTTGATGCCATATCTGCTTTAGTTTAGGCCTGGACAAGGTAGAAACTGGTATAATTTGTTGATGGAGTAAAATGCACTCACCAAATGCTTAATTGTTCATATTCACACTGGTTTGCTTGCGGTTAGCTCTTATTTGATGTTTGGGGCAACTCTATTATTAATGTTTAAGAATGTCACGTTTTATAATTAAATGTTGGGGAAAATTGGCGGATCAACCTGGTAGTGTAGTGGTATAAGAGGGATGTCAGGAAAAAGAGGTTCCGGGTTCGATACTAGGTGGTTACTTGCAAATTTTCCTTTTTCTTTAATTTAGTAGAGAAAACTTCGTGTCGCGAAAATGGCAAAGACCGTTTACGAAACGGACAACCGCCTCGGAGACCAACAAATACATATTTATATCTGTAGAAAAGGACTACAAATTCAGAAAACGGCTTTCTCAGTCAGATTTCATTCCATAAAACGATGCAGCATTCCCTCTATTATTTTTACCAGACGTTTCTGTCTCGACAAATATTCAACAATGCCCGTTACTGCACTGTGATTCTTGTTTGTTTTACAGATTAGCTTTGAAGCCGAGGCCCAGTAAAACGGAAAAGAAGCAACCATCGTTCTACACGAACCCAAGGGCGCCAAAGTCGCAGCCACAGAACGGGACTATGACCATCGTCATGACAGATATAATAGAATCACGTGACAACCCGGCCTACGAGGAACCTGAGGATGAAGTGCAAGAGGTACGAGTGCATGTTGGGATTAATGTGGACGATTTTCTTAAACAATTCCCAATTCGCTACTTGCACAAACCAATAATCCTTTGCGTTATTGGGGGGGGGGGGGGGGGGTAACCAGTAGAAGAAATGTATGGTATCATGACAAAAATTAGTTCGGTGAGCTCGCAAAACCAGCTACTAATGCTTAAAAATGCACCAGAATTTACCAAAATCATGATAGGAGAAATTTGTACTAGTTTATAGCTAAATGTAGAGAATTTTTTTTTGTCCATACATCGTCTTGTAATTTTACAGACGATGTATGGACAAAAAAAAAGTTTCTCGACATTTAGTTATAAACTAGTACAATTTACAACGGTCACCTATAACTCCAACGGTCACCTATAACTATGCAGGATAAAAAAATTAGATTTTCTGAAACTTTATCAAGAAGAGGGTTTTTACTAATTTATTTCAAAACTGTAACTTTGGGGTTGCTTGGATTTTTTTTTTATCGAGACGGCCTTTTGTATTTCGTGCGCTAGCAAGCCAAAATAATAAGCGTAGCTGTAAAAGCTGACCCATAGTACTAAAATATTATCTTAAGCAGTGATTTAGTTGCCAGATCCGCATGAAATTGTTAGCAATTTTCAAGATTATACACGACAAAATTTAGCTCAATTTCGTGGAACAGAAAGTCAATCTAGAGCATGGATTTACCTATCCAAACTACTATTCTGGTGAAAAGTATCTCTTAAGCTAAGTTTTTCATCGCAAATCTTGCGTGGGTAAATAAAACAAAAGAATTGAGAGCGTCTCGAAGACTAGGCACTTGAGCTAATCGCCTGACATTTACACCTTTCACGCCACGATCACTATCGTTCAGAAATGTTTGCCTGTGGATCTAATCTCCCGTAGAACAGTCTTTGGGTCTCTTAGGTCTTTCTGGTCCACGAAATTGAGCTAAAGTTTGACGTGACGCAACAGCGAAGCGTGTGATTTTGAAAATTTGCTAAAAATTCAGGTTTAAATTGATGACTGCTACTGATGACTGCTAAAAGATTATATTTTAGTACTATGGGTTAGCTTTTCCAGCTATTCTTATTGTTTTGGCTTGCTAGCGCTCGTAAAAAGTCTAGTTTTAGGGTCGCGTTTTGCCCTTTTTAGGGCAAAATACGTAAGGCCGTCTCGACAAAAAAATAGAAATCCAAACAACCTCAAAGTCAGAGTTTTGAAAATATAGTGAAAACCTTCTTCCTGACAAAGTTTCAGGAATTCGAATTTTTCTATCCTGCATAGCTATAGGTAATCCGTTGGACCAAGCTGCTCTTAATCGATCAGTGATTTGGCTGTACGTAGTGAAGTATTCAAACAGCTACATGTACAAAGTTGTCGCGGATAATCACAACTTAACATAGAACCGGGCACATTAGGATAGAGAAATACATACAACATTGATGCTGGTTTTATTTATGAACTTTATGTGCTTGTAAAAGGGTTTCTGCTATTTCGAGCAGAATACTTAAGGTACTCAAGTGGCCAGGTTCCACATATGTATATTCTAAATTACTTGCAGAATTTTTCGGACACTTTTTATCCCATTTCGGACCAAAAATTCGGACATTTGGTAATACATCCCTTAAGCAAATGTACGCCTTCAAAACGCAAATTAAATGGAGACATCTCACAGTGTGAAATTGATAGTTTTAGGCCCCTTCCACACTAAACCGGAGAAATTTGAAAGTGCAGGTTTGTATGGTTAGGCCTTACGGTCTATACTAATCCAGACCGAGCTTTTCGAGAACGCTCTCCCAACCAGAGGAATCTGAAAACGCCGGCTTTGCGTTTTAGCGTGTACGGAAAGCATTTTTAAAACGGCCCGTGGTTTTCGAAAACGGTAACGTCACGTCACGTTAATCATGTGATTAACCTTAACACACAAGGGCGCACTCAAGCTTTTCTGCCGCTGGCGTTTGTTGCGTTTTCAAATTCCTCCGGCGTTGTGTGGACGGAAATTGGAGTGAAATCTCCGTTTTCAAATTTCTCCGGTATAGTGAAGACGAGGCGTAACTGCACCCTCAAGGTTTTAGAGAAACACCCAAACACTAGAAAATAATACAAATTCTATCAAGCAGTTACGTATCTCAAGCAGTGTCTGAACTGCAGAGTTCACTCCATAAAGGAAACTAAGAGCTTTGGAGCTACTTAATAGTTTCATACTGTACTGTACATATTTCGGACGCTAAAAAGATTCGGACGATGTTATTTTCGGACGCTTTTTTTGGTTCGAAATTACAATCTTCCGAAAGGTTTTTCAAATAATGTAAAAGGCACCTATTCCCTATCGACTCATCATCTAGAATGCACGCATGATTTATTCATTTGGTTTGCTAGGTCGTTGCCCACTTCACTGATGATGGTTTCGACAACAAACATGGCGTCACTCACTTCTCAGTCGCGGACGAAGACGAAGATGAATCACCGGCGGCTCTTCCAAACCAGAACGGTAGTGGTCCCACCCGGGGAGCCTCTGTCAGCTCTCAGAACCAGCCCTACAGAGGTGCATCAGTGAGTTCCCAGGGAAGACGCAACACTGGAAGGTCCGAACATCTTTACGAGTCGGTACAGCGGTAGATTATGATTCATTGAATAACAGACGATTAATCCCTAGGCTATCAACTTAGAGACCGTTTATAAGTCAAAAAACAACAGAGATGGGCTCTCCCATCCAATTATCTGCGATGAATGTGTTGTTCTGTTTAGCAGCCACAAATTTGCTGGCCGAATGAACCAGAAAAGGTCTGGGACCACCAAAAAATTAGGGAAGTCTCAGAACAACCGATCGATCTTCTAAACGGACGATTTTTTTTCGGACGTTCCTCAGTTCTCCCCGAATGTAAATTAAAATGGCCTCCTTACGCTACCACATAATATATGACACATGTTGGATGTAAGGACTCTCTCTCTCTCTCTCTCTATAAGGAAAGGTGAGAGAAGGAAAATCGTGCCCATAACTAGCTAGTTACACACAGTTTCTCGAGTGTTTTGTGGTTGATAAAAATTTTCATTTCCCGTCCACACTAATTCACCGTCTTAATCGAAAATACTTACATCTGAAATCAATGTCGAGAGTGGAGAATCTAAAAACGGATTACCGTTTTATTTGTGCGAGCGACGATAAAGGAGCCGTTTCGTGTCACATGCTTAAATGAAGGAATTTTTGGCATCAGCGTTGGGAGTGTTTTAGTGTGGACGGGAAACACGCTACGTTAACGGTAGAGTAGAAGCGAAATTGTTCGCGAGTTTTTAGTACTAAAACGCCAGCTTTTGGGAGGTTAAGTCAAGATTCAGTGTTTGTAAGAGGCTGGACAATGACTAAGCGCCCGCTTATTAGACGAGTCCGCCTGGCAAGGTGTCCGTTTGAGGACATTCTACAAGGTGTCCGTTAATTTGAGAGATTCTGCTCTATGATAATCATACTTATATTCCAAAAGATCGAAGTGAGGTATATACTGTGTGCAAACATATAGAGCGTTTTCACTCACATGGCCAGCAGCCATGCAAATTTATTGAAACAAAAGAAAGTGTTTACATAAGAAAAGATTTCAAATAACACAGGTTTGGTTTGTACACCAACATGGAAGCATTTTCATTATTCTGGAACACCAGTATAGCTGCCGGGCGTTAGGTGGAAATGCGCACGTTTTGTAGCACTTGTTTCACGAAGTGGTTTCCACTATAAAGCACAGACATAAGCGTAAATATAAAAAAAGCATTAGAATAAACAAAACACGCAGGCATAGTAAGCAGCCCATAAGTAGGAGGTCCTTTAGAGTGGGAAATTTTCAGTAAGCGCCAATTATCAACATGTTACTGCCTCTGCGTATTATGTCGGGTTATGTTTATGCTTATGCGCAAGTGCAAACCAGGCTTATAGGAGCTACGTCACAGTTGGCGTATCTTGAAAAGTTCAACCTAAGTTGTCAAGTTAGTCGTTTGTAATCCTTGTCAATCTTCTCCATCCTTAACCATCTTTGTTTCTTTGTGGTTTATTTTAATCTTTTTGGTGTTTTTCTATCTTAGTAAGCTATTATTACAATTTAAAGGCAATTTCGTTCGCGCCTAAAATAACTCAAAATGCCTTGACTGAGGTCCTCTAGGTTCCGTTTTCCTTAATTAAACAAATATTGGATGAACTCGTATAAACTAGGCTCGCATATGTAATTTGCGTAATTTTCAAGGTGATAGCAACAGGAAATGTCCAACTTCCCGAAAGGATGTTAACAGAGGTAGACAGTACACCACGTGTGCTCAATGATGAGCGTTTGTTGTGAATACGAAACACTTGGAGTCAAAACCATAAACAAACTTGGATGGAAAAATGAACCAACCAGATTACCTTAAATAGCTTCATTGAAATAAACTGTTTAACTAGTCTTTATACAGAGTCTGTATAGATTATGCCGAGTGTTTGCATTTCTCAACGCTCGGTAAACGTTTCTATTTTTGCTCTTAGAATAAGTTGCTATTATGTCCTGTAAAGCTTTACTTCTGGCTAAAGAAATGACTTCATAAGTCAACAAATGAAAAAACAAATAAACGTCTCTCAAAGAGAATTAATTAAATGCAACTTTAAAAAGTCTGTCTATTTGCTTATTAGTATAGATACTCATATGAATGCAAGTGCAATTAAGGATTGATATGAGTGATATTGAGTGAGTGATATTGAGTGAGTGATATTGAGTGAGTGATATTGGTGGGTGATATTGAGTGAGTGATATTGATTGAGTGATATTGGAAAATTCTCTCGAAATTGCACAAGCCTTCAGTAGGCCTGTCCTGATTGCGCTGGACACTTTTTCGGCACTTTTTTCGAATTTGGAGCATTTTAAATTTCCACACTCTTGATCACTTAATTGACTTTTGAGCAGATTTTGAGGACTTTTTTAGCTTTTGGGAAACATTTCAGCACATTTTTCACAATTTTCCATGTGTTAAATGCAATATTTTGTCTTTGAAACGTTTTCAGGAAAGCCGAGTAATTCTGTTATCATGAATTATGAATAATTCCAGCCAGTCGCCTGACTGGCTGACTGTTGTCGTGGAAATGCACGAGCTATGGTCCTTTTAACCGCGGGAACAGTCGATTTTGATTGGTTCGATTCGTAGCTTCGTGTTTCTCAGAACTTTTAGCGCTCTATTCTGTTC
Organism: Micromussa lordhowensis; assembly: GCA_964020085.1. Lineage (NCBI taxonomy): Eukaryota > Metazoa > Cnidaria > Anthozoa > Scleractinia > Lobophylliidae > Micromussa > Micromussa lordhowensis. Next base: position 9,232,609 of record OZ026609.1, read on the forward strand.
AATGCAGCTGCTGATGAGAGCGTTGTTTGAGTTGTATAGCACTGTTTCTAAACCAGTCAAATAGTGTAAAGATGGAAGCAACAAACCAGCACAGCGTGTGTGAAGACGAAACCATTATTGAACCAATTACGACAAACGTTGTTATACTTCATGGTCACCTCAGTATATTAGAAAATCGAGAGTTAAAGTGTATATGACACAAATTTTTTTTCGCCCGAATTGTTAGCTTATAAAGTAAGAAAGAGGGTTTCAAAGTTAGTTGCTGGTGGAGATGTCCAGAAGCTACCTTTTTTCGTTCAAATGTTCGCGCTAATTTCACTTCAAAATTGTCGCCATGTTCGGGCGGTCAAAAGTTCACAGGACGAATGCCTGTGACAGGAGGGCGATATTGTGTAGCTGGAGCGCCGAATAAGGACAGTTGCAAGAATAACAGCTACACGCCAGGAATATCCATGCGTACCTTTCCCACTGAACCGAAAGTGAGTGCGAAATGGGTCAAAAACACTGCATCGATTTCGGCTCATTTGGAGAAACACTACTTCCAAAATGAGGTTCTTTCTGCAGGTACCGGAGCACAGATTACGTAAGCTTACGTAAAACAAAAGAAATAAAAGACAGGAAACAAAACAACTCCAAATAAAGACTAATCCCAAGTGACCCAAAATACAAAGCTTTCCGGTACCTGCAGATGTATCCCAAAATGACATTGCCTGGTCAATGGGATTTGCAAAGCGAAGAGATTTAATCGGTGGTTCCATCCCGACAAGAGACATCATCATTCCTGAAGCTCTGACCGAACGACACAAGCGACAAGTAAGCGAACACTTTGCATATTTTGACGTGTAAGCTTTCCTATTTGCATAGACTAGACCTTTAGTTTACCCATCAAAGGTCTTTTTTGAAACCTCAGTTATTTCTATGTTACCTGTAGACCAAGTTCTACTTTTTCTTATGTTGAATGTTTGCCACGTTGCCTGTATTAAGCTATTATGTCACTGATCTTGTTAAAAATTTTTCAACCTAAACGATTAAGTTTCGCGTAACAGCTCAATGATATCACTTGCTGTTTTTCACATTTAGTTATAGTGGAGCTATCCTGCTTTTACCTCAGGTACACATACTTTATTCGAACAAATGAATGTACGGGAATGCCATAATAACCAGTAAATTTGATGTTTTTCAAATTGTTAAAGAGAGATACCCTATCAGAAGGCAGATGTAACAAGAAAACAAAGGTAGATGCTGTAGAGGAGGTTGCTGTTGATGATGATTTGGCTGTTACCCCTGTTGACATTTGCAGCAGTGCATTGTTTGCACGGATCGGTGATTCAACTGGGGAAAGTACATCCACAAGTGTACCTACTGAAGCAGCTACTCTACTCACTGCTGAGTTTATTACTGACAAAGATGCAGCTACTTGTGCCACCGTATCACTAACAAACCAGTCGGCAGTGTTCTTCAAACACTCCAGTTAGTGAATCAAATGCTGGGATGCCATCATTTTACATTTTTGTCGTGTGCTGGTTTTCTTTCACTCAGGAAAAGGGAACTATATGGTACTGGCTATCAACTGGTTGGTGTGCATATACTAATTAAAATGAATGCTGCATGCAATAAGTCACAAGTTCAATTTCTCGCCCCGGTCTCCAGAACAATCTTTAGGGGAAAACTAAGTGTTTTTCGGCCGGTAAAATTCAAAGAAAAAACACATTCCTTAATTTTTTAAATTGGTATTCTATTATTACATATATAAGAGAAACAAACGAGCCAAAAAGAAATTTCGTGTCATATACACTTTAAAAGTTTGATAAAACTAGGAATACCTATAAACATGTGCTAGGAAATAATTAACAAAAACGTTAACTGCGAGCAACTTTCGTGCACTATTTCTAAATTTCAAGCACTTTTTATAGAAATCGAGCACTATTTGTGCACTTTTTGCCATGTTTTGAGCACTTTTTGGTGATTTTTCCAGCGCATGAGTAGTGCAAAATAATTGCTTGATTGATTACTCATTTATTATGTGACTGGGAAAATCACAAAAGCGTTTAAATATTAACGATTAATGGGCCTGCTCTCTCTCTCTCTCTAATTTTCTCAGTTATATAAAAAGTAATAATAAACATGGATTAGTTCAATTCGGATTGGAGTGCTGCGAGGGGTGTTCACGCAGCTTAGTTGATTATTGCGCTCAAAGAGCTCAGATAGTAGTAGCAATCTCACTCCTGCTATGCATGTTTTAGAAACGCGCTTTTGAAATATACAGTCGAACCCCAATTAAGCGGCTACTCTCGGGGAAATGGGAGGTGGCCGCTTCATACACCGAATTCATAAATGGGGGACCGCTCGGGTAAGCCCCGGTACGATAACATGAAAACGAGGCGGGTGAGGATAGAACCCCTAACTACAATATGGCGATAAGTGAAGCGGAGATGTCTACAGCTCCAGTTTTACTAAAGAAAAGTGGTACTCCTGAAGCTAGTCTTGCGGGAAGGAAACCAGCAGAGTTGGGAAAAGCTATTCTTTTGTTCTTGCAGCGATTTAAGCGACGACGGTATGTTTTCTGATGTTTACATCGAATGATGCGGACCTTCTGGCAACTATCCTTATTTCGTTAGGCTTAAAGTTAAACAGGGAATGTTTTTCTAATTTTCGATATGTTTTTTGAGGCAAACAGCTGTAATACATGTTTTTTTCTTTTTTTAGCATTGTTGTGTCTTTATCAGTGAGTCGAGTAGGTTTACAGGTTTCCGAGACAAATCTGGACAAATTTATTGTTGACCTCCTGCATAGAGTAAAATCTAAAATCTGTAACGCAAATCAGTTTGCTCTGGTTAAAAAGGATTGCTCGGTGCAGACACTATCATGTTTCGTAGCTGTTAGTTTCAAACGAATAGAGACTTCTTTGAGATGGATATTTGAAGAATTTTTAAAAGTAAAGGACTATAAAAACAGTTTCAGGGGTGCTATCAGAGGAATAAAAAACATAATGCACTTCATGTGATAGTACTACATGTAGATGCCAATAGCTCGCCCTTTACATTATATATGACCAAACAAATGGTGCCACCTTAGTGAAAAACCAAGAAGAATAAGAAAAATATCTGATGTCACCTGCTGCTTCGCGTGTAATTTATGCCATAGGTAAAATTGGTTACTGTGACCTCACAGCAGCCAACAAAGGTTGAAAATGGTTTGGGGGCAAAACTGAATATCAACAATTCTAAATGTTGAACGTATCCTAAATTGTAAAATTGTTGAATTACTGCACCCCTTATCTGTGAATGATGAAATTAAAGATAATGAAAATCAAGCCTGTCCTCGTCAAGATGGGTGATAATGTCATTGCCTGTCAACCATAAGATGAGTCGCAAAATGACCAAGCATGATACTGAAGTTAAAACAGCTGCCTAGAATGGAAATTGCTAGGCCCCTTGAATTGATACAAGTGCACTACAAGAAAAGCAACAACAAAAAGATTTAAAACAAATATGGTAGCATGCCTGGTTGTATCCAGTTGTGACTACCATTCAGTTAACCTTATATGAGAAAAAATCCTTCGTGATAATAAAAGTTCTACTCGGCCGAGATTATGAACTTGAGTATCAACCACCTTTTGTTGTCCCAGGTAAGTGCCAAGATATGGACATATAGGATAAGCTTATTCCTGGAACACAAACAGCAAAATACAAAACTTGAAGTTATTCAAATTTTGTTCGGTAAGGTATTAAACAACTTTACATGCAAGTCATGGAGAAGGCGAATGGCTAAAGAAAATGAAATATTGGATCTTTGGATCTGTATTGTAAGCGGAAAATAGTAGCATATTCCGTTGTCAGAGGATCATTTAACAGGAACATACCGTCGTCTTAAGAGCTGTGTTTTCACGATCACGCTTTAATCGGTTCCGGAACGAAAGTGTAGCTTTTCCCAACTCTGCTGGTTTCCTTTCCGCAAGATAAGCCTCAGGAATATCACTTTCCATTAGTAAAACTGGAGCGGTAGACTTCTCCGCTTCACTTAACGCCAGGGAGTCAGGGATTCTTTCCTCACCCGCCTCGTTTTCATGCTCTCGTACCGAGACTTACCCGAGCAGTCCCCCATTTATGAATTTCGGTGCGTAGAGATTGATGTACTTTGAACATTTTTCACCATAGGCTTAATTACTTGGTGAACATAGAGTCACTTCAAGACGATCATGATAAACGTGCGTTGGAATCTTTTTATCACTCGGTACCTTCTATTTCGGACTTTTATCTGCCATCGCCTTTTCCAGAACAAAATTCTTAAATTTTGGATGGCAGTTTAATAGGGGTAAAGACAATAGGGAAACCCTCATCGGGACGAACAACAAGTTTCCGCGGCCACGTAATAGAGGTGGCCGGTTAACTGGAGTTTTTTCAGTATTTTACTGACTGATTTCGGGACTTTAATAAATGACTGCTTAATAAGGGGTGACCGCTTAATAGAGGTTCGACTGTATCTACTGATCACTAATATATATTCTTTAACTCGACGAATTTAATTCAAATATTTGCGGGTGTGGAAGATCGAGGGATGGAGCCCTTTGTATGTGTGGATTGCTCGGCGGTGTTTTTTTCCGGGCACATTTATGGTAAACTCGTTGCGTACGTGATATTGCTTGCGCATGCTCACTGTGATCAGAAACGGGAACGGTTGTTAGCTATATTGCAATTACAATCTAATACATATAAAGCTGTTGGAACTGAGGCTTGAGGGAATTTGACAAGCTAGCCATCAACGGCATCACTTATAATGATGGTGCTAATCTAACACTCATTTAACAATAAAACTATTGCTAGAGTACTGCGGGAACATCTCGAAGCCCTTTGTTCAAAATTTTACAATACAGAAATATAGCTATATCGTTTTTCAGTCTTCTTAGCTAGAACGTTTTAACAAAAGGCCATTTTCGATATATTTTAAATTCTAACTGGACCCGAGGCTTGGAAGAATAAAACAAATCTTACCAAGGTGCAGGAATGAAGAATTTTATTTCTTTTGTTTTATTCGCCCAAGGCTCGGAGCTAAGTTAGAATTTTAATACATGTGTATCGAAATTGCCCTAATTTGATTTTATGCTGCCGGCTTCAAATAGAAATTTCTATGTTAGCGAACAAAAAAAAAAACTATCTAGCTATTTCTGACCTCAGTGTAAAGTCTGATCTCGGCCTTGCAAAGCAATATTTCTGGCAATATTTCTGTGCATGAAACAATGTTTTTCTTTTCTTACATTCTGTCCAGTTGTAGTCTCACAAAACAATATTTCTAGAGCTTTTTTAATTCCAGGTGAAGCAATGCGTTATTGTATCGCCAAGAAAAGGACATCATTTTTTCACTAAATATCGTTCTGTCTGATCCCAGCATTTCGAAGCAACATTCCTTGAGTCCTTTGATTTCATAAGTGTGAGGTAATCTGGTACAAAGTGATGAAAAAAAAGGAAAAACCTCATTAGAATGAGTGAAAGGAAGTGAGCATTAACATCTTGTCCTCTATATTGGGAATTCTAGCTTGGAACAATGGGTGCTTTACTAGTTATATGGTTTGACTCAAAAAGACTAGAAAAAATCTTGCAAAGAGCTCAGAATTTAGTACTTTACTTTAGTGTCTACTCTTAGGTGTACTGCTTAAAACACTGTTCATCACTCGACGATAAAATGCTTTTTTAATTCAAACTGCTAAGAATTGATCATACACATGATTTACCTACGTAGAAATCGATTTAAGAATAGAAACACGTTGCATTTCACGGTATTCAGACAAGGATATGAATGCGCCTTAGGTCAGCAGATATTTGTGAGACTTGTCAGTCTGTCAGTTAGATTAATTTGAATGAGAAAGTTTACTCAAAGCTAATTGACTAACAGTACATCCAATGATTGTGCAAAGTTCAAAGTCTGTGTTCTATTAAGTGTTTCGTTGTGATTATTTGGCAACAATGCAAAATTATCAATCTTTTCATGACATTAAAATTAATTAAGTATATTATTTTTTGTTGTGTAAGAGTGAAGACTATCGACATTCTTTATGCTTTGCAGTCCAACATAGCGACCCTTTTAAAAACCACATTGTTTGGTTTTTCTGTACACTTTAACGACACAGCTGTGCGTATTACAATGTTACTCTCAGGTCCCGTGGATACTACGCTAGAGAAATTTGAAAACGCAGCTTTAGTTCTACGGTTAGGCCTACCGTCCACACTAATCCGTCACGAAAATGGAGATTTTCGAAAACGCTCTTCAAACCGGAGGAATTTGAAAACGCCAGCTTCGCGTCTTAGTGTGGACGGAAAACATTTTCAAAAATGAGCTTTCAGACTGAAAAACGCTGATATCGCAATAATCACGTGATTTCCCGGACCGCAGATTGTTGCGTTTTCAAATTTCACCGGCGAAGTGAGGACGGAAAACATTTGATTTGCTTTCAGAGTAAAAACCCCGTTTTCAAATTTCCTCTTTGAGTGGGCTCCAGCAGCCGGTCGAGGTTCTCTTTAAACGTTTCCTTTCGTCGTTTCTCCTGAGTTCATTCTTCCAAACGTTTCGTTGAACCAATTTGACACCGACTCAATTCAAGTGTGTTTTACCACTACACGACTGGTCCCTTAGGGTTCATTGTGTTTTCATAACGTTGAGCAGAGGTCTTCCGAAACTCCTGAAGGGATTTAACCGGCCCTCTTCTGAGTTGGTTTCAATCTCTTTCTGGTGTTAATGCCGCAAAGGAAACGCCGGAATAGCTTCTTACTGAGAACAAGCATTCTAAACTCGTCTTCGTGCGCAAAGACTACTAGGTCTGCGGGAGCATCAAAATATTACTTCACGTTTTCTCACTTCCGTCTTGTAGTACGTTGCCTATTATTAGTTGAAAGGAAGAGGAAGGAATTCAATATATAAAAAAACAATCACTGTTATCAAGTCTGTCGAGTGCTTTTGTCTAAACGAGCCGAACGTGACCGAAAGTGTATAGCTTTAGTCCAACATTTCTATGGTTTCGACCGTTGTAAACAATACAACATGTATGGAACATTCGAGGATGTTTCCATGATTATTTATGTTACTAATTTGATCAAAATAGATAGAATTCTAAACGTTTAATAGCTCCGATTCGGGCAACCTAACTTAATGCCAACATCGTTTGTATGGGAAATTATCTCCGTGATTCTAAACCACGCAAGATTTGGTCAAACTTCTTTGTAATTTCATCCTGTCAACAGAGTTTACATGGGAAACATCTCGGTATTTCATACCATGCAAGATTTCTTTGCAATACCATCAACAAGGACCACGTTTTAGGTCATGTTTTGCGCCCGAAGAAGCTCCTTAGTATTAAATCTAAGGAATATAAGATGACTTATTCAGTTTTACTGAGCATAACCTGAAGAGATCAAATTATGATCATATTCTAATAACATTTATTCATATTCTTTATTAAGCGCGTTTTACATTTTCCTCCCACTTTTGGAATGTTCGAGTATCATCAATAAATTATTTTTTGTCAATCCTCATAATCTAAAATAATTCCGCCTTACAACTGTATTTCGTTTGCGGTCACGCGGATCTCGGCAACGACGTAGTTTCAAACCTTTTTGCAGCCAGACATAGTTATTTAAGTAGATGTCTTTTTTCGAGTACACCTTGTACCGGCCGACCCAAGAGGCCGACCCAAGAGGCAGGAAATAGGCTAGCGGTTTTTGAGAAGACAATAACAAAAGTTGCAACTGCGATATCAGATTGAAAAGGACAAAACACAAAGCAAAAACTTAAAAGCCACAGCTTGGGGAATAAAAAGTACTTTAGAGAAACGATCTTATACATAACATATCGTCTGAGGCTTTTTGCTTTATATTTATTGACCATTAAACGGAATGTAAAACACAAAACGCGTTAGCGAATCATGCTAGTTGCAAAACTCAGGGAATTCGTCATACTTCTTTGATAAAACTGAACATGTCTCTTACACTTGAATTAGTGAATTAGTGCGATTACCTTTTTGGTTAGCGCGGTTTCATGGTGACACATTTAATTACTTGGAATCATTCAGCCGTGAACGTTCGATTTCATTAGAAGAAGAAAGTTCCTGCCCTTGTTTTAGTTCTCACGAACTGCGGCCAACTGGAGCTAAATTTGATTTAATTAACAAAGAACCTTTAAGACCAAGGATTTAAGCTAACACATTGAAAGCAAAAACAACTAAACGCTACACAAAAAACCCGAGTTTCTTTCCCACGAGAAACTGCTGTATGATATTGGACTAGCACCTCGCAAGTTCACGCCAAGGATTTATTTCTGGCAGCCGACTTTGACACACGCCATGAAGACTCGTGTCCATTCACTTCCCTCCGTACACGAGAAAAGTAAACGTCTAACTATCTGGCAACATTTTAAACTGACGCTGTAAGCACGGATGAACTTTCTACTGAGCTTAACTTGTTCTAAAGGAAAAAACGATTACGATGAACGCATTGTTTTTAGACTAAGATCAATTATCTGTAAGCGACTGAATTTGAATGAACAAAATAATCACGAACCGGACAATTAACCAAAATTAAAATGGGCAGCTTTTCAATCTAGCAAAAATTACCTGCAAAAATGTCTGTAAAACTTCTTGCAGTGGAATATGAAAATTTCTTTTGGTCTTGTATAGCTACTGATAGATATTAATATACTGCAATGACACACTGAAAGCCGCTACGGAGGGGGCAGTATTTAATGCCATTAAAGGTATGACGTCACGTTACTATCGTCACTTAAATTAACACTTTGAGGTATGGAATGCAGCTAGCTAAACAAAGGAAATCTTTATACTTTACATTTAAGGCTCTCTGGACCAGTATTAGCAGAAAGAAAAGAATTTGGTACACTGCAGAGGTAGGACCCACATTGTTAGCGAAGACGAGCCGGATTGAAAATGCTTTCCCATTGTGGGAACTGGCTTTTACTTTTGTCACTTTTAGTAATACTAGGAAAAACAAGAAGTACCTATTACAACCCTTACAATCCAGGTAGGGATATTTTAATTCTTTTTTTTTTTAATGTCTTCGATCAGTTTTACACCTTTTTTTTCCTTCACGGTTAGATAACCTAGCGCAGGCATCTTTCGCATCAAAAGTGATTTGCTGTCTTTTGCCTCAATGCTTTTAGCGATAAAGTGATGTTTTACGATTTTTGCGGGTTATTTAGCTTCAAAAACCTCTTACCAGGCTTGGCTTGATCATTCAAAAGCTTAATTAAATTGTTCTCTTATTATCACTTGTTTTGATAAACCTCGAAAAAGAATGAATGTTTCTGTCAACCCCGCTACATCTTTCAATCAAGGTTATGGCAGTTTCTAGTTTGTTTCTTTTTTTTTTGCTGACCATAGATAACTTTTCGGTTTATATTGGAACTATCATTGGAACATTTCTAGCTTGGTAAACAGGAAAATACTGTTCTTAACAGATTTTGGCAAGGTAGAGTTAAATGAACGGACATGGACTTTGATTATATTTCCTAAGTCAATTTGTAGGTTCGTGCCATCTGAACGCTAACTACAGTGTGTAAAAAACATTGAAAAGGCATTGGTAGGCAGGAGGAGGAAGTGCATTAAGTATAATACCTAATGTGTTTGTGATATTACATTTGTGCTGAGAAGGTTTTTATCAATCTTGATTTGACTGAGAGATAAAGCCCACTTGATTTTTGCAAAAAAAGAATTGTCAAAATATATGTGTTAAAGAATGCAGCTTCATTGATCATTTTAATTGAACTAGCGTAGTAGGCTTTTCAAATATTACATTAGCGAAAAATCATTCATTAGTTTCATTGCCTATGTTTTTTTTCGCATTGTCCATTAAAATATATTGGTCTTTTCAAGCACCCGGTACACAATTCTGAATCATGGCGTTACATGTCCATTGCGGTAAGTGTTATTTGGCCGCACTTTTTTAAAATGCATCAGACATATTCAGTGAAGGGTATTCTGTTCATTTTACGAGCCTGTACGCGAGAACTATGAAAATCCAGAACCGTTCTATGCTCCACATTCTCCTCAGTAGACAATAACTGATATTATATTACATACGCATTACCATGTAATATCAGTCACTTTTTCGCAACAAAGCAAAATGTTCGTTCAGAGTAATTTTCCTGTGTTGCCTGATATTTTGTTTGTTACCTACTAAGGATTAAGGAGTGACAACGGAGACTCTTGCACGAAACATGTTAAATGGCATTGTTTTTTTTGTAGAAATTGAGTAAATCCCACTTTGAAAAGCATTGATTTACAACCGATGGACCCTCTTTCTCAGATTCAGTGCCCTTGTCTCCGTATCATTTTGCCCTAGGAGTCAAGTCACGTGTACCAAGCAAGATCTCAAAAATATTATGTTCAGAAATGTAAAACATTTCACAAGACTTCACGAAAACGAAAAAGTTGATGAAATAAACTCTGGCAGTGAGCTCTTCAAAGACAAGAAACCAGATAAAAGAAGACGCTTTAAATTAAACGCTCGATGTGTAAGAATTTCTCTTTATTTCGTTTGCATTTCACTTGTACTGAAAAGCACTTGTGAATAGTATAAAGTTGTCTTATTAGACAGCGCGAGGCCCGTTTGTGCTAATTGTTTCACTGAAGGAAATAAAATTGTTTTCCATGACATAGAGTCTTAATAATAATAATAATTGAGTAATAGTAATAGTAATTGAGTAATTGTAATAGTAATAATAATTGATGTTTGAGTCTTCAAACCTCATTAACATGGGTCTCACTTTTAAGTCTGTGGATGAAATACTAAAGCGTGTATGACAGACTATTCGAATGAAAGATTGGAATAGTAACTTCGATGTGGTACTGTTTAATAGTTATGCTGAACATGGTCGTTCTTACTTTTAAGTCTGTGCATGAAACCTCACTGTGTGCCTATTCAAATGAAAGCTACTTAGCAGTAATTTCATTTGGTATACTGCTGAAAAAGGTGTTTTTAACCTTTAAGTCTGTAGATGAAACCTAACTGTGTTGCCATTCAAATGAAAACTATTGAGCAGTGCTTTCATTTGATACTGTGTTTATCATGCTGAAGACTTTGTTTCTAACTTTTCAGTCAATAGATAAAACCGTAGTGTTTCGATACCCTCGTGTGGTAATGGTTTTAATAATACAGGACGCCGGCTCCAGCTTACATAAGGCTGTGAATGAAACTCTAGCATGTGAACATTCAAACTAAATCTATTGAACAGTGCTTCCGTTTGGTATTGCTGACTGTGCTGCACAAGCGTGTTCTAGCTTTGAAATCTCTGGACCAAACCCTAAAGTTTGACCGCTGAAATGAAAAGTAGTGGACAGGACTTTTGGTATTAATTGACTCAAGTGACACCACGAAAGGTGTCTCTTACCTTTAACTGAGTCTGTGATTAAAAACCTTATGTGAATGCTATTACCATCATAGCACCAGGTATTGCTTATTTTATTTTGTCTTGCATTTAGGATTATTCTTCAATTCTAGTAAGGAAACGTTTTATTTTTTTTTTTCTATCATGGTATGGACACAGTACAACCTTGCTTTCGCAAAGTCGCGACACTTCTGATAATCTGAGAAATAGGATAGGGTAAAGCTGTTTTTTGGCTGTTTTTTGGCTGCCGAAGTAGAAACATTTTGGTTAGCACCTCTACCTCTAGGAAAGAAACATCTATAATTAAAAAAGTATTAACGGAAGAGTTAGGTAGTGTGATAAATTTGGGGCCTTTTTCACACTATAAACGTAAAATGTTTTTTCCACTATGAACGTAAATGGTCGACTTTAATTCTGTAAATTGAATGGTGCTAACTGAAATTAAGTGACTAACTCAGACCATTTACTGGCACAGTTCAAATCAAGAAAAGATTTATCAAGTTTATGGACAGAGGTTCTTCAACCACAAGGGTGACATAAACGCATCATCTGCACATATAAGTACTAATTTGACAATGATTTGTTTTTGCATGAAGGTTATATTGAGGCTTTCAATATAAACGTGAAACTTTCCTGATATTTTAATTAGCATCATGAAGCGTTAGCTCTCTTTAGAAAGCTAATCAAACTTAGTTGTGTCTTTCTTTCAGGGCCGACACCTGGTTGTAATTCATTGATCACTTCCAACGGCAATGTGAAGTTTACTGCATCCTCTAGTAGCGTGGGGCCTGGATCCCCAGTGCTTCATGGCAATGATGTGTGGTGTGCGGGCGATATAAACGCTGACCAATATCTCAAGGTCGATTTAGGTAAGTAACTTTATAGATTTCAAATAACACGTTCATATTACACGAGGGGTCAGAACAATCAGCGGCGTTGTAAAGCAAAAGTGACTTACTTAGACTCCAGGTTATGGGATGGTGACACAAACAAATAATGGATCAATTGAAGGACCCAATTTTTGAAAATCTTTCTCCTATTACTTTACTCAAATAATGTACAATCTGGGGACTAACATGCTGTCTCGTGCCTCGTCTGACATCAGGGTTTAGAATCTGAGACGAAACTGAAAACGTTAAAAGACATGCAAATTATATCGAATCAAGAGACCATGATCTAGGTTGAATATTGTGGAAAAGTTCAGTCTGGACTCGTGGATAATTCTGCACAAGTGATGTGGAATTACCTCAATATAAAGGTATACCAGCGGTGTGGACTGTCTGTGATATGTGCTATAAAAAAGGCTGCATGACATCAAGATATACTATTATTTTATAACATAACGATAAACTGTCCAATGAAAGAACGAGCGAACGAAACAAACGAACGAACGAAAAAACGGCGGCGAACGAGCGACATTGACATGGGCAAGGTACTGTTTTTAACTGAGCCTTTATTGACATTCGTTTTGTTTTGTTTAAGGTGCTGAAATGTTGGTAGACCAAGTTTCTGTGCAAGGGAAACCATCCACGTCAAAATCAGTTACTCAATTTTACCTAAAAATAAGTACGGACGATGTCCATTTTGCTTACATCCTTGACGGATCAGGGCCTAAGGTAAAATAATTACTGCATGTTAATCTATTGCGCCTATCAAGCTGAAGCAACAAGGGGTAGCGTAAACTCGAGTGTTTCACACAGAATCACAGAAACTTTTTAAAAGCTTTAGGTCACTTTAAAAAGTGTTATGGTCTGGGCCTAGAGTATCAGTGGGACTGTTTATGAGATATCGCGCACGTGCACTGCAACCTTTAGAGTCAATCAATGAGTCAATAATAAAATAGAAAATAGGGTACCTCTAAGACGAATGGAAGAAAACAATAGTGAATATTTGAAGATAAAGAAGCAGGCATCTTGCTTTAAGCAATTCTTCCTCGAGCAAAGAAGGAAGATTGCCCCTTAACATAGTCTTAGAGAAAGATTTTTCCTCTTTTATCTTCCCTTGATTTCACTCGTTTTTCATCCCTTAAAATGAGCTATTGATTTTACTTCTTACCATATGCATGTAGGCAGTATTGCAGGTTTCTAGGTGACGCTCAAGAGAAAGCGCACAGACCTAAATCTTTACAAGTTTGTTTATAGGGTTACGATTTCTACTGTTGATGGCATGACAGTAAAAACCAGCGAATGAGTGCTAATGAAACATTTGTGCGCTTTACTTTTTCAGGCATTTTTTGGCCCTTTATTTGATGGTGATGGAGTGGTCACTACGAACTTCACCAACCCTGAAAAAGCTCGATATATACAGTTTAATCCAAGAGAACCGCTTCTGCCTGATAATCATCTTTGCATGCGAGTGGACGTAGTGAGCTGTCAAAATGGTAACTACACATCTTCTATAGTTTTATAACAAGGCAAAAATGACAAGAAGAACACAGCATGCATTTTGTAACTTTGGCATCACTTGCTCACCAAAGATGAGTGGTGGAGTTGATCCTCAGTTAGTTCCAAAGAAAGTTGATAGAATGCGGCAACAATGGAACTGTTATGAGCAACAGGCCTGGGGCAGGACTTTGAAATTTTAGGCAGAGGTGTGCCACTGGTCTTTGAAAGACCCGTACCCTAGTTCGGGCCGGCCAAATTTGGCCGCATTTTTGAACCCCATTCTGGACAAAACACCAAACTCCCAACCACATTCTAGACTTTCAGAAACTATATCCACCTGTCATTTTGTATTTCTGCTTATGTAAGCTTCAAATGTCAATATCCAATCTGTATAAATTGTTCTGACAACTGATCTTTTCCGCATTTCTTACCAATCACTGACCAAACTCCTGGAAAAACTCACTCTTCACAGAGGCACAAATGTATAAATCTAATTTATAGGAGTCTTAAATTGTGATCTGATTAAGACTAACATCTCGCCTTACGTCTGTTCTAACGAAAAGAATTCCTGATGCAAATTAAACACTTGAGTGGGTATGACAGAAGATGGGCTAATGAAAATCAGTTATCAAAATTATTCTTTAACTAGATGCAAGTAAAAACACAGACTATGAAAAACTAGGATGAGCTAAAAAGGGTTACTTTTTCAAATAAAAAACGTTGTCCTTAATGTAGATCGGTTGCTTTTGGCGACGAGAATATTAAGTTGGCGAAGGTCATGATCAACTAAGATGAAAAAAAATCGGTATACAAGCGTGTCAGCCCCTTCAACAAGATCGTAACTATTGCGTGACGTAGCCCTTTAATGCCTTAGCCCCATTGCGTAGCCTTTTCTACTTGGTGTAACATAAGGGTAGCCTAACCTTTTTAATGTGGTAAGACCTTCCCTCTTCTCTCACCTCTAGCGCCAACTCCAATCGATGGTCAGTGGTCGACTTGGTCTAGCTGGAGCGCATGCTCTCAACAGTGTTATGATCAAGACCGAGGTACTAGAAGTCGACATAGAAATTGCACAAGTCCCATTCCAGCGTTTGGGGGCCAGCTATGTCATGATGGACATTCCAGAGAGGACAGTCATTGTACTAATAACTGTCCTGGTAAGATAATAATTTAACATAATTGTCGTTTTTCGTTTGTCGTTTTTTTTTTTTACTTCACGCTGTCAGGTTTGTTGTTGCTGTTGTTGTTTTTGTTGTTGTCTTCTTTTTTTGTCTACAGGTTTCTTCGTTAAAGTCATTTTTCATGAATTTTATTTGTTTTGCAATTCGCAATGCTGTATTAACAATTTACTGTTGTTTTTACCTTTGTTATTTAAGTGAAATTTTGTGGGGACTCTCCTAGTTTAAGTCATCTGCATTGATTGATACTATTTCATCGGTATATTTTTGATTTTTGCTTTTGCTGCTGTTATAGCAAGCTTATTCAAAGTTTTTCTACATGGCTTTTCAACATCGAGGTCATTTGCTCAGACTTTCGCGCTTAGTACTATGATTTCGGTTATTTCTTACATTTGGCTAGATTTAAGGACCTTTTTCTTTACCCGCAGTTCATGGACAGTGGAGCCTTTGGACGACTTGGTCGTCCTGCAGTAAAACCTGTGGCAAAGGCACGAAGTCTCGGACACGGGACTGTAACAATCCTGTCCCATCCGGCGGTGGGGCGAATTGTGTGGGCACTGCACTGGAGAAAAAAAATTGTGTGAATAGTAAATGCACAAGTAGGTTTTTCTACTAACATCACTTACAGTGTTAACATGACATGGTAGTTGACAATACCACGCACCCCTTACTATACCGTAACAAATAATAGATGATTTCTACTTATAACACTGATATAATTTACTGATCTAGTATTACATTGTTCACGTAAAATTACACAGCAAGTACAATATTTACTAACATTTTCAGAACTTCAACCACATTGCAGCTGCACTTACTTACAATTACACTGTTCACTTTTTGTTAACATCAATGTTCGATGAAAACAATCCACTTACAGTAAAAGGTAACAGAGCGGTCGAATTGCACCAAAATAAAACAAAAATGAACTTGAAACTTGATTAACCCATTAACAAATATAAGAGAGTTGCCCATCTTGCTTGCAATTTTTGGAAAGTTCTGTTCGCCACGGCAGTCACTTTGTAGGCTAGAAATTTGTTCCAAGTAGGTTAATCGTGACTATGAACCGAATGGCAAGGCTGTTTGTAGCTGAAATCTCCTTCCCTAAGAATCCAGCGGGTTGCCATATAATCTTTCTGCAGAAAGGTTGACAAATAGCTTGTCCTCTCCTGTTATTTGCGTGAAACTGAACTTTCTCGATGTGCTGTCAGGGTTTACACACGTGTAGGCAAACGAAGAGAGTTACCCGTTTCAACTTTAGAGAGCTTCCACGAAAATATACGTTAACAGTCGATCGCTCATGTCGATTACGTGTGGGTTATTTACTGCGTGTTGACAAAAAGTATGAGCGTTTAGACGTTTAGCGATTTAAGTATATATACGTGCGGACATGAGTGGGGTAGCACCGTAAGGTCTCACATGTATTTACTTGATACCCTTTGAGAGGACAATAGAACAAACAACACAAACAAACCCCTCGCCCCAAAATTATAACAGCTGCTATCAAGAAAAATATTTCCAGCTTACGAGAGCTACTACACTTCTGGTGGAAAAAACCTCACTGGTGATTCGTTATTTTTGATTGACAGTTGACGGTAATTGGACTCAGTGGTCCCACTGGTCTGCTTGCAATTTGACCTGCGGGGGAGGGATGAGGTCACGTAATCGAACTTGTACTGACCCACCCCCAAAAAATAATGGCGCAACATGCGTTGGAGAAGGGTCTGAGCAGCAGCAATGCAACACTCAAAGCTGTCCAGGTAGGTAAATTTGGGTTACGTATATACATAGCATTCCATACAACAACAATCTTTTATTCGTTCACAGGTAAATAATCGGTAATCCCCTGGCTCCGTAGATAGCAGTGCTAATCGAGGCGGGCCAGGAAGTACACACTTTAAACTACATATGAATAAAAATTACTAAATACCAGAACAGGTTAAGTCTACGGAAACAGCTAGGTAATTAATTGAGGTTGACTACGCAATGTGTTATGAGAGGAGGATAAAATAAGACAAAAATGAATAACATAAGATAGACGAAACAAAGCTAATAGCTATTAAGAGTATTTTCTAACTTTTGAGATGATGGATTCTAAGTCTTCGTAGGAGTCTTCAGATTCTAATATATTAAACAAGATCATACGAATTTTCCTTTTAAAGATGAGTTTTGGTAGTGTTCGGAGCTTAGTTGGTATCTCATTCCACAGTTTTGCGCCAATTACTGAAAGGGATTTCCGTTTAACTTCAAGGTTTGATTTTTTAATATAAAAATTGTCGGAAACTGAAGATCGCGTATTATATGAATGAATTTTTACTGTAGGGACGAACAAATCTTTTAACTGTGAAGGGATAACATCATTGCTCACATCATGCATTGTTTCAGCTAGCAATTTATAATACAAAAAGTGAATAGGTAGAGTCTGTGCACGAAGAACCAAAGGAATGGCGTGATCACACCTGTCAGCGAAGCACATGAAACGGAGAGCACGTTTTTGGAGCATTAGAAGCTTATTTAATTGAGTTTTGCCAGTTTGACCCCAAGCAATTAGGCCGTATCGTAAATAAGGAACAACAAGGCTGTTGTATTCCATCACCAAGAATACAACTTAAAGGGAGTTAAACGGCGATACTCTAATTTTTTTTTCTGTAGAATGTAAAATGTGTTTTAGTATTATATCTCTCAGTTACTACGCGCGCTGAGATTGGCCACTTTAGCGGGACCTTTTCTATTGTACCGTGCCCTAAAATTTGCAGCTGATGTATCGCGGCCAAGTGTTCTTTTATAGCAAATGAAAGATTAAAACTGTATTTCACCTTGAATATGTGTTAAAACGTGCTAACGACTTAACTACGATTTCAAAATGACTCATTTTGCTTTCGAAGCGTGTCAGAAATTTGAAGCTGTTCCGCGGGAATAGGAATCGTTCCCGAAGCCGTCCGACACGCAGTAGAGATATCATAAATATCTTACTAAGCGCGCTTAGGTTAAAAAGTAAGACGTCTATGAATTTCAGATGGACAAAAATGGGACAAAATATGTTAAGTGACAAGCAGGCAACAAATCCGAGATACGTCTAAGAAACATATAAGGCTTCTTTGCTCGTGCATTGGGTAGTGCAATAGCCTCTAGTTCCCTTTCATGCACCTAGGGTCAGAGAGTAATTGTGAGGATGCAGAGCGTTGCGCACAGACACAACATACTAACGCAGCCCAGCCGATCAGGGCTCAACCTTGTGCCTTGTTCCAGCCCGCTAACTATTACTTGATCATTACATCTCCCTTTACAATGACACCCATGAACTCTTTACCTTTGTTTCAGTCGATGGTGGATGGTCAAACTGGGCTCCGTGGTCATCATGTAGTGTCACATGCGGAGATGGAACAAAGTCGAGGACACGGGAATGTACGAATCCACCGCCTTCCCACAGCGGAGCAGGATGTGCAGGGCTTAACTCAGAAAACAAAGTCTGCAACGAAGGAACCTGCCCAGGTAACACAGATTATAACAAGAAGCCTTTTCCACTGTATTTATTTCCCGCGAAATTAGTTTAGTCGTTGACCAGATATCGCCCGTACCACCAAGATACGCATAAGGAATATATCAGACCTATTTATTCACGCCATGTTTTTTTTTTTTTGTTCGGCTTTTTTCCGCGGACCCGAGTCTTCCGCAATAACGACACTGTCACAAACAACACAACGACACGACGCTGTTTTATTTTTCTTTGTTTCAGTCGATGGTGGATGGACAGATTGGACTCCTTGGTCATCATGTAGTGTCACATGCGGAGATGGAACAAAGTCGAGAACACGGGAATGTACGAATCCACCGCCTTCCCACAGCGGAGCAGGATGTGCAGGGCTTAACTCAGAAAACAAAGTCTGCAACGAAGGAGCCTGCCCAGGTAACACAGATTATAACAAGAAGCCTTTTCCACTGTATTTAATTAATTTAGTCGTTGACCAGGTATCGCCCGTACCACCAAGATACGCATGACGAATATATCAGGCCTATTTATCCACGCCATGTTTTTTTTTTTCGGCTTTTTTCCGCGGCACCGAGTCTTCCGCAATAACGACACTGTCACAAATGTCATGGCGTCAGTTTTTTGTTCTTAATTTAGGACACTGCATATGAGCAAATGGAAAGTGTTTTTTACATTCTGGGAGTGAGACCTCGTGGTCACGGAAAACCTCAAAAAAAAATGTACACTCGGAATTGTGTAATAAAACCGTTGTTGTTTTATGTACGTTAGTGTAACATTAATATGACAACAAACAACACAACGACGCTGTTTTATTTTTCTTTGTTTCAGTCGATGGTGGATGGACAAATTGGACTCCTTGGTCATCGTGTAGTGTCACATGCGGAGATGGAACAAAGTCGAGAACACGGGAATGTACGAATCCATCGCCTTCCCACAGCGGAGCAGGATGTGCAGGGCTTAACTCAGAAAACAAAGTCTGCAACGAAGGAACCTGCCCAGGTAACACAGATTATAACAAGAAGCCTTTTCCACTGTATTTATTTCCCGCGAAATTAGTTTAGTCGTTGACCAGATATCGCCCGTACCACCAAGATACGCATAAGGAATATATCAGACCTATTTATTCACGCCATGTTTTTTTTTTCGGCTTTTTTCCGCGGCACCGAGTCTTCCGCAATAACGACACTGTCACAAACAACACAACGACACGACGCTGTTTTATTTTATTTTTCTTTGTTTCAGTCGATGGTGGATGGACAAATTGGACTCCGTGGTCATCATGTAGTGTCACATGCGGAGATGGAACAAAGTCGAGAACACGGGAATGTACGAATCCACCGCCTTCCCACAGCGGAGCAGGATGTGCAGGGCTTACCTTAGAAAACAAAGTCTGCAACGAAGGAGCCTGCCCAGGTAACACAGATTATAACAAGAAGAGCAATGTAGGGAGGCGCGGTGGCCTCGTGGTTAGTGCGCTCGACTCTGGAGCGAGCGCTCCGGGTTCGAGGCCTGGTCGGGGACGTTGTGTTGTGTTCTTAGAGAACGTAACGTAGAAGCCTGCTCAGGTTAAACAGACTGCAACCAGTAGCCTTTTCCACTGTATTTATTTCTTGTGAAATTAAATAATTAAGTCGCTGATCTGATATCATCAGTACCTCTAAAATATCCCTAAGGCTTAATTGGTCGCGCCATGGATTTTTTTCCTCCTTTTTTCGGCGCCGAGTCTTCCACAATAACGACACTGTCACAAACAACAGAAGGACGCTGTTATATTTTTCTTTGTTTCAGTCGATGGTGGATGGACAGATTGGACTCCTTGGTCAGCATGTAGTGTCACATGTGGAGATGGAAAACAGTCGAGAACGCGCCAATGTACGAATCCACCGCCTTCCCACAGCGGATCAGGATGTGCGGGTGACCCTTCAGCAGTCAGAATCTGCAAATTAGCAGCCTGTCCAGGTAACACAGATGATAATCAGATGTCTTTCATGCATTTATTGTTATCCCAAACTTTCGGAGTGTTTCTATATAAGCACGCGATTTCTATTTAAACAACAGAGTGTTTCTGTCGAGAACTATCAGCTGATAGTTGCCCCTTGGAAATTTGATGTTCTTAAAACAAATATATGCCCGAGAAGCGAAGCTTCGAGGGCAAATTAAGAACATCAAATTTCCAAGGGGCAACTATCAGACTGATAGTTCCGAGACATAAACACTCTATCGTTTTTGTTGTTCACTACTTAATTTTCCAGTAACGGCATGCCTCAAAACTGAAATCGACAAGAATAGAGCGCTTAGGTGAGCGCTTAGGTGTTTCGTATTTTCAGTTGTATCCTCTCCAGATGATATTACATCGATACATGTATAAACAATTTTATATGCCAACTGTTGACTTCTAAAGAAGAAACCTTCTAAAGAGGAAACCTCGAATCTTGAAACCTCTGCGCTCGCTTGACGCTTTACTGTACCGTAGTTTACCACAGTTTTCACCTAAACAATACTTCTCTTGCTCTCTTCTAACTAAATTTGACATGGGACGATAAATTCTTTTCATCTAAAAGAAATCTGTAGGAGAAAGCTGCCTTTGATGAGCCACTTCCGCTGAGCGGGCACTATCGTGTGATACTCGCCCTAGGATATTCTATTGACAGTTATAGTTCACCACTAAATTTTCTCCGGTTCTTATTGGTTTAAATTGATCACGTGACGCGATAGCGTTCATCCGCGAAGAGATACTATCAGCCCATAGTGCCCGACCGCGGAAAATACCCGGATGGATAGTAGTTGTCCGTGAAAATTCATCTGTAAACAAGCGGGTTTGTAGAAAAAAAAAACAATTGAAATTGTATGAAGGGGGTGTTGTCTGTTTTCCTGTTCAAATTTTTCATTTGGCTTTCACGGCTTTCATCTCAAAAAGTTGAAAATAGTTCAATTGAAGTCTGATTGCCGGATTTTTGAACTAGCGCGCGGAAGAAAATTTAGTGGTGAACAATAAAGACAATAGAGTGTTTTTGTCTCGGAACTATCGGTCTGATAGTTGCCGCTTGGAAATTTGATGTTCTTAAAACTAGCATAGCAAATATTTGTTTTAAGAACTTCAAATTTCCGCGGGGCAACTATCAGCCGATAGTTCCTCGACAGAAACACTCTATTGGTTAAATAGTGCCCGCGCAAGATCGTACCATGTGATCAGTTTTGACCAATGATGACAAAGGAAAATTTAGTGGTGAACTATAACGGGTAACAGTGCGCCTGAGTCAACTATCCCGCATATACATCTTGAGCTCGTTATCTGATTGTTTTAGTATTAATCTACAAGTCGTTAAAAGCTTTGTCTTTATCCTCTTCATAGACACTTCGAAAATGCAAATACGTGGCCGTCCTTTTGTTAACAACAGCACACTGCTAGGCTTCTCACCTTATACAAAAGAAAAGAGAGTGAACAGAGACGTAGCCAATCAGAGAACTGCAATCGCGATAGAACGCTTGTAAATTTACGCTAAAACTCGATAGAAACACACAAAATGTTTGTATTTCTTGGATTAAAAAAGACGCTTAATTTATCGTAAGTTTGTGACGCCAACCTTTGTGGTTTGTTTTCTTTACTTTTTGATCGCAGTTGATGGTAGTCTTTCTCAGTGGACTCCATGGAGTGCATGCGGCAAAACTTGCGGAGGAGGAACATCAGTCAGAACTCGTCAGTGTAATAGTCCGCCGCCGTCCCCTGGTGGCAATCCCTGTACTGGCAGCACATTCGAATCTAAAGACTGCAACATCCACGGGTGCCCAGGTGAGGTTTTTACGGTAGCAGGAAACATTTTCTAATACGTCTGACCGCTTTTACTTCGATAGTTTAATAGTGCCACTCCGTCTGTTGACACTTCAGTAATGCAATCAAAGATATGCCAACCAATGGTCGATGCTAATTGTTTTCTTCTTCTTCTTCTTCTTCTTCTTCTTCTTCTTCTTCTTCTTCTTCTTCTTCTTCTTCTTCTTCTTCTTCTTCTTCTTCTTCTTCTTCTTCTTCTTTTTCTTCTTGTATTTGTCAAGTGGATGGTAGCTGGTCGAGCTGGGCAGACTGGACAGTGTGCGACAAGACTTGTGGGCGGGGTAAACAATTCAGAACTCGTCTTTGTGACAGTCCACCACCTTCCAATGGCGGAAATCCTTGTCCTGGGGCTAAAGCGGAAAACCAAGCGTGTAATGACATCTCCTGTGCAGGTAAAAAAGAGACTTGCTTTTCCTGATTTCGTCGCGTCAGTCAAATGATAGGAGTATTTTAAGAAGGTTCACAATTTAAAAGAAACATATGGGAGTGGTAAACAATTCAGAACTCGTCTTCTCCAGTCTTCTCCAGTCCAGGTAAAAGAATTTGCTTTTCCTGATTTTCATCGTCACGTCAGTCGAATGATTGGAGTATCTTAAGTAGGTTCACAATGCCGTGAAAAGAAAATCGTTCATATAACAATAACGTTTGCCCCCATTGGCCCCTTAACACAATGCTCAGAGGTGGTGGAGGTCGGTGTTACCCTAATGTTGCTTTCGATGTTGCTTTTTTCGTACATAACGTTAATTCAAACTTTAACAACCTCATTATTAAACAGGAAAACGAGCATTGCACAGGAGTAAAAGCTGTTGGTATTGATGTTTTACGCAAGCGCACAACAAAGAGTCTAAACTATCATAATAGTGTTGGCTATATTTATGATCTTTTCATAACGCTAAATATAACCTTCTTTGACTGGTAGACCTTCAGGCTAGTACGTTGGACTCGTCTATAGATCCATCGAAAGCCCGAAGAGTGAGTGTATTGTGTCAGTGGATAAATTACCGGATCGAATAGGCAGTGTGCTGGGTGTAATTAATGGCCTAGAGCCTATCAATGCAAATTAAATCAGTTAGTGTCACTTGATGCTGCAGTTACCAAAATTAAGAATTGGCACTAAAGAGTGATCAGACTGGACTGGACTGGCTCGCGGCCAACGACTTTGAAAAATTGGGGCTAAATTCGTCTAGGGGTGTCATCCACTAGCTTCGCAGGAATTGTGGAGGGCTGAAAGTTTGTCATACAGAGTGACACTTGTTTTAGTTTCCACGTTTCTAAAACTTATCTCCCTTTCCTTTCTACAGTTGATGGTGGGTGGTCTAATTGGACCATTTTCCAGTGCAATACTGTTTGTGGACCAGGACAACGCAATCGAACAAGAACTTGCAACAACCCATCCCCTTCGGGTGGTGGAGCTGATTGTACAGGACTTGCCTTGGAAACGCTAGATTGTCACAATGGACCTTGCGTAGGCAAGTTGGTTTGATAAACGTTCTTTCTAAACAACATTAATTACCCCTGAAAAACAAACAATACAGTGGATTCTATTCTCTCAACTTGTCACGTGTTATATTGGTAAGTCTTTACTCAGAAAACTTGATTTTCTCTTCTCTGAATCGTTCTTTTTAGATCCTGCCATACCAAAAATCGACCTCGTGTTTGCCCTGAGTGCGACATCAGCTAACTCAGTGCAATCTTACGAGCTTATGAAAAGCACAGTCAAGACATTCATTAACAGATATGGCGCCAACAAAGTACATTACAGTATCATCGTGTATGGAGACTCGGTTATCAGGGTAGTTAACTTCAATAAGACCTTCCCCATAAGCGCAAGTGACATAAAGGACGCCATTGATAGGCAAGCCGCCCTTATCGGTGGACCGTTCCTTAAGAGTGCATTGCAAGAAGCTTTTAGAGTCTTCAACGAAACGGTGGGGCGTCCTGGTGCCAAGAAGGTATTGGTAGTTATCACGGACAAAAATTCTGGGGCTCGTCCGAGTACTTTGGCCACAGCAGTGAGACCGTTAGAAGATAAAGGGGTTCTGGTGATTTGTGTAGGGGTAGGGGAAGCTGTAGAGCGAAGTGAATTAAACGTTATTTCGCCCAACCCCATGGATATTATATCTGCACGATTGAATGTCAACCCTTCAGTACTGGCTGAAAGGATTATGGACAGGATCCTGAGACGTAAGACCAAACTTTAATATTTACTGTCTTTTATTAAGACTCCCATGTTATGAATATTCCTTAACTCGTTTACTGCTTGTATAATCAAAGAAATATCTGTCATTTCAATCGTACTAGGTTTGTCCATTTGCTTTTTACGAATTTGACTGTCTAGTCTGTCGTTCTGTCTGTCTGTCTGTCTGTCTGTCTGTCTGTCTATAAAGCTATCTGTCTAACTTGTGTCTTCCCCTCTGCTCCCTAGCAGTTTGCATATTAAGCGTTGAGTTACCCGCTTTGACGATGTCTTAAATACGATGCTTAACTGCCAGATTCCTACAAAGCTTTGTAGAAAGAGAAATGTAAATGTTAATCTATAAAAAAGCAAGATAACTGTACAATCCTAATGACATTGACGTTTTCTATTTCAAATCTCAGGCAATATTCCTCTCGTTGACGTCGGCTTCGCCATAAGTGCAGCCTCAATCGATTCTGACTACATTTTTGCTCTGATGAAACAAATAATCAATACCATTATCGATCGGTATGGCGTACTGAAAGTCAGGTTCAGCGTTATCGTCTACGGTAGTAAAGTCACCACAAGGTTTACATTTGACAACGCTAAGTTCACTCAAGAAAGTCTTATAAGAGCCGTGAATAGTACCGACAACGTGGCTGGAACTCCGGACCTTGAGAAAGCGCTCAAGGAAGCCGAATCACTGTTCAAAAAGACGTCCCGGCCAAACGCCACCAAGACTTTCGTTGTGTTGTCGGATGTTGTGGCACGGGGAAACAATAACGCACTGATAGCCCTCGCTGCTAGGTTAAGAAAAAGTGGTGTTCTTATCTTGTCGGTGGGATTTGGAGCTGACGTCGATCAGATTGGTAATCAGATGAATAAAGTGGTCATTACCAGAAGTGATTATATTGGAATTAAAGACTTCATGACCGAGAGACCAGTGGTTGTAGCGGAAACAATCATGTTTAAGGCGCTTCAAGGTAAGGTGGCCTCTTACTGATGATGATGTGAGCAACGGGGTCGGTGCCTGATTCTATGAGTAATAAGCCATGTACTTTGAAAGTGCTATTAACTGCATCCTCCTAATTATGGGAGTAGCAAAGTTCTTACGATTCACCTAGAGAGAACTAGAGATAAAGAGATAGTTGAAATAAAGTGTGTTTATGTATGTACCTAGTCGTATGAAAGTCCAGGGCATGGCAACAAAATAGAGATAATAATTGTATTAAGTTTGCTGCGTGGCTAAAAATGTACTTATTTTTACCCTGCTTCGTTTACGTCTTTTTCGTCTTGTCACTCAAAGTTCCCACCCAAGATTGTTCCATGAAGTACCAATAATTTTGCAACAGATGCGATGAAATAGCTAGACTATCATGATAAAAGTAAGTTCTACGTTCCGCGATGTCCAAATGTGAGTTCGATCGCAAAACTAGGATTAGGAGTTCAACTCACAATCGCTGCATTCATATTGAGTTATCAGTCAAGATAAGTCGTTTACCTCATGTCCACTATGATAAGATGTGATATCTGAGATAGATAGGCTTCGTATCCAGGGCACGTACCCTGCTCTCCTAGTTGCGCCATGCTACGAATATCGGATTTGGACACCAATTCGATGACCCACACAATGCTCGAAGACACACCTTACTTACATCAATTACTTAAAACTACTTGTGTTTTTTATCTGATTCAGCTAATATTCCAGAAATCGACCTGACCTTTGCCCTCAGCGGTACATCGGTTTCCTCGGAAAGAACCTTCAACTTAATGAAGTCGACAGTAAACAGAATCATCCAGGAATACGGCATTACCCGAATCCACTATAGTGTCATTGTCTTCGGTTCCTCGCCTACAAAGCACTTTGATTTCTCAAGAACCTTCCCAAACAAAGACGACTTGATTCGATTAGTAAGCAGGCTCCCAAAGGAACCTGGTGAGCCTGACCTGGCCAAAGCGCTGGAAAGCGTAACGAAAGTCTACGAGTTGACGCAGGTGCGGCCCAACGCCAAAAAAGTTCTGGTAGTGATTTTGGACAAGAAAACAGTCAATAAAGCTAACGAGTTAAATAAGTTCGTCCCCGTTCTTGTAGACAAAGGTATTTTCGTCATAGGTGTTGGCGTTGGAAGCTCGGTTGGCTCCAAAGAATTACAAATAATCACGGAAGAAAACCGAAATATCATTGAGGTGGGAGTTACTAAAAACCCAGATAAACTAGCAAAGGAGATCATGGATATCATTTTAAGAAGTAAGTTTACTTGTTTTCTTTAACATTTTTTCTCTATTTTACTTTTGTTCTCAGCGCGGATAATTTTGTAAAGGAATCAAGGAGCATACAATTCACTTCAGCAGATTACTTTGCATTTTTTTTTGTCGAACAGTAGCATGCTTTCAATTGTCAGGTTTCATAACAAGCTCTTACCAATAGTCTTCTATACAACTGGTCAGTAACAAGGAGGAGTGAGGGCTCTCTAACTTGATCGAAATCGAACGTCGCTCCTTTGATTGTCTCTAAAGGCTCCTAACGAAACAGTTTATCTTCCTTACAACTTCAAAAGGAAGACCAACAATAAGTTCATAGATAATAGCTTCAGCGTGCTATCCTATATAATAGTGATAATAACATAAAGAATGCATAAATATAAGACAGATAGTGAAACAACACTGTAAAACGGCTCTCGAACAGGTTTGCGCTTCCGATCTTCGGGAAACTGTTGCATTATTAGTCGTAATGTTCCTTAGAAACCTAAAAAAGGAGGAACTCAACAACAGACCTCAATATTTTTTAAACTATCTACAGCTTCCGGTTATGCGCAGTGGGCACAGTGGAGCACATGTTCAAAATCCTGTCGTTATCTTGGTGTGGCGGGAACTAGAAGACGCACGCGCATTTGTGAAATTCCTGAACTGGGGTGCGATGGTCCCGAAGAGGATGTGAGAGAATGCAACACAGAAGACTGCCAAGGTAGGCAACTTCATTCTCAAAACTAAACTACGAGGAACCCTTTGTTCTGGTCAGCTTTAAAAAATGTGATGAAGGTATTCTTTCATTCAGGTAAATGAGAATAAACAAACAAACACCTATGCAAATGAATATATGAAAGATCATATCATATCATATCATATAATATCATGTCTTTATATCTTTCTCCGCAGTTCAAATATATGATCTTTGACATATTCATTTGCATTCTTCACCTTCTACGGGTATATTACGAACTCACAATGTCACCAGCTCCCAGATGGCTTGATAGCTCAGTTGGTAGAGCACTGCACCGATATCGCAGAGGTCATGGGTTCGAATCCCGTTCCGGCCTGAATTTTTTTTTCAGGCTTTAATTTCACAACTGCTTAAGTTATGTATATAACTGCGATGATCAATCATGTCTTTATAGTTCTCCGCGGTTCAAATATATGATCTTTCATATATTCATTTGCATTCTTCACCTTCTACGGGTATATTACTAACTCGCAATGTGACCAGCTCCCAGATGGCTTGATAGCTCAGTTTGTAGAGATGATCAATCATGTCTTTAAAACGAACACCTGGTTAGTTTTCCGTTGAAGGTCCTTCCAAAACTGAATTTAGAGTATGTGGAAATCCTACCGATGTGACATTTGAAGCGGTAATTTAGGCGAAACCATATGTTACATTGGTTTTTCTGTCATAGTTTTGGTAAACTAAAACGTTTCCTCTTTCTACCATGTATAACCATTGATTGGTGTAACAAAACGGTCGATGAGATGAGTGAGAGCCAGACAAAATCGCTTACTAAGGACAGTCACCCATCGCATGGCTTAGCACAACGTTTGGGTTCCCAGCTTTGCGTATCTATAAGGAAACACGTAACACAGACAGCGCAAAAGGATTTCTTCTCTCTCATCACTTTGCCTTTTTTAGGTTGTCAGGAAAGAGGCGCCCTCAATGACACAAAATACAGTGCTTCGACTGAAATCCAACCAGCAGGGTTTGCACGACTGGACACCACAAACCCTGGTTCGTCCCGGAGGGCCTGGTGTGCTGACCCACGAGTTGTCAGCAATTATGTGCAGATTGACTTAGGTATGTATGGGCAGTAGTTTTTTAACTTAATGGCTGCTTTAATTATTTAAATTAGCTTGATGTCTCTTTACACGAAGAGAATCAGAGAAAATAAACATTCAGAAAAGGCAGATAATGCCTTATGATGCAATTTGATACCCACCCACTCCCTCTAAAGACAAAACCTCTTCTCCACCCCCACCACCCCCCCCCCCCCCGCCCCCTCTCCGATCTGACCTGGTCCTCTTTTAAGGATCTGTGTTCGTGACGAAACAGGAATATGGATATAATAAGGATTTCCTATAATGTAATAGAGGGAAATCGAACACATTTTGCTACGTTACATGGACTATTTCTCTTTGCGGAATAATCAGAAGCAATGCTGTCGTTAAACCAATACAGGAGAAACAGTGGAAGTTTACCAAGTCGCCACTAAAGGCCAGGAGCAAGGTAGTCCAAGTTGGGTTACAAGGTATTTCCTGTCAATCAGTGACGATGGCTCATCGTTCTTCAACTATACGCAAGGTGGACAAACTAGGGTACGTCGCGTACGGAAATAACTGAGCACTATACTTACATATACCAAGTCTAAAGTTGAAACATTTCAAGAGATAAGCAGTTCCACATGAAAAGTCTACTCCACAACTGTTCTATAAATGGTCACAAACCAGCGTATGATCCACTGAGTTTAAAAAAATCAGCGCCGTACCACCTTCCACAGCGTAATAAACCGTGCCACATAAAAGTATTCCTCTATATAACTCCTTTAAATGGTCACACAAGGGTTTCGTATAGTCTTCAAAACTGATACTAACTAATGGGCTTTGGAATTAATCTCGCGTTTAGCTATATCTTATATGCACATGTTGTTTTAGTTGTTCCACAGTTACTCATTTCCACTTATCTGCCTTACATGTATTGCCATTATGTCTCACTCTTAATTTAAACATCGTGACATTTTGTTTCCAACTTCGCAAAAATTTGAAACCCTAAACGGAAACGTTGGATCGAATTAATAAATAGGAAAGAAACACTATCAGTCGTTTGAATAGCCTTCAATCTTGAATAAAGCTATTTTATTAACTGATAAGATACGTTTTCTAAGTAACCAGCGAAACATAAACCATAGCAGTCACTCTGACCTAGCAATCGATCACTCACAACAAGACAAGTTAAAGACAAGAGAATTAAAGACAGAGCTTAGTGGTGATCTTTGGGAAAAAATATTTTGGTTTTATCGGTTATACTAATATCAGGCTGCGTCAATATTGGCATACTATTTTCAAATTACATAAATAGGCGCTTCTTTTGTTTTTGAGAAGCAGTTCATCTGGAGAACACTGTTACAAATTAAGAAATAGAAAACATGCGCAGTGTTTCTATCCAGTTATAGAAACACGAGTGAAAGTTTGGGAGAATGATAAATGCTGTGGGAACACGAGCCGCAGGCGAGTGTTTCACAGCTTTTTCGAGTTCTCCCAAACTTTCATGAGTGTTTCTATAACTCGATAGGAACACGGAGAACATGTTTTCTATTTCTTTTAGAAAATACCGCGACGAAGAAAAAGAGAAACAACTTGTTTACTTCGATCATCAAGATGTAAATTCTCTTTGTTCGCGCCCTCATTACGTCAATAGCTCGTGCTAGTTCTGTGTTTCTATCGAGTTATAGAAACACGGTTTTAAACCAATCAGCGTGCGTATTTGCTTTGGGTTATTTTCTAAAACTAATATAAATACTGTTTCGGAACCTTTCAGGTATTTTCTGGCAACACAGATTCAAGTTCTGTTGTTTTTAACAAATTAAACGCCACAACACCAGTTCGGTATGTCCGATTCTATCCCACCTCGTTCAACAAACAGCCTTGCATGCAAGCATCAGTATTTGGTTGTTCTGCAGGTGAGTAAAAATGAATATTTCTGCATGAAGAAGGATGAACTTATTGACCGGTTGGGGCGACGCAAGGTTCCAGTCATGTAAAATGACTAAAACCCAGACATGTTCCCGTTCGATGCAACGTTACTCTGATAATAAGCATTTTATCATACCAAGTTTGCTGAACTTGATTTTGTTAGAAAGTTCTCAAATTTGCCAGAGTATTTGATTCATTGCACGCGCTTTAAGAGTTTTTTTTTTCCTTTACGGATCCCGTGTGGTCTTTCCCTGAGCGGCTTATCTCATTCCATGCTGCCGTACACAAGGGGCGTAGACGTGTCATCGTTTTCTTCTACGATAGAATTTATTGCAGGATGCTTAATAAGTAGCGCTAGATGCGATTTTTATGTTTTTCTGTATTTATTTTCTTTTCTAGTAATCATACAACCCACGGAAGGCTTTGGAACTGGCGATGATGACGCGGGACAGGGAATACGTAAGTATATACAAAATAAGAGATTATTGTATTATGCTATTTGCTTTTGGTGCATTATCTTTGATACCCCCATCGAAGTGAAAAATTGCAATGGTTAGGTTATTCTGTAGAAAGTTGTGTGGTTTTCTGTGTCATTTTAATATTTGCGCCGGCAAAATTAAAACATGAACGACCAACTCCTAACTTGCATTATCTGATCCCCCACTATACCCGTCACTTACTTACGCAATTCACCAGTTAAAAAGTAATTATTAGATGGTACTTAACAAAATCTAGGTGACAATACCACAAACTCCAGTCGAGAATGTGTGTGCACATCAAGGAGACTATCCATGCGATTGAGCTACCTGTAAATTAAAACGCCCACACACTGCTATAAGATATTGGTCACTGAGTTCAACAATGCTACACTACTTAGCCTCTCATGTTGTCGGGCACTATCCTGGATTGTCCATCTTTATCATCATTTCAAGATCAATAAGTCCAGATAAGCTATAAGTAAGTTATGGTGTAAAAAAATTTCGACTAGCATGGTTAACAACAGCAATCTTAATTTGAGCAGATGTCGCCAATTTTTTTTTTTTTGGAATGCGTATGCCTATGTGTAATTTCCTTTTTTTAGTTAATCATTTAATTTAGTGTCAAAGGGAAAAAAAACAATACAAAGTAAAACATGTACAGTCTAACATGGTTAAAGGTAATTTATTTGTAATGTAATGTAAGGTACAGTAGTGTAATGTAGTTATATGTGGTTTAATGTATTATGTATTGTAACACAGTCCTGTGTTATTTAAAATGAAGAGCACGGTATTAAGAAAACATCATTTCAAGTTGGCCAGTGGTTACCTCATTTGTTATTCAATTCCATGTTCTGTGATGGAATACGAACAAGCAATTTTGCCTGTTTGGTCAGGGAGATATCACGCTGCTCACTCGTGTTACTATATGCATGTAATTCCTTACCCATCGTATCAAGTATTTTTAGAACCACGGTCACCTTACAAGCGTTCGTGGATGCCAGACCAGACAAAAAAATACAATACAACGAAATACAAAAATACAACGCCACTTGCAGACTTTTCGTTGAATATGATGTGATATGATAGACATTTCAAATAAGCTCATATTTTGTAAGGACAGAAACACGGGTTATAACTTGAGGAAAAATGACACACAGGACCTTGTTCCAAATTTTAGTAGATCTAATGGTCTTAAATATATAACAATTATTCCATGAGCCCGAGTTGGATATGGAGTGATAAAATGACCAACGAGCGCGTAGCGCGAGTTGGTTATAATCACTTCATATCCAACAAGGGCGAATGGAAAAATTGTTTTAGTAAATTCTCAAACCGGGTTTTGCCGTCGATTTTTATTGTGAAAATGTGAAATTTTGAGGAAAATCTCTCAGCCAAGGACATTATCAGCCGACATACCAGCAAGCCAGAAAGGGGTTTATTTATTTTATAACCCTCCCATTAATTTTCTTTTCGCAATTAAACCTCGCGTAAACATGGTAAAAAAGCCAGTGGCACCAGCTTTTCAATGTCACTGTCGCTACACTCATTAAAACGAGTTTGGTTTCCTTCCATGTTAACTGAAGAAAAGAAAAGTTGAAATTCTTGGGCTGACTGTTTTTCCTCAACGGAAACAATCAGAGGACAAATATCGACGCGGGCGGGGGTTATTGCGTGATAACTGTCCGGCGATTTAGAGCACGTGACGTAAAGTAGCCAATACAATCACGCGAAAATTAATGGGTGGGTTATAATGGCTCATAGTCGGAGTTTTTTAGCCAATCAAAACGCTAGAAATGCAATAGTCGGAGCTGAGAATTTACTAAAGGTTTTTAACCGTATTGTTAATGAATGGAATGTTTTACGTCATGGCATTACAGAATCAAATAGTATTGCAACTTGAAAAAAAATGTTTTAAGCTTTATTAAGGATAACTAGAACATCTACCTTTATACTTGTATATATTTTTCTTATACTTTATAATTAGAGGGGACATCTTTAGTATGTCACCTTCTCCCACAACTTTCCTTTACAGTAGCGATTAATGTTAATTTGATTTATTATCTGTTTGTAATTTAGTGGAGTGAATTTGTAATGGAATAAAATAAAATAGAAAAATATTCAGTTACATACTAAGAGAAGCTTAACGTTATCAACCAACTCACCTAACTTGTATGAGGTCTTTCAGTGATCGCTTTGTGGATATTAGCTGGAATCCTTACTTTTCTCCTTCTTCTGGCCTGTTTGTATTATTGCTGTTGGCACGTTTGCTGCAACAGGTAAGACGAAAATCAGATTTAGTTGACTTTCTCGGCAAATGGAAAAGCAAAAGGCTTGGCCTGGTCGTTGAAACTACAATGTGGCTTTTAGCAGCCAACACCCAGAACCAGAAGGAAACCAACCTGAAGTTCAACCCAGTCTCCTTTACATATTTGCATAATGCAAATCATGAAGTACAAATCATGAAGATAAAGGTTTCCAACAAAATTGTTTTATACAACTGAACATAAATGTGTTTTAAACGAAGACCAAAAGGCTAGTGTGACATTTTTATGGTTGTTTCCTCCAATAGCCGTAAAGATCCATTTTTTCGCGACCAAACGCACGCCTCATTAAACCTGAATTAAAGAAATATAATAAGATTGGACTAGGTTAAAGGTGTTAAACTGAAGATATGTTAAGACTCAAAGGATTCTCTAAGAATCACAACTTCAGTGTTTCCAGACTCAGTTTCCTCGTATCTTTTTTTTCCTCAGAGGAAAAAAGCGAAAGGGTCTGGCTGCCTTCAAAGACATGTCCTCCGAGGATGGCTATCTTATTGAAGAAGACGGTAATAAAGCGTGGAGGCTCCCAGCCGCTGCTATGGCACCAACAGTGCCCAGAGTCAAGACTCCTGAAGATGAAGTCCAAGAGGTGTCCATAGAGATGACAGAGGACGTGAA
Organism: Micromussa lordhowensis; assembly: GCA_964020085.1. NCBI lineage: Eukaryota > Metazoa > Cnidaria > Anthozoa > Scleractinia > Lobophylliidae > Micromussa > Micromussa lordhowensis. Next base: position 9,266,424 of record OZ026609.1, read on the forward strand.
GCCATTAGGTACAACGCTGCTTATTAAGCTCTAACGCGTGTCTTGTATTTGAATGACATGCATGTACTAACATACGTAATGTGGATCAACTGAAGTCGCTTCATCAAGTTACTTTCTGCTCTGTTTAAGCCACTGATTTAGGGGAACAGTCGACATAGGGAAGCAGTGGAAATAGGGCAGCAAGGTCACCGGACATCTCCGGTTTCCAAAAATAGTTCCCAGGGTAAAGAATATCACCGTCAATACCCCTTCGGACCCCCTCCTTGAAAGTCTGGATACACCACTGTATTCTAGTCATTGCACCTTTGACAATTGAAACCTTCTCATTCGTTTCCTGCACACCTTAGTAAAGTTGAGTGAACTTATTTCTCTCCATGCGACTGTTTTAGGAGTCATTCAATTCGGCATCGAGACTGACGAAACCAAAGATAAGCACGTGACCGCCGAAGAAGTACACTCGGAGACACCAAAGTACTCTCAAGAGGTCGGACAGATAAAAAGTGGCGCGGAAATGATGACAATGAGTTCCACCGATACAGGGTACAGGTCTACTGAGAGGAGACGTCACAAGAGTGAAACTGCTGCATCAATAGGAGATGCTGGCGCTACCTCAGCAGAATGGTCGTACCAAACAGAACAAAGGCAAAGGTCTGCCTTTGATAACGGAGCTTATATGAGGTATCTAAAAATAACAGACATTCAAGGCCATCTCAAGTTTGTACGATTCCCTTACTATCTCGCACAGTCTAAAAGAAGTCATGGCAAATCAATGTCAGTGTTGGTTATTTTATCACTTCATATCCAACTTGAGCTCATGGAATAATTGTTATATATTTTTGCGCCAAATGGAGGCTATTGTGTTTATTATCCTTCATATATATTTCTCTCAACATGTGCAGTTTTTAAAATTGGGGAATATCACTCGGATATTTCCCAGTTAATAACCGCTGGAGCATATTCAGTCACTTGACGCGGTTACACCAATCGAGTGCGAGCAAAGCGGTTTGATGGATTATAAAATCCAATATTATCTTTAGGTGTACCACCAAATTATCTGAAATCGCATTTAAGAAACGTATCATGGAAATCAGCTGAGAGAATTGTTTTGACAATCAGCAAAAACGATGCAACAACAATAAAAAAGACTGCACATTTCGTTATTGCTAAAAGACACGGTACAGCTTTGTTACTGTACTTGAAACATGAGTGACTGTGCCTCGTGTCAATAATACTAAGCCGCCTCTTAATCCATCAGCTAAGCTACTCGCGTAGCAAAATGTTAACGTTTTTATTTGATTCTTTCTTTAGATCTCAAGAATTTGTAACGGACCAAACAGGGCCACCCCAAACTCGTGCGCGAGGGCAGGAACTAAAACGCTCTCAAAGCGCGGATGAACTTTCGACCTCCAATTATGCTATGTCTGAACAACGCCGTGGATCATCTCAACAAGTCGTAAGAGGAGAGATGGGTCGTGACGGCTACATGAGAATGAAGGAAACAAGGCAAGGATCTTTAGACGTGACCGACGGGGGATTTCAAATGGGAACCATCGACGTAGCCATTGGGGGAATCGGAACACCGGATACCCGTCCGGGATCTAGCCAACTCTACGGAATGGAAGAACAGGAGATGTCGTTCTCGGCTGATAACGGGGGACGTAACGTCTATTACCTAGATGACGGGGGATACCGTACGGAAGAGTGGTATACCCGGGGAGGCAGACTGCCCGGTCAGTTAAGGAATGAAGGATTTAGGGAGATCCACGTGGAACATCAACCGATCTACACCGAAATACAACCTGAAAGCGAGGTAAGAAAAAACAATTGCGAAGAACTCATTTTCCACGACTTTCTTCTTAGATCCAAAGCTATCATCTTGGCAACAACTCTAAATCTTGCTAGCCCGTTGGTGATAGGACGAACGGGGTCCCACCGACATACATGTAGTATTGTTGTTCCTCCCAACTCAAATAGGTTTTCCGATTGGAACAGAACGTGTCACGTGCCACTCTCTAGCGAAAACTCATTAACTCCCAAGGGAAACAACAACTTAAACTTTCGACTCGCACGTGATCAGGTCGTGCACCTTGAAGCCGCGCTAAATTATTGTGCCAGTCGGTGTGAAGCAAATAGTTTCCTTTTTTTCCCTCGACCATCAATCTTCCTCGCGGCTTCGCCTCCGGGAACATTGAGGATCGAGGGGAGCCAAAACTCACTTTTTCTCTTTGGACCAGTCGTTAAGTGCGTAATTTTATTTATTATGTACAACAATAAATTACCTCACTTTCACTTATCTTGACTTTGGACAGAAAAATGCAACTCTTTATAGTTTTAAATTTGCCGGGGATCGGATCTATTATGTTAATTGTAAATATTTAAGCTGGAATGTTAGTTAAAAGTTTGGAAGTGTGGCTGGTCTATTGTTGTTAAACTTTGTTAGATTTTTTTCCTCTGAGAAAACTTCAAAGTGAAGTTGAGCTCATCCTTGCTGTTTTTCTTGTTAAGTTTCAGGGATTCAGGCACAGCCGGATAATCTGAGAACAAGTCATTTTCCCCGTCCTAAGAAAAGCTAAAACAGCACAAAATAATTTTTCTGGCAAGGTAGTGGTTTAGATGCAGTCAAGGAACAACTTTTCTCCTTTGAATGAGATCTTTAGAAGAAAACAAAAAAACAAGACCATTTTCGTCTCTAGCATTAGAATAACTTTGAAACGTCACTTTGAAAAATGATTGTGCAAAATCTTTTTCCCATTTAGTCTTTTCAGCTAGTTGGGTCGTTATAAAATAATTGCTTCTTTAATGCCTTTAATTGCATTTATGCCTTTCCAGAGCAAAGAGCTATGCAATGAATACAAAAGATAGGTTGCAACATACAACAGACCTATCAAGGTGCACCTAAGTTTTTCCTTTTGCGATACACTTTTTAGAAATAGAAAACATCTTTCAGTTTTTTATCGAGTTTTAGAATATGTAAATCTACTAGCATTCTATCACGAATGCTGTTCTGTTATTGGCTACGCTACTCACTATCTCTTTTGTAGATAGTGAGTAGCCTAGCCGCAGTGTGTGGCGGTCGAAGTGTCTGTGAAGAGGATTTCCATAACTTACTCAGGCAATACTAAAACAAGTAGATTATTGGCGGCTTCTTGCCATATTGCCACGCGATAGAAATTTTGAGCTCATAGTCTAATTGTTAAATAGAAATACGGGTGTAAGTGTGTAAGAACACAAGCTCGGCTTTCTTACAAGGTGTTCTCTTACAAAATACATGGATAATTAAAGCTATGAAAAAATGGCGTGATTTAGTAAAGCAATTATTATTTTTTTTTATCAATGAAGGCTATTTTCCAATACGTTCCACAGAACAAGTATCGTATAGAACCCAACATCTAGGCCTCCGTTTGTAGATTGTTAAGGCCAGGGTGTTGCTTTGAATGGCATCCTGGAATCATAGTAGCGTGACGAAGTACTTTCAAATACATTGTCTTTAGATCAAGAGTTGAGGAATTTTTCGATTAAATCAGTCACAGTACTCGGCACAAATGGAATTTTTTTAGTGATCGATTGGAGTGGGTGTCACATTGCATTAATAATTGAATTTATACTTTTAACATATATTGATGGAATGTCTACTTTAGCTGCAAAATGCATAGTTCTCCATGGAATAAAATCGGGTGTTTATGAAGTCGTTTTGTTGACTCCCTTCCATTCTTTCTATTTCCTTCCGTACCCTACCTTTCTATCTTCCGTTTTTCTCAGTTCTTCTTTCTTCCTCCCCAAGAGCCCAATGAGCTCCTGTCCTCCCTTAATCGCCCTTCCTGCCCCTTGCCACTACAGAGTAGTGCGAAAACCCATTAAGCATTGATGTACAGCAATAACCAGCGGATAATCCGCACTCACAGAGAAGCTCCATCCAGAGTTTGGCAAATCACTTGCCAGTGAGATACGGCAATAAACACAAGTCACTTTTAAAAACTAAGTCGTTCATCAATAAGCTTACACCTAAGTTTATGAGGAAACAACCTTCAACCGTTGCTCTGACTACAAGCAACTTAATCTTATTTTCCTCATGCTAAAAAATTATCCAAGGCTTACTGGTGCTTTAATCTCCCTCTGTGATTTTAAAGTGGCCTTAAATCATTTCTAAACTTCAGAGCGGAAAATCGTAATACGCATAGACGGGTCTACAACTGAGTTTGAAAAAGTGGCGAAAATGTAGTCGATCGTGTAAACAAAACAGTAACATTTTAATGTCAATAATTGAAGGGTGGTGTATTTGTTCGTGGGGAATCAAAAATTAACAAAAATTAACCTAAAGAAGATTTCCCAACCCTTTATTTCCCTGCGGTATACAAGACATTTTGGTACGAATAATATTTTTCCACAAACACTCGAGCTCTGTGCATATTGCATCTATATAAGCACACCACCGAATATGTAAACAAGAGAAGCCCACAGCAGGCAGGGGGAGCCTAGTTTTCTTAACAGTGGAATGCCAAAAAAAAATTCATGCTTGCTCAAGCATAAATAAATCAACGGAAAGACACAATCGCGCATCTTATTACAGCTCATCGTTCCTCCGCCATTGCAGCCTGCATTATTACCTGAACCCGCAAGTTGGGCTAGGGAAGCACAGAAAGCTGTGCGTTACGTTATCACCCTCTGGGTTTCTGGACGTGTTTTCTGAAGATACCTTTTTGAATGATTCAAATTGGCCACTATTTTGATTCAAAAACAAACTTAGCAGCCGCCCCTTTAATAGTGGAGCTCCGTCTATCTAGTAGCTCTGTTAAAACCTTGCTGTCACCACTACAATCTCCACGCTATGACAATCCGGACTAAATTCCGCCATGTTTATTTTGACTCGCGTCCCATCAAATAATCCCATAAGCGCTTGCGGGGCGACTTCGTTCCCAGGCTATCACTCTTTTCCAAAGTGAACTATGGTGTCCACTGACCAGTATCACGTTACCATATTGCGGGCTCAAGTTTTAGAACTCATCGACGTGCAGTGGTATTTTCTAAGTTTACCGTTTCCCTTGTACAATTTTTCTCCGGGGCGATTGGGTCGCAGTCTCGGGGCAGGTTAACCTGTTGTTATCATGGTCGGGATTAAAATTTAACTTCCAGTGGGAGTGTACTGCTATCAGACCGTGATTTGAAAAGCTTGCACTTGGTGTGTCACTGTTTGCGACTGTTTCTCAGTTCCAACAAACAATAGACTCTTTGCATAAATGGCGCCTAAATTTGAATAACAATACTTTGTGCATACCAAGCCTCGTACTTATGTTTCCAGACAAAGGGTTTTACACATGAATGTGAGGCTTAGGCTGTATTAGTATTGTTATTCAAGTTATGCAAAGAGTCTATAGAGGCTGGTCGATGATTTTCCGTATCTGGGTAGAATCCTCATTCTCAGTACAGCTTATTATATCATCAAACAAATATCGTCTACTGCTCGTTTTAACAGCAACTCTGCTCAGTTGAGTTTAGTCAACACTAGACCACTTACCGTTTAAGTCCACAGTCGTTTATCCCTTAAGAGGTTTAGGCAGGTTAATCGCGACGATTTTCGACCTCGCATTGCTGAAAAATTTATTTGGCCATTTTTCTTGTTTGAAATTTCTTCTGTCAACAATATTGCTTGATAGTACGTTTTCTAAGAATGTAACAAAATCAGTTAGACGATCAGTTCCCAAGCGTGGAGCGTTCAAAATTGGCATCGACAGCCCAGACGAAAATTGTAGAATTCAAAAAGATTATAGAAAGTTCATCTTTGGTTCGGGTCGAGGGATTTTTGCGAAGGATCTCCTTTTTTCATGTGGACTTTCAAATCAGAGAATAGCAGATTTTATGGTGAGCACATTTTGACGTACTTTCAAAAAAACTACTGTTTGAACAAACTGACAAGAAACCAGTCTTTCCAAACAGTCTTTTCAAACACCTTTTGAGTTCTTAATTTATGCAGTAGAAATAGACAGTACTTATAGAGAAGTGAAACGTGTGACAAAGTATGCTTTTAGGGTCTGGTTTTGACTAAAGAAGAAATTGAGTAAGCTCGCTTGGAAAACGAGAAGGCTAGGCAATGGACTAATGACATGTTGGACTCGGCCATGTCCGGGGTCATCTTGTAGGACCATTTCATCGTGTCATACCGTATGAAATGAATCGCAAGAGAAAATACAAATGTTATTTGCTGGTCTGCAGTCAGTATTGGGAGAAACTGTAACCATGGTCTTGAGCATTGTGGCCATGAGCCATATCCAAGACAGACGGCTCTCTTTATCAAAAAAAAGAGATAGAGAGGTTCTCCTTTACCCCAATAAAATGCCCCTTCGTTGAATAATATACCGATACTCGGTGCCTGATTGATGTCGCGTCGCGACCGCGACGCGAAAAGCGAGAAAAGTCACTTGACACTCATCAGGCGAATGTCGCCCCGCGCAGATTGCACGAGAAGTCGCGAAGATGCAAACATTATCACCGAGCGGTCGGATCTTAAATTGTAGAGTTATGCACAATATACACTCACTTCCATATTATATAGTTTAACTTTAACCTTTAATTCGTTTGTTTGTAAGCGTACAATGAAACCATTGCATGGTATTCCTTAAGAAATGCAACTGAACAGATCTAATGTTATGCTAATATATTATAAGGTTATCGAATAATTAATTAAGCATCAACTATCTACAGAATTAAACAGTTCAAAACTGAAATAAAGCTATAATTATTTATTTATCTTTCGCTTGCTTCTAAGAGCTCGCTTGTCATTCAACCTCAAATCCAGGTCCTCTACATCACCAGGTTTTAAAAATGATGGCTTTGAGGTTCGCTCGCGTTTGCCCTTTTATGTTATTGTAAAGAACCTCCCATGTCACTTGACAGTAACCAGTTTGGACACTTTGTGGTATTTTACACAAGGTACATAATGTCCGGAAGGGAGTGTATCACCGTTACTCGACTAACTCTGTGTATCGCCGTTCATGACTATAGCATTGATTTATCACAGGTGCTACCCCTTATGATGCCAACCACTTGGGTTCCGCTACTAACGTTTCTAAATATTTCTTTTCTTTTACTTTGTTGAAAATAAAACCTGATATCTAAGACCTATTCACTTTCACGTGCGACACGATATAATTACTAACACCCCATGCCAAAACAATTTGAATGTTTCCCCACTGCAAAACACAATAACTCCCATCAGCTTTGGCGTCTTTTGAGACTGAGTGGAGAACTCACAAAATACATGAAAAAATAAAACTGACTAAAAAGTTCATTTCAGCTAATTAGCTAAATGCACGGACTGCAGTTGTCCATGTATTCCTTTTCCGTTGCCACGATGTGCTGGTATTTCTCGTCTTTTGAGATCCTCAAGGTTTGTAGCTGAGTATATTTCCCTAAAAATCAACAAAAATTCATCAATTATTAGTGAACTTATAACCCAGGGTAATAAATATATATAAGTATAAATTTCTAAACAAAAAGTGACTGTATGGTTGTGGGTTTTTTTATCATAAATTTCCTCGAGACACAAGACAACTGCTTTGATTTCAACGCTTTCTACTATAACTGTGTCAAAACGTGAAACAATGTTGACATCTCTTAATGGTAAAGCATCTCTTAATGGTAAAATATGCATCATTTTCCCTCGACCTGAAAATTGCTTTATCCTTTACAAGCATTACTAACCTCGTCATCGAAGCGTATTTCAGCGTATGGCGATTCCTCCTCCACGAAGATTTCCCTAAAACCTTCCTCTCTCAACTGAACTGGTCCTTCTTCCCCCACGGCAGTCCACTGTTCCCTACGGCTTACCCCATTGTCCGTCATGAAAGTAATCTCCTGTTCCTGCAACCCGTAAAGTTGGCTTGATCCCCGAAGGCAATTCGGTGGCTCAATTCCTGCAATAGCAACGTCTGCTGTTCCCATTGGATATCCCCCATTGGCCCCATCTAAACGTTCCCTGCTTGTTTGCTTCATCCTCATGTAGCCGTCCCGACCCAGTTCCCCACGTACAGCATTTTGAGTTGACCCAGGGCGTTGTTCAAACATGCCATAATCAATGGTTGCCATCTCGTCAGCGCTTTGGGAACGTTTCAATTCTGCTCGATTGCGATTTTGAGGCAGGTCGGACGGTTCCATCAGCCATTCTTGTGATCTGAAGAAAGAAGATTGCGCGAGTTAATTACCCTACACTTTGTTTTTAGTTCTTTCTTTCAGCGTTTTTTCCCTAAAGGGAATTACATTGATAAAAATGAAATGTCTTCATTTAGCCGGTCAGTGTATAACGAGTTAAGCATCAATCTTTCAAGAAAATAGCATGCAAAATCATCACACACGAGCGATCGCTATCACATGGTGACACTGTTCGTGGAAAACGTTTAAAGGCTATCCATGGTCTTTCAAAGATAGATTTAATTTATTGACGCACCTGTCAAAAGCTCCATTACTAAAACCAGAACTGTTCCTTCTTGAATTAACGTACCGCGCTCCAGAATCCGCCCCAGCAGCTAGAACAGACGCAGCGGTTTCGCTCTTGATCCGTTTCCGTCTCTCTGCAGATCTGTACCCTGTGTCAGCAGGACTCATATTCATCATGCTTGCGCCTTTTTTGACAGGACCGACCTCTTCTGAATATTGCGGCGTCTCCGAGTGCACGGTGTCAGCGGTTACATTGCTGTCTTGTGATTCCTCTGTTTCGATGCCGAATTGGATGACTCCTGAAAATAAAACAAGTAAATAATTAAGTAAATACTATTTAGAAGTTCACGCAGATAAATTAGAGTGCCAGGGCTGAGTGGAGTCAAACTTAGGGATTTCCAGCAAGGTGTGGAAAATACATCCTAGACACCAAATGTTGGTGATATGGATATGGTTCCATTGTGACGGTGCCCGAACCGAGAGTTTCGAATGTACTTCCTAATTAAAGAAATTTGTCACAATAATAGTTTTAAGGTAGCAAACACCAAACTAGGATAGTTGCGAATGAGGAAAGCTGATGAATATTAAAGTGCTACGAACGACAGACTGGCTTGAAAACGTTGGGCAACCTTTTCAAGATGGCTCTCTTGTAAAATAGCTCTTTCAATTCTGCTCACATTACTGTTGTATACCTGATGGCTTTGGGTTCTCATTGCCCATTTCTACGGTGACCTCTTGTATTTCGTCTTCAGGGACAGCTTGCACACTGGACACTATATCCACTGCTGGTAATCTCCACCTTTTGTCGAGATCTTCAATAAGATACCCGTCCGTGTCATCAATCCATGTATGTCTGTAGGCAGTCAGACCTTTTCTCTTCTTTCCCCTAACAAACATGAAAGAAAGAAACTGAACTTTTGAAAACGTATAGATGAATCCAATCAAATCCGTCCTATAAAGGTTTCTTTGTGGATTTTTAACTTAGGTTATCAATTGGACCATTTACAGTGCATTTCTATGGAATGATCCAGACGAGGAAAAATGATTCTAGATCACTCGGATCACAGATATGTCTAGAATTGCACGCTAAATGAGACACAAGCTCAGGTGATAAGAATCGCAAAATGTCCTCATTCGTAAAACGTCACTGAGCCACCTTTGTCAAAAATGAAGTAATCTGAAAATAACGCTTTGTTATGCTTATCAAAAAGAGCATGCATCTTATTAGCGTTCAATCCTTGACATATTAACAGGCATCATGGGAACCGAAGAAACCTTACCCAACGAGGATTCACCAGTTCCTTCTATGATCCGCGTTACATGTGATCCTGTATCATAAATCCCGATCCTATCATTCCAAAGAAATGCACCCTTAAAGGAACTATGGCGCGGTTTGCGCATCCTCAAGATGGTTAAGCATAAATTTTTGAAGTTTGTCGTTTGTAATCCTTGTGAATCTTCTCAATCCTTAACCATCGTTGTTCCTTTATGGTTTATTATTATCTCAATGTTTTTATTATATATTAGTGAAGTACTATTTTCAGGTTTTCTTCAATTTAAAGATAATCAACTCAAAATGCCGTCACTGAGCTCCTTTAAAATTGAAATTCAGCTTAATTCTTGTGGTCATGTTTGTCATTAAAAGTTAAGATTATTTCTTTACCTGCCGCAGCAAACATGCCAGCAACAATAGTAACAACAGGCCATAAGGAGGAGGAAAGACAAGATTCCAGCTAATATCCACAAAGCAATCACTGTAAAAACAGCAAAAGAGATATATCATTGATATGAAGTCCGACAACGACGTGAGTCTTCGCAAGTTTTAATGTACTTACATATTCCTATTTCTGTCTTGTCTCCTGGGTTGAAAAATCCACCCTCCGTGGGTCCACCTGCAACAAAATGATTGAGAGAATCGCGTGAAATTAAGTATTTGTATGCTCACGATTTCTGATGTGCTGGTTTAACACATGAAGTTGTAATGAACTTAGAGATAAGTTGTATGACCAGTACACCACACTGTTTTGAGCTTTTGCTACAGCTTGCAGAGGAGTACTGAAATTGATTCATGAATCATGATCTCGTACATAGAGAGATATCATCAGCGCTGACTGAACTCGAATGGAATATTGCTTGGGAAATCTCCTAAATGCTTCCAATGTTAGCCACGCGAACACCAGATACTTGCTTCCGAAATGCGGTGGATAACCTTAAAGGGACTGCTTCACGGCTCGGCGCATTTCCAAGCTAAGCTCAGTCAGTAACTTATAAAATTGGCCTATTTGATCCCATTGTTTATGGACGATCAACACAAAGATGGTGAGTTTAAAGGGGGATTTCCTTCAAACGTTTTGCGATCATTTTCTTAAACTTGGTGATAGAGGGGGCTGCACAATTTCATTTCTTTTACTGTTGGTCGTACCCATGCATCATTCAATTTCCCAATGTTTATAAATTAACCGAACACAAGTACATAACTCATGCATGTATCCAGAATATATATCTTCGCGTCCAATGAATTATTTCAATGTTAAATACTAAACTTAGCTTGCAGTGAGGCGTTTCCGTGTGCCCGCGAGTTACGGTATTAGCTTACGATCTCAGTAGAAGATTCGCCGCCATGTTGGCTTTTCCTCGAAATCTCTCCCCAAGCCTCCTCCGATTTTGAATCCAAGATGGCGCTTGCTTAAACTAAATGACCTCACTCGCATTGCAGGTTATACTAAACTAGATATTTTTTAGGTAAATGTTGTGAAATCTTCCAGATTAAATTTAGCTTTCAGTTCTTCTGCTTGCACAAGTTATAGCCTGCTAGTGCTGAACTGCTTGACTAAATTGGTTTGATATAAAAGGCACTTAATCTCTCACAATCTTAATCTCTCGTATTACATTCTAAATCCTTACTCCAGAGAATCATCGAACCGATGTTATTTGATATGACATCAGATATGAAGTCGTCACCTTCCACTAAAGGTTAATATCTTACAGTATCAACAATGATACACTTACTGGGTTTTGTACATCCAAAAACTGAAGCTTGCATACAGGGTTGCTCCGAAAAATTGGTAGGATGGAATCGAATGAACCGCGTTGTAACGTTTACATCGTTAGTAACGACGGAGCTTGGATCTGTGTTAGCAACAAAGTCCTGAAAAAGCATAAGGAATTTAAATGATGTATAATAATTCATTGTGTCGTGATGTTTCCAATGTTACAAAGGCTATTTCTAGATAAGTCTTAGATTCTTGGGTGACACGACAGCAAGGTGGCCCTACCTTTCAAGTCTGTACATGACCATTCAATTGAATGCTATTGAGTAGTACTTTCATGTACAATACTGTTTTCCCATGCTATACAGTTCTACGTTCGGAACCCTAGTGTGTGATCACTTAAATCAAAGCACTACTACTGAGCGGTATTTTCACGTGGTACTATTCATCATGCATATCATTATCAAGGTGGTTCTAACTTTTAAGTCTGTGGATGAAAACCGAGTGTGTGACCATTCAAATGAAAGCTATTGAGCAGTACTTTCATGTGGTATAAACAGTACAAGGTTGTTCTAACTTTTAGGTCTATGGATGAAACCCTAGTGTGTGACCATTCAAATGAAAGCTACTGAGCAGTTTTTTCATGTGCTACTGTTTATTATGCTGTACAAGGTGGCTTTAACTTTAAAGCTTCTGAGCACTACTTTCAAGGTAGGGTTAAATTAACGGTTATGTGCTTTAGCCCCTGAATTTATTGAGCGCACCTCTTGTAAGAAACTGTAGCTAAAGCCATCCAAACTGATCGAGATGAGGAGACTGGTCACCCAGCGTTCCTGAACTTGCAGCTCCTGGCCTTTAGTGGCAAAACGGAAAACATCGACGATTTCTCCTGCAATGAGCAACAACAACGGAATACGTTACTAATTAATTTCTTAACTATAGCAGCAAACAATCCATAATTTCAAATCTTGTACCTAAATCAATCTGGACAAATGGCGCGCCATCATCAGCATTCGCACACCAGGCTCTCTGAGATGCACCGGGATTAGAAGTGTTCAGTCGAGCCCACGATGCTGGCTGGAGAGAGGATGAGGCCTGGTAGTTTTGATCTGGGAAAGGGCCTCTTTCTTCGCAACCTGTCAAAATGTTGGTTACATGTGAGGGGTTTGGATATTTTAAACACAAAACTGATTTAAAAATTCAGCAGCTGTCCTTTAAGCTCTCTTTGCTTTCTCACTTTACACTAAATTCCAGTTATGTTGAAAAACAATTTAGCTACTGGTCACTTGTCAAACAGTTAGTTATTTTCCCTCGAATCTCAAAAGTTTCTCTCGATTTGGAAACCTAGAGATTTGAAGGAAAGCAAAACTAACGGTTTCCCAAGGACCAGTGATTAATTGTATCATACTCCATCACCGCAGTGAGACTGCCGCTCTTTGAGTCGTCCACGCAGTTTTATTTTATTCCCGGAAAGTTGTCACGTGATTTCTTAGTATCGTTTTGAAAGTGAGGTCACTTACCTAAGCAGTCTTCCACGTTGCATTCTCTAGTTTCCACTACGGAACCAATACATCCCAGTCTTGACTTGACACAAACGCGCCTGCGTATCTGAGTCCCTGCCACGCCACCCGAGCGACATGATTTTGTACATGCGGTCCACTCTCCCCACTGAGAAAATCCGGCAACTTAAAATTGACAGAAATCGTCTTTAATTATTATGACTTTACTCTGTTTATTTTTAATCGTGAAAATCTGAAGTCTAAGGAACTAATAATGCATTAGGTAGGATAGTCTTTTGCAGTCAATGAAAAAGTTGAGGAATTTAAAAGCAGCTGAATAAAAGACGATTTTCTGTGCGCACTTTTTTTTATTTTTTATTTAAACATATTTCCTATTGTTTGCCCCAAAAGCACCTAGGCTTATCAAGGGGGCTTATAATAATACATTAATCAGGCTTAAAAAAAAGACAGACACAAACAGCACACAAAGTTACAACAAGTAAATTAGCATAATTACAAATGTATTAGTTAAACAGTGGCCATCGAAAAGCGATTGGTATTGATTATAAAAGTCTGGACTTCGCGAAATAGAGCACAGTTGATATCATAATTTGCAGATTTAACGCCGCACAAAAGAAAATTAAGTTTTTTAGCATCGCTGCTGGATGACCACGTTTCACCCAAAATATTAGCAGCGCACTTAGTTCTTTCCTGCGATAGGAGCGTCTGAAATGCGGAGTCAAATATCCTTGCTCATATCAAAGCTCTACACAAAATGGTGAAGTGTCTTTTCGAAACCGAACGACAGCCAATCAAAAGCGCCACACGGTTCTTTGTAGAGCTAAATCAGTAATCTGAATTTTTGGGGTTGAGCCCCCGGTGTGTCTCAAGCAGGGAAAGAAATGAATGCCTGTTTTCTAAGGCTAGCCTGTGAGTTACTAAATACAAAACACATTCAAGAAGAGCCTGTTGTGAAGTCATTATGACTGCAGCAATGAAGGAGTATAAAAGTAAATGAAGATGTACGAAGGCATATGAAGTGAAATTAAGGTGTTTAAAGGATTACGAAGATAAATGAAAGACAAAGAGTATGAAGAATTATGAAGGTAAATGAAGATGAAGTCTGCATACGAGCCAAGTGGCCCATCAGGCCGGAGCTTATCCCGGTTTCCGTGGCATGAGGCGACTAGGAATATTTCTACTCCCGCCTGGATGGGATGCCAGTCCATCGCAGGGCTACCCCCAGCATTAAATTCGCCGGTACCCATTTATACACCTGGGTGGAGAGAGGCACCGTGAGAGTAAAGTGCTTTGCCTAAGAACACAACGCAATGTCCCAGGCCAGGGCTCGAACCCGATGATGTACGAAGTAGTATTTCGGTAAATGAAGGTGTACGAAGGAGTATGAAGATAAATGAAGGTTTATAAAGAAGGTATGTAGGTGAATGAAGCTGCATGAAAGTGTATGAAGGAGTAAAACGGTAGAGAAAGCTGCCTGAAGGAGTATGAAGGCATGAAGGTGTATTTACAAAGAAGCAGAAAAAAAGAGAACTCTTACTTTTTACACTGATGAAAATTGCGTCGATGATTTCCTTTGCTAGTTCAACTGGTGATTTGTTAACTCCGGCGGTGATGATATGTCGTGGGTCCTTGGTAATTATTTCAAAATCTGTCGCGTTTGTATAATTTCCAATACTGACACCAATTACAACAACGTCCTGGTTATCCAGATCTGTCACAGCTCTATTCACATCGTCCACGTTATCTATCGCCTGATTATCCATAATGACAACGAGGAAGCGTCTGGCATCTGGTCGCACTTCCCGTAACTGGTACACATCCTTTGCTTCTTCCAGTGCCAAGGTTAGGTTTACGGGTCCAGAACGTTTCTGAAGCCTAGCCACAAGACGTATTAAATTTTGTTTATCTATTATGTTGGTGCCGAAGTCTATCGGCGTCGTTGCAACGGAACCAAAGACAATCACGCTGTAGTGAATTCGGAAGATGTCATAATCAGAGACAATGTTATTAATTGTAGTCTGCATTAGCTCGAATGTTTCATCCGCTAAGATTGATGTAGCACTGATTGCAAAGGTCAGGTCGATCAATGGCATATTAACTAATAAAGGCAAATAAGAACAACATATGATTAGAAATGCTAATAATCTGTCCAGCCTGTGGTGGAAACAAAAGGAAACTAAGAACATATCGCCAATCACAACGAGTTGATTGAGATATGACAATAGTAAGTAAACTATCACCTGCGCCAAGTGCGGGAAAACATGCACTGATCTGGTGCTAAGCGCGGGAAAACCAGCTTCTCGTGCCAAGCACGTGAAAATTTACATCCGGTGCCATGCAAAGCGCGGGAAAATGCACATTTGCCAAATCAAATGAACCGTTTCCGTAACTTTTATATTTCTGGGTGCATTTACGGGTGTGTGTTGTTTCTTGTTTTTCACCAGTATTTATGTAATAGATACAATCGTGAATACCGAGAGATTCTTTGTTACCTTCCAATGCTTTCTTTATAATGGTCTCCGCTATAACAACTGATCTAACAGTGGTGAAGGTTGGAAAACCAAGGAAGTCAATCTGGGTGATTGTTACTGCATTTAGGCCATCTCCAGTGTTATTCACAGAGAAAACAAGGATACCTTGTCTTCTCAACGCGTCACCTGCGCTAATAAGCTCAGTGTCATTATCGCTTATTGCAGTATCCGTAATGGCAATGAAAACTCTTTTAGCAAGTGGCCTCCTTCTCCAGTGTGATTGGAAAAGTCGTTCGGCTTCCGTCAACGCTTGTTGAAGATCTATAGGGCCAGGGACATCCATTAACTGGTTCGCAAGCACTACAAGACCATTCATGTCGAGCATACTATTCACGTCAAAGTTGAAACTCGTAGCGACTTTGCTGCCGTAAATAATGATGCTGTATTGGACTTGACCAGGTCCATACCGATGGTTAATCGTGTCTCTGGTTTCAGTCATGACAGTGAAGATGGAGCTCGAATTGATTTCGCTGGCTCTGATGCCAAACCCAACATCGATCAGAGGGATAGTACCTGAGGATTGAAATAAGAATTGTCAAAATTATGGCGGTGAATGCCGCATACATTACTAGTTATGCAACGCTGTCTCGTGGAATACCAGTCAATTGGAATATTTTGGTGTACACATAAGCCTTTTAGCGCGTGTGTGTACCAAGAAAATGGGACATTCCATAGTATAACAAGGGAAAACGTTGCATAACTAAGTTATACCATGCCATAGACATGATTGTAGCCAACAGAATCAAAGCGACATACGCGCAGCGCACGATGGGAAGGTTGAGTGTAATACAATCGAGTATACAGAGGCTTTCCTGTATTCTGATTGGCTGTATTTTTGTTTGGCATGGTATAATATGTGATACCGGCGTTACCAATAAGGACCCAAGTCGTAGCGTGTGACTGAACCTACAATAGACCATTTCCGAGTTGACCTAAGCCACCCATGAAAGCGAGCCCTTATGCAAAACCATTCATATGGAAATGAATTAATTTACATGTGAATGAAACCTCATTTTCATACGAAAGATGGGCACCAAGACTGGCTTAAGAGGCTTACGGTAATTCTGACATCAGCTATTGTAGTTTCAATTCATGTCTTACGTCTCAGTATCCTCTCCATTATGCGGTCGGCCAACACTGACGGGTTTTCACCCAAAGTTGGAGATATAACGTCCAACTCATTAGGTGAGATGACGCTCAGCTCATTCCTATCTGCGAAGTTCCCTGCCCCCACAGAAAGAACCAGAACCCCGAGGTCCTCCACCGGCTTTACCGCTGAAGACAATGAGTTCGAATCTGAGCCAGAAGTTTCATCTGTCATAACTACCAAGACCTTCTTAGCATTAGGACGTCCTTCTGTCCTGTTAAAGACCTCGAACGCTTCTTCCAATGCATTATCGTGGAATGGTCCTCCGCTTATGGGGGGCTGAGCATCAATGGCCGCTTTCAGGTCACTTGCACTTGGGGGAAAGGTGTGGTTGAAATTGACAACCGTGACGGCGACGTCTCCGTAGAGGATGAGGCTGTAATGGATTTTTTCGACGCCATATTGGTCAATGAATTGTTTGATTGTGTTTTTCATTAACTCGTATGACTGGTTCGAGGTAGCTGAGACGGCACTGATGGCAAACGCAAGATCAATATTTGGCATGTTAGGATCTGAAACGAAGAGAAAAATCCAAGGGAAAATCAGTCCTTTTGAAAGCACCAATACCTTCGAGGACACTTCATGATCTGTTATATCGGAGTGATCCTTAACCAATGTACACAAAGAAAAATGATACTTGCCCCTGTCGAAAATTAATTTTAATAATCGATTATTTTTTCAAAACATTGGTCAGTGCATCCAATTCTTTTCAGTCTTTACATCTATACCCTGGCCGAAAAAGTTATTAACTTCTACAGTAAATGGTTTGAATCACTTCGGATCTGATAATGTCCTTTAGATAAATTGTACAGTCAAAAACTGCAAATATCGTTGGATTCTTAATATTATTAACGAGGAAATGCGAATCGCATAGAAATTGAAGCAACTTGCCTACGCAAGGTCCATTGTTACAATCCACTGTTTCCAAGGAAAGTCCAGGACAGTTCGCTCCGCCACCTGAGGGGGGTGGGTTGTCACAGGTTCTTGTTCTGTTTCGTCTTCCTGGTCCACATTGAGCATCGCAGGGAGAATCGATCCAATCAGACCATCCCCCATCAACTGCTGGGGATAGGGAAGGAAAATGTTTAACTGAAACTCAGGAATTACAATCGCTAGGTTAAAAACACTATATAAATATATATATTTATAACTGACATGGACAGGACCCTGCGCGCGCTCTGATTGGTCAAAAAACCATGTTTTATCAGAGTTTAATATTCAATCTTCGTTCACTGTCTAAAATCCGCACGCGTCATTGGTTAAAATTGATCACGTGAGTTCTCGTTACCTGGCGACATCAAAGAGACAGAGTGCGTTATTACAATAACGCATAAAAACTGTGCAGTGTTCGGGCGGGAAGCCATTGTAAGTTTATCGCCAGCAGTGAACTCAAATTGAATATTAAAAGGGTTAGAGACTGTTAGTTGGTGTTTTGTTTTCAAATACACGCACTTGCTTACTGTACAATGAACTCGAAATTTTCAATACTGCACTCAGCTTCGCTTCGTGCAGTATTGAAAATTTCGAGTTTATTGTACAGTAAGCGCGTGCGTGTATTTGAAAACAAAACACTCACAACAGTCTCTAACCCGTAAATAAAACATAGAAAAAGCGTGTTTTATTGTTTTGCGCGCGTAAAATCTATATCATAAAGCAAATAAAGAAGCCTAAGCCGTTTATTACACTGTGACAAAAGACTCCGGACATTTGAGAACATTCGAGAAATGTAGAAAACACTCGCCTACGGCTCGTGTTTTCTACATTTCCCTCGTATTCTCAAATGCCCGTCGTGTTTTAAACTCCCATCCTCGAGTAAAGAAGACACCCGGTATACTGAGAAGTTTGACAAGGGTTTTTTTTTCTGTTTTTTTTGGAGCAAATGTTGTGGCGAACTTTAACAATCAAAATGAGGTTTGGAAAAAGAATTAGAGACGGATATACCACAAATTTTAAGCCAGTTCTGATTTTAGTTATAAATTTGATTATTTAATACGTTTTTAATGCAAACCCTCGAATAAAAATCTAAAATATTTGCAATTCCAACCGACACAAGTACCTTGGTTCGCTTGTTAGTAGCTACAGCTCTGTTATCAAATCTTGTGTTCAAGGCGCTAAGTCATGGTTTGCGCGTCATGAAAAGTTTAGCCTTAATTTAATCCGTGTTAATCTTCTTCATCCTTTACCATCCTTGTTCCTTTATGGTTTACTGATATCTCTTTGGTGTTTTACTATCTTAGTAAACTACTATCTTCAGCCGAGGTTTTCTTCAATGACATAATTTTCTTTAATAAGGTAATTTAGTACGTCGCCAAAATAACTCAGAGCACTAAGGCTGAGCTCCATTAATGAAGAGTCTATATCTGACAGGTTCGGAGGAGGCTAAACACTAAGCTATTTGACAGGGAACACACGCAGGCGCAGTAAGGTGCTTCCTCCTGCTTATTACTCTTACCAAGCATTATTAACATATGTATAGTGTTATTTAGAAGAATCGTCGGCAATATTACCTACTGGCGGCTGTGATGTTCCAGTTGGAGACGGTGTTGTAACTAAAGAAAAAAATTGATAACGGTTAATGAAAACTATTATATAATTATCCTGATTTGATCCCAACTGATCGTATAAATAGCCATCCTCTCGGTCACATTAAATTGCGCGTGAAAGTCCATTCTGAAGGACTACTTAGTGCGAGCTGCTCATTATACCACACGTTCACCCGCTGTGAGCTGAAGTTTTAGCACATTTTGATTTTTCGCAAGCCTTTCTATTGGATAAAATACAGGAGTCCTCTTTTTATTTTGAAAGAAATGGAAAGCTAGTTTTTTCTTTCTTTTTTTCAAAAAGGTGACAGAATATGCTTAGATCTCTAGTTCTATAAAATGATAACGCATCAGATGTTAAATCAAAACCGTGACTCGCAACAACTGACAATTGACAGTTATTTTAAGTAATATTTTAGCTAAGACAAGTATTTTATTTTGTTTGAGATGTAATGATCTGGTTCAGTCTAACTGACCTGGACAAAGCTGTTCTAAGCAATCTTGAAACATATCTCCAGCACCAACACAACCTGCTCCACCATGAGCTGGAGCGGGATTGTTACAGGACCGTGTTCGAGTTGATGTCCCATTGCCACACGTTTCACTGCAAGGGGACCAGTCACCCCACGAAGACCAATTCCCGTGTACTGTAGAGAAATGACGAAAAAGGGAAAAATATGTTTGTTTGTTTTTTTATAGTTACAAAGCTGTTGCAAAGAGGAGCCAGAGGAAAGGTAAGCTTTCTCAACGAAATTTGAATTTATGATGGTCATCAGCTTTACAGGTTACCAGGGCGATCCTGAAAAAATTCACAAGAATACAAGAATGTATCAGGAAATAAGAGCCATGGGTGACAATCGGGCGACGAGCGACGAGCGACGAACCACGAGCCAAGAACGACGAACAAAGAACCACGAACAACAATCGGAGAACTACGAACGTGGGAAGATATACTTTAAGGTAACTCCTTACAGCCTCACGTGCTCTATTCAAAGTTAGATAAAAATTGATTCTTTGAGACTGTTCAAATGGGTTTAGCTTACCTGGACAATGCTGAACAAAGCATCCCCTCGAATCTATTGGTGACCCCACACAATCTGCCCCGTTATTTTGTGGCGGGGGGTTGTCGCACTGTCGAAATCGATACTCTGTCCCATTTCCACATGTTTCAGTACAGGCAGCCCAAGGGCCCCAGTTAGACCACTTTCCATCTACAGGGACTGGAGCAGAAAATGTGAACAAAATCAATAGCAAATCAAACTGTACTTAACAGGTGACTGGGTTATAGAAAGTAATTTAAGAGATAATAATCATGGAAAATGTACTTAGAATGTTATGGCTGGGAGAAGATGAAGCCGATAAGAAAGAGCAAACTTGAAAGGTAAAGTTGAGAGGGACTGGTTTCCAAAGAATGATATTTTCTATCACTTACACGACTGATCGTATGAAGACATGATTGATCATCGCAGTTAGGCACACAACTTTAGCACTAGTTGTGAAATTAAAGCCCGACAAAAAATTCAGGCTTGAATGGGATCCGAACCCATGACCTCTGCGTTCAAATATATGATCTTTCCGTTATATTCACTTGTATTTTTCGCCCTCTACGGGCGTATTACGAACTCACAACTTGGCCATCTCTTGGTCATCTTGATAGCTCAGTTGGTAGAGCACTGTACCGGTATCGTAGAGGTCATGGGTTCGAATCCCGTTCAGGCCTGAATGTTTTCACAACTGCTTAAGTTGTGCATAACTGCGATGGTCAATCATGTCTTCATATCTTCCATATATTCACTTGTACGACTGACCGTGTAATATTTTTTTCTTTCGTATAAACATTGAACAGAACTTACCAACACAATTGTTGTCAGTGGGACAATGTTGATCCATACTTGAAAAACCATCGCAAGGGCGGCCACCAAAAGCAGGCGCAGGATCTGTACACGTCCTGCTGCGAGATGTGACAGACTGTGCACATGGTGGACACGGCGTCCAATCAGACCAGTCAGTCCAGCCGCCATCAATGGGAGGAGGTGCTAAGAATTGCAACAACAAAAAATCATGATTTTCTTCTCAGTTTACGAGCGCTGCATCTTCCACAGAAAATACTCTAGGTGCGTTTCTTAAGGATGATTCGGATCAGGATAAGCAATCCAAGATCACACAGATTATGGTGCATCAAAAGAACCGACGAATCCACTCACGGAAGCCTTATGTGTGTTCCCAAACAAATGAAATAAGGTTTTTGTTTTCTTAAGCAAAACATTCCTATTGTTTTGGACGCCAATATGGCCATCTTAAAAATGTACGTCGTACAATATTTTACTTTCTCAAAATAACGCCAAGTATTTCCATTTATCACAAATAAAAGTGAGAGAGGTAAATGGACAACAATTCATTAAATATTATGATTTACCTCCTTGGCAGTTTAGTATGTCAATTCGCATACACATATAATTTTCAAGGATATTCAAGGGTTCTCTTGGATTAAAAATCACATATTGAGCCCGCATTGGGCTGGAGAGGTTCTGAACAACCACTTTATCGCCATCAAACCAAGGACCATCAAATGGCTAGAAAAAAAAATAAAAGTAGTTTAATAATACTGAGAGATGAAGGTTAAAAGGCAAAAAAATGAAACTCAATTCATTTGTTTTATTACCTGATTTCATTCAGTTTTATTTTTCATTGTTTTCTGCTTTTGTAAAGACCCTTTGCATAAATGGCAGTGATATTTGAATAACTATTCTTATGCAACCCAAGCCTCGCATTCATGCAAAAAATCCTTTGTCTGGAAGTGGAAACACTAACTCGAGGCTTAGAATGTATATAAATTTAGGCGCCATTTTTGCAAAGTGTCTAAGGGGTTTATAATTTTGAGCAATAGCCTTTACGTCTGCAATAATCATTATTAGTATAAATGTGCTAGCGTTCTATCACGAATGCCGTTCTCTTGCTGGCGACCCCGCTCATGCAATCAGTTGCGTGTGACACAGTTGGCCAATTT
This sequence comes from Micromussa lordhowensis, assembly GCA_964020085.1. Classification (NCBI taxonomy): domain Eukaryota; kingdom Metazoa; phylum Cnidaria; class Anthozoa; order Scleractinia; family Lobophylliidae; genus Micromussa; species Micromussa lordhowensis. Next base: position 9,288,586 of record OZ026609.1, read on the forward strand.
CGATATATTAAAATTCAGACTAAAACAATAGACCTCAGCACGAGGCTCCGGGGAATAAACCCCACAAACTCTGTAGTTATTCCCCAGAGCCTCGTGCTGGGGTCTATTGTTTTAGGCTGAATTTTAATATATCGAAATTGGCTTATTGTAACCTCCCGAATGAATCATCACGTGATCTGAATTGGGTGGCGACAAGGATGTAAACAGGTTAGTCGAATAGGTCTATTGATGATAACTACCTAAAGCAAGCAGTAATTTAAATTCATAAATAGTAAGTTGATAAACTTTACCCTAACACGATCCCCTCCAGCCACCGTAACCGTCGTATAAATGTCATCATCATTACTTGTTCTCAAATAATACTGAGAAACCGATCTGTTGGTACCAGCCTGCCCTTGTACGAAGATTCGATCGAAAGAAAGTGAAAAACCTTCGAAAACAAAGTGAAAATAAAAGAAATTAGCAGACGGGAAAAGGTGAATATTAAAGATATGATCATGAAGAGTTAGTATCACTTTCAGCAACTCCTTTTTCTGCCACTACTTTGAGAACAAACAAAATCTGAGAGACTGGGTATAAGACCAATGAGATAATATGCAGGGAGCCTGGCTATGTGTTTGTTAAAATGATCCTTACGTAAGATGTTTTAACAAGTTTCTGTTATATTTACAATACTTGTTTGCTTGTTTCATTGTCCCCAATGAATAAGTTTGAGTGATGGTTGTGACTTATATGTCATTGTTTTTGATGAAGTAATTTCATTATAATTTCGAAACAGACTTAAACAGCTTTGTCATGACTTAATAATGAATTCATTTTTATCAATGCTTAAATCTGCTTTTAATTCTTCGGAAATCTTGATATTAACGTAAAAAAGCATAAAAAATAATTAATTAATTGAATGCAAACAAGGTGACTCAGATTGCAGGAGGTAGCTCTTATTTTGAACGTTAAACGAACTCTATGTAGTTATGCCGCTGAAATATTTGAGAGCTTTTAAGCCCAATTCATAAAGGAACCGTATTGACTGAAGGACTGATGAAGCTTTTGTTTGACTATCAATTTGAAGAATGCAATAGTAGAAATTTGTGTACTACCTAAATCGACTTTAAGCCACTGGTTACTAGTTGGGCTTCCTGCGCACCATACATCAGGTCCATCAACCACAGGCCTCCCTGGACCCAGGACACTTGATGAAGCAGAGAACATTGCGTTCTTGTTGGAAGCAAGTGATGTACAACCTGAAAAAATAACGGCAGAGAATTAAGTTATTTTGATTAAGGTGCACCTAACTTTTCAACAGTTTTTTTTTCTTTTTACGGCTAATTAAGAAAAATTTATTGCATTATTTCTGTTCACAAGTGATTTCCTTTGGCTTAACCTGAATTCTTTCTGTCCAGGCTGAAGTCGAGCTCTCACAACGAAAAGGGATCTGGGAATAGGGAGCATGCGTTGTAATGTCGGAGCGAGAACGACACTCGAGCAATCTTAATATCGAAACCAGATCTTCCACATGCAACAAAGCGACAAACAGAATGAGGACTGGGTACGAAATTTAGTTCCATCTCTTTCCAAGACTTTCTGCTTCAGTTCTATTGAAATTAAAGATGTGTTTCGATTTCCCTTTGGCTTAGTTTTTCGATCCATTTAGATATGCCAGCGAGTAATATAATGTTGCTTTGATCTTTTTTCCTGATAATGCAATGGAGCAATATAGCAATTTACCTCTTCAGTGATTGTAATCGCTTTTCTCATTAGCTGTGTGCTTATAAATTATAGCCACTAAATTAGAAATCAACGGTGTTTTTGAGGGCGGGACAATAACGTTACTTAATATTTTTCATAACTAGGTTATTATTTCTTCAAACAGAATTAAACTCAAAGACAGCAATCGTCGGAAAATTTCATCTACATTCTTTAGCTGTTTTAACCCAATTAACAGATATCTTGATATAGTTAAAATAATTCCTTTCAAGATTCTTTAAGAAGCTTTTGTGTATATGTAAGGTTTGCATCCGAAAACTGGAGAGAAAATGATAGCAAATTATTGTAAAACCCGAAAGAAAATATTCAGTGTTTTGTATCTGAACAAGTGTTCCTGTCCAGCACATAGAATCATTTTTCAGATAATTAGGGACTTTGCAACGCTTAAAGCAGTTTAGCCATGGTATTTTGGACTCGTACAAAATTAACTTTACATTGAAGGTAAAGTCTGCATACGAGCCTAGTGGCTCATCAGGCCGGAGCTTATCCCGGTTTCAGTAGCATGAAGCGACTAGTCCATCGCAGGGTTACCCCCAGCACCAAATTCGCCGGTACCCATTTATACACCTGGGTGGAGAGAGAGAGGCACTGTGAGAGTGAAGTGTCTTGCCCAAGAACACAACACAATGTCCTCGGCCAGGGCTCGAACCCGGAGCGCTCGCTCCGGAGTCGAGCGCACTAACAATGGGGCCACCGCGCCCCCATGGAAAAGGAAACCTGAAAATAGTAGTTTACTGAGACAGAAAAACACCAAAGAGATATTAGTAATAAACCATAATTTTCTTAAGGTGCGCAAACCGTGACGAAGCCCCTTTAAAATTGCAAAATCTTAGACCCATCATTGTGTGGTAAACATTGAATCTATTTTGATTCAAAACGTGCTTTTGCTTTCCCCTTTCGTAAGCAGATAGTAATTCCAACAATAGATTGTAACAATGTTTCAGTATCCTATAATCTTAATAAAAGGTAAAGGGTTATTTTACGGCTTATCTATAAGCTCTTGTGGCCTTTCCTATTTCTCAATCAGTAACTAAATTAATAAAAAAAGTACTTCATAGGAAGTGTTGTGGTTAAAAGAGTTTTAGAACAGGCTTAATAGTTTCAATTGGGCCACGAAATCTTCTCGAAAATGTAAAGAAATATTCCATAATTGAGATCCTATAGCAGCGATTCCATGAACAAAACGTGAAGGGAAGTAAATATTTAGCCTTCATTTATGAGAGAGTATGTACTTTTTTCTTAACCACTTCAGATAATTTGAATATGACAGATAATTTGCTGCAACACTGATAAGACAAGCCATCATCGTGAAAAAGCCAGTATAATTTTTGCTTGGAAAACAAACCTTGCGTTGCGACGCAACGTGGCGAACTCGCAGTTGTTGACGTGCTGATATGCATATTTATCACACTTGTGTTTAAGAGCGGTAATCTTCGTGCGCTTAAACGTACCATCCGTCACACAAGGCAAGATATTGAATGCGTCACCCGTTTGTTGTATGTTTGACTAAGAAAGTAGTTATATCAGAGTCCACAGTTTTGAAAAATAGCAAAATGATATTTCCAGAAGTTTCGACTTGGCAGAACTTTGAAATGGCTCAGTATCCACAATTCCTGAACAGAGTTTGTCAAAACTGATATAGTATTGGCAGTCGATCTTGATATTGCGTATTCATTTTTGTTCTTACTTTTCTAGTTGTAAACAATTTAACGACTGTAAACGATCAACTATAATCTTTTTGTACAAGCAGCGAGGGACGAACAGCACTTAGATTTATTTGCTTTTCAGTTGGAACAATCTGTTTTAATAACTGCCTTATTGTAATTAACCAAACTGATTTCAAAGATTACGCCTTAAATTGCTGTTCAGCGATATTCTATAGTCGTATAAGGCAAAAAAATGCTTAGGCATAACAAGTATTAAAGGTATTAATTCCCCCATCAACTTTATTTAAGAGAGTCACGTGATTCTTATTTTCCCAATAAATGTCAAAATTATACTTTGTGCGCGTTGTTTATTATGGTTAATAAAGTCGGAAAATTGAAAAAAACGTCGTCTACTGCGGTTCTTTAAATATCATGTGCTTATTAAAGTGAGTGGGAAGTACCGAAAGGTGAAATATTTGACTCAAAGGTGATAATGTGCAGAAAAATCGACCAAAATTGTCTTGCGGTATTGCAGTATTGCTAAATATGTCGGGTACAGAAGAATAATATCGCGTGGTCATGCGCACACATCACGTTGCTGCGTGGTTTCAGTAAAAGACCAATATTTTTGTGACCAACACGAAGGAAACAAAACGGCAGGAAAAGGAACTCATTCTCGTGATATTTCAAACCTCTTTTTGATCTGAACACGGGCTTTGTTCAGTTCGTTGAGTCAGTAAGTCAAGTTCGTTGAGTTAATCCTTAAAGATGTATTTGTTTCCAAAAGCCTTTCGCTTGTTTGTCCAAAATCTCGATACGTGTCTCAACAAGGATTAGGAAAGTAACAAATATAATATTAGGTTAGCGAAGCGAGGAGTCGTTTACTAAATTAAATTTCCTCCTCGCCAAAATTTCTTTTCAAACCAGTTATGATGGGTAATTTGAAAACAATTGTTTTTAAATTGCCTCAGCAAATACAATTACTCCCTTACAGAAGAAAATAATGGTTTATTTCCCTGTATAAGCGAGTTAAAGTCGAATGCCTCGTGATATTTTATGAGCATTTTCTCATAGTTTCGGTATACCAAAGTTTTTGTAATGCTGTTTACAAAACTAAAAGTCTTCTATTTGGCTTGTAATCTATTAAGAATGTAAGTACAGAAAAGTTGATACTTCCCTCGTTGCTAAAAATACACAAAGAAACACAAAGATTGTGATCAGATGAACGAAAATATACAACATGGAAAAATTTGCTTTGAGAGCTTTATAAATGACGAATATCTCAATCTTTTCCCTAATTTTTCAAAAGTTATCGTTTTTCTGATACCTGCTTAGTTCTTATAGCAAATCAGCTAGAAATCAAGTTCACTTCCTACACAGTGCTTGGGTTTTAAAAACTTGCTTCGTGATACATCTGATGGTTTACTACGACTTCAGACTCAATCTTCGGGGGGCATCAAAAAGAACAGAACAGCAAACAAACTTATTTGCCTTTCTCTTTTTTTAAATCGTAATCCTACTGTAAGAATACAGCGCCTGTGATGCGAAATTTGTTGGGCTTGAAAGAAGAAACTTTGAAAATTCTGGAAAAATAAGAGAAAGAAAAAAAGATAAAAACTGTCTTACCTTGAGACACACTGCTTCTTATGTTTGAAGATAGGATGGCAAACAGTAAAACTAACTGCCAACTCCAATTTAAGAGAGGCATCTTCGATTCCGTGGACTTTGCTTCTTGTTCGCTTGAGGGATAATGTGTGCTTCTGTAGCGCTGAGCACTCTTCTAATTTTGCCGATGTTGGTTACATTTCGTGCCTCTTAGCTTAGCAGCGCGGTTGCAAAGCTGTTACGAAACTGTACTCCACGCCCTAAAGTGCTGTGACGTCACGATATTCCATATCAGAGAAACGAAATGAAGGCTTGTCTCTCATTCATGGCGCTAGTTGCTGTTTGCAATACTTGGTTGCAATATTTGGTGGATCAAGCAGGTAAATTACGAGCGAATGAGCAATTTGTCTTCTTATATGACTCGAAAACATTCATCTTCTGTGTCGACTTCGCAAGAGTCCCCTCTGCAGCTTGACCACAACTCAAATTGTACTTCCGTCGAAAAACCTCTTCCGTTTTAAGCCGAATTGATTTTTGCCTCTTGAAAATATCTGTTCGATCCGGGAAGAAATTTGACTTCAAAGCCAGCAAATTCCATCTTAGACGTTGAAGAATCCATGTTTACCAGATTACACCCAAAGGAATTTGTTTGTTTTTTGAGCACATATTTATTGTCTGTCAAAAATTATACCATCGAAAATGTATTTGTGCATGCAATGAATATTTTGTCTTAGTTGTAAGTACTTTTGTTTGTGCTTTTAAAAATGAATTGGTTGTTTCTAACATGAATGGATCACTGCATTTGGTATGTAATTGGCCTAAGGATTCTTAAACTAAAATTGTTACTCTAAAACAATGCCTTAATAATTGATAACTGTTGCTTTCTTTAAAAGACAATAGGAAGATAAAAACAAAAGATCAATATGACCAAATTAATAGATGAAACAAAACAAAATGGAATCTTGAAAGATTTTTACAGCAAGTTTGCTGTGTCCGTATTTAGAGCACTGCAAGCGTTATCGTAAGGATTTATTGGCGTGAATTGATGCAGCATGCGTTATCAGAAGAAATTCTTGGCGAGTTTTGATGTTACAACGCGTTATGACAAGAAATTCTTTGCGTGAATTGATGTAAGATCGAATCAATATCATCACAACGTCAAACGTTAACAGCAAACTCTCGTGGGAAGATGATAAGGCACGTTTTTCTAACATTTCTCTACTTTTTTCCCTCTGAACAAATTTCGTGCGCTCCTTTACATTTTCATAGTCTTATCAACAAGTTATAACCATAACCTTCTGTGTTTGAGTTTTCAGTGTTGTTTTATCTGAGCTTCGTCACGCCGCTTCAAGTTGATGAGACCCGTGGGAAAGTTTTCGCCGGCCATCTTCAGAAAAAAAAACGTGCAGTCTGCTTGAGGGCAAATTTCACGGACAATTGGGCTTGAGTACTTTCAGAAGCTTAATAACGCGGAAACATTGCAAAGAACGTTGTAGACAAAGCCAACATATTTCGGCAATAAACTGAGAGCAAACAATGGATTGGAATAAACTTTTCCATCAATAAAACAAGCTACTATATCATAAAAACAAATGTCACCTCCCGTTTCCTCTCCCCTGAACTTGCACCTGTATTCCTGATGGTCCATTTGTAGAGACGAATTGACCAACAACTTGTATGTATAGGTAATCATACGGTTTCGAGTTCAATTTGGAATTAATTTGCACGAGTGAGTTTTTCAAAAAGCTGGTGTGTATTATTAGTCGTGAAATTGTTCACTATACGCCTGAAGAGCACTTGCACGTTATGTGTTTCTACGTAATGTCGATGGAATTAATGCTTCGTGGTGCATGGCTAGTTAAAGGAGCTCATTTTTGATTTATTTTGGCCAGGTACAAAATTAACTTTAAATTGAAGAAAACTTGAGAATAGTAGTTTACTAAGATAGCAAAACACCAAAGAACTAATAATAAACCATAAAGGAACAAGCATGGTTAAGGGTGGAGAAGATTAACACGGATTACAAAAAAAAAACAACTTGAAAAATCTAGGCTAAAATTTCTATAAAAAGGAGAATATTTGAAACAATAACTTGACATAATAATTTCACGAAAGTAAATTATACGTAGGCCTGTCGACATAGCTGAAAAACGATTGCGCATGCGTCACTGGCGACCCAGTCGGCCAATCACGTTCCAGATTGCTCAGTCGGCGCGACATTTGGCGCGAAAATATCGACTTGAACAACACATTCCGAATGAAAGACCCTCGAGTCTCTTGACTTCGCAGTAAAATTTCAGTCGGTGTTCAGGTATAAAACTGTGGTGTTCAGGAGATATGTCTTATCACTCTTACTGGTCGGTCTTTTGCGAAAGTTTGAAGCTTATCTGGTCTACCTAACTCTTAACTGAGGTAAATTCCCTCAGTGCTATCCATTTTAGTTATATGTTTCCCTGTTTTCCCGCGCGAATTAGTGACATGCGCAATCGTTTTTCAGCTCTGTCAGGCCTGTCTGCTTTTCAGAATCATGTCAGGGGTTTATAACGCTCACGAGATTTAACGTAGGGCACGCTTTTTTAGAACGTCAATCACTAGCTGAGCAAGTTTGCGTGCATTTCAGTTTCTATTCCAAAAAACGTGTTTTTGAAGACAACCAATTGAGGAGTCTTGGATTAAAGAAAACAAATCGGATCGATAGCTATTAGGGTAGGTTAAAATCCACTTGGTAAAATAGTAACTACGTAGAGGAAAAACGTTTTACCCCCCCCCCCCCCAGAAAGTCAACAAAAAATAATTAGTATAATGAGTTACGAATGATTTTCGAATTGCCACCTGATGGGCCTACAAGCCCCAAAATTAAAAAGTTTTTGTGTGAGGACTACGCTTCACTGAGACTCAACCTTTACACGATGTATGCAATCTATCTGTTTTTCTGTATTATTTGTATTGTTCTCAGTTAGCACTTAAGAATAATAAAGTGATATTCTCCTGGCTAAACCCTGTCTCTGATTGGGCAATTTTTGTTTACTGTCCTCTCACATACTAGCTCCTTGTGCAGATTTATCAACACGCATTGCGTGCCTGTGTTTCTGTCCGGTTTCCTAACCGTTCTGCCGGTGATATCAATTAAACTAAATATAACTAGCGGCCGGCATAATTATGGCCAACTCCAGACACCCATTGAGAGAAAGAGGGCCGGTGCTCTACATATCATTTGCGGATGTATAATTATCAAAGCAACGGAGATCGCCAACACTTGTAAAACCGTCAATAGTTTTAAATAGCTGGGACACTGGGACGCATTAAAAAACTACTTGACCTAATTGTGTAGGCCACTATGTCTAGAGAACTAGAGAACATTTATCATTGTATTTCCAAAAACGAAACCAAATAGCGAAATGTTATCAATCGAACATAGAGTGGGAACATCTTGTGTCTTTTCTACCGTGTACCAATTACCGTGCTCTCTTTAGTAAGCACGCCCTTCTAAAATGAGAAGGCCGTATCTTGTGCCGTCATAACCTTGGGGAAGGAAATTCCTCGGTCGGTGGAACTGTGTAAAGGGTATCAATAGAGAGAGCTTAAGCAAACCCCCACGGCAACGGCAACAAGAACGCCACCACAAAAAAGTTTAAGAGTAGAACCGTGACTGTACCCGTACGTTATAAATCTTTCTACAGTTCTTTGCCGTCCTTTACAACAACATGAAAGGCTAAGTTCTGCGTATTTTGGAGATCGCGAACGACGGCCGCTAACATTTTTTTTTTCATTATTTGGAATTAAACGCTCGCGTTAAATATTTAGCCTGGGCAAGTTCTGAGACAAATAGGCGCACTGAACAGATCTAGACAATTGCGAAAGTCGAACATAAAATACACATTAACTTTTACTAGGCGTTATCCATGAAGTCACCATCGCCATTGCTTAAACTCTATAATATTGTCTTGTATGGTAATCACCGAACTGACCTTCCAGAAAGCTCCATTTTGCCTCCCTTATGTAATAAAGGTTTCTTTTAAGAGTAGTATACACTATAAACCGAAATGTCCTTTTTATGTACACGCAGTTACTCGTTTAGAGTTAGTGACAATTTTAAAAGTGACATTTTCCTTGCATATTCACTTTCCTCGGTCGACAATGTTAATTTAGAGTTCAATCTGAGTTAAGACTTTATAACTATCTGCACGCGTTGCGTGCCTTGGTCATCGGTATGTTTCTAAGCGTTCTCCGGTGATATCATTTAAACTAAACTAACGGGCGGTGAATGATTATGACAAACCCCTGACTCCCACTAACAAAAATATCATTTGCGGATAATTCTCAAAGCAACGGAAATTGCCAATATTGGTGAAACCATCAATAATTTACAATGACTGGCGAATAAAGTTCACGCCATATGTGACCACTGCACACCATAAGCTACGCGGCGAAATTTTAAGTCACTATGCCTGGAGAACCCATTAATGAAAGAGTTTTACTCCTAAGTTTCGAAACGGAAGCTCAAGTCGACCAGAGAGCTTTTTCCAAACCACGTATTGCGCCTTCGAGTCCTCTATTGCACGATTCTCGCAAAAGAGTGGGAGTCTTTTCTTCCGGAAGCTGAACGATGGTTGTTCTCTTAATACTGCCACGTAAATGGCTCGCCAAATTCACCTTCTAGAAAGTTCCATTAATAATTTACCTCCCTAAACAAGCAACAGTAACGGAGGTAACATTTGAAGCTATCGCACGTATCGGGGTATTGTGTACAATGAATCTTGCAAAGGCTGCCGCACACCTTTTCAGGAAACGCTACTTTTGTCACATGTGGTAAGAAGTAAGACGTCATCGAAACTCAAGACAGAAAATTTGTCGCAACGGCAAGAATCGGACATATCAGTCATACATGTTTGATATTATCTCATCCGAAAAGTGTCTTTATTGGAGGAATGTAAAAGTTTGCGGTTTGCATGTGATAAAATTCTTTTCTACAGCTATTCGCATTAACCAATCAACGCACGTATGTATGTTACATGATTGCTAGCTAGGTTTCGGAATGTAATCTTTTAAGTGCTTATGACTTAAGAGTATATCTGCAGCTGAATTTCATATCACAAAATATATAGCGCGATGTTTATCTCTTGCTCACAAAATTGAGATTATGTCACCAAAGCGTGAAGCTGCCTTAATAAACTTCCTAAAGCGACCAGCATCCATTTCCTCTTCACAAAATTTGAACACAATCAAACAGCCAGGACACAAGAATAAAATGATCAATGAACATGATATTGTAATTTTGAGTCGTAATGATCCCATCATGCTTGCTTTCCTTCCTGAATGTTTCTCACGACGCTTTTCAGCCTCTTGTAAAAAACCTCCGGGTTTCATGATTAGAATATCGATTTCCGCTTTCAAATTAGCCATTATTGATTCAGGTTCTAAGAATTGTATTATTATACATCCAAGAAAGAAACGGACAGAACTTCGCACTGGTAACAGAAATTGGACATTTTCAAGCGATGTACAATAGAAACATAAACAATGAATTTTACCTTTGCCTGTAAATGAAACTGACAACGCCAATTTCCTGGTTAACCGGAGTATCACTGTGGGCTAACCAGAGCGCTAATTAGGCTAAATGGAGTGCTATTAAGATAAAAATAGTAACAGTCGATACTGACTCAGACTACTCAGAAATTGAAACTCGCCGGAAACAATTCATACATGTGCAAGATTACTGCTTGAAAGCTCAATCTAAGAGAATTAGATCTTCTGAATGATTTAATAAATAACCTCAGAAATGTGTGAAACGAGGAAGAGAAGAATGTTTCTTTTTGATATGCCCAGTTAATATGTGATCAGCTCAAGTGAAAAACAATATTAAATCCCCACGCTCCCATCTGGACTATATTAAGCGCCAACTCTTGAGCAAATACAGAACGCTCACAAATAAATATAATCAGCAAACCTGTAGACCTTCAGTTGAATTTATAACCCTTGATTGGCCTCTTTCACTGCTCAGTCTATTTGTAGTCTCCCTAGCAACAAAACTATTAGAGAAAATATTTAAAAGAGAAAGTGGAACTTGGTTTGTGGTTTAATATGGAATGTATCGTCATCAAGAAGAGGCTTTCGCTTTCCGCATTAATCTTGTTCCCAATAACCGCGAAAAAATTATTCGCCGTCTGCGATAAAACGCCCATTATTTAGATAAACCACGCACATTAAGGACATTTTCAAGCCTTTTCAATTATTAGGGGCCAGTTGTCCTGGGAACTAAATAACTTAAAAAAGTCGTCTCATACTCTATACAACCTCTTCACCCAAATTAGGGCATTTCATAACTATGTTCAAACTATTTACAAGGTAGAACGCACAGTATGACTTGTTTCGTGCTTTCAACAATGAAAAAATACTGCACGTATGCAACAAAAAATATATATTTTATATTAGGAAGTCTGCGTTTTGATTTTTCCGACGTATAGTGCTCGATACATTAACGGTAGAGCGTAATAGATAGATTGAAAATAGAAAAAAACTACGATTTCATCCCGACAGGCCTGTTTCGTGATCTCTCACTCTTCAGGGGATTTTAATGATAAGAATATTCTTGTCATTAAAATCCCCTGAGGAGTGAGAGATCACGAAACAGGCCTGTCGGGATGAAAGTGTAGTTTTTATTTCTATTTTCAATCTATATATTATATATTCTATAAATATATATATATATTACAAAAAATCTAGACGGAAAATATATTGGGCTATACCGGGGTAAACCATTGTCGCAGCATCCGTCTGTGCATGTAGTTTATCTTAGATGAACCCCTAAGAATGATAGGAAATAGAGAGCTATTAAGTTGTAAGAGAAAGTGGAATTCGGTTTGTGTTTTACTGAATAAGGAATAAAGAATAATCAAGAAGAGGCTTCGCTTTCCACATTTATCTTGTCCCAATAACTGCGAACAGATATTCGCCATCTATGATAGTACGCCCATTATTTAGACACTGCAATCACACACATTAAGGATATTTTCAAGCCTTTTCATTTATTAGGGGCCAGTTGTTCAAGGAAATAAATTCTCGTTCATTCTTCTCGTTCTGTATAAAATCATTACCCAAATAAGCGCATTTCACAACTATGTTCACACTATTTACAAGGTGGAATCGCATAGCTCAGAGAATTCGCACACCCTGATTTATCTAGGCAAGGTGTTTAGCATGGAATTACGACTCTAAAAAGCGACGCTTTGCGTGATATTTCATTGGAGCTACAATCCAAACAATAACTCAAAAACAATTAGAAATAATGACTTTTTAATAATATTTTCAGAACCATTGTCATCGTCCACGAAGCCATAAGCAAACACAAGTCTCTTTCAAAGTGGAAGTCAAGTTTCTCCCTCCTTTGAGATATACCAAGTCGCTTACGCTTGCGAAAGTAACATTACTATGTTGTTAAAATAGTACAAATCTTAGGTGAACAATTTGAAAATGAAGGTTTGCCAACCACGATTTTCTGTTTCTAGCTGGATTTTTATTTGCTGGCTCCTGACAGTCTTGACAGTTGATTAAACTGGAATGGCTTTTTTCGAGCGCGGGTTGAATATTGCAACATTCACATAGACATAAATGAAACGGGGGTTTCATTCATTTAAAAAGAAGACTATGCCATTCAAGGAAAATTCATAACCTGCATGAATCGTAAAATCCACGTTTCACTGGAAAAACCCATGCGGCCGCACTCATCGCTTCGCGATTCGTGTGATATCGGTTTTCGCGTGAAATGTAAGGTGGAATTCCCTCGTCAGGTAAAGAATTTTCCTATATGAGAATGCTTTTCGAAAAAGAAGACTTCACGATAATCATGTGACTTCCCTGTCCTTGAGATTTCCTCAAACACAAATCCAAAATGACCCCTGATTCATGCATTTTCAAATTTCTCCCGCGTTGTGTGTATGGGGCTTGAGATATAAAAGAAAGAGAATGCCTTAAGGTGTTAATTATTTTTAGTAAGAGAGCATATGGAGTAATTATCTCGTAAAAGGAAACGCGCAATGACTCAATATCGCAACAATGTCTCCCCGGCGTATTTCAGCGACGATCTAACCCGCCAAAGTAATATTCGTGTGAATTTCAGTTTCTTCCCCCCACTACCCGATAATAAATGTTGTGGAGGGATACCAGTTGAGGAGTTATGGATCAAAGAAAAACAAATTCGGATTGATAGCTATTAGGGTAGGTCAAAATCCACTTAGTTAAATAGTAGTTTCGTAAAGAAAAAGAGTTTTATCTCCACAGAAAGTCAAGAAAAAATCACTGATTACGAATGATTTTTGAATTGCCATCTGGTTGACCAAGAACCTCTGAAAAGGTTTTGTGTGACGAAAACGCTTCAATTTAAGATTTTGTTAATGGTATACAAGTCCTTGAATGGTCTGGCACCGGATTACTTATCTGCACTTATAGATGTTCGTCGACCTACCCGCTCTCTTCGATCGTCTGACAAGTTACTGCTTAATGTTCCAAAGATAAATACAGTTACTTATGGCCAACGTCCCTTCTCCTACGTAGCCGCAACACTCTGGAACTCTATACCGGACAATATTAGAAACTCTGTAACAGTTGAAATATTTAAAACCAGACTCAAAACATTTCTTTTTAAAGAAGCATATAATTCATCTAATTGAACCTTTCTTTAAATTATGATTTACTTTTTTTATAATATGTATATATGTATGTAATATTTTTGTAAACGCATCGAGATTTTTAGATGCGTAATAAGCAAGTACATTATTATTATTATTATTATTATTATTATTATTATTATTATTATTATTATTATTATTATTATTATTATTATTATTATTATTATTATCTTTACACAATGTAGGTAATCTATCTGTTTTCCTATACAGTGGAATCTTGATTTCTCGAACCCTCATTTTTTCGAACCTCCCGATAACTCGAACCAAAAGTCGTTCCCTCTCCTCAGTCAAACACTGTAATCTTACCCCCGATTTCTCGAACTCTCCGATTTCTAGAACCAATTTGCATTTCCCCTGGAAGTTCGAGAAATCGGGATTCAACTGTATTATTTGTATTATTCTCAGTTAGCACTTAAGACTAATTAGAGTGTCCAAAGTGATATTCTCCTGGCTAAAACCTGTCCCTGATTGGACAAATTCTGATCTACACTCGCACGAGACATTTAATGTGAAAAGTTTATTGAGGATGCGTTAGTCAGCCCTCAGATTCAATGTATCCTAATAAAGTGGGCGAACACAGCGACTGACCGACCTAGAATGACTTAAATCTCCTGCCAAAACCTTAAATAGTCCCTAAGCATCCCGTGATACAACCGAGTCTTTGCGTGCCTGTTGTGTCGTGTTTCCTAACCGTTCAGCCGCTGATTTAAATCAAACTATCAGCTTGCTACTGACACGATTATGACGAACTAGACTGTCACAGTAGTTAACCGTCTGAAGTCATCACTGGCTCTTCATACGAAAAGTTACGCGACGTAATTAGTATTGCATTGCGCATCCCTACCGCGCACGATTTTCGCGTCATTAGCGTACGCACATGAGCGCGTGCGCGTACAAAACCTAAGAGATTTCCCTCAAACTAAGCTCGATAGCGAAATAAGTGCTCCTTTTCTATTAAACGAGCTCGGTGACCCCCGATTTTTTGTTTTGTTATTTGCTAAAAACAGTCTAATAAAGAACATATTTGAAGAAGGAAAAAAGGTTGATAGTAGAACATGATTTTTTTTTTTGCAAAATAGTTCCATACTGGGTGTATTTTGACCAACGCGAGGACTTCAAGCTAACCACGGAACTGTCCGAAAAAGTGCAATATTCCCGCAACCAGGCAATCAAAAATGGCTTAAATGAAGCAATACTACTTATGTTAATATAAGAAGCTTTACTCTCAAGACAAAATTTTGTGTCTTTCAAGTAATCAAGACTTAATTCTGTATTAAGATGATTCGAAATTTTAACGCGCAAGCAGTAAAAATACCCTATTTTAAGAGCCTGCTGACACGTAAACAAGCCCAGTGACCCCAATTTTTATTGCATTTTTTTAATGGTCATATCATGAATGTTAACTATGCCAAGTTTCAAAAACAGTTTAATAGTAGAACAAATTCAAGGGAATTACCTTGTGTCAGCGAGAAGGTTTGCGATGCCTCACGACAGAATGTTTGTCGCAACGGCAGGGATCGGACATATTAGACATCATATTGATATTATCCCGCAGGAAATGTGTCTTTATTGGAGGAATGTAAAAGTTTGCGGTTTGCATACGATAAAATTCTTTTCTACGGCTATTTGCTTTAACCAATCAGCGCGCGTATGTATGGTACATGATTGTTAGCTAGGTTTCGGAATGTAATCTTTTAAGTGCTTATACTTTATCTGCAGCTGAATTTCATATTAGATATAGTGCTATTTTTATCTCTTGCTCACAAAAATCACATTGTTACCAAGGTGTGAAGTTGCCTTAATTAACTTTTAAAAGAGATTGACACCCATTTTCTCCTGCAACATCTAAACACGATCAAACAGCCAGGAAACAAGAATAAAGAAAATGATCAATAAACATGATATTGAAAATATGAGTCGTAATGATTTGATTATGCTTGCTTTCCTTCCTGAATGTTTCTCACAGCGCTTTTCAGCCTCTTGTAAACAACATTCGCTTTTCAAGAGTGGGTATTAGAATATCGATTTCCGGTTTCAAGTTAGCCCATAGCCATTATTGATCCTAGTTCTAAGAATCTTAAATGTTATACATCCAAGAAAGAAATGGATTTCCGCACTGATAACTAAAATTAAGGCATGATTATTTTAAGTGATGTATAACTGAAACATAAATATAGAAATTCACCGTTGTCTATAAACGAAAACTAGACCGATTTCCTGGTTAACCGGAATATCAGTTCAGCTAACCAGAGCGCTAATCAGTCTTAATGGAGTGCTATGAAAATAGTAACTTTCTATACTGACTCAGAAATTGAAACTCGAAACAATTCATGCATGTATAAGCTCGCTGCTAGAAAGCTCAATCTAGGAGAATACGATCTTCTTAGATTATAAATCTCAGAAATATGTAAAAAGAGGAAGAAAACTGAAATATGTTATCAGCTCAAATACAAAAATATTAAGTCCTCAAGCTTCCACCTAGACTATATTAAGCGCATACTTATGAGTAAATATGGAACGCACAGAAATAAATACAGTTGAATCCCGATTTCTCGAACCTCCAGGGGAAAAGCAAATTGGTTCGAGAAATCGGCGGTAAAATTACAGTGTTTGACTGAGGAGGGGAAACGACTTTTGGTTCGAGTTATCGGGAGGTACGAAATAATGAGCGCTCGAGAAATCGGGATTCCACTGTATAAACAGCAAACCTCATCCTGAAGACTTTCAGTTAAATTTATATAACCCTTGATTGACCTCTTTCACTGCTCTATTTGTAGTCTCCCTAGCAACAAAACTATTAGAGAAAATATTTGTAAGAGAAAGTGGAATGTGGTTTCAGGTTTAATATGGAATGTAACATCGCCAAGAAGAGGTTTTCCACGCTTTCCGCATTAATCTTGCTGCAATAACTGCGAATAAAATATTCGCCGTCTGCGGTAAAACGCCCATTATTTCAGACAAAATCACACCAATTCAAGATATTTTCAAGCCTTTTCATTTATTCGCTGCCAGTTGTTCTAATAAAAACTAAATAGCCTAAAAAATTTCCATCATACTCTATAAAACGGTTACTGATTACCAAGGAAAGCACAGTAGGGACCTTAAGCAAACCACGGCGGCAACGGCAACGAGAATGCCACCAAAACAAAGGTTTAATTAGTAGAACAATTGCTGTGCACGTGCGTTCTAGGGGACCACCCCCCCCCCCTCCCCCCTTGTTTTGGGTAAAAAAGAAGAAATGACTGAAGGGAAAATGGCCGCCATGGCAAGTAAAACAAGACCGGGCAACCCCTCCTATTTAACTTCTATTAAAGTTTCCAAATGTATCAAAACTTAGCGAGAGACAAGCTCCTGTGCTTGTAATTAAAATATCAAAGAAGACATCCCCACAGCGTTGGAGGCTTTCCTTTGCTTTGAAACGAAACGAAACATAAACAGGATCCTCCGCGATCCAACTCCAAATCCTCCACGAAAATATCCACGCAACGCGCGAATAACATCCGCAAACAACTGGGCACCATGTCTAAAAATAACTTAAGAGGGATTACCTTGGGTACAAGGCCTATATGGAGGATTCACTATCTTACCTTGATAATCTCTTGCTTAAAAGGTACTGCGAAACCTTCCGCTGTCAACACCTTAACAGATACGAAAACCGATTTTTAAATCCCTTAAAGGTCGGACGAAGAGCCCCGTCCTTTTCATACGGGAATTTCCTCGGGATACAAGCTTATTTTTTACCAATTGCAACGTTTTCCACAATTTTAGCCCTGCTTGGTCATGCTGCAAAAACGTGAGCCTACCCGGATTTGAGTGGAAACAGTTAACCGCCGAAAAACTGTCAAACACCTTTTTAATGCATTCGAACAAGTTTAACGCGAATGACATGGCTGAACCTTGTTACACTACTAAACTCTCTACTACAACCTCTTATCTGTATTTGAGTTTTAACTGAGAATTCAAAATACATTTCACCCAGTCGTTTTGTAAGAATTTCAGGAAGGTAAAACCAAGGGGAACTTTCAGGGCTTTTCTTTTCCCGCTTTTAATTCCGCCAAAATTTCAGTGGATCTTATTTTGCGAACCGTTACATTGGCAGCCAGTAATTTACAAAGTAAGCTTGTTGTTCTTTGGCGGAGATGGTATCTTTCCGATTGCTGAAATACCACCTCAACATCTTCTTCTTCTATACCTTCTTGTAATCCAAGCATCGATCACACTGCATGGAATGGTCATGGTTACAGGCTGACTTGAAGTGAGCATCGTCGGTAGGGTAGCATGGGCGTGTGTGTACGGGCGAAGCGTACACAGTGATCAGTACAGGGACTTTCCTCTGAGACGTGCAATTTGTGATCGGCTTTGAAATATCGTTTAGCTGCTAGAATCCTTTGTTTCAGGCTATCAACCCACTGAAGAGATGACCCATACATACATTCCTCTACCCAGCGTCCAGCCTCTCCAAGTACGTAATTATATCGCGAATAGCGAATATTGCGCGCTAGGAACACAGTGACTAGAGGAAAAGAACATAAAGTCTCCCTCGCAATATCAGAGAAGGACCTTGCAATCATCGTCACCAGCACTCTTTCATATGGGTCAAACATATTAATACTATTGGGTCGAAAGCGAATAAATTACTTGGTCTTCTAAAGCGTACTTGCCCACTTTTGTTAAGCGTGGCTGTCAGACGGACATTATATCTGTTCCTTGTTAAATCGCAACTTTGCTTTGGAACTGAAGTGTGGTCCCCAAGTCACAGCTACCTACAAAGCAAGATAGAGCGCGCGCAGAGAAGAGCCACTAGATTGATACTGCGGTCTCACATAAGAGAAATGTCTTATAACGAAAGACTTATTATAGGAAAGGTTTAGCAATTCCTACATCTTAAAAACCCCTATTTGCAAAACTTCTGCATTTCAAGCTTCACATTTTAATAGGATTGTTAAGTTATGGAATTTTATTTGTAAATCTGTGCCTAAAAGTAGCCTTTCCAGTATCAATGTTTTTAAAAACATTTCAAAACAAACTCTGATGCCATTTGATGTGGAGCGCCCGTGCACTGTAAGATCGTGCTCATGCCATCTCTCATAGCACACATTCTGGTATTTTTTGTGTGTAATTTTTAGCTTTTTAACCAAATTTTCTATTTGGGCGGCACCTCGCATGATACCTCCGGTCTCGTTCGTGCTTGTCCCTTTGGGTTTCTTTTTTGTTTTTTTTTTAGAATAGAATATCCATCTAATGTAATTGAAACACAATAAAGTTTAAAAAACATTCTTCCAGTTACATCTTTTTCTCCGCAATATGGAACACGCCACAGGGATTTAGACTAACAACACACTGGAAGACTAAGAACTGAGTGGCGTAAAGAATGTCAAGTTATATAAAAACCTACCAAGGGAAGCCATTGTTTGTACAATGTTCTCCCAGGTGTCAAAAGCTCATGCCCCTTCGCTTGTAACATTGTCTAATCCTGCAAGGCTCTTTTTCTGTGAGGCTGCACAAATCTGTGACAAATAACGGTTAAAAAAATTATACACAAATTAAAGAACTGCGGCAAGCCGGGGTTGCATTTTTTGTTGAAAGTGCTATACAGTCAAACCTCTATACGAGTTCGGTGACTCTGACTTTCCGACCCTGACCTGAATTGTGATAAGCATGATAAGATGCAAATGTTTGCAAAGTTTCAAAAAATTCTGTAGAGTGGGTTTAGAGCCACCTTAAATTTTCGAAAATTTAAGGTGGCTCGGAACCCATTACACAGAATGTTTTTAAACTTTGCAAAAAGTTGCATCTTAACGTGCTTATTACAATTCGATAATAAAAAATGGGTAACACAGAGCTCGTTTTTGAGTTATAAGAGCTTAAAGCTAAAATGGTAACCTTTTATATAAAAAGGATGACGGCAACTTGTTTACCAATGCATTTGTATTATACCATTGTTGTAGCATCGCTTGTTAAACAGTGGTGATATTCATCCTTCAAAGTGTGCCCGATGCTGTTAGAAAAGTGCTGGAAACTGTTGCCAGCCTCCTTAAAATGGCGAAAGTTTTGGGAATTTAGATGATATTTTACGTGACTGGGCAAAAGATAGGGTACAAAAAAGTATTGTCGAGACATTGTACGGGTACGAGAATCGGGAAGAAAACGCCGCTTCGTTCTTAGAAAGTGACTCGGAAAAAATACTCAAGCAGTCTCAGTCGGCAGTCGGAGCGAGACTAAACCAAATACAAAATTGGTCAAGCTTTACATCGAATTTAACAAACCCAATAAACAAAATGTTTACGGCTTTAATTTGTTTATAAAATTCAACTTTTCTCAGTCTCAAAATAATTGTTGACACAGATTGATGTCAAGAATGAAACATCAAAACATCACTTCTTAAAATCAGTTAAAATAAACTCATAACCTTGCTTTCCGAAGCGAATGTTCCATTCCCTTTCAGGGCACAGTAGCGTGCAATATATAGCTCACTACAGCTCACAGCCAACTGTATCGCAGCTATAACGTGTCTGTGACACTATATCAGATTGATTTGAGCATCACCAACCACAGAGGACACAAATTTCCGCCTTCACTCTCTAGATCGAATATAACTGGAAGAAGAAATTATATTTAACTGTGTTTCAGTCATAAAAAGTGCTTGAAATGCAACTGAAATGAGTTTCTGATCAAAACCTGTGTTGTATTTCCAGACAGAACATGGAGACGACATTACTGACGAAAGATGGTACAAAACTATCAAAGCACATGTGTATTGTAGTCTTGGAAATTATACATTTTCACGTTAGCGATTACAAGAAAGCTCTCGAGTACTTCAAGCTTCATCTTAGTATTGCCAAGGATGTCGGAGATAAAGTTCAGCAAGCAAGTGCATATGGCAATCTTGGTTGCGTTCACTACCATCTCCGCGATTTGAAGAACGCCATGAAGTACCATCAGCAATGTCTTAATTTAGCCAATGATGCCGGAGATAAACGTATAGTATTGGTAAGAGTTCATCACTCTCTGTGGTTTGGAGAAAGCTATGCGGGACTACTACCAGCAATGTCTCAGTATTGCCAAAGATATTGAAGACAAAGGTATGCAAGCAATTGCCTATTGTAGCCTGGGTAGCGTTTACTTCCGTCAAGATGATTTGAACGCAGCCCGGAAGTACTACCAGCAATTCCTCAATACTTCCAAGAACTCTGAAAATAAAGTTGTTCAAGCGTTTGTGTATCTTAACCTTGGCATACTCTACCTACGTCTCTCTGAGTTGTCAAAAGCCGAAGCTTGTATTAAAATCAGTGTAGACGTGTATGATAACATCAAAGGTCTCCTTCATTCGCAAGACGACTGGAAAATAAGCCTTCGAAATGAGCAAAGAGACGCATTATGGGTCCTTCAGTTAAACTGAAACAAGATCGTGGAAGCTCTTTCTTCAGCTGAACAGGGACGTGAACAAGCCTTGATGGATCTTCTGAAATCAAAGTATGACGTGGAATTGGCTCAGTCCTCATGGTCAGCCGACAACACTGAAGCAATCTTTGACATTTTACGCCACCTTTCATCACAAACGGTTTTTCTAGCAATTTACGGGAGCTCGATCTATTTCTGGGTGCTAGAGAGCGGAAAAGAAATTCACTTTAGGCAAACAAAATTAAATGGGAACATATTCCAAGAAGAAGGAATTATCTTCGTGCAGTCTTGGATTGAGAAAGTTTGCCAAAAGCTGAGGAGTGTTAAATGTAAGGATCGTTGCTTGGATGGCTCAGCGGACGGCGAGGTACCTGCTCAGAGATCTCAAGAGACGGGATTATTAGAAGGCAAGAAAGAAGCTTTAAAGGTACTGTATAACAGGTTTATTGGTCCAATAGGGGAATCCTTGTTTACAACATTTGGCTCATTAGCATAAGCAATTCAGTTTTTGATGGAGCTACAAATAAATTCGTTCTGAATATTGAAAGGTCATAGTACGATTAACTCTGCCAGTGAATATGAGCCTGATGTATTGAATACTTTTTGTGCAACACGGGTTCAAAACTCAAAATTTAAAAACTCATGTATGAGCTCATTAGCGCTTTTGCCACCCAGAAATTTTGCAGTTTTTGAAAGACAATTTCTCCTTGAATCCGACTATTGCACACTTGCTACATGGTGATGAAATTACCATCGTCCCTGATGGTCCCTTGGCATTTTTTCCTTTTCCGCAGTCATCAACCAAGATTCCAGGTACCTTTCTGAAACTTTTAGAATTCGATTGATCCCTTCGTTAACCAGTTTGAGGCTGATGGCAGAGTGTCCTGAGGGGTGCCACAGTAGGACTGGAGCGCTGCTTGTTGGAGATCTGCGCGTGAGTGTTCCAGTCATCATAGACGGAAAATGTACTACGTTACCGCTTCTCCCCTCGGCAAAAGAGGAAGTGGAAATATATGATCGGAGAGATTCTCAATACTAAGCCTCTTACAGGAGAAAGCGCAACAAAGGCCGCAGTGTTAATGCGGGGTTAAACATGAATAGGCGTGAAATTTGAAGTGATATAAAAAAGGAAATTGTTAGGATTAAGATGGGTTGGAAACACTACCAGACAGTTGACCCCCGCAAAAGAGAGCCCCAGGTTGCTAGGGGACTGTTTGGTATCCGTCTACTAATTCTTCACTTCAAATTTCAATTTTCAATTGGTTGGTGTTGCACGTGCCTTTTTAGGAGCCGGTGCTCGCTCTGTTGTCGTGGCATTTTGGGCGATCGATGACAAAGCAACTAAAGAATTCATGAAACACAAACATCTGTCTGAAGGCCAGTGTCAGCAAGTGTGTCCACCAAGCCATGAAGCATCTACAAGAATCCGACGACTTCAATGAAGTGAGGTGTTGGGCTCCGTTTGTACTTATTGGTGATGACGTCACAATCAATTTTCAAAGCAATTTTTCTTGGACAACTCTGTCCAAGGGGGAAAGGTGCAATGAGGTTATCCCTATGTAAAGCACCAACCCATGAGACAAGGCCGGACCACAACACCGGGAACTACGTGCCCTACTCTTTTCGATAAGTGTGTGGGTTCTTTAACGTCCCCTGCTAACCATGTAACATTGAAGATGCAGGAGACGGGGCCTATGGTTTATAGTCCTTATCCGAGAAGACCTGAACATCTAACCACTTGCAGATGAATTTACAAAGGCAGCACATTCTCCTCAGTTATTTTAAGACCCTGAGTGTTGGTCCGGTCATGGGCTCGAACCCTCGACCTTCCGCACAGCACAGCAGACTGGCGCTCTACCAACTGAGCTATAACCAGGAAATCAGGTGGGGATCTTACCCGAAAATGATTTTTGAAACACTACCGCACCTATAGTGAGACGAAATTGTTTGAATAGTGTACCTGAACGGAGCCACAAATGTGCATTTTAGAAACGCGCAGATTAGTAGTCGTCAAATCAAGTTTATACGTTTCAAATTAAGTTTAAAATGAATGAAAAGTGGTTGAAGTGGAAACACGTTACCAGCATCAGACCTAAGAATTAAAGCTGATACTCACTTATTTGTTGGCTTTCGTTTTTTGTTACTCCTAATTTGTTTCTTGTTCTTTTGAATTGTTGGGATAAAGTAACTTTTTTTCTGATAAAGAAAAAAGTAAATAGGCCATTTCCGAGTTTCTTCCTTTTTGCCTCCGTGTCAAAACGAGTGTGAAACCATTCATATGAAAATGACTTTCGCCTACAGGTTCATTTTCATGCAAATCAAACTCGTTTTTATTTTATTGGAATGGTTTCGCACTTTTAAAGGGGCTACGTCACGGTATTTTGAGTTATTTCTACCATCGACAAAATTACCTTTAAATTGAAAGAAACCTGAAAATAATGCTTTAGAAAGATAGGAAAACACTAAAGAGATAATAATAAGCCATAAAGGAACAAGGATGGTTAAGGATGGAGAAGATTGACACGGATTACAAACAACAATATTGAAAAATTTAGGCTAAATTTTTCAAACCGTTTAACCGTGACACAGCTCCTTTAAATAGACTCGTTTTGAAACAAAGGCACAAGGGAACTCGGAAATGGCTTATGAAAAGGATGACAGCCTCAGGCGAAGAAGAATCGTCTGTTGAATTCCTCTAGTGACGTTTGAGCCATGTAAGAAAAAGTCTTCCACGATGTTGAGTGAACTTGGTTTTTCTCTTCTTACATTCAAGCTTTTATTTCATTTCAGGTGACATTTAAAAGGCAAAGGTTTGTTTTCGGTTGCTTTTGTAACAGCCACCATGCATGCTCAAGACTTTTGTATTCCAGTGATCGTTGTGAAAGCTCTTTTTTATCTTTGATGTTCAGCTGTGTTTCCGACTGCCATTGAAGATCATGTGACAATGTCTGGTGTAAACCTTGAATTACCGGTAGTTCTTTTTTTGTAATGTTAAGGTGGCTCAAAACAGTTTCCAGTACTTTCCAAGACTTAGAGTTTGATGGGTCATTATAATTAACATTATCAACTCAGTTGATAAAACCAAATTTATCTTTTTCGAAAATCCCAGGCGTAACAGCTTCTTAAAGATGGGTTTCCAATGAAACTCATTACTGGCAGCAGTACATAAAGGAGATTTATGGTGCGACAGCATAGACACAGGTCTTTTGTGATCATATTCTGAAAGTTATGTCCATTTAGCCCAGTCACCATTTTGTTCTTATATCTTGCCATTGAATCAGTCGTCAGGAAACCACAGTGATTATTTCTCAGTCACTCAACTTTCTGTCGCAGTTCTAAATGTTGTAATGCTCGTTAAGATAATCTAGTACTGCAGCTGTGCTTTTGAGCTCACTAAACACTCTTCTGTCTGTTAAGAAAAACATAAAAACACAACCATAAATAAGTTGAGTTCATTGTCATATACAAATGTCTACAGTGTAGATATGAGGTATGTTTTTGCACTTTTCTCTAACCTGCTTTAGTGGTGACTTTTTCCAGCATGTACATCAAATGATGGTGAAAACAGGAAAATGGAGTTCCAAGAGAAAGAGCAATATCGACCTGCAATGTTACAGTAAACAGCAAACAATATGTGAAATTATTATCCAACTCTGCTTCGTAGAGTACAAATATCGCGCGAAACGAGTACAAATATCACACGATATTTGTACACGTCTCATTCCTCCCGGCCGCGTGAAGTTCAAAACCTTGGCAAGTCAGAATTTTGGGAAAAGAAATCGTTGGATAATAAATCTCTTATTAGACGTTTTGGTGTGTAGTATCGCTGTATATTTTTACTCGTTGTTTGTATTTTGACTCGCCCTACGGGCTCGTCAAAATACCGCACAACTCGTAAAAATATACAGCGATACTACACACCAAAACGTCTAATAAGATATATGTATTCAAAGCAAACATTTCATCAGAAATCAAGCTTTTGTATCCTTCAGTGCTGTGCAAAATAATAACTGACAACACTTCTTTATTTCACATTGCTGTTTTGCAGAGGGCAGCTAAGAAAGGTACATATTATTTGGGTGTAGACTTTGTTTGCGTGGTTCACTAAACCAGCTCCTTAATGACATGCAAAGTGTATGCCATCCGTTGCCATGAACAGAGATGGATGGCTAAATTTTTCGACTGAGTCAAGTTGGTTCAGTGAGCTTTCAGAACAGCTGAGTAACAATGTCTCAAAATTCTCACAAGGTAAATTAAATGACATGTATAAAACATTTGACTATGAATATCTGAATAGCTCCATCCTCCCTCCCAAACTCACCCAATCTGTCACACATTGCAGGGGGGTACACTTATATCCTGCATACATGGCTGGGTTGTTCAATATTCCCCTGGCAGCCATGACACCTGTAGTAAGTTTAACACAAAAACACAATCTTGAGCAACATATGTTTACTTTCAAACAATATTCTGAGAAAACAGACTTGGGCCTGATGTAACACGTATATTACAGGCCTTTGACAATAAATTAGCAAAATACTTGATACTAAATAATTATACTATACTTCTATTAATTAACTAGCATGGTACATGTAGGTGCAAAATGCTCTCAGAGAGCTAGCTACACAGTTTAAACACCCACTGAAAGTCATGTGCCACTTGCGTTTACATTCATCAATTCTGATGCAAATGTCTGTGCGTCAGTCTTTCTAAAAAGCTCAAAACATTACCATTGACTCCAGTTACTTGATGGACATTTCTGACATCGGATTCACACTTGATGTCTCCATTGGCCACGACAGGGATGGACAAACTTTCTTTAACCTGCAATGATGACACAGGGTAGTTTTAAGCCCAGTAAGGTCTAGGGTAGATTACTCAAAGAATAGCACACATAGGAGCAACAACCACCTTGTTGAGTATCATTAGTATAGCATTGATCAAAAAGTACTACTCGTCGATAGCTTTCATTTGAATGGTCACACACTAGGGTTTCATTCACAGACTTAAGAGTTAGAACCACCTTGTACAGCATAATAAACAGTACCACATGGGAGTACAGCTCGATAGCTTTCATTTGAATGGTCACACACTAGGGTTTCATCCACAGATTTAAAAGCTAGAACCACCTTGTACAGCATAATAAACAGTACCACATGAAAGTACAGCTCAATAGCTTCCATTTGAATGGCCACACACTAGGGTTTCATCCACAGATTTAAAAGTTAGAACCCCCTTGTACAGCATAATAAACAGTACCAGATGAAAGTACAGCTTAATATATAGCATTCATTTGAATGGTCACATGTACCAGGGCTCCAACCATAAGACTTGCAAGATACAATGTAGAACCACATTGTGTAACATACATGAAAATTCTACTTTGAAACAAGATTTTGACAGTCAGATAAAATTTTCCAAGCCAGATATGCAAGTTTTTATGGCCCTTCTGAATCTGTGGATCTTACACCCTCCCCCCCCCCTAGAAAATAATGATTATTAATGACTGAGAAAATTACTTCATTGTGATTTGCTGAGCGCAGAAAATTTATCTTTAGTTTTCAATTTGCATCGCAGGCATGTTTGTAATTTCCCTGGTTCGACCTGGTCATATTTTGAGTGACAAGCAATTAAGGATTTACACTACTTGTGATGTTTGAAATCCTCTCAAATTGCATTAGCCTAAAAGGCTCACGCAACATTCAAAGAATTTTTGAATATCAGTGTTAGCGGGGTATTGAAGTGTATATCATTAATTTTACTCCCATTCATGCAATTACACATACTTATTTTCTATTCTATACCAGTCTAATAGTGTCCCAGTTGGCTGGTTCACCTCTCTGTTTGGTTGTTCTGCCATGTACAGTTATCCACGCCACACCAGCCTTTTCAGCTTGTTGACAAAGCTGAACTGTTTTCCTGACAAAGATAACAAAAAAATATGTCAAGCCTGCATATTTTGCCTAAAAAATTCTACTCTGAAGTACTCTTCTACACCCAGAAGGTTGGTAGGAAAAGTCTGTGTTAGAGCCTAGTGGCTCATCATCCTGGGGTTCTACGTTTTGTAACATTAACTAAAGGACTAAAGAATAGTTCAACTGAATGCCCTGCTAACTAGTCCATCATAGGGTCACCCTCAGCATCAAATCTACCAGTACTTAAGTGTCTTGCCCAAGAACACAACAAAATGTCCCTGGCCACTGCTGTGACCAAACTGATTGATCCAGAGATTAACACATTAAACACAGGCTGCCACAACCCCCCTGACCCAGAAGGCTAAGAACAAAATCTAAAATGCTATTGAAGCTGGCCTGAGATTACATTGTAAGAGCTGACCGAGAATTTCTTTGAAAGCTATTTTATAATTACCGGTAATTTTTATTACGGATTTACCAATAGGAGTAAGAAGGAAACAAAAACAAACTAAGATTTTAACTAAATAAAAATATCTACAGTGTATCTATTCTTGTTCCCAGGGTCTCTCTTCTTTCCAAGATGAGAGACCCTGGGAACAAGGTTGCAGTGTACCTTGCATCGTCATGTATTCTGATCTTGATTGACACAGGCAGTCCTGGAACGCGAGACACAGTCTGTCTCACAATGTCCTTTATTAATGCTGGTGTTCTGATTAATTTGGCACCATAACCTTCTTGCATAGCCCACCTGGAATAGATAAAAAATGTTCTATCAACCTTTATAAAATAACTGACATACTATGCACGCTATGATTGGTCAATAGGGTTGCAATAGGGTTTCCCTTTTTATATAAGATAGTTGACAAAAAAAACTGGTTTGAAAAATTCAACCCAGTTTGAAAAATATGAACCAGTTTCAAAAATTTAAACTGGTTTAAAAAAAAATTAAACCAGAAGTAAATTTAAACCATAACATATACATGGAAATTTACAAGAAAAAACAGGGCCAGAAGTTGGTTCCGATATATAAGTTTATATGCTTAAACTTTTTCCATTGCAAAGATTTTATGCCGATTCAGTTTATGCTTAAGTTTCTGAAGGAAGTTTTGCTTTCAGTATCTTCCACGGTCTGTGGAGGATGAATTTCTGACTACAGGTGGGCTGAACTGATAAATTTGGGTTGTTAAGAAGAAGGGAAAATATTTCTTACGGGTTGACGTTTAAGCCTATGAGAAATGTTCAGTTTAAACTCAATGCATGCATGTATAACATGATAACTGAATTTGGTTTCTGAAAGATTAGCTTTTAAGCAATAGCTTTCATTAATTTAACAAAATACGGAGAGACATGCACTTCACAGTCTTCAACCTAAATACAGAATAAATCCTGAATAAATTTGGGAAGCAGCGTTTCTGTAACTAACCTAGTTTATTCCATTCACAAACCTTAGGAAAGTTACTGTTGAATCACTTCACCAAGCACATGAAGCTTGTACTACTTGTAAACTGTCCATACAGTCTTTTGCTTTCGCAATGGCCGATTCCCCCTACAAATCTCTGGATTTCCCCATCAAAATACTTTTGAATTAATTAATGTACTTTCTGCCTTTCAACGTAATAACCTTTTGCTTTCCTTTCTTAAAACTTTCTAGTGCCAATTGTTTTCGTTGCTTTGCTCTGCAAATTTTGTGTCTGGTGCAGAGTTTGTCCTGAGTATTGGAAACTTTCCAATGATTTAATCTCAAAGTCATGGAATCCTTGGCAACGAGTCACAAAGACATGTTTTTGTAGCTTGCTTTCTCTGAGTCTAAGATTGTTTCACAGTCAGGTTCTTGGTGACTTATGAAATGGAATTTAACCATTTTCCAATACCATCTAATAAAGTTAAATGTTTCAAATCACCTTTGAGGGCAGCCACAATTAAGGTCAATGCCATCAGCAAACCTAGGAGAAAAAGGATCTCATCATAAATTATAGGAATAAAGTGCTCAGGCTGAACATCAGTCTGATGGCTAAACAAGTACATCTCATAGCAGAGACATAGGTTCAGATAATTTGTTCAACTCACGGCGATACAATTTCAGCAGCTTCAGCAAATTCTTTTGGGTTGCTTGCAGCAAACTGAACAATCAATGGACGATCACCTACAAGTACAGATTGAAATGATTAACATAAATATTTCTAAGTCAAAAGAATGTACAACTAAATAATTTTGAGAATAAATACTACTAAGAGAGTTGTTGGTATTATTGTATTATATTGCTGTTTGCTATGGATTGAGTAAATCCAGTAATTTGTTTGTTGTTATCTCAGTTGTAATATGTTTTGATGCAATCTCAGCCTAGTCTCCTCCGCAGCCATTATTAGGGTCGTCATGCAATGCTTCTCCCCCACTAACGGCTGAATCCCATTTGTTTCCGCCTATTAGCCAATCACAACATCCCTCACATATTCCTGAGGTGGTCATGCCAAGACTAATTGTCCAATGACAACTCATGTTCTATCGTCTACTGATGGTGACGTCGCTCGAAGAAGCCTTTATTTTGGTGTCTTCCAAGTTCAAAATCCCCACTTTAAATTATCAACAGAAGTTGGCAATTGAAAAAATAGTTTTAAATAAGAAAGATGTTTTTGCGAACCTGCCTACCGGCTTTGCAAATCTCTTATTTATCAAGCACTTCCACTTGTGTTTGATCACACCACCAACTTCCGGCGTCAATGTCAACTGGAAGGGGAGAACTTCCAGGGAGAGACCAGACCAAAGGGATGACTTTGAATCGGTGATAAGCAGGAACCCAGCGGCGTTCTGTCAGCAGAAAATGGTGTTCCCAATGCATCCGAATCTTTGTGGATGACAGAAGAAGTACAAGTGGTATCGGCAAATCGCATTTGGATGCTTTCCCTCGAGGTGATGAAGTTGATGTATTTTTGACAACTCTGTCGACATTCTCATCTGGATATAATTCTTGGCTTGCACTGTCACGGAATATAAAAATAAATCGAAAACCATTTTCTCTTGCCTTGAAGACTTCTTCGATTTATTTTCTTTAGCTCCTTCAACTTATCTGATGCCCGATTAAATTTTATCAAATGCTGGTAGCATTTGTCTTTACAGATGAACAGTTCGCTGTTTTCTGAGTAGCGACTCACGTCCACCGATAGCGAGGATCGGATGACTTCAGCAATGCAGAGTGAACTCTTTCCGAAAATAAAGATTTTGTTATTCTTGTGGGAAGCCGACAAACAAATAAATCACCTAGAGCTACTTTTAACTATTTTTTTTAGAGTTAGATCCATAGGACATCTCTGTGATGTCTGGCAACATCTCGCGAAGGAGGCGATGAATTTACCCGGGAAACTGACGTCATTGACAAACTACTGATACGTGATTCATTTCAGAGCTAACAATAGGCAATGTGTGATTGGTGTATTCTGTAATTTTCACGTGAACTTAAAACAAAGGGAAACAAATGGGGTTCGGGTTTAAGCAGCCGTTAGTGGGGGAGAAGCATTGTGTGACGACCCTAATAACGACTGCGGAGGAGACTAATCTCAGCCTAGCTGGGACATAAGATCACCTCAAACAATGATTGTACATCAAGTTCAATATCTAACTTATTACAATTAGTATATAATTTTAACATTATTTTATTTTTAATTATTATATGGCTGTGTCTCACACAGACTGGGCACAACCAAATTCACGAATTTGATTGGCTAAAATCGATACTGACTGTGGTCTAGAGTTTTCATCTAGACCAGCATATAGACCAGTTACATTTTGTGGCGAAAAAGTTGCAAACTTAAATACAAAAATGTTGACTATTTTGTTCTAGACATATTAGAGGAAGTACCAAAAAGCCTGATAAGAAAAAAAGGAAAGAGGACGAGCAAACTTTGGTAGATTTAAGTTCAGCTCATCACCGTTCACAAGCAAAATGTCAGCTACATGTAGTACAAACCAGCTACATTTAACAAATTAAATTTTTCTTGCTTGCCAAATATAATAAACATCTTATTAACCAAGCTTAGTTGGTCTGTATTCCCCCATACAGGCTTGGTTAATAAGAACTAAATAAGTACAAAATATTCAGTCAGTATCATGTACCTGAATTAGTGGTAAATTCCATGTCTCTGGCTTTAACTGACTTAACAAATGAATCAGAGATTATCATTGGAGTGTATGCCAAGTCACATCCATACCTACATTCAATCAAATCAGTGACTTTCAATGTTCACAAAAATAAAATCTTGAAATCAGCCCATTGACATTAATGTCTATGAAAATGGGAGATGTAAGACTCACAAAGGAAAAATCTGGCAGTGTGTAAACAGACAAAGATGAAAGGATAGGCAAATGAACTTTACCAGACTGACAAAAGAACGGACTATCAAATGGACAACTGGATGGATGGATGGACATCGAGACAAGAAATTTTAAAATTAAGGCAAGAGATGTCCATGGAACCCTCCTGACAGGACCTTATCTGTCCTAGATTTTTATCAAATGTGTTTTTAAATTACCTTCTCACCAAGGACCGAAAAGGTAACCTGAAACAGTATAGAAAAAAATCTACATTTCAGTAATAAGCTTATACAGTTATATCTGACCGACCGGATCGGAAGAATTGTTTATATTATACAGGAAACAATAATTGGCAAGTAGATTAAATCACAGGATTCAAAGTTGTATTAATCAGGAGAAGATAAAACACTTGGTTATTTTTTTTGTGGAAAATCACCAGCATACCGCTGTTATTTTTAATGCAAAACCCTTAAGTTGAAATGACCGCAGCGAACAAATCCAGATACCGGCAGGGTGGAGGATTTGAACCATGTGACCTCCAAATTTCAAATCCAGCGCTCTAAACCACTTGACTACGCCGCCTCCAATAACCGATTTCGATTTCTCACGAACTGAAGATTAGCTACTTACTTTGAATATCTGACCATTGGCGCACATATCCGCACAATCTCTCGTTCCTCGAAGAGTTCCAAAGGCTTCTTAACGTTAAAAACACTGTCTTCTTTACTTTCTTCATCTGCGTCCGCCATAATTAATATTGCCCAGCTTGCACTTCGTGCATGATCCAATAGGCAATTGCAGAAACGTGAGAGGACTGGGAAAGAGTATGATTGTTTTCCGTTTGTTTGAAAAACTAAGATATTCAAATGAAAGATCAACTAAATTTGAGAGTATTTACCAAGAATAGAAGTATTTAGAGAAGGAAAATTGCAAAAGGGTAGCTCTTCAAATATCACCTAAAATAGAGAGTTTGTATGGATTGGGTAGACAAGCCACAAAATTATAAGGATTTGTATGGAATTTTGCAACTTTTGAGATTGTCCCGTTTGAACAATTTTCCACTGAAAACTCTCAAACTTGGCTGGGTAGCTTTTCATTCAGTAACATTTTAGTTGAAATATTTAGATTTTCAATCTAATCAATATAAGAAACTCGTCCCAGTCCTCTCACGTTTCTGCAATGGGCTATAGCACTGGGGTCGAGAATGCGCAGTACGCAACATGGTTTGGAGTGTCGTGCGCACTTCCTTGGATCAGCTTGGAAATTTCTTGGCGAGAGGAACAGCCCTGTAGGAACAGATAAGAAGCCAGCATGGCTGACCTTCCGGCAGGATACTATAGGACAGAACTAAACAGAACCGTCTGGGAAGTGCCAGAGAAGTATCAAGATCTCAGTCCGATTGGAACTGGTGCATACGGACAAGTGTGGTAAGCTATAAAAAGAGTAGTTTAGAGGAGACGTATTCCGTGATCTTTTACACGTTTTTCCAAAATTTGCTGTGCTTGCATATGTTTTCTGTTTTCTTTATTGCTTTTCTTGTGTTCCGGATTTCCGCCGAAGTAGGTTTTCTCGGTTGTGCTTCATTGCACACATGGGTTTCGCAATTCCGAAGGTTGAAATCACTTTTATAATTTTTGAAGCCTCAAGTGTTTATCCTTGCCAACAGGAATACAACTGCAATTGTAGCTACCTTGACATAGTACCTTGTACATGTACATCTCTTCTTTGAAGTAAGAGTAAATGTATGGCTTTAAAATAACTATTGATGCATTGATTTGGACAGTCTTGTCTTCGCTAAATAATTAGACATTAATTATAGCTGAAACTTAATTAAACAATCAGTTTTAAAAAGTACAACATGAAAGGGCTTATTAATTGGGTTATTACAAATAGGTCCAAGTGGAGCTTAAGTCGCCCTGTTATTATAAAGGTGCTTTGCTTAACCACAAGTATGATTACAGGTAGATTCGCATGTCATCAGAACTGTTAGTAACTAAATTCAGAAAAAGTAACCATTAATTTCACGGCACTGCAACACCATGACATTGAATTTTTTTAAGTACAGTTGAACCTTGATTTAACAAACCTCTATATAATGAAGTCCTCAGTATAACAAACAATTTTCCTGGCCCCAATAATAGTAAAATATATGGAAAAGAACCTCAATACAATGAAACCTCATTGTAGCAAACATATTTTGCTTCATTATATTGAGGTTCCATTGTAAATTTGCAACATGTGTGGTATAAAAACTGCCTCATGTAGTAACATACCTGAAATAAACATGTTTTGCATCTGAATGTATTCATTGCATCAAGCATATGCATTGTGTAAAGTAGAACTGTGTTCTACTTTTTGCGGTGAGCTTGGTAATGCTCTGCACAAGACATTTTGTGCTTTGACAAGGGTATTACACGGACGGCATTTCCTGTGATTCTTTTTTCCAGCAGCGGGAAAAAAACTTGTGAGATGGGGTGTAAAAATCATTGTCTAGTGTAGATATATACTTTTAAGGACACGCCGACCATGAACACTTGATACGTTTTTTTGGTGACTATTGAGTGAAGGTATTGGATTAGCCTTTATCACCGTAACAAAAAATACTTAAAGGGCACTTGACACCCTTCTGCGCAAGTGCGGCAGTTTGATTTCTTATCCGACGGAACACTTTTCAAACCTGATATTTGTGAGAAAAATCCTTCTCCATCGAACTTGGGAGGCGTGTGAAAATAGTAATACCGCTATTGGAGGACTGTTTAGTCATCTATGAAAGATTTCAACGGCATATTTTGTGTTTTGAGTTAAATACCGTCGAGAATTGCATTGTCCTCGAGAGGGGGTTTTCGAAGCGGCTAGAGACGAAAATTTCGAAAGAAAAAAGAAATGGCAACGAAGAAAAGATAGGAGGACGAACATCAGAAACTATATAGCGGCAGATGTGCATGCAAGTTGGAAGAAAGTAAAGTGCAGGGGGCTTGTATTCAACGGACACGGCCTTCACACAACATAAACATGATAAATATTCTTTACAAACAAAAGGTCAAACGCAGGCGGATAAAAAGCTTTTCGAAAGGCACGTGAAACTCCAAGCTGTCTCGCGGCGAATCCGTGGCGCACGTGATAGTATTAGGATATTTATTGGCTAAAAAAAATTGGTGTCAATCAAGACCACACATGCGCTTTATCGTGACAATGGCCCTTTAATACTCTTGTTAATATGAAGAGACCTCATTCTACAGTCACTAAAACATTTCACAAAGCTATATGAAGTGCTCGTGGTTCTAGTGTTCTCACTGAAACAATTTCAATTGATTCTCAAGTTAAACTGTCTAATACTTGACAGCTCTACAAATGGCACGATACATGAAGTCCCTTTTAGTGCTAAAACCATACAATACATTTACAGAAACAGACTGTTCAGTTTCTCTTATAATGACTGTCCCAGTTGTTGTAATGGTTACTTTGACTGCCTTACTAGAAAAAATG
This sequence comes from Micromussa lordhowensis, assembly GCA_964020085.1. NCBI lineage: Eukaryota > Metazoa > Cnidaria > Anthozoa > Scleractinia > Lobophylliidae > Micromussa > Micromussa lordhowensis. The sequence continues at coordinate 9,323,392 of OZ026609.1, forward strand.
TCAGGCATTGCTAAGGAGAATGACCATATTCTGACTGGAAAAAAGGCATGTAATTGTTGGGAAACATGAGAATGTGGTGGTAATATTTGCATGTGACAATGTGTTGTGATATGTGACAGTGTGGTGGTGGTGACAACTATTTAGTCCCTCTACTCTTCCAGGAATATATTTACACCGTTTTCAGTGTTACATGCGTAGGCGACATCTTTTAACCGTCTTTCAACGTGCTATGAAAATGGCTGAAAGACCGTTTAACTGTTAAACTGGCAATTTTTCCGGTTATTAGCGGAAGAAATGACAAACGATAATTATTAGTAATTATTATTTACCTCAAATGGCTGAAGAAGATTGTGGACTTTGCATGTTTCCCAATTTACAATAATTACTAACAGTGCATTTACTGAAACCAGGGCCACCCAGACAATGAAAACCAATCAGAAGGCAGAACTGAAACAATAGATTCCAACATTTTCAAATCCAGCCAATCAAATGTCTAGTACAAAACAATGAAATCCCAACTCGTTCGTTGACCGGTGATGTTTACGTGACTGCGGTGTCAAGCTCAAACCGGTAGTACTTTTATGTGCTTTAACGGCTTTAGGAAGAATTATTTGCTGCACTCAGTTTGTTTTAGGTCATTGGTTGATTTAGGAAACAAAGGCTGTGCAAGAATGCCACTCGTAAATATATATATCGTCAGAGTGCCTGGTGATGCTTTGAATATTTTTGCGTCTGAAAAAAAGCGCTTGAAATGTCTTTTGAAAGTGGTTCGTTAAAAAGTGGTGAATTTGAATAGTCTGCAGCAGAACCTTCGCATTTGAGAAGTACTTGTATGAAATTGCTTGAGCTGCTGCTGCTGCTTTTAATCTTCGTAAAGTGTAAACATTCAAAATAGTTGATTTATTTCTCCTGGAATGACTTCTTGATACTCCTAACCTTAGTTTGATGTCAAATAAATCCATCTTTCATTACCAAAATTTGAATTCGACCATAAAGAAGTCAGTTGTGCTTACATTTTTTTTATCTATGCCAGGCTACATAGCATGTCGAAAGATGGCATGACCTATGCATGTAACACTGAAAGTAGGACGGTGTAATTATCTTCTGATTAAAGACAATGATTCATTCATCTCTAAATCATTGGAAGTATCTTATCTTACCTTATCTAATCTCAAGGAGAAGGTGAACTGACAATGATGTTAGTAGCCAGTTTCTGGATTAGCTTGATTCAGAGTGTGAATCTCCCCCTTAAAGGACTATTTGCCCCTTAAAAACTAATAGCTGGGCCATAAATGTCCCTTAGCCCAAGATCATTTGAAACTATTCTGTTGTGTTTGAAATACATAGAGCCTGCTACTAGTGTAGTTGTTACTTCTTGGTTACTTCTCATCTGAAAAAGTTATACCTACTTGTATCACAGGGCTTGAAAAAAACTTGAATTCCAACCTTGCCTTTGGACAATTAGCTCTCAAATTGTGCTTGCCCTGGGCGGGTCTCAGGTGGCTTTTTTTGATGTACATGTAGTTGGTAGAGGATTTACCTGTTCCTTGCCCATCAGAGCCGGGTTGTTTAAAGCCCGGTTAAGATAACCCGGGGTTAGCGCTAATTTTGATTGAATTTGCAACTTTTTAGTGAGTTTTTCTGTTTGTATTGTTTGTCCTTCAGTTTTGAGTTTGAATAGTCTCAAACTACACAAAACATAAGCAGTGAAAGACATATTTATACAAGAAAAATTGTTACTTCGGTTAACTTTTAATCCTGGGTTAGCATTAATCGGCTTTTGAACAACCTGGCCCAGGCAAGTGAGAATGAAAAGTTAGTTGTCTCGGAGGACTGGACGGCACTTATTTCAAACCCTACTATCAGAAAACCGATGGTGTCATTTAAAAAAGGAGACTTTTTAAAGGCAAGTAAAAGTTTTTAAAGACACGATTTCCTTGAGTCCTGATCAACATTCTGTGAAGTAGCTGTGAGCGTCAACTGTCACAGATATTACACTTCTTCATCCTCAGCTTTGGTATGCCATATATATATTACAATTTGGATGTATACATGTACATGTTGCAGTTTGAACATAAATTAAAATATACCAACTCAGTATAAATGTCACTTTTCAACATCAATTTTTGATCCTGTTTGACAAGCATGCTAATGACACAAACAGTAAATTGTTTCTTTGCAAGACATCAAGACATGTTATAAGGGGCTTTTGAAGTTTCACAGAGCTACTGGGAAATTGGAAGCAACATATGTTAAAAAAGAAATTCAAGACGTCTTTCATACTACTCTGGCCAAGGGCTAAATGCTTGATTTGCCCTACAGATGAAAATCAGTAGGAAATAAATGAAATTTGGCATTCAAAGCCCACTATCATCAGCAAATCGACTGAATGCATTGGGAAGACTTTAATTTAGCTTGGCCAGCATCTCTGCCACTTACTTTTTGAGATACCTTACTTCCCGACAACATTTTTTTCTAATTGTAAGCTTCAGTAAAGAAAATTCAAACTTTGGAGATGCTAGCTAAAAGCCTTCTTCAAGCTTCACCATTGCAGTCATGGTAATAAATTGTGACATTTCCCATGACACGATGCAAAGATAAAAAACAGTCTCTGATTTGAATCTGAAAGTCTCAAAAGGCAAAATTGTGGCACTATAGAAGGTTCTTGAAAATGAAACCAAAGCTGTGATTGGCTGGTTTCACCAAAGGAATGTGGTTTGGTTTTTAAACCGTAATGGTATATAATTAATTTACATTTTTGTTTTATTGGAACTTTTCACCTTTTAATTCCTATAATGATATAATTGTAATTTTAAGTAGACATAGTGAAGCACCATTGAGCTTTGCAAATTAGCGCTATCTAAATTCATTTATTATTATTATTTATAATAATTATTATTATTTAGTTGTCAGCAGCCATATCTTTGGGGACAGCATTGTGTGACATCCCAAAAATTGGCTGCGGAGGAGGCTAATAGATTATTTGCCCAAGTATTTAATTGGTGCAAAATCCATGAAAATCTTAGTTGCATGATCACTATTAACTTACTAAAACACAACAATTCTTTATTAAACAACTTACAGCTCTGCAACAAATACTGCCACAGGAGACCAAGTTGCCATAAAGAAACTGTCGAGACCTTTCCAGACGACGATGCATGCTAAGAGGTCCTTTAGAGAACTGAAGCTTTTACGGCATATGAACCATGAGAATGTAAGCTTGTGTAAACACGTCTGTTCATGTATGTGAGCTATGCTGAATTTAAGTCTGAGAAATCTTTCCTAGAATGTATATGTCGTGTTTCAATATAATTACCCTTGGTACAAATTGCTTCTTTCTATAGTTTGTTAACATATACATGTACATTATCAGTAATATTACCATGTACACCAGAACAAAGAGAAATGCCAAATTGTACCAAAGGTAAAATAGAACCAGTAAAACATCTACACATGAGAACTTGATATGCTGAGGTACATTTGCAGGTTTATTTTATGTTGGACACTGCTCACACAAGATGAGATTGAGCTATGGGTTTTTATCATGAATTTATATTATAAATCAATTCTTCTATTGAATTGTCCTGTTACAGTGTATATACAGTCGACCTCCCGTAAGCGACCACCCAATATTTCAAGCCCTGGTGGTCGCTTACTGGAGGTGGTTGCTTATGAGAGCTTGGACCATATTGGGTGAAAATTTTGCCTCATTAGCATATGGAAACTGCAGAGACCTACCCCATGTTTTAAATGATGTATTCATGTGAAAAGTCAATTTCTTGCAAAAAAAGTCTGGTACTTCCCATTGCGAAATTTCCCGTCTCTTGTATGACCCAGGAAATGTGATAATGTTACAACTTATTATCCAGTTTCTGCTTTATTATCTGTCAAATGGTCGCTTACGGGAGGTGAAAAACAAAATAACATTTCAAACCTTCTGTTCTAAAAGTGGCGGCGGTCACTTGCAATAGGTGGCCGCTTACAAGAGGTTCCAAATGTAGTGATTTGACTTGGAAACTTTTGGTATTTTGGAAAACTGGACGCTGAGGAAAGGTGGTTGCTTACGAGAGTTGGTCGTAACCGGAGGTTCGACTGTATATGTTAATTCTGTCAACTCTTACCCATTCCCCTTAAGAGCCTTGGAAGACTGATTTGTACTGTCGTAAGAGAGATAGCAAGAGGGAGGGAGCACACGGAAGTCTGAATTTCTTCCCGTACCCTTCATTCCAACACCTTCCACGTCTTTGTTGGCCGCCCCACCTTCTATAAAGTAAAACGTAAAAAATCTTTTAAGCAGCAGGAATGTTGCCCCCCCTCCCTCTATGGATGGAATGCTGGCCCTTCAAAGGTTTCTTCTGAGCATACTGTCAGGTTCCTATTTCCTAGACATACTGGTTATGTTGCTTAATTTATTAGGTCATTGGTTTGCTCGATGTCTTCACTCCTGATACATCATTTGAAACATTTCAAGATGTGTAAGTAGCTATGCTGTATTTTACTTACAAGTAATATAATTATTATGTATAAATCTGTTGATCAGGACCTGATTTCTTTAAAAGACACTATCCACTGGATAAATTTGCAATCTGTTGGATAATGTTTTGGTGGAATAATTATTATTCAATTTGGATTCAATCATTACTATAGCCTTGGAACCAGAGGGACCAAGACAATCATATTTCTTATTTGGATAAACTGGATATACATGTAGACCTTAAAAGAAATGCTAGTAGTTTTATTAAGAACAGACTACATAACAATTAGACCCGTAGCTCTTTTGGGCTACGGGTCAATAGCCCATGAGGCGAAGCCAAATGGGCTATTGACCCGTGGCCCTTGAGGGAGAAGGGTCTAATTATTGTTTTAGTATCACCCAACTAGTCGGACAGAAATGGCAATAAGAAAGTTAGCAAATGTAAGCTGAAGAAATCTTTATTTGGGACTAAAACAAAAGAAAGCATCACGCTCGATGGCACTGGAGGACTAGTGCTAATAGTCCTTGAGTAGCGTAGGCAGTTAAAATGCAGGATTTGCATTAGTCCACTAGTTGGGTGATACTAAATAAAATTATTGCTAAGGTATGCAAGTGAAGGAGTTTCATTAATGTTTTCAGCAGGAAGCCATTAGGTTTCACATGTGCGCAAAACTTTTTAAACTGAACTTCTTTATAAGGAAAACTTTCCTCTAGATGGTCAAGCCAGGCAGGCAAAGTCTTCCTTACGGCGGACCAATTTGCCCAGTGCAGGCCATTAATGAAACCCCCGCAAGTGTATGTTCATGTAGTCCAGCAACTCACTAAAACACAGCACGTGTACTGAGCTTGAAGACAGTGCAGTGACTTTTTAATTGATCTTTTCCTTGTGAACAACAGCTACATGGTGACTGCTCTCATGGGAGCTGATCTAAACAGCATTCTCAAGTGCCAGAAGCTCACAGATGAGCATGTCCAGTTTCTGGTGTATCAGATTCTAAGGGGATTGAAGGTAGGCACAGATTATGCTCAAGTGTTGATTATAGCAATCAAAGCTCCAGTGGCCTAGTTAATTAGGAACCCGTGGATTGCTTTTCCCATAGTCAGCATGGCTTGTGGTATTGCTTGTTGGTGTGTACATGCAATAACAACGTTCAGACGAACAGGTCAAAAATTCAAGGATTTAAGTCATCGCTTCTTACTTTAAACTTGTTTAATGAACAGACATAACAATGAAACCGTTTCGTGACAATAAACATGGCCGAATCAGAAACCTCATGCTCGAACTTGTCCTACACTGCGCATGTCTGTGATAAAACTAGTTCCTAGTCCTTCTGAACATACGTTGTGCAATGTGGTGGCCATACTCCAGCTAATAGGTTGACCGAGGCATGCAGCCTTGGTTTCTTTGATATTAGATATCCTTGTTATGGTCAGTTGACACCTGTCAAATCAAGGTATTCACTGACCAGTATCATGTGACCATATCATGGGCTCAGGTTCAAAGCTCATCAACGTTTTGTGTTGTTTTTTTTTCAAGTTGCCTGCTGCCCAATACAGTTCTGTTATACTGGTTTTTGATTTGATGGCAGGCTCAAGCCAGGTTAACTTGTTGTGTTCGGGAGCTCTGTCTCTAGTTTTGGCTAAATCAGCATATTATTTTTTCTACATTGACACTTGTTGACATGATACTGTACAAACTATTAAGATACAAAGGAAGTCAAATTTACTGAACTCCAGGTAATTCTAATACATGTACAAGTGAAAACAAGAAAGAGAAATCAAATCTTTGTTTTAACAAAGATTGATCAGCATCTCAACATCAATGCACGATCACAATAAAAGGCTGGAAGAATCAAGCAATTGATCACAAAAAAACACTTCATGTTCACCCGATTTAAAACAAATTCAGTTATCTTGCTTTGCAAGGAGGGAGAATGTGATTGTTGACTTCGTATCTTAAAGTGTGAAGGCAATAAAGAACTGATGTTATTCATGGCTGTCATTAAGTTTTTATTCACCTGTAGCCTTGATCTTCACACCTGTAGTAAAGTCATTACTTTGTGGGTGAATTGTATTAACTACAGGCCAGTTCACCCATCACATCAAGGGCCTATCAAAAGTACTCAGCCGTAACAGGTGTTACGGGTTAAGGTGTTACTGATTATGGCCCTTGTTGACAGCCCTGGTTATTTAGTAACATTCCTTCAATCTACATGAATATTATGCCACTAAGTATAATTTACACACACAGTGATTTCAAAAGCACCACCAAGGCCGTGGAATCATTAAAAAGTAATTTTAAAATGGCTTGCTATGCAGGTCATTATGCAGGTGCTAGTCAGTGAACTTGCTGTCGCATTCTGTACTAAAAACTGTATCATGAGCTGATCATGTAAGAGCAGAGAGGTTTACATGGGCTGCTGTGTTAAAAGCCTCTCTGGCCATGAAATTTTTCTTCAGATTGCGATAAAAGTTGTTTATTTTAGGGCAACGCTAGGAAGAAAATGTAAACTTGCTTTGTCCAATTCTGCTGCAGTTTGGATTACAAAATTTATCAGGTGTCTGTTTCTTTGCAGTATGTCCATTCAGCTGGAGTTATTCACAGGGTATGTGGTGTAGTGGATCAGATTTTATAGTAGCCTGTTGTGAAAAATGGCAAACAGTTCAACAATATATGAGGACATGATTGATCATGAATCGCAGTAATACACTCAACTTAAGCAGTTGTGGCCAGCTCCCAGTTTGCTTGTTAGCTCAGTTGATAGAGCAGAGGTCATGAATTTGAATCTCATTCAAGCCTGAATTTTTTTCCCAGACCAAAATAAATTTTAAAAAAATGTTTTTTTAAGTGTCAAATGTATTTAGCACTGTTGTAATTGGGGACACTAAATAAATAAACAAATATTTCAAATAGAACGTACACTAGTAAGAATCCCAACTGGTGGGAGGCTGACCAGTTGGCTATTTACACAATGCGGTCAAGGAGTTGAACTCGTGACTACTGAGAACAAATCCAGATAGTGGTAGGGTGGAGGATTTGAACCAGAGACCTCCAGATTTCAAATCCAGCGCCCTAAACCACTCATTATTATCACTTTGTCGGGCATTGTGGCGCATTTTGCGGGCTAAAATGGAGATTTTGGCGGGCTAAAATGTATTTTAGCCCGCGTGATTGTTCAGACTGTTTTGTTGTCATTTTTTTCAGTTTTTATTTTCTCAATGCCCTCCAAAACGATAATAATAGTAATAGAGTTTATGTTTTCTTGGGCATAAATATGTTTTGGGCCCTTCTCAGACTCATTTTAGCCCTCGCCTAGCGGCTCGGGCTAAAATGAGTCTAAGTCGGGCCCAAAACATGTTTATGCCCGCGAACATAAACTCTATTCATGTTGTACCATGCTGCCTCCACCAATTGCTTAAGTTGTGTGTAAAACTGCGATGATCAATCATGTCTTCAATTCTTTCTCGGCAGTTTAAATATATGATCTTTCATATAGTCACTTGAGTTCAACAATATATAACTATATACTAGTGGTTGGTTTTCATAATAGTCCAAATTTTGAAATACTAGACAAAACAAAAAGACTGATTTAGCAATTTTACCAATTGCATTAAAAATAATCAGAACACTAAGTAGTTGATAAACTATCTGTTTAGGTGTTAAATACCTTAACTGATACATTTTTTTTTATTGTACTGTAGGATTTAAAACCCAGCAACATTGCAGTCAATGAAGATTGTGAGCTGAAGGTAAAACATTTGCCAATTCTGACATTTTTACTTCAATTTTAATGCCTCATCTGTGCCATCATGTTTTCTTTGGCAAGGCAGTTCACTCTAAATTGGAGTGCTTCTCTCTGCCAAGGGGTAAAAATTGGTAAACCATGTACTGCTGTCATGGGGAAAGGGATGTGCTGGCTCCCATTTTGGCCACAGTGCTCGCTGTATAAGCCATTGGTTCCACAGTTGCTATTTCTCAAAAGGCATAACTTACATGCACGCATTAATAACAACATTTACACTTTTTTTTTTGTCAGATCCTTGACTTTGGCCTTGCGAGGATGGCTGAGGAAGAAATGACTGGCTATGTTGCAACACGTTGGTACAGAGCACCAGAAATCATGCTCAACTGGATGCACTACAACCAAACAGGTTACTGTGTATTTTTATATTGAAGAACATGTGGGTTAATTGCTTTGGACCTACACCAATATGTACATGACACTGCTAACATAATCTGTGCTCCAAAAATTATACTATACGGGGATGAGTTAAAATACCTTCTGACTATACATGTGGCCGGATTGTTTGAAATTCATCAAAGGTGCCAAAAAGGCTTTTACCGTACACAAATTTGGCCAAGTGAGCAATATCATAGCCATATCAGGTTAGTGACCTGATAGCACCAAATATCAAGACATTAGACACGGCTTCTTATTGGCTAATTACAAATTTGTGTAGGTTAATGGACAAAACCAGACCTAACTGTCAATAACTTCACTATCAGTGCTGATAATTATTGTAATCCAACGTTGTTTACCCGCCCGAAAGTTACTATCCCAACTAGTCTTCTTCTGGAATTATATTGCTAAATCAAAATGCACATTTTTTTCTCTGTTCTAGTGGATATTTGGTCTGTTGGATGTATCATGGCTGAACTTTTGACATCCAAGACACTGTTTCCTGGTAATGATCATATCCTTGAAATAGTTAGTATAAGGAAATTTGCGTAACAGTACAGGGTATGAATTAGCCTGTTCTAGAGTCTCGGTAGTTGGGGACGAGCGAAAAAGGAGGATGAGTGCGAAAAAAAATGAGGGAGGACTAAGGTGAGGAATGGCGAGACAGCCTGTAAGAATTTCTTTAGCGACCCTCTTCTGGTATAGCAGGAGCTGCTATACCATCTGATTGGTTGATTTTGACAGTACTCTCAACACTCCTTCAGTTCCCTCATTTATTGTCAATCAGAAAGATGGTGAGTGTGGTCTGGCCGAATATTGTGTTTCATCTTGGACAACTGTCTGCAACATTTTACTTATATTCAAGCGCAAAGGAAAAAGCAAGAAATCTGCCTAGTAAATCTAACTCGTGGGAAAGACGTTTTCGCGATTCTCCCAACTGATTTTGGAAAATGTGTAATTTTCAGCTCTTTCCATGACTGCAATGAAATTGGAAATGTGAACAAAGCCGAACAATAGCTAACAACTGGAATATACAGAATGTAAAGCAATATAATCAACAGCCTTTCATGTAAACAGCTACATTTTAATCATGTGAAGCCAGAACGAACAAAGGACAAACCTACATAAGCTCGATCAAATTGATGCAAGAAGAAAGTTGCTAGAGAAACATATAGCTTTCTTGGAGTAAAGCTACAGCATTTCCAAAAAAAGAAAACAGACGAGGACAAATATGTCTAAATATTATATGTGTGATAAGAAGCACCATACTGTACTTGAAAACAGTTCTGATTAAACAGCTGGGCCCAGCGTCACAATATAGAATGCAAGTAAGCGACTTGACTTGTTCATGGAAAATTTCTCATTTTATCCCTTGAAAGCAAATACTAGTCTTGGAAACTAAACAATGCATAAGCCCTAACACATAGAAAATTACAGACATGCCGATAACAGCAGCAGACCTATAGCTATGACTTCAATCTGCTTAAAATTCCGCCTAATAACACAACATAAGGTGCCCTTCATAAACATAAGTGAAGCAAAGAAAGTCAAGAGACTGAAAAGAGAACGGCAAATGTACAAATGTCATGAACTGCAGGAGTCGTGTAGGTGCAGCAGAAAACATGCTGGCAATAGGAGAACATTTTCAGCTAATCGACAAGTTGACATTTTTACTTTTCAACACCTCATTAACCAAAGGTGGGCGGAAGAGGGTCATTAAAGATATTCTTACAGGACCTCTTCCTTCCCTTCCTCGCCTCGTTGTTTCTCTCCCTCGCCCCTGTTTTTCGCTCCGCTACCGAGAGCCTGGAACAGACTACAATCCTCGACAAAAGTCTTGGCACACTTGCCCACTTTTGCGGTATCTGTCAGGGAAATTTATCAGTTTGTCTTCTTCCCCCCAATTCAATGTTGTTTATCGTGATGAATTCGTCATTGCTCGTTTCCAACATTGTCAGGGGGAAGGGGGTTCCTTATTCCAGTGATGTCATTAGTTATTGCTTCCAAAATAGCTTGTCAACGCATGTTCCAGTTATCTGATCCAGGCGTGCCAAGGACTTTTGTCGAGGATTGTAGGTATGAAGACATAACTGATCACTGTAGTTGTACACAAAACTTAAGCAGTTGTGAAATTGAAGCCTGAAAAAAGTTCAGAACTGCTTAAGTTGTGTGTATAACTGCGATGATCAATCATGTTTTCATATCTTTCTCTGCAGTTCAAATGCAGTTCAAGTGATCTTTCATATATTCACTTGTAGAGTACAGGGTATAGTTTAGGGTTTTCAGTAGGTGGGCAACTGGTTTTTACAGGCGTGCAGAACGTTTTCAACTGAACTTTTTCTTATAAAAACTGTCCTTGAGATGGTCAAACCAGGCGCACATAATCATCCTCACAGCCAGTCAATTTGCCCATTGCCTGGCCCTTAAAAAAAACCTGATAGGTTATAGTATGTAATGTAGACCTACAAATGAAAGGGTGCATGGAATAAAGCCCTAAGTGACTTTTAGAAAGCTTTGAGGTAGCTAAGATTGAAATACCTTCCAGCCATTGCTACAGTTTACTCTGGTTCTAATTATTGTCTAAAAAGAACTCTTAGTTATTACTAGTTCTGTTTTGAAAATAATGAAAACCTGAGTAAACTGTAACAATAGCTGGAAAATATTTCAATGCTGGTTAACTCAAAGTTTTCCTAAAGTCACTTAGGGCTTTATTCCATACACCCCTTCAAATGTACCTCCAAATGTGATTTTAAATTAGCACTTGTAATGGAACCCCTGTGTAGCAACATAGAGATCATTCAAGCACATAGTTTTTTGACTAATGAACTCTTGACAAAAAAGGGTAGGGATTGAAAAGGGGTTGCTATACAAAGTGTTAGGGATGTTCGTTGTTGTTTCAAATTGAGATAGCCTTAATGTGATCAGAATCTTGTTTTTATTGGTGTAGTTAGAGGGGGGAGAGCATCACACATGTTCATGTTTACCTCTAAGAGGTAGACTCTTTTATTGATGAGTGGAATGTCCAAGAGCCAATAAATTCTTAGATGTACATTCCCTTGATGGCATTACTGTATTTCCTGTTTGTTTACAGCTAGTTTTTTTAAGAAGTCATGATTTATGTTGGACAACTACAAAAATTTGAAAGAGAACACCCTTAGGAAGTTGTGTGTGATTCACGAACCATAGCAGGTTTGATAAATTTGTGTCACTACCACTAGGAGATTTCCCCTACCCTCACTCCCTGGCAAAAGGTAGTTTTTCTTGTTATCATCTTTGACCATGAGAAAATATTGATCAGTTGACCAGAATAATGCAGCTGGTTGGAAAGCCGGATGAAGAATTCATGTCCAAAATTAGCAGTGACTCCGTAAGTATAGTTGCTAGTTTGATTCTAATGTATTGAATTTTAATTTTAGTCTCGAGCTTGCAACAAAAGTACTTGTTACTGATTACCATTGATGCATAATTCTTACTACCAATTGTAAAATGATGCGAGAGGCTCCTGGACAGAATGGTTTATTGACCAGGCTTGTTCAGTCAACAGGGCTTCAAATAAATTTTTGTCTTGAAAGGACACATATCCTACTAAGACACCATCTCGGTCGGACAAAACAAATTGTGGTCGGATATCACCAATAAAAGTAAGATAAACTCAATGTCGATTTTATTCATCCTTACCATAAAATGATTTAGGGTGAAAAATTGTCTGGATATCATGTCGGACCCACAGTTGGGATTTTGTCGGCAACGAGCAAATTTTGGTTGGCTGATGTTTAATGACCGACTGTTATTTGCAGCCTGGTTAAGGTGACTGGATATTGTCCAAGTTCTTTTTTTGTGTGTGTTTATAGACTGAGACGAAGTCGAGGCCAACAAACATGCAAAAAAGGACAAGTCCAGTGCCCTACAAATCTGAGTTTAATGCTGGCCTTGAAAAAAACCTACAACACTGTATAGGCTTGAAGGCAAACTTTATGATCTCATGTGTGTTTTCATAGGCGAGAAGCTACATTGCATCCATGCCAGATTTCAAGAAAAGACCTTTCTCAGAAGTTTTTCTTAATGCGAATCCCCAAGGTGAGTAATATTGTAATTGGCGTAACAAATGACCTACAGATTAGCGTCATGTTGTTATGCAAGGCACTTTGATTCACGCAGACACACAGATGGGTAGCAGCTCTCTGTTGAGTAGCCTGAATACTGTGTTGGTGGTGGGATTTGATCTTAACCTGACTACTCGCTTTCCTCGCGCCTTCGTTGCTTGCATCAGGACTCTGCTGCTGAACTGAAGCACTTGCCTGCAAAATCCCACCAGCTAGCCACGCTACCAAAGTGCACTCTGATGAAGTGCTGGCAACAAATCCTAGATGACATGACTAACGACAGTTGTGCCATTGACTGTTTGTTTATTATTTGCATTGTCCTGTTTAGCTGTACACCTGTTGGAAAAGATGCTTAATCTTGACGCAGACAAAAGACTCGATGCTGAACAAGCGCTTGCGCATCCTTACCTGGCCACTTACGCTGACCCAGATGATGAGGTATACCATTGTTCAACATAAAAATCCTCATTGCCGTGTTTTGTACATTTTGTATAACACCGCCTGGGAAAATTTGGTTTTGAGAAGAAAACTTTTCCTAAAGTGATCAGAACTGTCATATTTCTTGTAACCCTCTTAAGTGGACTTTACGTCTGGCGGTTGACAGGACTTATTGTCAGGGGGGGGCTCCCATATAAAAAAGGGCTGGGGTGTTTGTCGTTTCTTTTGGGGTAAAAAAGGGGTTTGCCATGGTGCATTCATTGTGGGCTAAGCCAAAGATGTTCAGCGTGGCCTTTAATTTTTTTGCAGCGTACATTTACCAGCGTGTGATTAGAGTTTTGGGCTTATGGCGTTGGGCACATTTATATTTGCTGGTACTGGCGCGTAAACGCTTAACTACGTAAAACGAATTGGCGTGATAACTTTGGCTTCTTACCTTCTCTTAATCCCTCATATCCTCAGTCCAAATTTTCCCACCCGCGTTGGGTTGGCGTTTTTAAGATAGAATTTTTCGGCGTAGGACTTCGGCCGCTTGTCAGGCGCGTAGCATGGAATGTAAAAAGCCTTGGCATATCTTCGTCGTGGAAGTCTTGCGGAGTGCACCCTAGGGTTTTGGCACCTCTTAGGCTGTTCAGCCTCAAAAGGTGCACAGTGTGACAAAGAAATTTGACAGGGGGGCTGAAAAAATGGCCACGCCCACATGTCAGGGTGGGGCTCTTTTCAAAATTTCCGACTAGCACCCCTGCCCCCTGAGTTTTTGGTGAACGAGCCATGACACATCGTTAGGAAGGTTAGCCATGACATACTTATGAAGGTTAGCCTTAAAACAGACTCATGAGTGGGCTATAGGGCAAGAAAGGAGGGCAGAGCTTACTAAAAGCGGTCTGGGGAGGAGAAAATGGCAGGTCGCAATCGGCTCAGCTCGCTTAGCCTGCTCACAGGCTCTTAGTGGAGAAAGAAAGGAAACTCGAACGGCCTGCTCACAGGCTACAATTCGCTTGCCTAATTTTTCTCTTTTTTACCTTCTCCTTGAACCGGTTCTGTCGGCAGCTTCAATTCCCTCCAATACCATGCTTGCGCTGCCTGTGGTCATAACGGACTGGCTCCCAACTGCAATTTTGTGTCCATAAAAGCGAGAACTGTCTGTAAACGTTGTTTTTCAATCTCGCCGATATTTCTACCAATACGTGTGCTAACAGCGATAGTCTGTAAAGGAAAAAAATTGTTTTCAATAAACCTTGTGTAAATTTTAGTGGGACTTCAGATATTGCACCTTCGTAGTAGCGAGGTGTCCAAAGGCAGGGAGTTTTAATGAACTAAGCCAGTCCTGGACTTATTGAACTTTGTTGTTGTATCTTTGAACAGCCAACTTGCGAGCCTTTTGATGAGGTTCAATTCGAAGCGAAGGATTTACCAACAGACAAGTGGAGAGGTGAGATACTTTGTTCCACTGTTTCGTGTTATAAAATAACTGAGCTCAAGTCAAGTCAAGTGATCTTTACTTAAGCAGGGTGGCCCCTTCAGCACTAGGCTGGTATCAATAGGAGCCCTGGATAATTAATGACTACTACATGATAATTGAAAAACTACCACCGCCTAAAAAAACTACTACAAGATAAAAAGACAACAATCGTATAGAATAAAAAAAGGCTAATAAAATATACAGTATCTCATCTAGTAAGCTATTACGCGTGCGCTCATTGGTCGATAGGTGTGTTTAGATGAGAGTATGTAAACACGGTTGTGACGTTTTCAACTCGCGCGTAGTTTTCATAATTATTTTATAAAAGCAATAGAGCACTTTTTCCGTGTTTACATAGCCCTATCTAAACACTCCGGAAGATTGGGAGAGTTCTCGAAAGTTATGCAAACCCGAGAGTACGTGTCGGGTTTGCATAACTGTCTCGAATTCTCCCAACCCTCCTCGTGTTTAGATGAGGCTATGTAAACACGGTGAAAGCGCTCTATTGCTTACTGGTGTGTAGTATCTGAGTGCTTTCATCCTGAAATCTGGAATCAAACAAGAACGGCAAATGACACACTTCCGCTACCAAACAGATTTCTTGTTAAGGAATTCGAACGAGAAAATGTGAAAAAAAAAACACCTCGGTACACCTTATTTGAAACGCTTTTAGTCTGATTTCTAGCAAGTCGGTTCCAGGCTCTCGGTTAGTCGGGCGGGTGACGAGTGGGGTCTGGTAGAGAAATGGCTAATTGCTAGCTTGCGGGAATAAAAAAAAGGTCTTCTCTCTGAACTTTTCTTCATGCTCTGAGATGTCAAAGGTCCTCTGATGCAAATTTATCTTTTTTTTTTCTCCGCTGCAGAAAAACAGGCCAGATATATTTCCCTGATAAACGACCCCCCACTTAAGTAAAACGAAGGAAACGCGATAAAATTCGATGTCAGTTTTGCTTTTCGTGCTCATGTTGACGTCATAAACGTTTTCCTTGATGCGTGCGCAGATTACCTGAGCTTTCGTCCTCAGCGCACGTTCGAGGAGCCACCTTTAAAGTCTTGGCACAAGGAGCGATTGCCCATTTTCCCGAGCAAGGAGCTTCCCGTTGCTACGTAAAAAAAGGAGCTTGTGATAAATGTTCTCATCTAAACACAAGGGGGTTGAGAGAATTCGAGACAGTTGTGCAAACCCGACAAGGTTGAGGGTTTACATTACTTTAGAGAATTCTCCCAATAAGTGTTTAGGTGAGGCTATGTAAACACAGAAAAAATACTTTATCGCTTTTCTAAAATATTCCCTAAGAATACGCACGAATCTAAAACGTCACAAGCGTGTTTACATGCCCACATCTAAACACACCTATCGACCAATGAGGGCGCATGTGGTATCTCAGTTCTTTTATAAGGCCTTATCACGGTTTTCGACGCCATCTTGACGGGTAGGCAAAGCGGTCCGAAATTGCAATGTTTGTATGGGAATTCAATGGCAAATAACTTCTTCCAAAATTGAATTTTTCCCAATTTGTGAATCAAAACGTTAAAATACTGGATAAAAGATTGTATTCACCGAGTTTGAATGATGTAGCTTCCCTATAAGTCGCTGAACTAATTTTTTTTAATTTTCCATACATTTGTCTGTAAATTTTTTTTCCCGCGAACCGCGTCTAGACGTTTGTCTACCCAGCCAAATTTACAGACAAATGTATTGAAAATTAGAAAAATTAACTGAGCGTCTTCTAATCAAGCTACATCCTTCAAACTTGGTGAATAAAATCTTCTACCAAGTATTTTAACGTTGCGATTCATAAATTGTGTAAAATTCAATTTTGGAAGAAGTTATTTGCTATCGGAATCCCATACAAACACTGCAATTTCTGACCGCTTTGCCTACCCGTCAAGATGGCGTCGAAAACCGTGATAAGGCCTATTAACTTTCACAGGTGTAATAAATACTATGTTAATAATTTTGTGCATATGTCGCTGTTGCGGTGGCAGCCTTCTAAATCAGACTGATTAATTCATTTCCGAAATTGTGATGACGAGAGGTTAAAGAGGTTCAACCCTGCACTACATCTGTTTTGACTTAGACTCAATCACAATGTTATGTCTTTCATTTTGTTCTCCTCAGAACTGGTTTATAAAGAAATCCTAGATTTCCAGTCAAGAAAGCCGGAAGAGGAGAGTATGCAGACTGGCTGAGGAACGGCCATCGACTGACCTCTCAGAATATACTTTGTAAATTATCTTCAACATTCTTAATTAGTTTTTACCAAGAATCTATTCAGAGCTTCGCACTCTGTTAAGCGTGAACAATTTACCAAGTTAGAGGAACCTTGGAGTCCTCTTAGAGCTTGGTAGAGAGAGGAGGAAATATTTTTTGGCAAGGAAATTGTTCCACTACTCTAGTTGTTATTTCGAATATTTCCCGCGTTAGCAGTCCTTGGGAAAAGAAAGGAAGTTTGTATATATCTGGCCCCAGTTGTTCGAAGGCTGGATAGCGCTATCCGCCGGATAAAGCGCTATCCAGTAGACAAGTGTTTACAAAACAAACCACGCTATCCGCTGGATAGTGATTTATCCGGTGGATAGCGTTATCCACCTTTCGAACAACCCGGGCCTGTTGTTGTTTCCACCACTTCCATTTACTACCGTTCATCGTGTTCACCAAAAATGTCTGCCGTTGAATCTCTGATGACGGACGCCTGCCATAGGACACGTTGTTTTGGTCCCAGCTACATACAAACAGCACGTTTTTAACCTCTCTAAACGGACACCACTCTCGATGGGACACTTGGTAATTTTCCCAGCCACATACAAACACCGTATTTTTTTTACCGCCCGAAGCGGACACCTCTCTTGGGGCAACACTTGGTGATGGTCCCAGCCGCATACAAATAGCACATTTTTAACCTCTCTTAGGGGAGATTTGTTCTGGTCCCATGAGTACCCGTCTCCGTAAGGTTCCACGTTATTTTCAAAACACTTTTAAATTTTCTTGTGAATGTGGACGACAGAAAACCATGACGTAAGAATGTCTAAACTAATGAACTGTCTGTGAAAAATAAACTGCATGATACATTTCAGTTACCGTGAAGGATTTAGGAGTGGACCAGGTAAAACTTGGAAATGAAAAGCTAGTCTATTCTTAGACCATCTATTTTATCTGTAATTCGTCGAGATCGCAAACAATTGTATTAACCACGTGATTTGAAAAAACCCGAACGCATGGTAGTGTCTCGCGCTACGTGCTCTCACGCGCATGCTCACATCTCTCGCGCTCTCGAAGAAAACTCTCCTCTTCAGCAACTGCGGATCAAGCAATTTGGTCTTATCAACTGAGTTGATAATGTGAAGTGGTCACTGTAAAAAGATTCGAAAGCTGACGTTTCGAGCGTTGGCCCTTCGTCGGAGCGAATCTCTCTAAAGTATTTCTCCGACGAAGGGCTAACGCTCGAAACGTCAGGTTTTGAATCTCTTTACGGTGGCCAATTCACATTATCAACTCAGTTGATAAACCAAATTATCTTGTAATACTCCCCACCGACGCAGCACCACAGAAACTTACCTCCTTTATTCATTTGCGGATCAAGCAGCCTGGGATCAAGCCCCGACCACTGAACGGAGAGAGTGGGCTCTAGATTGTGACCTGAGTCGCTGTGTTCAGTGTTCTTGGCCAATATACCCAATGGGTCACCAGCGACTTAACTAACAGGGTCTAACCTGGTTGAAATGCTGAGACCTAACTTACAGCGGTCTGGTATCCCATCCAGGGGAGTTGCGGCAACTGTTTGGTGTATGTCTACCTATTTTTAACTTCAAATTCCAATTTTAAGGTGGAATGGTACCCTAAAAGGGACCAAAACGTTAGTTTAAATATGGTGAAAAAAGATCAATTGTGTGCGATTGCACTCGGAAAGAGAAAATCAATTTTGAAGGTTTCACTCAAAATGGTTGCTATGGCAACCAGCCACAGCCTTTTGAGGTAGTGTTTTAAACGTATTGACGACAACACTTCCTGCTCTTTTACAAAACAAAATTTTACTGTCAAACAGGCGTATCGTGCAAGTTTATGTTTTGCTTTGTGCAATGAACCCAAGTTTTGACAGTTGATTCTTGTTTTTCAGTGCTTTTAACAGGCTTTATTTGGAAATAACCTTATTTTACACCACACTCATTGCACAAATCATCTCATGTCACGTGACTTGCGATACAATGTTACGATTTTTTTGGTTTATTACATCACGACACTATTGGTCTTTGATTAGCCTAAGTTTCAGAAAGTCTACTTAAATACTTTGCAAAATAGAAATGTTGGCGGGAAGTCAGTGTGTGCAAAAGTGGACATTTGAGAAAAATGCACTTTAAGTTTCTTACGCGAAGAATTGATCATTAAATAAGCGACAAATAGAGGACGGGGGGTGCAGATTGGATCTCGGGGGAGAGGGTGTAATGGTTGTTCTATTTTGTAAAAAGTTATCACAGTTGAAGGAAATATTCGCTTTCACAAGGGAAATGAATGAGCCTGTGATGGCAATTCGAGGCAAAGCTTTTCACAAGTAGTTATATCAATCGAGTTGTCCATGTCTAACCATGCTAACTACATAGTTAGACATGGCTAACTACATAGTTTCGTTCATATATTTTAAAATTAATCTATATTTTTGGTCACGGTCTTATAGTAAACAACCTTTGCTATGGCCGTTGCTACGTAAAAAATATACCTCTGTGTACTTTCCTTAAAATTTCACACTCATCTAGAGGAAAATTTGGCAAGATTGTTTGAAAGTGTTTGAGAAGTGTTCAAGGGTCTTAAATCTTCTATTTTCAAGAAATTGAATTTTTCATAAGCATCGCCGTATTTTAGGGTATCATACCACGTTAAAACAACAAAAAGTCTTTCCTTTTTCCATAAATTTTGTTACTCCTTTGGGAGTAGTAAAAAATATACCCAAGAATCACCAAAAATTTTTCAAAACGGCATAAAACGTAGATATGTGGGATGAGCACAGAGATTTTTGACTGCTTGAAACGTGAACGGGATATTTGCGTTAAACCCTAATACCCAGCCAAAATACGGCCTTCATGTAAACCCCCGCCGTAACCCAGCCGGCTTCCCTCATTGTCATTGATGACAGAGAGCTATCTACTTCTCGTTCCGTTCGAATACTATCGCCTTCCCCCACCCCCACCCCACTTCCGCTTTTTCCAGGCACACGTTTCATACCGCAGCTGCGCCCAAAGTGTGAGCAGCAGTCAATATCGCACTGTCCTTTCACAACAATACTACAAAAGGCTTCTTCTTACAATGTACGAGTTTTCGGTAAACATGAGTCATGAGTCAAGTTATGAGTCAGGTCAGCGAGTTTCAAAAATTCAAAATGGCGTCACTACCAGGATTCCCTGCAGGCGCAGTTGGCCATTGGCACTGGGAACCAATCTAGGAAAGATGGCTGCCACATGTTGCACCACGTAATGTACTTTTTTCGTAATTCTGCCGGTAGAAGAGGTCCTTTTCATCGACTCCTTGTCATGATAAATAAAATGCAAGCATCTGGAGAGAACACCTCCAACGCAAGCCCATCTAGGGTGAGAGATGACTCCAACTTTGGTAAGAATCTCGGCGAATCCGCCGGTGTAAACCGAAACAGATTTCTCAAATTTTTCAAAGAGGACAATCGATCGAGCTTATATTCCTACATTGGAACAGTAGGGATTTCTTTGCTAATATTTCTACGATGGTTTCTTGGTCTTGTTTTTCTTGGTCCAGCACAACATTTGTGGAGAACGTTTGATCGCAATTTGTTATCAAGAAATGTATCAAAGACCACGCGTGTTTTTGTAGTTGACAGTGTTTCGTCGTGCGACGAACTCCTGCAGTCCTACCGATCAAGTTATCCGTTTAAGTTGAATTTTCTCGGAATGGACTGCGAGTGGGTGAACAAGAAAGGTTGCACAAACACTCCTGTTGCTTTGCTACAAATAGCAACACCCCTGAGCGATTGCTTTCTTGTTCGATTGTGTAAAATGGACGGTCAGTTACCACAGACTGTGAGAGAAATCTTGGAGGATAAGAGCATCCTTAAATTTGGTGTCGGCATTAAGGAGGATGCTAAGAGACTGACTGGAATGTTTGGAGTTCAGGTCATGGGTTGTGTGGATCTGAGGCATGTGATAGAGCGATGTCAAGTTGATGGAACTGTTCAGGCAAGGTACATGGTAAAAGCAAATCTGTTGAAATCCTAAGTAACAGTAGGACAGATCATGCATACTAAAGGCATCTGTGGTTGAGTGTTGAATGATACCCTCGAATGACCCTCAATTGACCATCGATCAACACTCGACATCCCAACTGATACTTGCTCAACACTTGATCAACGCCTTGGTCGACAGTCAGTCGAGAGTCAACTAATTTTCGCTTACAATGCATCGAGTATCAATCAATGCATATGAGTTGGTCGACATTCAGCCAACTATTGACCAACTATGGATCGAGTGTTGATTGAGTGTCAATTGAGATGTCAATCAATTAGCTGTCTAGGATCAATCAACATGTTGATTGAGTGTTGATTGAATGTCAATCAAATGTTGATCGAGGGTCAATTGAGGATATCAATCAACGTTTGACTGCCAATGCCTTTAGTACAAATGATCTAGTATGACCATGGTGGGGGTGTGGTAAAGGGTGGAGGCCAGAGTACCCTTGGGGGGAGGGTATTTGTTTGTGCCATTTTATTGCATCTCATTAATCCCTCAAGGTCTGCCATGGCGCTTTTAGTCTGAGCTGGAGTCACTGAATGAGGTAAACCTTTCTACATGTACCTTTATCTTTATCTTTCAGGTTATCTAACTCGGGTCTTTTGAAAACATGCACAGAAATACAATGTAACAACCAATGTTGTAGATTTATAAACATTCTCTTCACTTCTGGTTAGACTTTCTAAAAATCCTTTTCAATAATTCTTCCCTGGCCTGTTGATTTCACCACTGGAAAGGACTTTCCCCACTTGCAACATGGCAAATTTACTGGTGGAGTTTTCCACTGGTGATGTAAATACACATTAACCAATGAACAAACGGGTTGAAATTTAAAAGCGATCTCTGGCTAAATAGATTAAAAACCATGAGCTTTTGGCTGCCCGAACTGCAGTCTTTGACGGCTAAAATGAATGATAAGTAGGCGATGAGAAAATTTGAATAAAAAGCGTGGATTGCAAAATAATAAAAATGTAAATAATTATAAATGTTTGTTAAAAAGAGTTTTGTATTGCCCAGGTAATGAGCAAGAATTGTTATCTGCGTTAGGTGTCACTCTTCTATGCCATGCTTCTAATGTTTTTCTGGTTCTAAAAGTGCCTTTGCCAACAATTGACACGTTTTCAAAATTAATGGCATTGTTGTTCAACCAGGGGTGATTAGCAATTCTAGAACCTTTGGCCGCAATTTTGGTGTTTCTGAAATGTTCTTCTTTCCAGGTATTGAAAGCTCTGCCAGTTTCCCCAATATAACACCACAAACTATTTGTAGAGGGAATTTTATTTTATTTACATTTTTATTATTTTGCAATCCACGCTTTTTATTCAAATTTTCTCATCGCTTTCTTATCATTCGTTTTACCCGTCAAAGACTGCAGTTTGGGCAGTCGAAAGCTCGTAGTTTTTAATCTTTTTAGCTGGTGATCGCTTTTCAATTTATGTTTCATCTTGGCTGCGGCCCTTGAGTCCAATATTTTTACGAACAAACAAGTACTGACTTTATGTCATAAGGTCGGGCACGATCAATGACACTACTCACAGAGCAAATTTTCTCAACTGAAAAAATGTTGTGGCCTAGTGCACAGCTGGTACATCCCCTAGGATCAACACTGCTTTGAATTTTGTTACACCAAATTTGTTATTCCTTGCTTTCACTTGGTAGAAATCAGAAGATGGGTTTAGATGCATTAGCAAAGAGGATTCTTGGTGTCTCAATGGACAAATCATGGAGAATTCGCTGTAGTAACTGGGAAGCAGAGCAGTTTAACAGAAGGCAGATTGAATATGCCATGAATGATGCGTTAGTTGCAAGTCACATATTTCTTAGACTGGCAAAAGAAAAGGCAGAGAAAAGAAAAGAGCTTAGAACTGCTTGTATCTCTGAGGATTCCACAAGTGATGAAAAAAATGCAAGTGGGCATTTGGGAGTTGGTTTCATCCAGGATCAGATAGGCACTAAACTGCCTGCCTATAACTCTTTAGGAAATAACATTGTAGGTAGGTATCACCCAACTTCAGTTGAAGAAGATCCTGACATCACACAGTCCAGAAGAATAATTGACAGCATTGAATTTGAAGTTACAGAAGATCAAGGAAAGTATGTAGAAAACAGAAGTCATGAGGATAAGAATGAAGTTAACTTTCTTCATAAAAGAGCAAGCTCTTCTGGTATGCGAGACAGTGGTTCTCAAATCTGCGGCAAAGTCTTACAAAATACTGGAAATTCTAGTTATGTTCACGATTTTGGTGTGGAATGTGAAGTTTATAATATCATAGCAGATCTAAGCAAGTGGGAGTCAAGACATAACAGGAAAGAAGGCTATCTTGTTAGAGAAGAGGTTGTGGATCTTCTACAAGACTCTTTCTTTTGTCAAAGAGCAAGCTCTCTCTGCAAGGGAGTCACTGATCTTGCATTCAAGGGTAAGAAAGGGCCAATCACAACCAAAGAAAAAGATAATGAGAAAGACGAAGCTGGAGAAATTTTGGATAGAAAACCTTACAAGAGAGGCACTGTAAGAAAGTCACCGCTTTACATGAACTGCATGCTGGCTGCCCCTGATGGATCAAGGTTGTGCACACTGGATCGTAAGAAGGCAGACTGGTATATTGAAAAAGGAATTGGTAGGATAATTATTATAGCAATTCTTTTTTTGTCTTAATCCAATGTTTAAGATCTCCCAACTATTGTTCAAACTAGTAGTATGGAACTACTGTGTACTGTGTAAAAACCCTCAACATTTTTAACCTCCCAACTTTGCCTAGTAAAATATTTTTCCCTTTGGCAAAAAAAGGAGAAGTGCATGCTCAGTTTATTCAAACCTCCTGATTTTTAAACCAGTTTCCATGTCCATATATGGCTGGCTCAAACAAATTGGGATTCTGCTGTATTCTTGGGAGAAGCTAAGTTTTAGTTGACAAACCAAGGCTTTTTGCCTTGATCAGGTTCAGATTTCTTATCATTTACATACCTACTTGATTTTAGAGCAAGGTTAGAAGAGGTTGGATTAGTCAGTACCTTTAACATGTTGAGGATATAACTTTTTTTGTTGAGATTTAAGATTTCCCTCCTGCCCCACTTATCAGTTGCATCTGCTGACTGTTTTCTCTCAAACCTTTAATATGCTGTTTTAGGCTATCTGGACAGCTTTTATCGTGCTATTGGTTAATTTTAGGCTTTGCTATAAGATATTTATCTGTTCTTTAATTTTATGGGATGTTAATGGTTTTCTCGATTAAATAAGGAATTTTTTGTCCATTTCCCGAAAACCCTACATGGACAGTGTGTAGGTCTCATTCCCTTTCAGAAAATCATAGCTGATTTTTGGTCCCCAAAATGACAGTAGTCTCTCTTTTGCTCAGTCTTTCAAGCAAGACCATAAAGGATTTCACACAGCCATTTTTTCTTCAAGGTTTATGAGGTTTATGGTTAATTTACGGTCACGCTCGATGGACTAGGCAAATGAGGGACTACTGGTTGTCTATCCAAACAGATAATTTACCAAAACGATCTGTTACATGTAGATGCCCCTAACTGATCAGCAAAAGACATAGTCTCTTTTGCAGACTTTCTCCGGTTCTTTGCACTGTGCATGTTTGGAAACTTGTCATTAATCAAGACTCTGCATCAAAGGCTGAAAGTTTTTACATGCATTTTATTTGTCACCAGAAGGGCAGTTTGCTGAGTGTCTGTATTATGGAGGTCTTTGCTGGAGGCAGAGAACGAGAGATTGTGTATGAATTATGGTTCGTCAAGGGGCCAAGTGTATTAAATGTAAAATTAATTCTTATTTCCAAAGGGAAATTGACAGGCCTTGATCCTTATACAGTTCAACTGAAGTTTGAACCCTCCGGGCGGCCAGGATCAGAAGATTCCTACTACCTGAATTTCAAAGACAACATTTGTGTGGTATGTGGAAGCGATCAGAGCTACATGAGGAAGAACATTGTCCCTCACGACTACCGGCGATACTTTCCACTGGTCATGAAAGATCATCACTCCCATGATATTCTGCTCATGTGCCCTGAGTGTCATCGACTGTCCACATTTTATGATGACAAGCTACGGAGAGAACTGGCCATCAAGTATAACGCACCACTTGGTAAGGCCTATATGAAGTTCACACAAGCGACATATTGACATAGCGAAATAATCACTCACATCCGTGCAGTGTGAACATAAACATAAAAGCATAAAGAAAAGATCAGTTTTTATTCCATATAAATGTCGTTATCTGCTGTTATGTTTCTTTTATGTTATTATGTCATGATGTTCACACTGCAAGCATTAAACAATTATTGGATGAGGTTGAGCATGATATCGTGAATCTGTGTTATCGGCCAAAGCCGAAGGCTGAGGCAGATAACACAGACAGGAGATTTTGATAATTCATGATATCATGCGAAAACCGAATTCAATAATTGTTTTATGATACATTTACACATATAATTCATTCTCAGAAACAGAAGCGAAGCATTCAGCTATTCTGTTTCTGAGGAGAACACTCCAAGGGGCTTAGTAACCAGGCAGACGTTGAACTTGACATGATAAATGCAATATCAGCAGCAGATATTGCATTTATCTTGTCAAGTTCACAAACTATTGTGATTTGATTAAATGCTCTCGACCAATCAGATTTTTCATAGTGAGTCTGATGTATAATAAAACGAAATAACGTCCTTCTTATGTTGTTCTGTCGTTTTGTCGCTAGGGTGAACTAGGCTTAAGAAGTCATTCACTGAATTTTAAATGAAGAGAGCACATTAAAATGCTACTAACAAGTCCCATGCTCAGTATGTGTATCCAAAATGCTGCAGATTATGGCGGTTTATTTTAGTGGGTTAGGGAGTAGGTATTAATGAAAGGATTTTTACATTTCATAAATCTTCTTAGGTCCTTGCTTTAAAATCACAAAGCATGCCTGTATGCTTGGAATGGCATAAAATAGCAAACAAACTTTACAATAGCTCTGTAGGACACTCGTAACTGGAACAAATTGTATTACTTAAGAGCTGCATATAATAATGACAGTAATTAACAATTATTCTTTGGTGAATAATTGTTAATTACTGTCATTATTACTATCATTTTAGTACATACCACACAAGCTGAATAACTAGCGGACCAAAGAGTAACTTTATTTGTGACAATAAACCTACAAAGCGAAACAGGAAGCCATTTTCTTTTTCTTCGGCTGCTCGGAGGTGAAGAGTACTTGGCTAATCACTTCCGAGCTAGCCAATCAGCGTGCGTGAAAAGCACCATTCACTTGGTATATACTAATTAACAATTAGATTACGAGCTCGAGATTTCTATGAGGTGATAGTTGATGAGGCCGGAGGCCGAATCAAACTATCGCCTCATAAAAATCGAGAGCAAATAATCTAATTGTTTTAGTAGCATTCTAACTGAAATTTCCTTCAAATAACGATTCCAATTATTTCTGGTCTTAGTATTAAACTTCATGCTTTAGAGGGTGAACTCGTACGGACTGAATTAATTGTCAATTTTGACATTTGCAGCTGTTATGTATGCGCGCTTATCAGTTTCTATCAAAACTTTCGGGCTTTTTTAATTTCTAAATGTTCTTTCAAAACTTCAGCGAAACGAGAAAACGTTACACTTTTGTCGACCACAACAAGCCACTGCGCACTAATGGCTGGTAGTGTGCGATGGCTCAGCCAATCAGATTACAGTATTTGCATTAGTATACTAGTAGAATTCTACTAAAACTGTATTGCTAGCGAGGATTAACTAACCACGGTTCTAAACAACTCCATTTATTACACCAGCTTTCTGTCAGTCTCTGTACTTTTCACAAAGGAGGTTGCATAGGGTTCAAAGTCTAAATTACAGTAAATTGTGTTGATAAACAGTTATCCCTTACAATCAAACAAAGATATTTACCCAGTGGTAGGTATCTCGCAGTTTCACGCAATTCCTCTTACTACTGAGCAAGTGACTCAAGTTGCGTAATTATGTCTATGATGTCACCTAACAAATTCTAATTACAAATTGTTGGCGATCATAGGCGTACGGAAATAATGCGGAAATAATGTTATTTTTCGGGCAAATCGCTCTTAATTCGGGCAATGACACTTGGGAGAAAGCATGATAAAATAATTCTGTTGGCGTGATTTCCAAAAGTCATAAAAAAAGTTTCTAGTTAATTACTTTTCAGGTAATTAGATGCCCGTATGTGGTGTCTTCAGAGATTTTGTAATTTGAATAATATCCTGTAAAGTGTTAGCATTTTCATTAGATGAGAAAATGATGAACGTCTCCATTTGCATCCCGGTTTCAATCCCCACTCTTTCGGGCATTGCGTAATTTTTTCGGGCAAGAACGTCACCGCCCCACCCCCCCCCCCCCCCCAAGTCCGGAGGTGCCCGTACGCCTATGTTGGCGATGCAAAAACTAAATATGCACCAATGGGGTTATAGTCAGGGAGGAAGTGATCTTATCGAAAGCATCTTTATCTTTAAGATTCGAGCCACTTGTTTTCAGCAGGGGAGGATTTTATCAGAAATTCATCAGAAATTTCAGCAGCTGTTACAGCATCTAATAAGGAGCGTGACTCCGAGGAAAACGCCTAGCAAAAAAAGGAATTTATATTTTTTCTTCGAATTTCGCAATTGTCTAGATCTGTTCAGTGCCCCTACTGCTCTCAGAACTTGCTCAAGCTAAATATGTAACGTCAGCATTCGATTCCAAACGAAAAATACGCACGGCTAAGAAATGTACAACGATTTTATAACATAGCGCGCGCGCTGATCCTACCCTTGTTCACATTGAGTCATCACGGAAAAAAAAAAAATATTTATGCACGGCCGTGCTTCAATAGCTTGACATGTGCAGTTTAGCTGCAAAATTTTTGTCGAGTTTAGCTGGGAGTTCGTTTTGCTATTGGTTCGACAATGTGAACTTCATTCTCAATAATCTAAACCTTTCACTTTTGTCAAACTAAGATGTTTACTAAAACTTGAGTATTTTGACTCTGTTTGTCCAGATTTTCATTGAGCATTTTGACTCTGTTTACCTACATTTTCATTAATTTGAAGAAGGGAATTTTTCATTGACGATTTTAGTAACCACATGAAGCGTTTTCGTTCAACTGTTGCTCAACTGATTGTGACGTGTCAGTCCCTCAACCTGAATTGTCAGAACTGTGCAGTCAGTCACAAATAAAACTTGTTTTGGCTCACAAGTTGTTGTCGTTATGTTATAAAAGAATTGGTTCATGCTTTTAGCTGTGCGTATATCGAGTTATAGATGCACTTGGGAAGTTTGGAGAGCACTCAAGAAACTAGAGTTGCTCTCGGCTGCGCCCTAAGAAACTCTTACGCTTCTCTCGTGCTCTCCAAACTTCCCGAGTGCATCCACAACTCGATATACGCACAGCTAAAAGCATGAACCAATTCGTTAATAACGCACGTGCACAGCCATTGTTCTACTCGTTATACTTTTTGATTTGGTGACGTTCTCGTTGCCTAAACTGAAACTGAAAACTTTATTTATACGGAGCTTATTAGGCTCCTAGCTTAAGTAGCTAATGAGTCGAGTATAATGCTAACAAAACAACAACAACAAAAAACAAAATAATTAAACTATTTACATTTATTTACGAAGCGCTGTCTTCGGTACAAACCTTCACGAGTTCAACTAAATTATGTTAAATAAGAATATAGTAAACTGAAAAGTGAATTTCCCTTTTTCAAAAGTTCTGTCAGGTATTCAGTCACTTGGAACTATGGCCGTGGTTTTTCTTTCCTAAAGTGGAAGAGAGATGTCGAATAGTCCGTTGGTTGCTTTTCAGCCACATCAAGGTAACTCAAACGAAGTGACCCGTCAAAGGAAATCTTTTCACAGATTAAAATACAACGGCTATAATAAAAAACGTTCACTGTACCAAAATGATCTATAGTATTCAAATATCCTTTATTAGACTGGCTGATACTTGAAATAGGCGAATTAGATTATTACAATAACTGCAGAAATTCTTGCGCGCTCATTGGCTAATTTTCACTATGACTACAGCTAACACAGCTACTTTGACAATGTTATGACGAAATTCGTGATCAATAATAGGACAGACACATGAAAAAGTGGCGTCAATTTGTTATACAGCAAACTAATTCACGACAAGTCTGTTTTACAGTCTCCCTGATCTCACATACTCGCCAGCAATACAAAAATGGATTTAAAGAGGAGTTTATGAACACAATAGTCGAAGTCAGTGATCTTGCGATCGATCTATCAGTTGGATTAAGCAAAGTCGCTATGTAGAAAACAACTGCATATGGGCTATAACAGATAATGAGTACAAGAAAAACGATGAAAGCATTGAATGCAGACATTTTTAGGCCCGTCACTTTGTTAGCATGTCCAGTGTTAGTTCCAACTGCCAGGAACTGAAGTTGAATCACATTTTGATGATAGCGAACTGTTTTGTATATTTTTACATGACAAAAAGTTGAGATACACAAGCAACCGCATATTACAGTTCCAAGTGAAATCAGAAAAATCTCTTCCTGCCAGAATCGTGCGCTTACTACAATTAAACTAATTGTCCAGATCGCGACGAGAACGCGTCTTACGCGAGGAATTGTTACAAGGCTTGGATAATGTAAGGACCTTTCAACGGCAATCAATCTGTCGACAGCAATTGCTGTGACCGTACAAAGAGAAATTCCACATAAAGAGAAACCAACCGTGTTGTAAATGCCCTGGAAGGCTTGTTTGAGCCTTTGGGATCGGGAATACAATCTTATTAAATCATTTGCGATGAAAAGTGGCTGTACAACAATGCCAACAGCCAGATCGGACATCGCCAAGCCACGCAGTAAAACTAAGGAGGGCGATCGAAGAGCCGGTGATTTCCGCGCCCCATGCAACACTAATGAGTTCCCAATTATTGACGTTAAAGCGAGAAGAACGTTCACAGCGCAGTTTACCAACAGGACTTTCGTCGCGGCATCGGTCATGTTCAGTGGTTCACGGTTTCTTTTGAAGACATGTTTAGGAATTCCTTAGTTGCGTTGTTTGTTTCGCAGAGGAAACGTACTCCAAATTCGACCAACTAACAGGTTTCACACCTCCAAAGACAAAGTAATTAGAACCAGCAGCGAGTTCGAGACATGGTTCGAGAATCTGCATCAAAAAGGACCGTAACACTACTCGCAGAACACTACTCCTCGTATTTTGTACCTTGCAATGATAACGTTACAAACTAAATATCGTAATGTAGAAAATACGATGATAAATCCCAGTGGGACGAAAATGAAAACAAAACGGATACAGTTCGGAGGTTACGAACTAAACTGTTTCGAAAATAACATCACGAAGGTAATATACCTTACACTCGACTACATAAAATATTACGACTGTTTCAGTCTGAAAGATTATGCTCTCACTTCACACGGAAAGTCGTGTTTCTGAAGTGAGTAACGATCGCCCGAAAGCAAAATTTCACCGTTGTTAGAAAAATCCCAGAGGCATCCCCACAGAGTTGTCCTGGACTGAATTTCCGTTTCGAAAATAACGTTGCCTTTTTAAAATACCTTGGTCTGTTGCTAAGCTTCATTTGTTTCAGACCTGATTACTTACAACAAAACAGTGGAGGAAGTTTCAGACCGAAAAGTTTTCTGTCCTAAACCGTTTTAACTGTTTTTCTTATCGCATGACGATTTTTCAAAGTTTCACTCAAAACCTTTTTCACGGGTCAACCCACGGACACATTTTCGTTATCAGGAATAGATACTCCTGAAAGTTATGCTACGGGAGAATCCCGCTAACTCGAACTGACAAGGGAGACTAAGATTCAATTCTCATGTTTTTCATGGGCCTAAGTAACCTTTCCAGACGTATGAACAGATATAGTTTCATTTGTTTCAGACCTGGTTAGTTACAGTAAAACACTGAAGGAAGTTTAAGACCGAAAAGTTTTCTGTCCGAAACCGTTTTAACTGTTTTTCTTATCGCATGGCGAATTCGCAAAGTTTCACTCGAAACCTTTCTCATGGAACGACCCACGGACACATTTTCGCTATCAGAAAGTAGCGACTCTTGACAATTATGCTACGGGAGAATCCCGCTAACTCGAACTGGCAAGGGACGTTATAATAATTATTGACAAAAAGTTTATATATGAACAGATACTATGTCATTTTTTTCAACCAAACAGCTGACATGTGCTTTAAGCATAAATCCTACTACCCCACAAACTGAAAGCTCTGACATGTAATCGTGTTTAAATAAAGGTTGTATGTTTGCACGTGTGTAATTCGAGCTATCAGTGGAAATTAATATTTTTTTCGATTTAGCAGGAAGTTAAACTTCAAGTTGGCAAAATCACTGTCGCAAAACAAACAAGGATGACTATGTTTGAGAATATTTCTCCCGACTCTAAAGTTTACTCGAATTCAACTCGTTTTTAATCTTATGCAGTTTCGCGCATCCATGCCTCTTTTTTTTCTGTGTTTCTTTTGGCTCTTTTTTGAGTTCGCCTACAGCTCTCTAAACCGTTACTGTGATATTTCAATTATTCCTGTGATCAACTGGTCACTGCTAAAATTGCGTGACCTATCCCTTTAAACTTATAACAAATTGCAAAAGTTGGATCATATCCAGGTAGTGTTATTTTCAGATGTTTGGAACTTTGCGGTAAACCAATAAAAATTACATCATACCATTTTCGATTTCGTAAAATGTTAAAGTCCGTCAGCGATTCAAACCTTTTGTTTGTTTCTGTCTAACTGTGTCTAACCGGGCGGTTATATAAAGTTGAAGTGCGTTTTTGCTCACTGGAATACCAAGAAGTATTGTGTGACTCACAGCGTGACACTAGCCTTTTTGCGATATGCGTAACAAAAACCAGTTACTCTTCTGTGGGCTTTCCAGGTCAATTTTAAGTGTGATAACAACATCGGACGACCACGCAGCGGGAGTCCGATTTGTTTATCACGAGTATGATTACAGACCGAATTGGACTCCACTCAGTCCTATTACCATTACTTTTACCAGTGTCGTTCATCTTCGGTTGTGAGTTCTGAATTCGGTCTGTAATCATACGAGTGATAACAAAATGGGACGACCGCGCAGCGGAAAGTCCGATTTGTTTATCACGAGCAGGATTACAGACCGAATTGGACGACACGAAGTCCTATTACCAATTAATCAGATAGATTACAATTTTCGAGAAAAAAAGAATGGCCAATTTATGAAAGAAAGGGGAATTTGCGTTAAAATACTGACAAAGAAGGCGTAAATTGGTTCATGTCGCTCTGAAATTGAGATTAGTTGATTTAACTACAACGTTGAATGTGATTGGCTTATTGAACTGTCCGATAACAAACTGTCCGAAAACGAACTGTCCAATAACAAACTGTCCGATAACTACGTGGCAAGTGAATCATTGGAGTTTTTTTTAAACCAATCACAATCGAGGAAATTGTAATTTTTATGATTAACGGGGTAAAATTTAAAAAAAAACAAACGATTATACAGGTTGGGATTTCAGAATGTGTCCGTTGGTCGTATTAACGGCGTGGCGGCATTAGCTGGTTCTCTTATAAGAAATTTTATGAGTGTTTCGCCAGGACAAAAAAAGGGGCCGCAATTCCTCATGTTCTCTTGTCTTTTGTCTATCTATTGCTAGGAAATGCTACTGTAGCTCGCCTGATTGAAGATCCAGAGCTAAAGAAAGTCAAGTCAGCTGCTAAAGCGTTGAATTATGCTGGGGACAAACTCCCACACGACAGGCGCCAAGAACTCGCACTTATCGTCCAGAAACATTTTAACACCTCTGACCTAACTCTAGAAATGATTACAGAAGCCGCAACGATGGAGACGCGCAAGGAGAACTCTAATTTTGTGTCACATGGCCAGGAAGTCGTGAAAAAGGTTCGCGAGGAAGGAAAACTACTCGAGTTTGAGAAAACATGGCGGCAGCATTTTCTGGACACTATGCGCCCTCAGTGCCTACCGCCCTTGTGGTCAGTGGATCATCGTCACGATGGATTAAAAGAGAAACTTGAGAGTTAATCGTATCGAAAACTTTTTTTCTCACATCCGATATTGAAAAGGGCGATAACATTGCATGTTCTTATTTCTCTTCTTAACAGATTGCGTAAGATCTCAGAGATCTATGGCGCGTTTCACAGAACGTTTATAGTAGAAGCTGAAATGGGTTTAAAGAGGTCACGATGCGCATTGAACTTGGGAGAAGCGTTGCGTGACGTTACGTGGAAGCGACACTATTTCCGAAAAATGTCCATATATTCTTAACTTTTTTTTTTTGCTGTTGTTTAGTTTCAAACATTTTTAAATTGAATGGGGACCAGAATTTTGATGTGGCATGTTACATGAAAGATCGTTTAGCAACAGACTTGCATCTTTCTCCGCATTTAGACATACGATCTTTCTTAAATTCACCTGTAGACTCAAACTTGTTAGTAATTTATCGATTGAAAACTAAAGAAATCTTACCAATTTTGTATACCAAGCACTGCAAACAGTGTTCCTTGCTTCGAACTTCGCTTCTTCCCGATGTTTTGGTATTTTTTACGATTTTATTTCTGCGTTTCCCCCTTAATTAAGTTTCAATTGAGAAGACATATATAAAAAATTTTGACAGTGTCTCATCACATTTACAAACACCTCGAGGCTCTTAAAAAATACTCCACTGCGTTTAGTTCAACTCTCTCCTCTGCAGGTGTTTGGAAATGTGATAAAACTCTGGCGCTCGTGTTTGAGATATATTACTTCTCGGCAATAAAGGTTATTAAAACCCATTGAAAAGTAATTAATATGCTATATGCTAGATGGAACGTGGCTTGTAGTAAGGGCTTTGGATGCCCAAGACTCGCAGATGATTGAGTTTTACAGCATTTTGTTGATGTAAGGCCAAATTCTGAGAACCAATATTTAATTTGACAAATGTATCTCAATGCTATTTCTAAGAATTACGTATAATTAAAGCTAGAAACAGTCAATAAACATTGTTTCGCTATGAAAGGAGAGTGCAAATGAACCCCTACTTGCTTGCTGGCAACAAACTTAGTTTTTGAGGCATTTTGCTTCGTTTCCAAAGACGAAACGTATCGGGTGTCATTTGCCTAGTTCCAGGGCCTCGATATTTCTCCTCGGTCAATTTCCCCTTTGGCCAATCAAAGAGTACTCCCAGCCGTTCGTCTCTGTGTCACCGAAATCAATTGACCGTGAAGACCTGAGAGAACGCATTACAGGAACTAGGCAAGGGTGTCATGACTTCGTTTTGCACTTACCTTTACAGAGTTCGCAACGGGTCATGGAAAACCTGGAAAGTCGTGGAATTTATTGTTTCAATTTCCAGGCCTGGAAAGTCATGGAATTTAAGTGATGGTCACGGAAAGTCATGGGAAAGCAATACGCTTTCGAAAATAAAAAGGCAAAAAGTTTAAAAATATGAAAAAATAGCAGACGAGTCAGTAGCAGCCTTTAATTTCACTAGAAATAGACACAAGCATGCATTTTATGCACTACAATGCTGGAAAATACGTTAAATAAATGTTTTGATACTACCGTGAGGACAACTAAGTCTTGGAAAGTCATGGAATTTTCGAAAAGCTTCGAACCCTGCTGTCCAGGGTCGTTCACGGGGCGTTTTTGCATCCCCTCCACTGACCCCCGTCATAAGGCATTAGATCATTTCCGAGTTACCTAAAGGCTCTCTTTCAAAGCGAGGCCTGGTGCACAACCATTCATATGAAAATGAGTTTAATTTGCATGTGAATGAAATCTCATTTTCATATGAAAGGGTGAGCACCAAGACTCGCTTTGAGGAAGAGGCTAAAGGTAATTCGGAAATGGCCTATTAGGATCGCATTTCGGTACTCAAAGCCCGATGTTTAAAGTGCAGTCGAGGAAGAAGGACACTAAACAGTGATAGTAAAAAAGACGAATCAATTATTGCAACCACTATTCGCTATTATTATTCCACTATTTTACGCCATTTTACCATTTAAGGTCAAGGCAACGGGTAAAAAATGAGAACTAGCCTGCGACTAGGTTCTCATAGGCTGGGGCACAAGCATTCAGACCGCTAGAGATAAGCGGCCTGGCACGAGCATTTCTCGGCGACTCGCTTCCATCGCCGACTCGTCTCTTGCGCCCGGCTTCGCAACCCTTGCTGTAAGCGCGTAAGCCGTAGCCGCGGTAGCACATAGTCATTTGGGCAACTCTGGTTGCTAGTTGGTCTAAAATAGCACCCCAGTTGAGCTAACCTGCGATCAGGCGTCCCTATTTTTTTTTTTTTTTTTTTTTTTTTTTGCGTCGGAAAAGAACGCGTTCCTTTCTGCCGCAAAAAAAAAAAGGAATTAGGGACGCCTGATCGCAGGTTACAGTTGAGCTAACATTCTAAGGTCACGGTCCTCTCTCGAGTAGTACAGACATAACAAAGCGACAACAGAACCTGGAAGAGTCTATATATGGCAGTTCTGTGGTGATACCCCCTCCCCCTCCACCCACCCGTTTCTGGGGGCCTCCCACGGGCGCGCCATTTTGGGTAGCAATTTTCATGCGCATTTCGTCCGCGCATATACCATTTGGTGACGTCACACCGCTGATCACAGAACTTTCTAATTCTAAAAACACACTGAAAGGGTTTTGGATTCTTGTGGTGTTTTCTTTGTTTTAGCCATTTTTTATTGCTCCATCATGACTATTTTACCAAAGAAGAAACACTCGGAATCAAAGAAAACTGATACGACTTCGAGCAGTGACAACAGAGCTCGAATACGCGGAAATTCGTCTTGGTCGTCGTCGACCAGCGTTACAGAAAGAAATCGCTCGAGCGAAGAGTACTCGGGTCTTAGCGAAGAACAGTACCTTGGAAATAGCTTTGAGAGTAGAGAAGCGGCCGATGTAGCTTCTAGTAGCTCTAAGAGGCGACATAGAAGCCCTCCTCATCGCCATAAATACCATGAACGGCACAACGAAGAGACAGGATACAACAGCTCCGATGAACACGATTGTACTCAAGAACAACCTCTGTCGTCTGAGGAGGTTCGTGCCGTCGTTGTTTTTATCTTTGTGGAGGAAAATAGCCGTGTATTGACGCTGAGTTTTATGCTTTTTCATTCCATAAAGGTGGAGAGACAGTTTGAGCAGGCACTAAAGGAAAAGAAAGGTTTTGTTATCAAGAAAATGGCGCAAGATGGTGCTTGTTTATTTCGGGCAGTCGGTACGTAATTATTGAAAAACTTTCTCTATATTAATCATCTCACGTCATGATACAAAGCTTTAACACTGTCCTCCGCCCGTGGTGTTTTTTCTTCTTTTTTTCAAAATCGTTTGTGTTAATACAATGGGGAAGAGGAGAAAATATCGTATTTCCTTCACCTACCTTTCTGCTATACATGTTGCTATTGTAGCTTATAACAGCTTGTTCGCATATCAGATATGATAGTCGGCTTATTGTGCATTTAAGAAAGCTTACGAAGTTGTTTTGCCGACGTTTGAGTACCAAGGGCATTTGTTTCGATTTTATCAAGTTTTTTTAAACAGCAGAAAAACTGAATCTAATTTAAAGAATCCTTTGACTCAACCAAGGAACAGGAATTGTAGAAGATTAGGTATCACATGTGTAAAGTACGTACTCGTGGCTAAATATAGTACCTGCATGAATTTTTTGTTTAGCCTTTTAGCTCTATTGTCGACTTTAAAAATATGTTTGCTTTTTTCTCCGCATTTAGCTCTACAGCTGAGAGAACTTGTGTAGTATTTCCTTGTCTTTGTTTCTTGAATTGTTTAAATGTATGAACTTGACGAGGATACCTTTGAAGACTAAGTTCGTCCAACCAACCTTTTATTATTTTATTAATTGAAATATGATGGCTAGATGAACAATCTTGTGAAGAAAACTGTTCAAAAATGAGGTTTTAGTTAACTCTACATTATATATTGACAAACTGAAATGTTACTGAAGAAGTTAAATTTTCTCTCAAGTTTTGGTATGCTGTTAAATTCCAATTGCACCTATATGCCTTGGGATTATTTTTGCTCAAACAGCTAGTTTATTCAATTAATTAATGATTGGGCCTGTGACTGGCAGGGAATTCTGCATCTCAAAACTGGTTGGGCTTATGTTTGCAAGGAACTTGCTGTCCGAAAAATTATTCGTGCACATACATGCATGTTGGAACACTGCCCAGTGTAACTCTCTAAATGTAACAGCTGGAAATAAAATTATTTGTACAGTCATCAAATGAACATTGACACAGGTTGAAATATTTCTTCAGCTCTGGCACTTGCTGCTGTGACGGTTCCAGTGTTCAAAATCTACCAGCCAGTTACATGTGCCAGTAAACCCAACCTTGCTCCCAACATTTATATCCTTCAGGGTTTTCTAATTGAAATAAAATAGCTGGAGGAAATTGGGAGTGCTACTTGCTCACAATCAAGGCAGCCAGGTGTGAAAGAGTGCTAGAATTGGTTGCTGATCCTGAAAAACTTTGAAAATCTGTGTGTGTTCAGGTGTGTTCAGGTGTATTCTGGCGCATTTCTAGCACACACAAGTGATTTTGTTCATTTATTTCCTTAGAAAGATCAGATCATGATTATCTGGGTCAAACAAAACTGTGCATAAATGAACTTTGTCACAAAAAGCACACAGCGCAAATGCTCAAAGTAGCTGCCAGCGACTTGCACCGGGCAGCAGCTTACTTTTGAAACCCATGTCCTTGCTCCCTGGACAAGGAGCATCTGGTATACTCAACTCTGGACATATGAAAATCACCAAAAATATTTTGTGATAGTCAATTGATACCAGCAAGCACTTTAATTTGTACAGAATTCTTCTAAGACAAGTTTCTTATCATTGTTATAAACACTATAATTGTTATAGTGTTTTTAGCAAGCAAAAAGTTGAAGAAAATTAACTGGAGATGTAGGATCCTGTTCTAAATTGGAATAAAATACAAAACAAGTACAGAACTTTATCTCGGATTAAAGGGGCATAATTTTTTAAGGGAGGGAGAGGGCTATGCAATATTTTGCAAATCATCAGGCATTCCCAAGGTCATTCAAGGTTCTTTCTTTCCAAGCCATGTAAGCTGCACTCGCAGTGTATAAATGGTGTTAGTGTTTGGCAGTCTATAATGGAACTTTGGTTTTGAAATTCTTACCTTCGCTCATTAGGGTTTTAACATCTACTCTACAGTAAATAGCAAGTGACTTAAACTAGGGAAATGTATTTGCTTGTGGACAGCTATTAGGGCACAATGCTTACTGTACATTCTGTTTTCAGCTGATCATGTGTATGGCGATCAAGAGATGCATTCAGAAGTTAGAAGACACTGTATGGATTACATGGTATGTACATTGTACAGTACATAAATCACTGATCAAGACTTTAAAGTCGTTTTGGTGTACTTTGTTTTCTAAGTCAGACTTTATTTTAGGTGTGGGGTCATTGAGGTATGTTCTTGGGAAATATACCTTGAATAGACCCTACTTATCTCTTACAACATCTACTGTACTAAGATCTTGCCCTTTAGAGCTTTCTGTCAGTAGTACAGCAATCAACTTGCAACACCTTGCGTTATAAATGTGCATGTATTTCAGGAGTTGCAGGTCTGATTGGGTGGTGCACTGCACTTCACATCAAGCAGTGTGGGTTCAAACAGGGAGCTCTTGTGTTCTTGAGCAAGATACCTTGCTGTCGCTAGCCCTCATTCCACATAGGTGACGGTACTGGTAATTTAAAGTGCACCTAACCCCAAAATATTTTTTTCGCTTAAATAACTCTTTGCACCTGTTTGAAACGCATTGCGCCGTTTTGCCCTTTTCTAGCCCTAATCTTGACTTTTTACAGGCGGTAAAAGTTAAGAAATCTGGCCATCGTCTGTTCCACGACCGAGCAAGTAAGGGGAATGGGTTTATTCCTGGGTTGACGTCATAAACTTCTTTGAGTGCACGTTTACAAAGACTTAATACGATGCAAATCAGTCTTTGACGTCAACCCAGGAATAGACCCATGCCCCTCGGTCGTGCAACAGATGATGGCTAGATTTCGTAACTTTTACAGCCTATAAAAAAGTAAAGATTTAGTTTCAAAAAGCGCACTGGGTTTCGAACAGGTGCAAAGATTTATTTAAGCGAAAAAAATATTTTGGGGTTAGGTGCACTTTAATACTGTTGGTTGGCAGGTAACCTGGACAAGCATCCCATCCAAGGGGGAGAGGAGAGAAATACTCCTAGGACCACTAGCTAGGCTCAAATGCAAACTCTGCCCTTGTGTTCTACATTATTATTACATGGACACAGTCAAACCTCTCTACACCAGCCACCTTGGGGACAGAGGAAAGTGGCCATTGTTGAGAGATGGCCTTTATAGGGAGGTACACGTAGGAGTGCCATTAATGGAGTTTCGACTGTATGTTTGTTATTTTTTATTTTTAGCTGAAGAATGCAGACTACTTCTCACAGTATGTTACTGAAGACTTTAACAGCTATATCAAGCGTAAACGTGAAAATCACTGCCATGGAAACCACATTGAAATGCAGGCCATGTGTGAGATGTATAACAGGACAATCGAAGTCTATCAATATAGTACAGGTGGGTCTAAACTACCTGCAGATTACTGTATTCATAAGTTACCCCAAGAATACATGCACAATTTACATTCCCAGTGGCCTCAGAATTCTCAAAGAGACCTGAAATGATACCATTTCTCTCTCTTTGCTAACATGATTATCAACAGAATGCAAGATGTTAAGCAACAGGTTGAGATCACATTGTCAAACTGGGTAACTTCCAGAGTAACTGCTTTGCTCCACTGGAAGGCTAGTGAAACACTAACATGTAGCTATTTATGGGCTTTAGGTTGATGAAGGTAAATTAACTGCTGTAGCAAATTTTTGAAGCTGTTTTTTCAAGTGTTGAGGAGGAAAAGACAATGACTCAAAGTGCCAGCTTCATAAACCTACTACAGTGGCAAATGCCTCTTTGTCAGCTTAAGTTGAGTGAAACTGAGTCAGTCAGGATGAAAGAGCTTGCATCTTCCTAGACTCTGGCTTTGTTGGTTGTCCCTCCATCTGTGCGCTTCTCACCTCCAGGATTTCGCATTGCCATTTTTTCCTGGTGGCTTATTTACGGTCTTGCTCAACAGAATAAGGGAAAGAGGGACTACTTGTAGTCTAGCGTCTTTCAAGGCAGTTATATTCATCTGGATGTACATTATACATGTAGCACTAATGTCATTCCCTCCTCTGTGCAGAACCCATCAACATCTTTCATAGTTCCTACAAGACTGATTATGAGCCAATCCGTCTAAGTTACCATAACTCTGTGCACTACAATGCAGTCCTTAATCCAAACAAGCCTTCTGTTGGTGTGGGACTGGGACTCTCTGGGTACAAGCCATGGGTGAGTGAACAGTAAGAGTACTTACAGTTTGCAAATTATACAATGTAATTGTGATCTGTGATAGTCTAAACATTAAGCATTCTTCTTTCCATGCAGTTGTACGTAGTTGTTTTGTGCTACATGTACAACCTTAGGTGATATTTTAGTTGAGACAAATGATACCTTTCTTATATGCAGGCCTTCTGACAGGGTGCGATAAAAAAACAGAAATTACGCGATATTTTCGGGGCAGATTACGCGATAAGAATGGGCTATTATGCGATAAATTATGCAAATTGTGCGATTTTTTCCTCAGCTATTTTGAGCATATTTTACTAGGTTTTAGAGGAAGAAAACCACTTTGGGGCTGCTCCAAAGACAAATTGAACATCAAGGGACAAAAATTAAACATCTACGGATAAACTGCGATAAAAAGGACTTGAGGTGCTTGCCCATCACGGACTTCTGGCTGCGAAAGATCATCGATCGTAGCGTTGCATCTTCAGCCTATCGTCCACGTAAAAACTGTATTCAAGTGCTCTATCTTTGGCCG
The DNA here is from genome assembly GCA_964020085.1 of Micromussa lordhowensis. Classification (NCBI taxonomy): domain Eukaryota; kingdom Metazoa; phylum Cnidaria; class Anthozoa; order Scleractinia; family Lobophylliidae; genus Micromussa; species Micromussa lordhowensis. Next base: position 9,364,230 of record OZ026609.1, read on the forward strand.
TTAAATCTGGCAGAAGGTGTGATTTAACCTTTTCTGTCAAAGAAATCACTACAAACTTATCCTCGAGGGACGTTTGTTTCGAATTTCACGAAAAAAATTACATTTTGCCATCGGAATGCAATACTGAACATCGCTTGGATCGCTACGTGGTCGATATATACTGGCAATTCTGATTGGTCAAAGCAAAGAAAGAGATGGTTTGCATTTTTCACCAATAGGCAACTCTTTAAGAATGAGACTCGTACCAGGCCCCCCGACATGCAAAATAACGCCTTGAACTTCGAATGTTTACGAAATCGAAGGTGACAGACGTTTTTTGTTTTTTTTCAAGCTAAATGATCTTAAAAAAGGCGTGTTTATGCGGGACTTTGTAATAAAATTGTTTATTTATGGTTGATTTTGTGAATAATGTGCGATCTTTTGTGAATTATGTGATTTTTAGTGAATTGTGCGATCGGATGCGATCTGAGGTCGATTGTGCGAAATCGCACCATCGCGTAATATCAGAAGGCCTGTATATGTGATTATTAAATGACCCTAGTCAGCCTCCGCCATTTTCCATGCCATCAAAGTGATTGACATTGCACAGTGAAGCGAAATATTGTTTCTTTACTCTAAATTGTGTTCCTGAAAGTATGTTTAATTATCTGTAGTAGTTTGACAGTGATTTCCTTCGTTTAAACATGCTCTGAATAAATGTACCGGTAACAGCCAAACCCTCACATGTAAACAATAATTTAAACAAAGGTGTGGCTGACTAGGGCCTTTTAAGATGCTACTGTAGTTTAACAGTGTGACAAAATAAATATACTTAACTCCCCCTTTTTTTGTGTTGCACCTTAAACATTCAATCAAAATAGCATTTTTTTATTGTGAGGAGTTTTATGAACAAGGTTCTAGTATTTGGTGAAAAAGATAGTTTAGAAGTGTCTTGAGTGACTTTTTTTTTCATGCTTATAGTGAGAAAAAACTTTTAAGAGGAAATTTCCTTTTAACCACTTGTTCAGTAGATCTAACCATATCATCTGATGAATAGCTTTGTACTTGACTTGTAATAAAGACTGATTAGTTTAATACATGCATATCCCTACGCCTTCCCCAAATGATACAAAATGACCATGGATTCATTTCGAGAAAGCAAAACAGGTCATACAGATTAAACATTGTGATCAAATGGAGTATAGGATTGTTGGTCAAGCTTATAATTTTGAGGCCTTAAGTCTGACTAAAAATGCTAAACACTTTTTTACCCAAATGAAGAGAGATGCCCATTCTAATCAGGCAGGGCAAAATCACATTTCTGCAGGAGAAAGTGTGTCATTGAAGTTTCTTATAATTGACTAATGTTCAAAAGGTAGCTTTTATTGAAATATTATCATTCATCGTGGTTTTCTCAGGGGACCCTGGTTAGTGATGCTTTTAAACAGTCAGAGGATCGGCACATAGAGCAGGTAATTATTCTTTAGGGATTACCTTGCAGGAAAGTGGTTTGTTAATAATAATATTAATCAAGGGCTTCCATGTACAAACGACCTCAAAAAGCTGGAGGAAAAGTATAAGCAACAGAGCCCTTGTTGTTCACAGAATAGATAGCACTATCCACTAGATAAATTAAAATCCAACAGGTAATATAGTTGAAGACCCAGTTTTGGCCAGGATGCCTTGTGTGCTGTGAAAAAAAACAAAACAATAGAAACCTCATTATCTGGTAAACCAAAACAATAATAGACATGCGCACATCTGAGTTTTCTCATTTTGTGTACCTTTGTAGCAAATGTTGGCAGATAAACTTCGTTGTACTGATTGGGAAGCAACAAATGAGGCTATGGAGGAAGCAGTAGCAAGAGAATCGTATTTGGAATGGCTCAGGGACAGGGAGAAACGTGCTCGGGGAACAAGAACGTTGGTAATATTCTCCTCTGATTTATTTTCAATATTTAACCAAAGTATGCTATGCATGCTCTTCTGGTAATTGTGTGTATACAACATGCGTGCAAGTTTTGCTTTGACAAAGTTTTTTTTCTATGAGAAAATTGAGGAAAGCAGATGTGGAATTACAAGGAAAATTGGTTGATAAACTTGTTGTGCCTATTTTGTGTTGCAGCCTCGCTCCAGTCCAACTGCGACCAGTAGCACATCAACATGCACAGAGTCCAAACGTCCTACATCCCCCCACCACAGGGAACGTGATCGAGATGCAGCTGAGAGTGCCCCTCCTAGCAAGTCCCCTCGTCACTCACCCAGCTCCCCTCGGCATGAGACGTTTGCAAGCACCTCCTCATCTGAAACTAAAGCATGCCCAGCTGCCAGTAATGCAACAACCACTTGTACAGTTAGTAGCGTGAAAACAACTTACTATGATTCCAAGCCAGGATGTTCAACCGAGTCATCCAACCCACCCTCTCCCCCTGGGGCAACTGGTGGTGCTCAAGGGCCAAACTACCTCGACTATTTGCCTACAACTGGATATGGTAAGAATGGTGGCAGGATATGTAAACAATCGCCTTTATTTGGCATGAAAATATGCTTGGATATTTGCCTGCAGACATTATCTGTTCCGAGAAGCGAACAGTTTTCCAGGAACAATATCCAAGCATCTTTTTGTGTCAAATAGAGGCTACTATGTTTATTATCCTTCAAATATCTTTCACAACACGTACGGTTTTGAAAATTGGGGAATATCATTTGGGTATTCTTTTAGAAAATGTCAGAGCTCTGTTGAAATCTAAAGTTGTGATGTTGAAAATTTGCTCTAAAAATCAATATTGAAATGGTACATTAAGAACGATAATGACTATAGAGTGGCCATAGGAACACTTGCAGAACTCATTTAATTTGACAACACCAGTGTAGTTCAGTTATGGTCTCTTTTGTATTATGTCACAACACCACATACATGTAATGTGTCACTCTGGAAGCTACAAACAAGCTTTGCATGATTTGCTGTCATTTTTAAATTGTTCAATGGTTTATTACCATTATTTTGGATTTGTGATTGCAGGTTTTTCAGAGTGGGAGGATGAAAGTATTCTGGCTGCAGTTTTGGCCGAGTCTCAAAAGGAATACTTGGAGAATCTCAAGAAAGGTGCTGGTAAAGATAAATCCAGCGATGAAGACTCCAAATCATAGCATTTTTACAAAGACTGTTCTCATTTATCACCAATATATGAACTATGGTTAGACGTGTTTTGCAATTTTAGAGCAATATAGTTATATGTAAATTGGTTTTTGGTTTGGAAAGGGCAAATAGGATTTTCAATATGGCTTAAGAATTTTCCAATTCAAGTGTAATGCTTGTTTTACAATGATAA
>OZ026609.1:9372540-9437540 GCA_964020085.1 Micromussa lordhowensis
TTAGCTGGTAAAATGTAAATTCATTTTTGAGTGGACGTCACGGTCATCCTGCGGGCGTCGCCGTCGTCGTTGATCAAGATGGCCGGAAACAGTTTCCAGTACTTTCAAAGATTTATATTTTGATGGGTAATTATATCCACTCCATATCAGGTGATGCCAAAATCGTAGTATCAAAAAACTGCCCGACCATTGGTGAAAAAGTTGCTGTCAATTTTATGGCACAATAGGTTACCATAGCAATAATATGATCTGCTAAAAACACCTTTAATTTTAGCTTTAAGCGCTTATAACTCGAAAATGAGCTCGGTGACCCCGATTTTTTATTTTCGAATTGTAATTAACATGATAAGATGCAACTTAACGCAAAGTTCAAAAAAAATCTACGGAGGGGGTTTTCGAGCTATAAGCGCTTAAAGCTAAAATTAAGGGCGTTTTTAGCAGGTCATGTTGTTGCTATGGTAACCTATTGTGCCATAAAATTGACAGCAACTTGTTCACCAATGATTGGGCAGTTTTTTTTATACGATGATTTTGGTATCAACTGATATAGAGTGGTTATAATAACCCATCAAACTTTAAGTCTTTGAAAGTACTGGAAACTGTATCGAGCCAGCTTAAGTTCGCGAGGGCCGTAATAGGAGAATATCGGTCCTCAGGACATCGAGGGGACCGAGGAAGTCTGGTTCCGAGAAAGCTTGAAGCGATTTATTATTAGACGAGAAATTTCGCTCAGAGAGCCAGTAACAAAAATCAGTCAATCAGTTGCATGTTCAATTGCCGGTTTTGTGTATTTGTGTATTCATTTTAATGTAGTTAATCATGAAAAGTACAATTTCCTCGATTGTGATTGGTTTAAAAAGCTCCTATTTTCCACTAATTCACTTGGACAGTTTCTTATTGAACAGAGTTTGTTATCGGATAGTTCAATTAGCCAATCATATTCAAAGTTGTAGTTTAAATCAACCAATCTCAATTTCAGAGTGACATGAAACAATTTACTTCCCTTTACTTCCAATTTTCCCTTTTTTTAATAACTTGGCTATTCTTCTTTTCTCGGAAATTGTATTTTTTTGATTAATTGGTCATAAGACTTCGTATCGTCCAATTCGGTCTGTAATCATACTCGTAATAAACAAATCGGACTCCCGCTGCGCGGTCGTCCGATTTTGTTATCACTTGTATGATTACAGGCCGAATTGGTCTCCACTCATTACTTATTAATATTATCATTATCATTTTTAACTTGGAAAATAGGCATAAATGGGACATTCACTCGATGCTTCCCTCCTTCACTTCCTGTTAGACTTTTTTTGAATCCGTTGAACGTGTATAAGGCTTTCGCAGTCGTTCGAAGCTCAAGTTATTCGACGATTCACGGATTGCTCAAGAAAATTAAGGCCTGGCTTCAAAAATTGTCATGATAATAGTGAGGGGGTGGTCTAATTTTTAAGCATTTAACGAGAGACACCTTATAATCTTGTGATATATTTATGAGCAAGAAGTTGGGCAACCTTCGATATTTTCTGGGCTCACATCACTGCCGTAGCTAGTAACAGGCCAACCGAGGCACTTGCCTCGGTCATTTCTTTGGCTTTTGTTGTTTATAGTACCTAATACCTAGAAAGAGAACTCAACCATCAACTGATTGCCTCAGTCATAAGTTATTCATAGACATTGCCTCAGTCAAAATTTTTTTTCTGGCTACGGCCCTGCATATACTGCCACGTGCCAGTCAGGGCTATTTTTAGCTCAAACATTTTTTTTAGCACAGCATCTAGGAAGCTGGCGTTAGCTTTATAATGTTAAGACTATCCTTGCCCGAACTTGTTTAATTTTTATTGGCAATGTTTCTCATTTGTTCTTTGCATTTCTGACGCAAGTACTCAATATCTCACCGCAGAAATAATCTATATTAAAACGCCAGAAATAATCTATATTAAAACGCCGGATTTCCGCACGAACGTCTAACGTCTATATAAAGAAACCAATTATGCACCAAACTATAATTGCGCATTTCCCAAAGGTGTCCACTTAATACAGGTTTGAGTGTACTCGACTGTCGAAAAAGAAGAAAATCAGAACATGATGAGCTGTATGGATTTTCGAATGATTAGAGCCTCTATTACAATTTCTAGACTCGAAACTGGGACTGCATGCATGGAAGTCAAACGCTTCGTTTCGCTTAGAAACCCCTCCAGTAGAAATATACTAGTATACTAATGCAAATGCTGTAATCTGATTGGCTGAGCCATTGCACACTATCAGCCATTATAGTTCACCACTAAATTTTCTCCGATTCTTATTGGTTTAAATTGATCACGTGACGCGATAGTGTTCATCAGACAGCCATCAGACTATGTTTATGTCTCGGAACTATCGATCTGATAGTTGCCCCTTGGAAATTTGATATTCTTAAAACTAGCATATTTGCTTCTCGGGCAAATATTTGTCAAATTTCCAAGGGGCAACTATCAGATCGATAATTCCGAGACATAAACACTCTATTGTTTAAATAGTGCCCGTCCGCGGAAAATACCCGGATGGATTGTAGCCGTCCGTGAAAATTTATCTGTAAACAAGAGGGTTTGTAGAAAAAAAACATTTGAAATTGTATGAAGGGGGTTTTGTCTGTTTTCCTATTCAAATTTTTCATTTGGTTTTCACGGCTTTCATTTCAAAAAGTTGAAAATAGCTCAATTAAAGTCTGATTGATTTTTGAACTAGCGCGCGGAAAAAAATTAAAATAAAGAAAATTTAGGGGTGAACAATAAAGACAATAGAGTGTTTTTGTCTCGGAACTATCGGTCTGATAGTTGCCAATTGGAAATTTGATGTTCTTAAAAAGCTAGCATATTTGCCCTCGAGCTTCTGATAGATAGATAGATAGTTTATTCTGATTAAAATCGTAGCCTAAAGCTGAATTAGATTAATCGTTACAATGATAAAATCTAATGAAAAAAGAAAAAAAAAGGTATACTGAGAAAGTATGCGTATGAAGCTAAAAATTTAATTACGGTTACTATATATGAATGTGTTCTTAAGTCTCTTCGTCTTAGCCAGAGAGAGATACAAATGCCTCTTTTGTCTTAAATTAGATTCACAATTGTTACGAGGTGGCAAAAGCTCTTACAACTTATGATCTGAGTTACAAGTGATGGAATCAAAAAGCTTAGTTGTTGTCGGGAGAGCGTCTCCAAGTTAGCTTGATGCAATGCGTCGCTATATGATACAAACGGAAAAAGTAATTCGCATGGCGCGCTTTTGTAGCTGTTCTAGTTTTGCGGATGAATATACGGGAAGCACGTTATGAAACACCGGGCAAGCGTATTCCGTTACTAGCTTGAGTTACTAGCTATGTAAATGACCTACCAGCAGTCAGCCAGAGATGCTCAACCGAGTGCTACGTTGATGATACTATAAACTTCTTTTGTCTTTAAGACATTATCCATAATGATTTACATCTAATCCGAAATTGGTGTTTTGATAATTGTCTTCTGCTCAACCCTGAAAAGACAAAGCTCATGCTGTTTGGTAGCCGCCCGATGAATCGCAGATTATCTGATTTTAAAAGCTCTCGTTGCTCGAAAAGGAACTCATGCCGTCAGAGTCCATCAGGGATCTTGGGATAACATTCGACCCTACCTTGTCATTTAACAAACACATCTCAGTGACAGTTTCATCTTGTATGAGTAAATTAGCTCAGATCAGTCGGGCAAAACACGCACTTAACTTTGACCTACATGTATTTGTGATTATCATAAATGCGCTCAAGAACTTGGAGTGGCTCCCCGTAAAAAAAGCAGGCTTATCTCCGGGATGCTATTTCTGCACTCAAGTGCATGACGGGCTGTGCTCCGACTTACCTGACGTCACAGTTTGCCACAAGAAGGCAGATATCTGACCGAATAACAAGAAACTCACCACAACTTAACATTCCTTTATTTAAAACCGTACTGGCCAGAGATCATTCCACTATAGGATAGTAAACTTATGGAATTCATTAGACAAAGATTTAAAACTGTGTAAAGACCTCGCAAACTTCGAGAAAACTCTAAAGTCAAGGATGTTGAATGAGTTTTTAAAACAAAAATAGTTTTAACTCATAGTTTTATACATTTTACTGTACATATATATTTTCTTATTATTGTATTCATTTATTGTACTGTTCACTGAAAAACCCTATTCGGGAGTGTTCAATAAAGTTAAGTTAAGTTAGCTTCTGCTAGCAGGGAAAGTTAAGTTAATTTGGTTTTATCAACTGGGTTGATAATTAATGTGAATTGTCCACCGTAAAGAGATTCGAAAGCTGACGTTTCGAGCGTTAGCCCTTCGTCGGATTCGCTCCGACGAAGGGCTAACGCTCGAAACGCCAGCTTTCGAATCTCTTTACGGTGGACAATTCACATTATCAACCCAGTTGATAAAACCAAAATTATCTTGCAATACTCGCTCCCACCGACGCAGCACCACAGTTTCTTTAGAAACTTGCCCCCTTCAAAGTTAAGTTAAGTTGAGTTGTTACTTCTATTCCAAACGGTCACTTCTGAAGATGCATGTCGAAACATACGAAGCGTCAAGTCCAAAACGCGTTTTATTGTCGTGTTTGTCACCGTAGTTTGTGTGTTATTAATATTTCTTACTTTGACAATGTTATGACGACGAAATTGATACGCATGAAAAACTGACGTCAATTTGTTATGTTGAACGATATATTGAAACCAAAAGCAATAAATGTAGACAGATGGCTGGCAAAAACGTTTGTTTTGATGCAAACGAAGTGGGAGACAAAAGGTGGGCAAAATACTTTTAAATAAACTGCAATTGTGATCTCTTCACAAATTATTCATGTTAAGGCAAGTGACACGTGGCAGAAATGCATAAATAGCTAATTATGCATCCCGAACAAAAGTTCTGCCTCTCCAGACGGTTGCCATGGTTTTTTTTATTCCCTAATGCCGCGGGGGACTGGATTCAAGGGATCCATTGTAGCCTCATTTGAATTTCAAAAGCACAGCAAGAACTCCCTTGGTGAGTTTTCCTAGCGATTATTTTCTCATCAAGACTCGCCGCTTCTTTGGAGAGAACTTTGCTTCTGTGACCGGAAAATAGGTTTCTTTCTCGAGAAAATGGAGGGTAGATACTTGTGGCTTGTTCCAGTCCTGTTTTCTGTGTTTGTTCTACGCGTTTTTTCCCTCGACAAGTGTTCGCAGGTAAGAGTTTTGTTAGGCGGAATTTTTCGCGCCCGAGATGAGTTGAACAATTGCCGGCTTTCAAGCTTAGATATTTAGCTGGCTTTTCTGTGTCCTGCTTCTATATGAGATCAAGTAGGACGATCCTTAACTGTACATTTAAACTTCTTTGCATTTATATCCTACATTTATTGCGTTCTTTTAGGATAAACTCACTTACGAATTCACCGAGTGCGATTCGGCCGAAGGCAGATGGCGTGTCGCAGTTCCAAAACAACCAGACTCCTGCGAGGCAAGCGAGATTCCTGTCCGCCAGAAAACCTGCAGTAAGTATACTTGAAATGAACTAAACGGATCATTATTTGATTTTCGATGGAAAGCGAAGCCGTATTGACAGGCTTTTCTGTTTCTATAGCTGACAAGATGCTGTTGAAACTCGGTTACGAGAAGCTGCGCGGCACAGTACGAATTTACATACAAAAGCTGACGATCGAAACTTTCTGAAGCATGTAGTGGTTTGCACCGCTTTTGTATGCGTTTTCACATGATTGTGATCCCTTTTCGGCGTTTTCCGACACATTAGGGAGCATAAGAAAGGAACACATCGGATTACTTAATGAAGAAGGACGGGTTTCGACCCGGCAAACGCTTTCACAAGAAAGTGATACTTGAGTATTGTCCTTCACTACAGTAACTTCAAATCATGGCGAATCGTTCTTTGTATGGGTTCGATGAGCCGTTCTTCATCCTTTCCTTTATCCATTATTAAAATATTTGTGCCCTTCTTAGATATTTAAGTCGCCATCTTTTGGATAGGAAGTGGAAACTTGATTCTTGCAATTTGAGACTTTAGGGTTATCGGAAGAAAGGGCTTACTTTACACGAAAATACCCACTTTTTGGAAATATTTTTGCATAAATTAGATTGCTTTCTGGGCGTTTTACAGTCTCCCCGGTTAGGCGTTGAAAATACCTTGAATTCTGTCTGACGGTGTGGTTTGGAATTTCTCTTTGCTGTTATTGTATACCTTCGGTCTATAAAAAGAACTTCAATACATATATACCAGTACACTTTATACTCTACGTTGCATGCTATTTATATTCCGGACATTAAAGCTCAAGGGATTTGAATTGAAATGCTTAGTTGCTAGCTTCCACTAGCCATGAATAATTAGTAAAATAATGTGCTTGTCTGGTTAAAATTCATTTTGCCAACAAAATTACTTTCAAGCTCACTAATATTTACATGTTCTCCTAAAACAAGGTACATGTACAAATTCCAAATTATGAAAATTTTAAAAAATATGCAATATTTAATGTGCCTATCTCACATGTATTGTATGATCGTTTAATGATTAAAGTAGCCCTTGGGGAGGAAAAAAAAAATTTTTTTAATTATTTAAGTAAGCTGTCAAGCTGTGCCAAGTTGAGGTATGAGTGAATGCAAGTTGCAAATTTACTTTGATTTCATTACTTTGGAGCAATTATTGTAGAACACCCAGCAACAGCTGAAGAGCTAACCAGAGCTCTTTAAGCTGGAGGCAGTTTGAAACAATAGAAACTATTGCCATTAACAAGATGAAGATAAGTTGCCAGGTATTAAATATTTAGCCATGACTTTTGACTCGATGTACTTCCCATCAGATGACTAGTGGCATTTACTTTTGATTAGGCCAAATCTGAACAACTGATGGTCCCTTTTTCTGTGGCTGCTGTTCTGGAGACTTTGCTTGTGGCAGACTATAACACATTAGAAAATATGCATGCTGATTGGTTTAAAATCATGTTTCTGTAACTTGATGGAAACACAGGACCAGCATAGGTTGTCTAGAAAACGAAGACCTAAGACCTAAGACCTAGAAAACGAAGACCCCCTAGAAAACGAAGACCCCCTAGAAAACGAAGACCCCCTAGAAAACGAAGACCCCCCTAGAAAACGAAGACCCCCTAGAAAACGAAGACCCCCTAGAAAACGAAGACCCCTAGAAAACGAAGACCCCTTAGAAAACGAAAGAAAACGAAAGAAAACGAAGACCCCCTAGAAAACGAAGACCCCCCTAGAAAACGAAGACCCCCTAGAAAACGAAAGAAAACGAAAGAAAACGAAGACCCCCTAGAAAACGAAGACCCTTTTTTATGTGGTGCCAGTTCACGGCTTACTTGGCAAAACACGAAACTAAAGGCCGCTGCACACTAGCTGATTTTTCGATTTTTCACTTGTCGACTATTGTGAGACAAATTGTACTGATGCGCCGCACACTAGGCGACAAGCTGAAATCTAGCACTGCCAGATATCACCCGACAAGGGCCGATCTTGTCGTAGCCTTGTTTGAATTCACCGCTCACTAGCCAACAAGTGGAGATTTTTGTCGGCCGTCAAAAAATCGTCGGGCAAGCGTATGGCCTGACAAATTTTGACCCAATTTGACCCCGAAAAAAAAATTGCCTGTTCTACGACGAAAGATCGGTTAGTGTGCGGCGGCCTCAAACGAAACGAAATGGTACTTTGCGAAGTGGTACATGTCCTTTTAAAATAACAACAACAACGAAATGGCTGGTTTGAAAGGACTATCAAATTGGTACATTGCGAAAAGTTTGTTTGCGAGGCATTGCGTGACGAATTTTCCCGCCGAGACGAGACGCGAGAGATGGAGGAAGAAATACAGTCCAATACAAAGCAGATTTGCTTGTCCTTTTATAGTTTCGCCGCAGGTATGCAAGTGAGAGCTAGCCAGAAAGGAATTTCCTCTCGACAATCAGATTCTGGCAGTCTGAGATTACCCTTTTACCACGTGGTTAATAAATTTTCGTGTCACGCACCCGTCATGCACGAACAGTTGACCTTTACACAAATAAACCTGCCTGAGGCTGACTGAGATAAGTAACTGTCAGGTTTGTCGCGCTCTCAGATGACAGTTTTAGACCGGTGGGTACTTGTTCTTTTAGCGAGTAGAGTCTTTTAATCCGAAGTTAATCTACACTCGTGGGGTGATTGCGTGATCATAAAATATTTTACACGAGGCGGCAAGGAGGTCTGTGTCCGGTTCTTGTAAACCACAACCTATTTGTAAACTCGATTCATCACGTTTTCTAGGGGTCTTCGCAAAGTATCATTTCGTTTCGTTTGAGGCCGCCGCACACTAGGACACTGAATTCAAACAATCAAACAAGGCTACTACAAGATCGGCCCTTGTCGGGCGATATCTGCGATATCTGGCAGTGCTAGATTTCAGCTTGTCGGCTAGTGTGCGGCGCATTCCGCATCAGCCGACAAGTCTCACAATAGCCGACAAGTGAAAAATCGAAAAATCAGCTAGTTAGTTTCTTTTTGATAAGTAAGCCGTGAACTGTTTCCACCACATAAAGGGGGTCTTCGTTTTCTTTCGTTTTCTAGGGGGTCTTCGTTTTCTAGGGGGTCTTCGTTTTCTAGGGGTCTTCGTTTTCTAGGGGGGTCTTCGTTTTCTAGGGGGGTCTTCGTTTTCTAGGGGGTCTTCGTTTTCTATGGGGTCTTCGTTTTCTAGGGGGTCTTCGTTTTCTAGGGGGTCTTCGTTTTCTAGGGGGGTCTTCGTTTTCTAGGGGGTCTTCGTTTTCTAGGTCTTAGGTCTTAGGTCTTAGGTCTTCGTTTTCTAGACAACCGACCAGCATAAGCTGTTGACGCAATGATGGTGCGAGCAAAGAGAATTTACATTTTGATAATCAAAGTATACAAGTGGAACTTAAGTCAATGGTTAATTCGCTAATGATTAATCATATGCACAAGACTGATCGTTTTCTGTATGTGGTCTTGCATTGTCATTTTGTTTTTCAATTTTGAAGTAAATCTCAGACATATACATGTATATTATATGTATATTGTTGATTCATGAGGTGCAAGCTAGTTTGATCCCTCTTAAGAAGACACTCGAAGTACCTTTCTTCTTGTAAGATTACAAATGAATATTGTTTGATTACAAGGGGTGTCAGAAAAAATCCTTGGAAACCCTTTTAAAAGAATAACATCCTATCAAGGGGATTGGATTTCAAATACTCAGGACTACAGTAGTTAGCTTATATTGAGAAAATGTCCATGGCTGTAGCGAGACTAAGGCAATATCTGAAAAAAAAAACGCTTCCTTTTTATTGATTTGCTATTTTTGAAACTTCAGATTTCTGAAACTTCAACTAAATAAATAAATAAATTCCTAATTTTTACCAAGTCAAGTAAATAAATAAATTCCTAATTTCTACCTAGGCAAGTATCTTGGTTTGCCTGTTGTTAGCTATGACTCTGCACTAACAAGCCATTTGTGGCTCCTACTGCTACAATGTGAACAGATTTTGCCTGTTAACATTAGCTCTTTGTGACAGCATATATGCTGTAGTTAACATGTAATGTTTTTCTTTCATATTTCAGTTTACACTTGTGATCCAGGCCAGTATGTTGATGTCACAAGTAAAACACTGGAGTGTAAGAAGTGCCCAAAAGGTACCTACAGTGTTGGCGGAGGTGTGCGCTTCAATAACTGGGATAAATTACCCACTGGGTTTGACAGCCGCATCTCGGATGAGCATTATTCAGGATATGGATATGATAGTGAATATTTTACAGAGGCCAATGGAGCCAACTGTTCAAAGTAAGTTTGTAATTAAATAATTGATTTGCAAGATTCAAACGTAATCCTAGAGCAGGAAACTTTTGGTATATTTAACTTTTAAAAATTCTCCAGAGAGAAATTCTAATGGACTTCTTATATTACTCCGGCGGGTGCTGTTCTGAGGTAGCCATCTACTTCAAATCTTATTGAAAGCACTGCTTGTATAAAGAGAAATCAATGCGTTGATCAAAGTACATTGTAACTTCTAAGAGGCACAAGGCATTTTCTGTGTTGCCTATTGAGTCCAGAAATAAAGGGAAAGTTTACGAGAACAAGGAAACACTGGTCAGACTGAATGATGTACAGTATGCAATCTTGTACCAATGTGGGGACCGGTGTGTTTCTTGATTCACTGTAGGACTGGATGGGCGCCCCAGGGAGACCATATTGCCTCACCAGGAGATGAATGTACCTCGGAGTTGTCATATGCTGTCACTGTAAGTTCCTACTATAGGCGTAACCCTAAATAGCCCACTACTATTATTATTATATTCTAATGTAACATAAGATATGTCATTTTATCTTTTGAACAATAAAGACACTATTATTATTATTATTATTATTATTAATGTAAAAATTCTCCTTGCATTCAGTGAATTGCCAAGTGGACTGGTGATAAGAATTTAGAAAATCAACCAGGGCGGTCATTCGTGTATAGACTGCTAGCAGTCCCTTTCAAGATAGTCGCGAAGGCGCGCGAAATAGCCGAGCGCGAAATAGCTGAGTAAAAGCGGAAAACTAGAGTGAACGAGCGGAGGGAGCGTGGAGAGAGGCGGGAAGAGGAAAAGAAAGGGACTGCGATCTTAGCTGTAACCGGTGTGTTCAGATTAACTCCGCCCACAATTCGTTAAACCCATTAAAAATCCAATTAAAACATGACAGCTTGTAAATAACAGCTCCGCCTCTGTTATCGACACGCAAGACAGCTTTACCCAGGCGAAAAAGTATTGTTCTGGTAGATTTCCCGGAATTTTCATAGTATTCGTCGAATAGAGTGATCTTTTTGAATGGACAAAAATACGCCTACGAAACTGGTGCAAAAACGCGGTATAAAGCCTAAAGCGCAGGATGCATCAGATTTTTGCCGTGTGTGCAAGGTCAACTTTAAACTGAATGGAACTTACCTTTCGTGCGAAAATCTTTTCAAATCTACGAAGGCCAGCGCAGGAAATGTCCCCCTCGGTAAAATAATTACTGGAACTCTTGAAGTTTGTTTAAATTCTGAACCTTATTTATCTTTGCGTATTTGCTCGAAGTGTGCATTGAAAATAAGAAATGCTGCAGAACGATTGAACTTCATCCACGAAAACATCAACATACCGCAGGAGAATTTCATCACAACAAAGGAAAGCGGCCACAAACTCGACAAGGAAAATCATGATCCCAGAATCCTGCGGTTTAAGTCTCCTGGATCGGTAGCAGGAAAGAGAAGGAAAGGAGAAAGCACCAATGACCTTTAATAACTGTTGGTTTTTTTCCAAGGCAACTGCTTTTAAACCAAAGTCATTGAATCGTAACTGGTCTTCGATAATACTTCGAAGTGGGACAACAACCAAGATGGACGATGAAACTGCCAAATTTTTTGCCACTACGAAGCTTTGATATATGATTGATTTCCCAAAACCAGTGGGAAGAACGGCCATAACATATTTCACCGACAGCAGCGCTTCCACCGCTAGCTTCTGTTCCTCTTTGAGAACTAAGCCGCCGAGATGATCGCTTAAATCTAAGGAAACATCGATGGTATTTTCTTTTGTGACCGAATCCATCCTGTTGCATGATCTGATATCCAAGCCATCGATTGACATCCAAACGTGTCAAGTAGTCAATTACTCGTCAAATGTTGCTGACAGCAGCTATTGTTTATGGACCAATTGGAATTTTCCGTTGCTGGTGCGACGGGAAATTCGAACACGTCGGTTACAGCTAAGAGCGCAGTCCCTTTCTTTTCGCCTCTCCCCCAGTCTCATCTCATGTTTTTCTGCTTGCTCCAGTCTCGCTGCCCTGTGCGCTCACGGATCGCACGCTCTCGTGACTATCTAGAAAGGGACTGCTAGCAGTCTAATTCTTGTAAGTGTTGAGTCACATGTAGTTTTGTTCTTTGCAGCCGTAACAAACTTGTTAGTTTTTGTGTGAATTGTATCAGCAACAGGCTATTTCACCGTAATGTCAAGGACCATTTGAGCATACCAACATCATGAAGCACAGTGTAGATGACAACTCTTGTTTACACCATAGTATTTTCTTTGGTGTTCTGTAAATCTGCTCCAGAATAATTTTACTTACTTTAGAATCATCCTTTGCTCCCCTTGATCACATTGTTGCTTACATTTTTCTTTGACAGCTCCAAAAGGATGGGCATGTCTCATTTGATTACTACTACACTGATGATACCTACACTGTCTTCCGTGTTTTTGTGAGTATGATGGCAAAGTTTGAACCAAAGTAATGAAGCTTAACAGTGTCCACAATATTTTTAGGTTGACCATTAGTATGTTTAATACATGTAGGACTACTTGTTGTCTAGTTTTGAAAAGATTGGGTGAAAAAGTTCCAAGGACTTTCACAACATTATTGACTGTCAGAAGAACTTTGTGAATTCAATTATTTCCTGATTGGACAGCATGTAGTTGTATTACATGTGCCTGTTAATTTTATTGTGCACAGAACTGTCCAAATCACTTGATGATTTTGACACTATCCAGATGAAGAATTAATTTGGACAGTTTTGAAATCTAAGAAGCAGTTGTTATGCTTGCCTGTTTAGGCTGGCAATATACTGAATGATGTGATTCTATTTTCCAGGTAAGAAATGACCAATGTAAAGTTAACAGCCTGGATAAAGAAGACACATTTATTCCAAGCTCTCGTGACAATGAATGGCTTTCCACAAGGGTAATTATATCAATGATTGTACCAAGACTTCTATTTTGCGTATAATAAACTTCTCAATTATTCAGAGGTCAAGTACCACTTGTGGTTTATAAGTCAGATGATATAGTCTTGTAAATATACAGTTAAATATATGAGCGGAGGACTACATTGTGTTTATTTGACAATGGGCTTTTAGCCAAGATTTGAAAACTGGGCATCCAAATTGTGTCAAGGGTCTTCTCAAACAAACAACTATTTCATTTAAAGCAACCTACAAAAAAATAATTCTTTCAACAGTGGGTGTCCCACAAGATGCCTGGACACCCATCTGACTAAAAGCCTGTTTGACAAAGAATCTTTCAAGACCTTTCTGTGGGTGTTTTCTGCCTTCTTACTAAAAACCTTACATGTAAGTAACAAAATCCCTGCAGCTGATTTCTATTCTCAGGTTTATAGCAGCTTGACAATGTACTTCTTATCAGGTACATTGTACATTTTATACTTTTTACAGATTAAGTTAAAAGCTGGAAGAAATGTGATCATCTGGCAAGCAACAGCCATTACTTATAGTGGCAAACATGACAACAGAGAGCCTGTTTACATCAAGAGTATTGAAATTCAAGGTCTGAGATGAGTTTTATTCCACTTTGGATTCTTAAGTACTGGTAGTAATTTGTATACTTTCTAATCTTGTACTTACAACCTATGCCATGTGGTAAATAACAATTTTTAATTTTTTGAATTGTGACAAGGGTCCATTTAAGCAACTGTAAATTTGCGAATAATTTTAAATGGCTTTGAATCCTACCGGCAGAAAAGATTTTAAGGTTTCCTGATTAGCGTAGTGCATGTAAGGCTACATGTTGTCAAATTTTGACTTGCATCATAAAGTTGATGTTAAATTTACAGTGGAACCTTGATTTAACAAACCTCTATATTATAACAAAGTCCTCAGTATGATGAACAATATTCTTCATCCCAGTAACAGTGAAATATATGGAAAAGAACCCTAATACAACAAATCTTCATTATAGTGAACATATTTTGCCAGTCCCCTGGTCCTTCGTTAAATTGATGTTCCAGTAGTGAGCAATTAAAGTGATCAAAAAAATCACTTCTTTTTTTCTTGAGATTCTGAAACTGTGTCTGCTTAACACTTGACTGGCAAAATTCTGACCTTTCATTTTTATCCAAAGGCCGTTTACTTTGAGTGTAAGTTTTGGATTTCACGATCCGCCATCACTCACGTTCAAACCTGACCAATTTGACCTCAGATTAATATGTATGCAAAGTGCGAGTTTAAAAGTGTGAAAGCCCAAAACTCCCGTGCTGCATATTAATTCTGCAGCATACATACGCATTGCATTCTTAAACTAGTGAGCCTTTGACGTCATTTTCTCCTCGATCCAGCTCTCTCAAGAACTTAAATTTAGTAATGGCGGATCATTAAATAGGAAAGTTCCAGTTAAAATAAACAGGTGCCTTTTTAAAATCAAGGATTAAAACTTGGGTCACTTAGTGTTTAGTTAACATAGTTTTGAGATCCAAAGGAAAAAAATAATTTTGTTTTTGTCACAGGGGCACTTTAAGGTGTAATAATTAATCAGCCTTTATTCCCACATTCTTTGATAAATTAATAAATTAATTTTATTGCATCTACAGCCAACACCCACATTCATTGACAACTTCTCATAATTTTAGGTGTGTCATACACGTCAGAGTGTACACCATGTGAAGCGGGATTTTATAATGATGAAGAATCCCAAGGAAGGTAACTGCTCTGCAGTTGGTTGGAACAGAACAACTAGTTGTCTCAGCTTTAGGATGCAATTCAGTTGTTATTTTTGATTTAAGTTTTCAGTTACATTGAATTCTCTCAGAAATGCAAATTTTCTTTCTTATTATCACTGGCTGGGAAAATTTGTGGTCTGTCCTTTCAGTTGGTTGGAACAGAACAACTAGTTGTCTCAGCTTTAGGATGCAATTCAGTTGTTATTTTTGTTTAAGTTTTCAGTTACATTGAATTCTCTCAGAAATGCAAATTTTCTTTCTTATTATCACTGGCTGAGAAAATTTGTGGTCTGTCCTTTTCAGAGATACTGAGGATAAACCATTCTAAATTTGCAGTTAGCACTGACAGGGTGTTGACAAAAGTCTGTGATCACTAATAAATTCACTATTGAACATCAAATGAACATTATTGCTCAATTGTTACAACCAGAGTTGCTACTTTTCACACAACTGTGCTTCAATTCTCCAGTTCTCTAAAGTTATCCATAGTTTGTTTATATTCATTTGATTATTTTATTGGGTGGTAAGAAAGGTGGAAATATAATAAAGGTCTCTTCCTTTTTACTCTGAAGTTAAGTGTTTTGTATTTTGTCTTTGCAGCTGTAAAATGTGCCCAGTTAATACCTTTTCTGCTCCCCATGCCACTGAGTGTTCAAAGTGTAACGAGGTCACCGAATATGCCGGTATGTTATTAATTATTGCTTGTTATTTTAGTGACATAAAACAATTCAGATCTGTATTTCTATCATGGTTTGTTGGATGACTATCAGTAAACCATGATATTGTAGTTACGCATCGATGTATACAATGTAGGAAAAGCTGTACTGTTTTCTTTTAAGTTAACACGCTATGTACTGGAGTCTACCTCTGGGCAGCGGACCTTTCACCATAGAGCACTCAGCATTAACAGCATTGAACTCTTTGTCAGAGGAGTGGAGTATTTGTGAAACTTTGGTCAATTTTTACATGAAATGCCAAGCCCTAGCCATTGATGAGTTTTTAACTTCATGAACATACCTGTCTATATTTAAACATTAGAATTCTATCAGTAGTTTTAACAGTCCCAATTAGTATTTTTAAAATGTGGCTAAATGTAATTTAGGCAACTTTGAGTCAAGCCAATGCTGGCCAGCGGTCTCTCAGGGGAATCATGCTTGGTGACATGGTGTCTCATACAGGGTTTTGTAGGGATTACGTATTTTGCTTGCCAGCTGTGTGTGAATATGCAGTTTGCCTTGAGTGCCATTTGTGCCTGTTGAGCTGCTTGTGCTCCCTCACCTCCCTCCCTTTTGTTGGCAACAGTAAGTATATGGGGTGGTGAGTATCTCCACTGACAGAGTCAGTGTGATGGTGCCAGGTGATTGCTGCTCTCGGGGTTGCTGTGGATTCCTGCACCATCCCTAAAGGCATCTTTAACAGTTAAGGTTATAAGAAGGGATTGGGATTTAAATTTTTCAATGGGAAGTACCATATTTTTTTATCAAAATAGACTTTTAATATGAATAAAACATTTAAAATATGGGTTAAGTCTCTGCAGCTATCAAATGCTGATGAGGCAAAATTTTGACCCAAGATGGTTTAAGCTCTTGTAAGCGACTACCTCCTGGAAAAGATGGCCTAGGCTTCACATTTTGGGTGATCGCTTACTGGGCGTTCAACTGTATTTAATAGAGCAAACTTGTAAATTGGCACAATGAACTCCCTGTATTTCAGTCAGTTAGAAAGTTGATTCATTTTGATGTTGACTAGGTCGAGGGGCAACGAACTGTACCTTGAGGAAACCATGCACTGAAGAAGACTACTATGACATTCGCACAGCTTGTGACAGCGGCCATAAGGTTTGAGTGTCGTGAAATCAATGCCATCTCTAAAAAGCCTCTGTTTCCTTACTGCGTCTTGAATCAAATAAATGAGTTGTATCAATTGTTCCCAAGTAAAACAACAAACATGCTATTCTTGTACAGGGTTTTGTTAATTTCTTTCCCATATGCACTATTAAGTCATGTAGCATTGTCCCTCTCGAGTTAGTGAAATCCCAGGTTGCCCTTTGGCCAGTTGGTGCAGTGGTGTACTGTAATAACATTACGTCTAAAAACTCCTAAAATGTCCCTTGCCAGTAAGTCAAATGATGGGAGAATCTACTACATGTAGCTTGACTTCTTCCAATGATGCTGAATCGTGGTTGAACTCTAAAACATTTTTCATCAGTACCTTCTTACATGTAGGTATAATGAGTGACATACATGTACATGTACTTAAGAACACTACTTATGCATGCTAGCCCATTCACTGTTAATACGTAAAATGCATCTCAAAGTACCTCGGAAAGTTTATGTTTACTTGAAGTACTGATTTCACATGATTCTTAAAACCCCTGTCTTCTTACATTTGCCTAGACCCAAGTAAAATACATGTGGATAGAGCCCAAAATTTGCAGAGACGATGTAGACAATGCCAAAAAACTTCCGCCATCGGGAGCCAAAGAGGACTGTCCCCCATGTAATCCTGGGATGCATGCAAACAGCACAGGAGCATGTGATTTCTGTCCAGTTAACCAATTTAGTGATGGCAAAGCAGGTATGATATCCTGAAGACAAATACAGAACTTGTTCAGATATCTTATTAATAGGGGAATCCTTGTTTACAATATTTGCCTCATTAGCATAAGCAATTCAGTTTCTGATGGAGCTACAAATAAATCAGTTCTGAATATTGAAAGGTCATAGTATGATTAACTCTGCCAGTGGTTTTGGGTGCTAACTTAAGGGTTTTCAAGGTGGGGCATGCATACATGTATTTGGGAAGGTGGGTACATGCTACCATGGTGGCTCACTATTTCTTTTCAGCCTTCTAAAGTACTTAAAAACTTAGTGGCAGCCTCGAGTTAGGTTTAAGTTGAACATTGTAAATGGCTTCTGTAACATGAAGTGGTAAGAAGTATTGCATCTCCTCTGGACAAAATACAATGTACTTGTACATGGCGTGTAACTTCTCTCCTCCCCCCCACTCCCTATGTACTTGGTCATGTTGTGTGAGCAGTTTTTCAGAACCCTTATTATTATATACTCCTTGGTTTAGAAGGTGATGTTCATTTGTCTTGCTCAAGAACACAACAAGGCAACCCTGGTCAGAGCTGAAACTCTGATCTCTAAATCTAGAGTTAAGTACAGTAATCATTAAGCCACCACACCCCATACATACAGCATAACACTGCTGACTAAATTTCCAAGCGAGGGGTACATGTAGATATGGTCTCTACAGCTATCTATTTATTATTATTAAATAGGGTTGTCTAACACACTACTAAGAAGTAGAACTTCTCTCCATTAGAATGCAAAAAGTGCCCTGTATCCACTGAAGCTGTTTATGGCTACCATTTGAGGTGGTGGCGTAATATTCCGGGATCTGTGCGTGCTTCATGCTTCTCTATGTCGGGTAAGGTACACTGGAACACGATGTGATCTAAATATTGAAGTTCTGAAAACAAATACGGAATAGTACATTCAAAGCATACAGGGTTTTTAGCATCAGTTTTACCACTAATTCCTCAACATTAGTTTTAACACTTATGCCTCGAAGCAGAAAAAAAGGAACCTATTTTATCCTCTTGTACTTGTGCATTTTCGTGTGTGAACATCACTTCTCAGACTTGTTAATAATTTGTTGAGTTTAACCCATTGACTCCTGCATCAAACTGTCCGCGACCCACCCCTAATTTCCTGGCATTTTTTGGAAATATGCCAGAGCGAGTGAAAGCACAAAAATAAACCATATGCGCAGTAACCACAGACACAAGATCAGGTTTCAAGACTTCGTTTATTTAAAGTTCAATAAATGGACGGCCAAAATAGTAAAAAATATCAACAAAAAGAACTCAACTTGATGCGTATAACTTGTAAGAAAACAAGAAATTATATTTTTTCTTTGCCGCGTGACAAAACGGCGAGAAAATTGAATACGCAAAAGTGAGTTAAATGTTTACTTCAGAGGATGAAACGAAACCAAATACAACAGAATTTCCATTCTTTTACTATAACAGAGAACATTTAAGAAAATACCAGAAAATAAAAGGCGAAAAACACACGTAAAACCAATTCAAAAAGAAGAAATCGGATAATTTGTTTGCCGCCCGACGAAATAATACAGTGCAGCGAAAGAAAGTTGAAAAATGTACATCAATAAGACGACAAAAACGAGGCAATTATTTAGAGATAAATCGTTTTTCAACTGTGTAAATTTAGTGCCAACTTAGTTCTATCCTCAGGTGTTCTGTAGAAGCTGAACAAGACTCGATAAAATATATTTGAGGGAAGCGAATACACTAAACAAACAAACCACGAGGGCTCGCCGTAAATTAAATATGCAGAATTCCAGCGTTCAAAAATACTGTTCACTTTTAAAACCTAAAATTCCCAAATATAGGCAACCAAATGAAAGAAACGTGACATGAAGTTCAATAACAATAAATTTTCATTCAAGATGAGGCAAAACAACTTATCTAAAAGCACAAAAATGTTCAAAATTTTAGAGACGTGCTTCGCGGCACGACCACATGCTCGAATTAATTTTCACGCAAAAGCGAAAGCGTGAGTTTTTCTCTTCAAGTTTTGCAGTTATTTTATTGGCCGTGGCTTTTCCTATCGTGCTAAAAGCTGAATTCAACTTCGAACTAATACTGCACATTACCATTTTTGTTTTCTAAAGTCGAGGCAGCTGCTTTAAATCCGCGATCTGTATTCAAAACTCGCTTGAAAACGCACCCGATCGTCTTGTTTTCGCCGCGGTTGAAGGAAGGAAAATTATTCACCAGAAAGGTCTGAGGGTTCCATTCACCTTGATCTTCCACTCTAAGGCCACCTAAACATCGATTTATGTTTTTTCTTTCCATTTTAAGTGCCAAAGGAGTAATTTCTCCGTTTTAGGAATGAAAACAAGACCCTGGAAGTTTGTAGACTTGGTCCGCAACGCGCCATGATTACCTGTTCTTTTCAAGCGCGTGATTTTAAGACAAAAACCCGTCTTTCTAGGACCCCTAAAGTCCTCTAAAAATATGCTCAGAAAGTCCATTTTCATTGGTTTATTTGTCCTTAACAACAATAGTACAATAGGAGAACCAAAATGTCTTCAGGGAGGGTAGGACAGGCATTTGTCCTCACATGCTTTTTTACGGCTGGTTACGGCCGGCACAGGAAATTGGGGGTGGGTTTTCGCACGGCCGGTTACGGCCGGCACAGGAGTCAATGGGTTAAATAAAGGAAATTAGGACCATGACCTTGTTTGGACGTTCTGATCTCAATTAGCATAGATACACAATATATTTCCTAAATAACTTTTTCTTCCACATTATGACACACTAATCACTAACAGATCAGTGTATATATTTATCAGCAGTCACAGGAACATTAAACTATTATCTCAACTAATGGCATAAAAGAATTATTTAAGTTCAGTGAACATTCAAAGTTGGCTGTATTGAGACAGACATGATTCATACAACTAAGAATATTTTAGAGTACAGTTTTTCTCATTTATTATTCGTTATAAAATTAATTGACTAATTATTTTTATACTTCAGACCGTGGATGTACTTCAAAACAGGGCTGGCAGCCACGTGGAAACTACCTTGACAGTGGGAACAATCAAGCAGATGACGTCTATATGTCATTGAAACTTCCAGTCAAAGGTTTTGGAAGTTCTGAAGGCCTTGCCAATCCAAGGCAAGGCCAGTATGGTGTTGTGGAGTTTGTGTTTGAGATGATCTGCGAAGGACATTGTACCTTTAAGTTTAAAGAGGTAAATTAAATGAATCAACCATATTGAATACACTCTTGATTTTTGCTGCAACGATACACCAGTGTAACAATTCATCCCAGTATTTTTCATCACGATAGGTACTAGTATTAGAATATAGCTCAGGGATGTGCTTTAGAAGTGTCCAGGTACCACAGGCGACTAACTTTTGCCTCTGGGTGACTGGAAAAACTTACTTTTTACATATAAGCCTAAGTGCTGGGCACCCAGGATCTCATGATTAGGAGCCTATGGGGTTCTTATAATTTTTGTTAGACCACAGCCTTGTAGCCACTCGCTGACTTAGCAAGGCTAAGATATGGGTGGCAAGATTTAGCCTAGTTTTCGTAACAGAGATATGCCAAATTTGTACAAATCACCATAGGTTGGATAAAAAAAAACTTGACAGGCAGAAAATGCAACTTAATGTGCATACATAGGCAAGGCAGACCCTTAGGGACTTAAGGCTGGTCAAGCTCCAGTGATTAGGTTGATAGAAGCATGACAGCATTGTGCATAGGCAAGTTTTGTGGACATTTTTACAGTGAGAATAGTTGATTACCGAGAAGTTAATATCATCACAATTTCATGATTCAGTAAAATAGTGGGGATCAGTGTAAAATAGTGGTGAAGCTAGTGTATGGAGGCATATCCTAGTAATTATTATATTGTTGGAGAAGGTATCGTTTTAGCCCTAGTCTTGTTCAACTTTTGAAACTTACTGTTTTAAACCTGACTGTTATGAAATTATCACTAGTCAACTTTTACATGTTTAAAAATTTCAGAAGCCCAGCTTCAAAGGAACAAGTTTAATTGAAACATGGACAGGAAGAAATGGAAAACAGAAATTCAGGTGGATTTAAAGCAGCTGCATTATACATGAGACATCCTAAAGGGAAAATGTACCCATTATTATATATTTTATGTCGGAGTTTTTTGTCCTTGATGAAACTGTCCTAAAGGTATCTCATTTTACTATGAGTCTCAAGTAAGTGATATTTGGGAAGAATTCTCCAGAAGCCCTCCAGTGCAACTATCTAGCTGTCATGGTATAGCTCCCCCTTGGTTCTTATGAAGAGGTACAGTGGCTTATTGGTGAGCATGCTGGACTCCAGATTGAGTGGTCTGGATTCAAGTGTTAGCCATGGTCACTGTGTTCTTGTGCTCTTTAGCAAGACACTTCACTCTCACAGTGCTCTCTTTACCCAGGTGTAGAAATCAGTACCAGTGAATTTAATGCTGGGGGTAACCCTCTGATTTACTAGCATCCCATGTAGTGGAAATAAAGGAAACAAGGTAACTGCACTCGGGTAACTCTGGGGAGATGGCAACTTTGAGGTTCATTTTCTTTCTGTGTGTACCTCTTTAATACTTGTGCCATATTAAAATAATTATGACTCAGTTTTTGTGCCAAATACATGTAAATCAGAAATCAGAATAAAATGGTTCAATTATTCTTGAATTGTCCTGAAAACCTTGATTGTCTTATCTTTCAAAAGTTGCCTAGAATTAAATAAAGCCAGGATTCAGAGGTGATTCATTGGTTTATTGTTACAGCTCTGTTTCATATGATCAACGACTTGGCCATTCCTTGCCCATATGAAGCAGAGCAACAATGATGAACTACTCCTGAATTATAATTAGTTAGTGCTCTTGAGAAGTTGAGTGCTCTCTGAAAACCATTCTGCGCAACTTCAAAGTCACAAGTACGTTGCAAGTGCTAAGAATTAAATGAAGATTTATAACTTTGAGTTTTATTTTCAGTTACATCATTTCATCTCAGAGGAGCACAGAATTTATCTGGGTATTCCAAAAAGAAAATTCATATTTTTTTGAGAATGAAGGACTCACACATAGTCACATCGATGACCGGTATGTAAACACATTGCCACTCTGTGGGGTTCATCAGGAGATCTTTGCCAGGCCAATATGGTGTCCATATAGGACCAGCATTGATTCCTTTAAACCAAAAACCAATTATTACCAATTAGACTACTGTACCCAGCCAATTTAAAACTGTAGTAAAACCAAAACCAAAGTAATTGCCTGATTACTTTCGACACTCCATTGAAAACTTCTCTATGTAGCAGAACTTATCATTGACTGCCATGCACTTGTCATAGTTGCAAGTTTGAGGTGTATCACCTGAGGTGCTCACCTTTTGACTTGTTTCGTTTCAACTTTGCTTTATCCTATGTAGCAAACATGATGTTCATGCCATGCACTTGTAAACATCTTTCATTGTTGCAACTTGTCATGTTCATCGTCTGAGGTGCATAGTAACTACATCTTGTCATGTACAGTGGTGATTGTTCAATTTTCCAACAAATGACATTTGGTTCTTTACAGTGAAAGTTCTAAATTAGAGGGTGATATCAGTGATCAGGCTGCTGTCCATTTTCTCATGTTTGGTTTTGTTTGTTTTGTTTCTGTTGTGATGTAGGGTGAAGATCTACTCCATTACTGTGAACAACACTGTCGATGGAGGCGCAGACCACTGTCGAGAGTGCCCAGTCTCATCAGGAAATGGGTATGTACAGACATACTAAAATAATGTTATTTATGTAGCTAGGAGAATTAGGCAATTATGTCTTTACTTGATTTGAACATAAACATAATTGTAGCAGTTTTCAATGGTCAGGGCTGTCACTAATTTTTCAAGTAGACGGGAAATTTGTAAAAAGTAGTCGGGGGACAAAAAAGTCTGGTGCTACAGGCGTAGGCTGCTGCTGACGGGGGGGGGGGGGGGGGCGGTGGAATACAAAAATTGTTCCTAAAACGTTTTTTAACAAACATTTTGCATCTTTCGAACAATCATGTAAGAGATATGCATGCTGTTTATATTGGGATTCGAACAAATTACACCCACACAAACATAAAACAGCCCGCGTGACTCGTGAATATTGGTGTGACAGAAAAGAGAAGTTGAGGAAGACATGGCGTCGAGAACATGTGTCGGGAACACCACACTGGTTCATTTTTTCTTGAACCAACAGCGTTGCTTTGAGAAATTGACGCAATGAAACTACCTGCACTTATGGACGAACCAAATTTCTGTCGGGCGTAGCAATAACTGGTATGTATGGAAGCCATGTATGACTGATGTGTAAGACTTACCAGTCTTACCCTTACTTGTTGACGAGTAAACGAGCGAGAGGACCAAATTAATGTTGCAAGTTTGCAGTTAACTAATTGCTGACTTTTTTTTGTAGAAAGTGTTTAAAGTGCAACAATTGCAAGTCCATGTGTGACAACTACTAGGCCACGCGCATCTTCTGCAAATTCATTCAGGCCTGATCTCAGTGGTCGATTCAAAAGAGAAATGCTGAAGCCCAAACAGTTGTTTGTTCAGTTAAACATAATCTTACCTTGAAGCAGAGTTAGAAGAGAAGAAGAAACCCAGTTTTCTTTGTTTGTCCACTTCTGCCTTTCGTTTTTTGGATGACATTTTTACGCGGAACCTAAAATTCCGAAAACTAGAGAAAATGAAACCAACACTTCATTAAATCGCGCACTTTCAAAAGATGGCATTGTCAATATTACGTGTTTTCAGTCAGTCTCACAGGGATTGTAAAGTCGCCTCTCTTGAAAAGATGAATAAGAGTTTGTATTAATAAACTATTGGTTTGTTTTTTAATTCATAATTTTGTAATTTGATGCATTTTTCTCTTTCCAATATTTTCGTTTTGTAGCAAAGTAGCCGGGGCTCAGACTTGTAGTAGCTGGGAAAATCCCCCGCCCCCGGCCCTTAGTGACAGCCCTGAATGGAGCATCGTAGAACCAAAACCAAAAATAAACCAGTTACTTACCAATCAGACTACTTGGCCATTCTCAAATCATTGTAAAGCCAAAACCAAAAACAAAGTTATTGTCTGATTACTTTTGGCACTCTGTTGAAAACCACTCTATAGACAACTTGGCGGAATAGTTTTACGTTTGAGAGTATTTAAGTTTGCTTATGCTGGTTCTAAGTGTTGGGGCATGTTTATTATTATAGGCATGTGTGTAATAGGCATGCTTAGGTTGTTGGTGGGAGCCAACCTTTGACTATAGAGTATTGCTGGAGGTATATACATGTAATCTATTCACTAGTGGTCTAGGCAACCAAATTGGCTGACCCTCGGCACACTGTTTGTCTAGGTACTGCTGCTCTGGCCACTGAGTGACTGTTATTGATTTATTGAATGATATTCTCATTATCAAGTCACAAGTTATAAGCTTTGCTCATAGAGTTTGTCAATAACTCTTTTTTGATAATGCTAATGATCAGCTTGGTTGCTTTTCTATTTGCAGATGTATCAGTTGTCCCAAGGGTAATTATGTGGACACAAAGAATCACAAATGTGTGGCTTGCCCCAAAGGTGATTGTTATGTTTTTATTTTATGGTATTTGGTCTAAATTTTCTGATTTACAGTACATCACTTTAGGCATGTTACTGTATCCAAATTTGCAATTAGCCAAACATATGAAGTCACTGACCAGGGCTGGGTTGTTCGAAAGCCGGTTAACGCTAACCCAGGATTAACAGTTAACCGAAGTATGAAATTTTTGTGTATAAAAATGTCTTTCCCTGCTTATGTTTTGGGTAGTTTGAGATTATTCAAACTCAGAACTGAAGGATAAACAATATAAACAGAAAAACCCACCAAACAGTTGCAAATTTAAACTCAAAATTCTCGCTAACCCTGGGTTAGCTTAACCAGGCTTTCAACAACCCGACCCTGATATCAGATATGGCTACAGAGCCACTTGGCTGAATTTGGGTTCGGTAAATACCTAATTGCACCTTTTTCTAGTGCACTTTGGAGGCACATCATGTTCGTTTGATCTCGGCATTGGTATTTTGGTTTGTGTGTGTTTCACCAAAATTACAAACCGTGGCTCTAAAAAATTAGCCTGATATGCCCCCAAAGGATAGTAAAAAGGTATGATTATATATAAGTAGCAGACCTTCAGTGAACTACCGTAAGTTTGCATTGATGTGTTCAAAATTTGTTTGTCGCAGTATGAAAATTTACACTGTGTTTTGAGCCATCGTGAGTTTCGAAGGATACCAAGCTAACTAGATGAGAAATTTATCTCATCCATGCCATGGTACTTGGAGCTTGCTATACCCTATGCCCACAGACAAAATATGTCGCCATACAGCTTCCCTATTTTGTCAATATTGTTGTACAGCATAACATTTTTAAGTATCTTGGCCAAGTATGTAAAATATGCACTTCTGTCTTCAACAGACACTTACCTGAACACTAGTAACCCGTATGGAGCAGATTCCTGCATCCCATGTGGTCCAGGACTCAAAAGGTAATAATTTTACAGTTTGACACATTTGAACCTTATTATAACATTGCTTAGTATAGCTCTGTTCTAATGTACTTGGAAGGCTGTAGGTTTGTTTTTGCAGTTGAGAGCCCTCCAATTTACTGACTGATTGATCACTAATTGATGAGAGAATTTCTAAATTTCCTTGTCAATTCTTCCAATAATGAAAGTTTTTCTTTATTATTTCTGTTACAAAATATATTAAGTTAACGCTGAGTATCTTTGTGTTGTTTCAGTGAAAAAGGATCAACTCTGTGTCATTCAGATTGTCATTTTTATTCAGTAAAGCACATGCGAATGTTCAATCTCACTGATCTACAGGGGTAAGAATTACCGTATCACATATAATCTTGATGAAAATTTGAATTCTCTTCAGTCATTGCAATACATTTCTGTCATAATACTGTTAAGAACTTCAAGGCACATCAAGGCAACTAAGCCTTTGTGTGATTATTTTCTTTATTTTTTGCCCTTGCTGTTCTTAGCTTAGCAATAGCATGTTTGTTTAATTTAATCAAACTTTATAAAAGATGAAAGGGAGACCCGTGCAGAAAAGATCAATTCCTTGAGTAGTTGTTGTTTGTAACAAATTATGATCTTGCTTGGTTGGTTCCGTTGATAAGAAGTTCATCGTCTATTTCATTCCAAGGATTCATCTAACTTGTATTTTGTTGTTTGGAGCCCATGAAATAACGTAAACCTGGAACGTATTAGCAAAGTATATTATCTCTAAAATATTATCTCTGGTCTTTCAAAGAGTAACGGTGAAAATCGATGTGTTAATATTAACTTGTAGGCGTATTTAAATCATGTGTGTTGCGGTAATATTTAGCACAAGAATTGTAGAAGCCTGTCAGAATGTGTACTTTTCAACGAATGAATAAGTGTACAACAAGCGAACGAACGAACCTCTTTTCTCTTATAACATGTTCTTCTCTCTACAAATCTTGTATGTCGTTTTTTCTTTCTTACAGTTTTTGTCACGAGTGTGATTTATACAGTGTAGTCAAACTTAAGGGCCTGTCTGAAACAGGAGTCAGGCAACGATTTCTAGCTAATCATTTGTCGTCGTTCTGTAGGACTCACAGTGTTGCCAGCGCTCCTTCATTCACCAGTCGTGGCTTCCGCTACTATCACCTCATCAACTTGAGTCTTTGTGGTCATCCATACCAGCTAGCAAGGTGCCACAGCAATATCAGTATCAGTTCTGGGAAATCAGTGAGTATGATTGGTTGATTGAACTTACTATACTACATGATTGGTTTAAAAAACTCGCACCACTTTGTTTTATCCAATCACAAGTAAAACCAAAACCAATTGTGACTTGTCCGCACGCGTTTTCCCGCCCTTCGCTCTGCGCGTAATATTACTTCGAGTTTTGATTGGTTCATTGGTTTCATGGTATCCTTTGTGATTGGCTAGAGTGATCACTTTGGTTTTGGTCGTACGGCACTCAATTGCCGAGCGCTCTAGCTAGCTTCTTCTAAGTGTTAGGTTGGTTTAGAAGCAGCACCAAAAAAACGGCAATATGGAGGCACAGTGGCCTAATGCTTAGCTTGATGGACTCTGGACCGAGTGGTTCGGCTTCGAGCCCTGGCCGGGGTATTGTGTTGTGTTCTTGGGCAAGACACTTACTCTCACAGTGCCTCTCTCCACCCAGGTGTATAGATGGGTAACCCTGCGATGGACTAACATTCCATCCAGGAGGGTAGGAGAAATACTCCTGTTCGTTTAATGCTACAGAACTGGGTTAAGCTGCGGGTTTTTGAGCTTGTTTGTTCCTTGCCTTTGGACTATTTTGTCCCTGGCCGTTTTTCTCGCTGCTGCTGCCCGTCCCTCCCCCCCCCCCCTACTCGTTGGAAACCTGGAACAGGCTATTGAAAAGGAAATGACATGAGTAGGACAGTTTACAATTTCAGCACAGGCAGCCCAAGCTTGCAAAAACGAGCGTCCTTATACGCAGGTAAAAGTCTGCATATGAGCCAAGTGGCTCATTAGGCCGGAGCTTACCCCGGTTTCAGTAGTATACACCTGGGTAAAGAGAGGCACCGTGAGAGTAATGTGTCTTGCCCAAGAACACAACACAATGTCCCCCCGGCCAGGGCTCGAACCCGGACCACTCAAGTCGACGAGGCCACTGTGCCTCCCACATCCTTATACATACAGAGTATTAATATTATGCAACAGTCGAGTGATATAAGGATTTGTATTGGGAAAACGGTTCTATTCTTGAGCCTATTAAATAGGATTATGTATAAAAATAAACCTACCTTGCTTCAGTTTCCTTGTTTTTCGTGAGGTGTCTAGGCCCATTTATGGCCACTTGGGTAGTTTTCAGTATCACTGCCTACTCCTCTGGACGGGGGAAATTTTTGGGACATGGCGTACATTTTGGGAACAACCTTGCGTTACGTTTACATCCGCTTGACACAGCACCTTTAATTTAACGATGTTTGTTAACAGGAATACTACAATCTGACGTCACCTGTTTGCCGCATGACTGTTGTACCCGGTCCTCCTCAACTCGTCACCACTCAGACAATCAGGTTAGTCAAATAGTGTGAACAAATCACTCTTCAAAAACAAATACGCAGAAGCTTGAACGGCTTCATTGCTTCTTTTCTTTTAAAATTTAATCCACTTCTTTCCTAACTAACTAATTTACACAAGACAGAGTTACCATTATTAGGGGAAAACTTATTCCTCCACATATGTTTTTATCTCAAAAACGGAGCCAAACCACCCCAATATTTAAGGCCGGCTGTTTTCAACTAGATTGACTCCACATTCAAACATTCCCTGACTTCTGAGAACAAGAAAAATGACCCAAGAATGGCTATTGTTCACTTTTTCCTAGAGCCCTTCAACAGTTAAATCAGCCTGGAAGCAGATAGTTCAAATTTTAAAACTTGCCGCCCAAATTTTTGTTATTCAATTTCATCGGTTCGTCAGTTCAGTTCCATATCCTTAAGAAAAAGTCAATGATGCTTTGGATATTCTTTAAAGGTTTACAAAGGTTAAAGGTTAACAGAGCTGTTGTTATCTTTCAGCCTCTCAGATCGTCTTGTGGGTATTTTCGAGGATATGAGTGACAACTCCACCAACGAAACTTCAGTGTTCGCTGAAAAAGGAGGTAGTATGCCATAGTTATTTTTCATTCTGGTTATTTCACCTCCTTTAAGATATTGGTTCAGAGTTCTGGGCCAGGAAAGGACAAAACGGACTAAATAACAATTATTCCATGAGCCCGAGTTGGATATGAAGTGATAAAACAACCAACGAGCGCGTAGCGCGAGTTGGTTATAATCACTTCATATCCAACAAGGGCGAATGGAATAATTGTTTTAGGAAATTCTCAAACCGGGTTTTGCCGTCGATTTTTTATTTCGGCCATTATAGAGGGCTGAAGTTGAAAACTTCGTGCGGAAAATTTTTAAACTTAGCGCACTATTTAACATATGACGTAAAACTCCGACTATTGGATCGTAGTCGGAGTCTTTTAGCCAATCAAAAAGCTAGAAATGCAATAGTCGGAGCTGAGAATTTACTGAAACTAATTACATAGCCTAGCTTTCTCACATTCACTGTGGCTCAATCAATACTTCTTAACGTTGCAGGTCCAGTAAAGAACACCTCGACCTTTTTCCTGTTCAAGTTCCACACTGGCGCGTAAGGCTGATTCTTTGCACGTTCATCACTTCATTTAGTAAATTAATTTAAAAAAAAAGCCTCTGCTCTGTGTTTCGTTGGAAAACATTCAAGACAGAGACTTGTACATATGCAATGAACTTAAAAAGTTTACAAAGGTGTGATATATGTTGTCACGAAGATGAGAGAGAAAAAAATATCTGAGTCGGGGAGCAAGAGTCGAACGCGTAACCTTTGATGGTTTGATGCTTCAGCCACTGAGCTACAGGGGACTCGTGGCGCGCTAGGCTCTATTACCGCTAGTATAAGTACTGTTGATGAACGAGAATACGTGGAAAGAAATATTAGTTAAGCGATGAATTCGAGTGGTATACCATGGGATATCGTACGAGTTACATGGATTTTCTCGGAATACACACGAGCCTTTAAATACAAGTGACAAGTGGGATATTCCATGGTATGCCACGAG
Source organism: Micromussa lordhowensis (assembly GCA_964020085.1). Taxonomy (NCBI): domain Eukaryota; kingdom Metazoa; phylum Cnidaria; class Anthozoa; order Scleractinia; family Lobophylliidae; genus Micromussa; species Micromussa lordhowensis. The sequence continues at coordinate 9,402,261 of OZ026609.1, forward strand.
AGAGCGTTGCATAACTATTTTATACCATGCCATAGAAAATAGTCTCCTCCGCAGCCGTTATTAGGGTCGTCACGCAACGCTTCTCCCCCACTAACGGCTAATGGGGGAGAAGCGTTGCGTGACGACCCTATTAACAGCTGCCGAGGAGACTATAGAAAATACAGTGGCCAACACAATCAATACGACATACGCGTGACACACGATGGTAAGGTTGTGTGTAATACTGTCGAATCACGTACAACGCTTTCTTGTATTCTGATTGGCTGTACTTTCTATGGCATGGTATAAATGACGGTATATGTTAGACTTGGAGGGATTAGAGAAGAGAAATCACCGAACTGCATTTATATTTTTTAAGAAAAAAAATACAGTTTTACTACAACGAGCCTGATGCTTTGGCACGAGTTTTTTAAGGGCGGTGCATTGTGGATGACATATCTACCAAAAGTTTGTTCCTATCTTAGCGAAAAGGTTATTTCGTGTTTCCTTTGCTTTTATTTTGTTAACCACAAAGACGAATCTGATATTATCTTACACATTTCCTGTTTGCCTGGTTTAGCCCCAATAAAGCTTGCCCCAGTGGTCGGTCAGTTTGGACTACAGTCATGTGTGATGTCACAGCAGGAACGGTAATTCTTTGTTGTTGTTGTTTTTTTTTTCTGTTTACTGCTTTTATAGTCTTCTTTGCAGCCATTCTTTGGAGTTACAGGAGTATGGCTTTCAGGGCGCCCTTTTTACCAAACGTTTTCTAATTAAACAATATAGTGTTTCTGTCGAGGAACTATCGGTTGATTGTTTCCCACGCGGAAATTTGATGTTCTTAAAACAAGTATTTGCCTGAGAAGCGAAGCAAGTTTCCAAGGGGCAAATATCAGACCGATAGTTCCGACACTTTATTGTCTTTATTGTTCACCACTAAATTTTCTTCTGCATGCCAGTTCAAAAATCATATTGAATTATTTTCAATCGTTTTAGATGAAGCTGTGAAATCCAAATGTAAAATTTAAAAAAGAAAACAGATAAAGCCCACTTAATACAATTTCAACTGTTTATTTTCTATAAGCCCGCTTGTTCACAGAAACATTTTCACGGAGGAATACTATCCATCCAGGTTTTTTCCTCGGACGGGCTCTATGGAGAAAATTTAGCGGTGAAATATAACTGCTGATAGTTGTCTTACAGAAATTTGATGTTATGAAAACAAAGATTTGCCCAAGAAGCCCAGCTTCGAGGGTAAATATGCTAGTTTTAAGAACATCAAATATCCAAGGGGCAACTATCAGAACGAAAGCCAAATGTAAAATCTTCAAAAGAAAACAGACAAATTACATCTTTTTTCTACAAGCCCGCTTTTTCACAGAAAAACTTTCATAAACGAATGATCCATCCGGGTATTTTCTTCGAACAGGCACTATGGACAGATAGTGGCTCTCTTCCGATGAATACTTTCGCGTCACGTGATCAATTTAAACCAATAAAAATTGGGGGAAAATTACTGTTGAACTACAGTATGATACGCGCAATAACTTTGAGTGATATTGTTTTCTCTAGGGTGAGCTTGAAATGCCCTCCAAGTGTCCAGATGGAACGTGCGATGGTTGCCGGTAGGTTTCGGCAATATAAAATGGCGACACGTTTTAGTGAACTACAAAAAAAATATCGAGTGCTTCCTTTGAAACTTGTGGTAGCTACTTTGATATTCAGTTGCTTGTAGTTAATTGTTGTTTAATCAAACAACTTCTAACAAGAATGAAAACTAGAGACTGCTAAATGAAAGTCATCTCCCGTTTTGTTGATGCGTCAAAGGTTTGCCACCAACATCGTGCAGAGCTGTATTTTGTAGATACTAGTTTCCTGGAGCATGTGACGTTGTGTCAGTTTTGCCTGTGAAAAACTTGTTCGCCATGTTGTTTTACTAGAAGGGTTTGTGGAAACGTCTCAGTGACAAAACCCAGTTCTCATAATTTTATAATTGCCAGACAACTAGACCACAGCAATTATGATTGCTCACGAAGACTACAGGAAGCTATCGGGGATACCTGTATATCGCGTCCAAGTACTTAACTGAAAACTTGTGAGCAACTCTTATTGGTGTATCTAAAGCTCTGTATCATCGATAACGGCTCAGACGCGATGAGACGGCATGTTGTCAAGTAATATATCAAACACGAAAGACCGTGTTCGACGACCACGTTTCCAAACACCGAGAAGAGAGTTGAAAATACGACGCATAGCGGAGTATTTTTGATGAACTTTGAGCCGTTTGGAAATGTAGTCAAACACTGTCTGGAGTTTTTGATATATCTTCTCAATCGGAACTAAAACTAACGAGATAAAAATCTATGCTAATTAAGATCAGATATCCAATAGCCTTTGGTCAAACTTCATGAATTATTAACCAGTTTGAGAAGTTGTTTTCTTAACCGTCAGCTTTTCTTAAATCTGCTAGGTTTGAGCTCTTGTGGCGAACAAAGACTGCTTGTCCAGTCTGCACAGTCTTTGATTTCAAAACAGTCAAGTCCTCGTGTGAGGTGAGTTTGATTATCATACAATTTCTCTGTAAATGGCTCTACTCAAAGCGAAACAGTGTGGAAGAAGATTTCAGTGGGGCCACCATCACGGCAAACGAAGCGAGCAAGACTCCAGTATCTTTAAATGGTTGCCTTTAATTTTTTTATGTGCATCGTTGTCCCTTAGATAGGGAACCTTAACGATAATGCGTTAACATGGACAATGGGGATTCCAATGACGTGTTCGCTTATTTCCTAACGATGTTATACAGCTAAGATAAGAACTGGATAAGCTTACTCCAACTGCAGTTTGCGTTAAAAACTCTGACAGCCAACAACTTGAGAAATTGTTTGTAATTGTCGAACTGTGGTAGTAGAAATTATCAAACTGTTTATTACACGACTAGGGCAGCTTAGCGGGCCAATATTACAAACTAAACTCGATATTTTTATTGACGATTGTGTCTCTCCATAGAGTGGAAAAAAATCTCTCACCTACATGTGGAGACAACCAAAGTGAGTTACCCTTCTGTCTTCTTCACTTTTAAGTGTTTTTGTTGTGAGCAGGCCTTAGGCCCTTCAGTCGCTAACTTGTCGCATCCATAATGATATACGATAGAAAATAACTTCAAGATGGGATCATCACTAACTGCCTACTCTCATGGGACATCGTGTTTGAAGGTTCGATCGTAGTTACTAATGCAGAGCAGTTAATAGTTGATGTAGAGCAGTTTTTCATTTGAGTGTCGACAAGTAAGTGGTTTGCTTAACTACTCAACTCGATTGGCTTCAAGAGCTCGCCGCCAAAACCAATCGTGACCAAAACCAATCGTGACCAAAACCAATCGTGGCCAAAACCAATCGTGGCCAAAACCAATCGTGGCCAAAACCAATCGTGGCCAAAACCAATCGTGGCCAAAACCAATCGTGGCCAAAACCAATCGTGACCATAACCAATCGTGACCAAAACCAATCGTGACCAAAACCAATCGTGACCAAAACCAATCGTGACCAAAACCGCGCGTACACGTTTTCCCGCGCTTCGCATCAGCTACAAGTTTTGATTGGTTCATCGGTTTGTCTGTGTCTTTTGTGATTGGCTCGAGTAATTACATTGGTTTTGATTTCAGGACACTCGATTGAAAACGGTGTGCTGTAAAACTCTTGTCTTGTTTTGTTGATCATTTCAGGCTGTGTCGCGATGGAGTGTCCTTGCCGCCTGTAGAGTACAGTGATTGCGAACTTTGGGAACAGTCGGTTGGTTCAGCCTTGAAGGATTTCAAGGTACGAAAACTTGTCAGTTCTGTCCTATACTGGCTTTTTGAAAACTCCATCCCCTTCTTGTAAGGTGAAGTCTGCTTGCGAGCCAAGTGGCCCATTAGGCCGAAGCGTATCCTGGTTTCCTTAGCATGAAGCAACCAGGAGTATTTCTACTCCGCCCTGGATGGGATGCTAGTCCATCGCAGGGCTACCCCCAGCATTAAGTTCCTCTGTATCCATTTTTACCCCTGGGTGGAGAGAGGCACCGTAAGAGTAAAGTGTCTTGCCCAAGAACACAACACAATGTCCCCGGCCAGGGCTTGAATCCAGACTACTCTATCCAGAGTCAAGCGCACTAAACCATGATGCGACCGCGCTCCCCCCCCCCCCCCTTCCATCCCGTTCTTGTAAAACCTAGTTAAAAAACCTAGAATGTAGGATTTCCACAAACAGTCAAAGAGGAAATCTTGGATTCGAGCCAAGAAATCCCATGCTTGTGGCGTCATTGATAGGCACAGTGGCCGGTATGACAGGTCTGCGTTTAAGCGCTAGCCAGGGTTTTTGTGTTGTGTTCTTACAAGAGAGGACGGGCAGTAAGAGTGTGCAACCCTATTTATCCCTCAAGGTTATCCCTCGCAGGTTATTTTTAGACGTGGTGCCCAGTTCTTCTGTTTTCTGCCTCTGTTTTTCTTTGGGCATGGAAAAGGAATGAACGTGATTTTGCATACTGCTTTGTTTTTAGATTGGGATTGCTGTGGTAGCGGCCTTGGTAGTCCTCATGATTTGCACCATGTTTGGCCTGTGGTACAAGAACAGGAAGTATGTCACTTAAAATAGCTACTGTAGCAAAACGCTTGCAAATGCTTTTTGAAATCTTTACATGACACTCCTTCGCGGATACAGGACCACAAAGCGATGCGGATAGTAGCTGTATCTGCACTGCTTGCTCGTATGTTCTTCTAGAAAGTATGTTAGTTTAAGCGGGCAGCTTTTGAAATTAAGAAGCAGGAACGATGAATAACAGAGCAGCAGCTGTTAAGGCAGCTAAAATGTGTGCAACATCTCAACACAACACATTTTACATGTTTGGCCATCTCCATCCTATATCTTTCCGAGGTGCGCCCATATAACAACTGTCGTTTTTGTCAAATCTTCAGCAAGTTTAATGTTTTGATTCACGCAGTTCGTCAGAATGACGTAACGTGATATGAAATAACGTCCCTGCGTGGCAGCCGTTCAGGTTTGCCACTCTCTCCCTCCCCTTTGAACGCCTCTCATGCAGGCCACCCTTTCTTATACACAGTAATTTTCAACGCCCTTCAAAAGCAGTGTACTTAATTCTTACACTTGTATGTTAGAGTGAGTATAACCTGTAACTTAAGCGTCCAAAAATGAGTATTTTAAGCGGTCTGACACGTGTTTTCGACATGCTGAGCAATGAAGTCAATGAGATCAAACTGCACTTAAAACTGATTAATTTTGTGTCCTTTAATACGTTCGGTTAGCTAACCTCTACGGCAATAACCGCAGGTTAGGTTAATTTGAACTGATAGATGAGTGTTATAACTACAAGGGGATGTAACTGTATGTTTAACTTTTCCATCTTTATCATTGGCAGGCTTAATTATAAGTATCATCGCTTAGTAGCAAGCAGTGATCGACCAGGAGAACTGCCTCAGGTTGAGAAATGTGTGGTGGACGATGATGAAGAAGACGAGGAGGAGGTAACACACGTTTCTTTGTTTTTCATCATGTGACCTCAAAACTCTGTCGTGGAATCTTGTTGATTATTGAAAGATCTTTCACAATTTTCGAATTTCTTCGCTGTCGTGATTTTCGGAAATCTTCGGAAGCTTTCGTGTGTTCTTCGGTCATCTTCGGAAGACTTCGAGAAATGTTTGATAAAGTAGAGAAACATTCGAATGGTCTTCGGCGTTACAACTTGTATCAGATCATTCACGGTAGCTGGTATGAGTTTTATTTACGACTGAGTCACGTATTATTTTTCTCACGGTAATTGTTCGTATCATGTATCGTGTCCTCCCACATAGGTTCATTTCAAAGTCGGCAAGGACCGCGGAAAGAAGATTCTGAAGAAGATTAAGGACATGGCTAGCGGAGGAAAGAAGAAGGTAAGGCTCATGTTTTGGATTTACAGTATGGCAGCACAGACCGTGACTTGTGTATGTTGTACGCCGTAAATCACAGCTCTTGGATTTCACACAACCCTTTCTTCAGGTATCTGAAGTTTGAAGTTTGCTTTAACCGACATCAGTCCAACTCAGGTTACTCTAAACGTTCAACAACTTTTCAGTTATGATCAGTTCCCGCAGTAACTCTAAGATGAACGCCGCCCGCCCTTTCTGAAATATTCCGTTCTTGATTTTGTCGACTAAATTTAGTGTGGAGCCTGCTTGTACCGTAAAGCATCAATAAACACATAAATTTGCAGAGAAGAATTTAACTTTCTCCCACGAGTATTCTCTCTGTGGTTTGTTATTTCGAGCGTTTCGTTCATACTATACAGTAAAAATCTGCGTGTAAGAACCTGCTGGCAGAAATTTGCCATTTTAAAACCTCAATGTGTTAAACCTGTTTAGCAAGCAAGATCAAGTAGGTCCTTAAAATATGTAAGTAACAGTTAAATTATGAACTCTTGTTATAGAGACAACAAGACATATACATTCTGTAGTTAGCTGTGTTAGGCTTGTCGCAATAATACTGTATCTTTAGGACCAAACCCAAGTTTAGTTATTTTTCTGGTAATTAACAACTATATCTCCTTCATAGAATTTGAGAACCTCATTAAGAACCTGTTTAGCCGAAACGTCCGATAACTACCTTAAAATAAAATAACCTAGTTTGCCCGCAGACTTCAAAAACTGCAGGTTCTTACAGTTGAGATTTTACTATAATATATCAACTGTTGTGGGCTCTTATACCTTGCTGCCGGTAAGACCAGCTTCATTCCCGTGCAGTATATTTAGTGTTCGTTTTATCCTAGGAGAAAGTCACATTTGATGACGACGATGACGAGTATTTTGAGTCTGTGCATCTGGAGTCAGGCAAGGAGGCGCTTACAGATGACTTCAATTAAACACAACAAGCACAAGATAACAGGCTCGTTAGTAACTGCAGTAAATTCACCTCGCTCTCTGATTGATTTAAACTAGAGTCTTCACTGATAGTCAGCCGTAAGAATCATCTGTCAGTCACAGAAACATTAAACTAACCAGTAGAAAGTGCTAAATGACAACAGAGTAATGCTGTTATGATTAAATGAGCTTAACGCCTACCCGATGCAGTACAGATAGGTCTCTGTTCCTCAATCGGCAAGACAGCGTGACATCCTTGGCTGTTTGGCGTTACAAAATAATACTGTCACGCTTGTAACGAGTCTAGTAAAACCTTATAGAGATAAGTACCTTGTTTTAGTTGACAAGATATTAATGCTATCTGTCGAATTCATCCATGCATTATTCTCAAGATCTCTAAAAAAAGCCGAAATGTTTAAAAGTAGTCTTGAATCTGCCAAAAGTGGGGCGACTTGGTTGACAAAAATCACCCACCCCCCTCCAACATTGTGCATATTTGGAAACACCACCATTAGTTGTCAGCCGGCAACGGTTAATGTTTGTGGCAATAGTAAACAGAGACATACCCAGGGATATACAGAGTCCTTGCCATGCTCCCTGACAGTTCGATACTTGTGGGCACAGACAATTTTTCCCAGACGGCTTTGTTTTTCTTGGGGCCGAATGTTAAATAACTGTTAAACTATTTACAAATTCGAATATCACACCTAATTTGATTCGCTCACCGCGCACCTCTTGTTTATCAAACATAAATCATTGTGCCCACCCGTGAGCAAGCTTTTGACAAATAATTAGTTCAGTTTCCATTCAGACATGATAATAGTAGTGTAGTAATAAATATATTTGCTTTGTTTTATTGTTTCAAGTATGTGTTGACTTCTTGGAGTGTTATAAAACTTTCCATAATGTATTCAGTATTTATGACACCACGAAGATGTGGTCAATATAAAACTTAATTTTTAGTAGAACTGTACAATACGTCACGCCACATGGCGGGATTTCAAATCAAGTGATAGATATGTAATACCTGCGTTGTTGTGACGGCCATTGTGAATTTAAAAACGAGGTGAGCTGGTGCGAGGTCGGGAGTTGGAAAATCATTGCGGGATCTGGGACGACCGAGGAAATTCGGAAATTTCTCTGGATTTCCGATCGGATGCCGATAATGTCCTGATGGTTACGGACTCAAGAACCGATTTCCGAACGCTGCTTGCTTCCAGACCTCTCAGAAGTTGACTGCGTTTTAAATCAAAACATGGCGAGGCGCGGGTTAGTAAATCAGAGTATTTGTTCGATTTGAGAGTTCTGCAGTTAGCACTTTAACTAAGGAGCTCAATAGCATTATCACATTACTGTAACGAGGGTTAAGACAAAAAACTTAATTTTAGCATCTATAGAATAAGAATAGAATTTCTTGCACTTATAATGTAATTTTAATATTTGGTGTACCGCTTGTGTAACTAATTGTAGCACTGTTTTCAAGTAAAGTATTGAATAGTGATGACACTTTGGTTTTCTATTTTCATTTGGTTTCCCAAACAACTGCTGCATCCTGCAAGATGGGAAAATAGACCTTGCCTTGCCTGCGGCTCGTGTTCCCACAGCAGTTCTCGTTCTTCCAAACTTCCACTAGTAGTATATGTTCAGCAAACTTATCCGGATTGCTGCCTTCCCCTGCCTTCCTGCATACTAATGAGGTGCCTTCCCCCATACAAATGAGGTGCCTTCCTCCATACTAATAAGCGTCGCTCTAGTACAATACAAACAATAAACTTGCCCAGACTTGCTCGCTAATAGTTAACTCCGATTGAAAAACTCTATCTGTTCAAAATAAAAGCGCAAATTTTAGTGAAAGTGTTATCTTTCTCGTAGTCGTTTGCTAGGAAATAGTTTGTTCGAGTTCGTTGTTGGAAAATTGTGTTCACTGTTTATCAACATGACTTTCGTTACCGACGTTATTGATGTTCAAGCTCTTTTGGACGCTTGTTTAACTGACCGTGATTCGGAAACGTTGGCAAGCGCAAATTTTTGAAAGCGTAATAATTTCTGAAGTTCTCTAGCTTTCTTTGAAAACGTTCTCTGATTTTCGAAACCGGGCTCTTTTAACCCCAATTTGTTCATGAAAACAACCTTGTGAATCCCGATGACCGATGTACACAATGACATTTTGCGTATGGTAATGAATTCGTTTGTTCTAGTTCAACAGAGTGTAGCACGACAATTTTACAGTTGTTTGTTCAGTGACCAGGCCTTTGAATGGCAACGAGGCTGGACTTGACCTTGTTTTGATAAAGACCACTGCTTTTGTTGTGTAAATCAAGTTGTTATGCTAACTTGGTGTATTTCCATGACAAAAGCAGAGAGTTAGGTCACATCCAGCCTCGCTGCCATTCAAAGGCCAGGTCACCGAGTAGACAACTGTAAGATGGTCTATTACATCTACATTAGTATTCCCTTTAGAAATAACCAACCCAAACAATCAATCAATCAATCAAAGTTCTTCGAGTCAAGATATTTCTACTTTGAGTTAGCACTGGCGTTGGTCTTTTTTTTTCTTTCGAGCTTAAGTTCAAAACGAATCAAAGTGGAATATTTTTGATGTCATATTTTACGAGGAGCTTTTGCGCAAGATCACGTTCCAGGACAGTAAGTTAGTTGTCTTCGGCAGAAGACTTGTAATACGTTTTTTTTTAGTTTCCGGAGTGTTGCGTTTTGTTGGAAAATAAATGATCTTCAGGTAAAGACTATTCAGTATCTGTTAAGGATTACTTGTGTTACTTAACCCGAGTTTCCTGTCTACACTTTGTATCATCCATACTCAAGAAGTGAACAAGAGGTCAGCGCGGTGACAGTGATATTTGAACCCTAGTATATCAATGAGCAGACTTCTTGATGCAATAAATTAAAATTAAATTATTACAATTTATGACACACTTTAACAGAAGCCAAAGGATGTAATGCAAGAGTCAAAGACCCCATATTATAACAGAACACCAATGGTACAAAAAAAGAAACGATCCAAAAAAAATAATACAAATTAATAGTTATAGTAATAATAAATATAAATATAGATATCGCGAAAAAAAAACCGTTCCAATAATCCATAAAAACCTTTCTAACTAAAGCTTTAAAACTATTTACACTAGTTGCCTCGCGAATGGAAAGGGGAAGGGAGTTCCATGTTCCCGCAACTCTATTAAAAAAAGAATATTTAAAACATTCGTTCTTACATATCTCATCTTTAGAGTTAACTTATATTCTCTAAGGATTCTCAATGCAGTGACTGAGTTACCCCCCCCCCCCCTCCCCCCCTCCTCGCCGCCGGGTTTCGACCGAGAGGAAACATGCCCCAATTCTTGTAGGTTCTGAACTATTTAACTAATAACGATGGAAAAGTGTGAGGAGAGAATTCGTAACCATAAAAACGCCAACAGGTAGCAGTTAAGCCAAGATCCAGTAACCATGGTAACCACCTGTCCATCATTATCGTGGAACGCCTTGTAGTGAAAACTACCTGAAGTTGTGCGTAAGTAGTTAATATTTACGAACAGAATAACTGACTTGCTTATGATGGAATAGCCTGAACCAACGAGCTCATTGGCATCCAATAACGGTTTAGAATTGGTCAACGAACGATTACATCATTTGTTTAGAGTCTAGCATAACTACAGGTGTTTTGTAAATTGTTCTTGTTCAATATCCCGTATAGCGTCGCGCACAATTCCTAAAAATAGATTACATCACCAGAGACCCCCCGCATGACTCAGACAAGAATTACAGTCCGATAGAAGGTTTTGTATGAGAGCGTTGTCTTCTAGACCAGAAAACCGGGCAAAAAAGAGAAAGATTGGTGGTCTAGGTTTTTGATTAGCTTAGATTATGTTAGAAAGCAAGCACTGCTGCCTTGGGTAATGGAAAACGGATTTAAGGTGTTTAGAAAAGAGCCTTATGCCACAAATTGCACGAGGATCGTACAAAGCCGCAATAGCCCATTGCAGAAACGTGAGAGCACTGGGGCGAGTTTCTTATATTGATTAGATTAAAAATCTAAACATTGCAACTGAAAGGTTTATGAATGAAAAGCTACCCAACCAAGTTTAAGACTTTTCAAAGGAAAATTGTCCAAATGGGAGCCTTCCAAAAGTTGCAAAATTCCATAGAAACCCTTATAATTTTGTGGCCTGTCTACCCAATCCATACAAACTCTCTATTTTGGGTGATATTTGAAGAGCTACCATTTTGCCATTTTCCTCCTCCAAATACCTCTATTCGTGGTTAAGACTCTCAAATTTAGTTGATCTTTCATTTGAATATCTTAGTTTTTCAAAAAAAAGGAAAACAACCATACTCTTTCCCAGTCCTCTCACGTTTCTGAAATGGCCTATGACAGTCGGACAGATCCCAAAACCTTCAGGAATTGGAAGTCGAGAACTCTTAGCTCGGCGGTTTCGACTAGCCGATCAGAATAGTTAACGGGGGAACGTATTACGAAGAAACTTATCTGCTGTTTATCCTGGTCTTGAAGAGAAGACTTATCAGCTGACTTATTGCCAGAAATACCCGAGCCGTCCGCTCAAACGACTACAATAGAACAGGAGGACATACTTATTTAATATCCCTGAGACAGTTCTAAATTCATAGCAGAATTAGTGTACTGTGGCATTTGGAGGACCTAGATTTTTAACGGAACCATATTTATCTAATCACATAAACAAATCTGTGTCTGTGAGCAGACCTCAACTGCAAATATCTCAGATCGCAGTTATGTTGGCGCGATAGTGTAATATGAATAGCGCGGGCTAAAACTGTTTTTATAGGCGAAGACAGAGCGGGCCACTTACGGTAATCGGATCTACGTTATTTCTTTATGGTATTTGTTTGCTGGCTTGCTGGATTTTTTGTGAGTGATACACCTGAATGTCGGGTACAATAGTAATATTCTTCTACTGTGGAGGTAACGAGTGTATTCGTAAACAGCCTTCATACATGAGAAGCCCATCATATTTTGCCGTCCTTCTTCAAACTCTGTAATTTCATTATTCCAAGACACATGTCGTGGGTTTTCTCCAGCATTTTTACCTAGAGAGGCCATCGAATTGCTAAATTGATCGCTCTGTATCGCGCTAAAGAGCTCACGAGCGCCGTTGTTTCATACGTCGCTCTCAAAGAAGTAGCGCATGGAATGGTTTGTTTGTCTGAGTCACACTAGGGGTTAAATTTTCGTGACGTCATTAGTGCGCGTCGCTATTGGTTACGTTCATGTCCTTGGATTAAAACGATATCGTTAGACCTAAGTTCTGAGTGCCGTTGGTGTCTCTGAATATAATTCCCTGTAACAGATTCCGGTGCTGATCCCCGCAGCAAGAGGGTTTCCCCACGTTTTTACAGAAGTACTTTTCCAGGCCAAAAATCTGTTATCACAAAAGCTTACTAAAGGAAAGTCAGCTGTTTTTCTCATCAACACAAAATACTGAAACAAGGTAAAAAAGTTTTATTGTTCAAAACAATAAATGTGGACTATCTATTTAAGGCAATCTCAAAAGATTTGACAATACTTGCTAACTTATCATTTTTTCAAATAAAAATACATTAACTAATAAGTTAAAATAGATATCAACTTCTAAGCTTCTATTGTATTTCACATTCAAAATCAGATATCTAGTACAAATTAAAAACCCTTTTGAAAACCATTTTTGTTTCTTCTCAACTGAAACATGGATTGAGACATTAACGTAGTTATTGTGAACTTTTATCACAACAACCACAAAACGCCTTTTTTAATTGACTTAAAACAAAATATTTTTCAGCATGGTTGCTGTTATGTATTTACTAAAACACAGATCTCTAATTTTAACTAAAAAGTAAAGACACAACTCATTTTTAGACAAACTGTAAAATTTGCCACGTGATACATTCTCCATAACCAAATGGCTTCAGTTTACTGTTGTCTGTTACAACTCTGGCTTCATAGTCACAAAATCAAAGTTGTAACAGTCCGGCTGAAAGAAAAGTAACGAGAAAGCGACGTTTTAGTAACAAAAACAAAACGAAAACAAAAACAAAACATTTTCAGTCATAAAAAGGCATGTTTTTTAATAGACGAGGAAGGGTTTCGATTTTCTGGACAGTTTCAAGCCTCTGGCTTCTATTTAATAACAAGACTACAAGCTGGAGGCCTTTGATAATTTCCTTATTTGGTACGGGCCATCAGCGTAACCAGTCAAATTGTGAGTTTGCAGATAACCAGCCAATGGGTAACACTAGAAGTAAATTATTGTCAAGTCACCAGTTTTTGACATTTTCATTTTTAGAAAGTTGCCTGGGGTTACACTTGTTCGTTGGAAAAGTGACTTAGACTTGCGTGACATTTTGCGCGACATATAGCATGACAAAGCACCTTAGATTCAAATGCACTCACCAAACCAACATGCTTGTTTGGAAACGAGAAATGACTCCAGCAAAACACGGGTAAACCCTAGAAAGAGATGCCGGTATGTGCTTAGAGACATAGCACTCAACAAGAATTCAAGGATACACAATGTCACGGGCAGAGATTAATTCGTGTGTGCGCGTATGGAATTCACAGGAAAGAGGTGAAATCACAAGTGAGCATAGAGAATGCGTGAGATTTCTGATCCAAAACCAACGAGTTCATAAACATTGTGCAACAGCACTTTCCTTAAAACAATTTGTTTATTTTTACAACACTAAGATTTCACTATACACGATAAAAATTAAATCAAATCCAAGGCAAGGCAGCATTCTAAAGTAAATACTTTGTACCAGGTACACAGGTTACCTTGCTTGAAACAGTTTTATTGCTACTGACAGTAATAGCTAAAACATTATATCAAGAGACCTTAAAACATGAATTATTTTAACAAAATGTCAGTGGTACCTGGTAAGTGGGACCGCTGATAGCTTCGGACATTAATGATTTCGCCCTCGAGTAATCTGTCACCTGAAATCAGGATAAATAAGTTAGTTTGTCAGGTCTGAAAACGGTATAGAAAATCATGTACTGGTGCTTGAACCAATCAATTATGATAGGTGTGCACACATCACTACTACTCACAAATATCAAGGCATAAACCACTACTTTGGGAAAGACGACGCGGAAAACAAACCAGACAAGTGGAACTTCCAGACCAGTCTTAGTTTAGGTCAAAGGGGGCAAGTTTCTAAAGAAACTGTGGTGCTGCGTCGGTGGGAGTTTTCAGTATCAACTGGGTTGATAATGTGAATTGGCCACCGTAAAGTGATTCGGAAGCTGACGTTTCGAGCTTTAGCTAACGCGAAGAGCGAAGGGCTAACGCTCCGACGAAGGGCTAACCCTCGAAACGTCAGCTTCCGAATACCTTTACGGTGGCCAATTCACATTATCAACCCAGTTGATAAAACCAAATTATCTTAGTTTAGGTCATGCGACTTTTCCCGCGCTCACCGCTTGCTTTTCTCGCGCTTGTGACACGTTACAAGTCTTCGCGCGATTTCGACGGGTGACACGTTTTCCCGCGGTTGCAACTGGTAACATGTTTTCCCACGCTAGCCATGTGCACCCGTTTAATATATTACCCCCTAGTTCTAATTTGTTTGTTACGTTTGTTCATCGATGCCTTATCGCTGAATGCTTTTGGAAATATGATGGTTTACATAAGTTTCAAAAACATGAACCTTACTTTGGTGTCGTAACAACCATCTGGACGTCTGTCTGACGGAATGAGAAGATCCCCTCTTGAGCATATGGAGTTGTACGGGTTGTTATCTGAGTACGGGTCATGAGGATAGTCTATGAACAAGAGCAGTAAAGATAAATGTAAACCTTATTACAGGAAATGGACAGTACATATGGGCTATAGAACGAGTGCGAGGTCAAGAAACCTGGATATTGGCACATTTATGGAGCGACACGGAGTCAAGGTCCATAAACTTGCAAAAAAAGCAACGAGGGCAATAACCAGTCATCCTGACCGAACAAGCTTGGTCTATAAAGGATTTACTGATGGGTTTCACGGAAATTTTTCTTGCGGCACACAGCGGGTAGTCCCAAGCGGGAAAGATAACGCCATCTTACCCCCTCGGGTAGCCAATCACAGAGCAAGATCTGGTTTATCTTGCCTGCTCACTGAGCTAGCCATATTATAAACGAAATTAACGCCCAGGCGATGTTCAAAGCTTTTGAAAAATTCCCGTAGATTTTATTGCAGGAATTTCAAGGAAAGTAACTATGCTCTTCTTTTCCTCGCACTGCCATACAATACGCCAATAAACACAGTTTTCATTATGTAACTGTGATCAGGATATTTAGATTTAAGCTCGAAAATTCTCCCAAGCCCCAGAGTGATTGGATGAGGCTATGTAAGCACGGAAAGTACTCTATTGCTTTTATAACATATTTCTCAAAAATACGCGCAAATCTAAAACGTCACAACCGTGTTGACACACTCTCATCTAAACACACCTGTTGACCAATGAGAACCCATATAGTATCTCAGTTTAATACATATAATACAGTTTTAATACAACTATTTGAGGCAAGTCGGCAGAAGAAGTTCCGAGGCACTTACAATTTTCAAGAATTAAAGGTGGCTGTGACGTCATATACGTGATCACAGCTTGTTCATCAATGATTGGGCATTCATTCGATTACACTGTTGAAGCATCAACAGATAAGCAGTGGTAATATTGATCCATCAAAGTGATAGAAAGTGCACCACTTTGGAAAATGACCGTTGTAGAGGTGGCCTTATGGGGAGGTAGGTCTGAAAAAGGACATCAGTTTTTTCGGGGATTGCAACATGCTTATAGAAAACAAACGCTGATTGTATGTTACACAATGGGGGGATTTCCAGGCTCTCGGTCAGTGCAGACGATCATTCCAAGCGGGATCAGCGATGGGTGGGATAAAAAGTGGGCAGGCGATGAGCGGGATAAGTGGCGAGCCGGATCCACAAGAGAAAAGGAGAGACTCGTCGCCAACCCGCTTTTTTGATCGTGCCCACTGACCAAAAGCCTGGAACAGACTAGATTTTAAGATAAAAGCATACCGTTGTAGCGTAGAATGTGTTTCATTGATGTAATATCCACAACCTGCAAAGTCAGCAAATTTACTAAGAATAAACCGCAGTGTCGTGATTTTAGCGCAGTTATTTTATTCAGCATGAATTATTTTCCAAAATGCTGCAATTGTAAGGTTATGAGGTTTGGCAAGAAAAAGATACCTTGCTATCTAACCTAGTATCATTGGCTGGCCAAAATTTATATTAATAATTGAACAAGACCCACATGTTTTTACACGACTAAGTTCAGGGAGCCAGCAACTAAAATTAACCAATCAGATTGCTCCATTAGGTGAAGTCTGCATACGAGCCAAGTGGCCCATCAGGCCGGAGCTTATCCCGGTTTCCGTGGCATGAAGCGACTAGGAATATTTCTACTCCCCCCTGGATGGGATGCAGTACCCACAGCATTAAATTCGCCGGTACCCATTTATACACCTGGGTGGAGAGAGGCACTGTGAGAGTAAAGTGTCTTGCCTAAGAGCACAACGCAATGTCCAGGCCTGGGGCCCGTTTCTCAAAGGTCCCGAAACGTTTTCGCACCCGGAAAGCCATAGCAAAATCTCGAAGCTTATGAATACAGAGCTGTTTTATTCACGTATTCTTAATATAAACAGAGGTTCTCTTCACAAAACAATTTTCGGGCGTATACACCTCTCCGTTTTCAGATACAGATGAACTAAAAATGGCTTTACGGGCCCGAAAAGTTTCCGAGGCTTTCGAGAAACGGGCCCCAGGGCTCGAACCCGGAGCGCACGCTCCGGAGTCGAGCGCACTAACCATGAGGCCACCGCGCCTCCCTAGATTGCTCCATTGCTGGTCCAATAATCTCCAAGTATTGGACTGGACTCTGTCCCGAATGATCCCGCAAGATCAATGTTGAAGATTATCGGGTATTTTTAGTCATGTAATAAATCTCTTGTTAACCAAGCTTGCTCAGGACCGTACAGGGAAAATATCGACCCACGCTACGCTCGGTCAATACTGTCCGATGTTCGGTCCGATATTCTCCGAGTACGATCCACATGCTTGGTTAGTAAGACATATGTATTAATCAGCCAACAAAAGAACTTCCCCTTTAGAAACAAAATACTGTGTTTGTATGCAGAAGAAGAGAACTTTACTATCACCTATGTTAGTTCTTAGCTTCTTTACATCGATGTAAATGTAAAATTTGAACAATCTCTCATATAATCTCTAGAGATCGGCACACACTTGGGGACATGTAGCGAGGATGTGAAGCGGGCACAAGCCTCTTCGTGTGGCACAGGATGTATGTTGCAGGGGCAGTACGCAAGCTGGTGCGTGCACAGAAAGCGGATATTGTTCATTTCTATGTTGTAGCAGTTGCAGTTTGCAAGAACAGTACACACGACATGACATTGGGGTCAGTTTGTCTTTACTTCATGGCGCGCGAATTTAAACCAGCTGAATTTCATGCAACATGTTGTGAGGACAAAATTCTGTCACCACAACAGACCGTTTTCGCAAAAACGGGTATGTGACACAAGGAAAACTGCCGTTGCGACATGTCCCGTTAAATTGAATGAATGGCGCACTGGAACAGAGCTGGCCCAGTTACCTTTCCTTGATCCCGACGGAATATCATGGCTCGTGGAGCAAGCTGGTATGAATATGATAATCCGTGCTTCTTCACAAAATCAGGGTAACCGCTAAGATTATAGATCTAATGAGACAAAACAAAGAATGCACTTAATTAGTACCTGGTATACCTTAATGAAGGATCTATTTTTAAGACAGCACATCTTTAATCTTGAAAACCTTAACCTAAATTTTGAGTCCTTTGGTTCGGTTTACGATTGCCAAGCTTTGGCATTTCCTTGTCTGAGAACACTATAACATGGATCTTCCCTCGACTGTAAAGGAAATTTTGGTATATTGCAAACGAAAACCAACAACAACTTGCAAATCACCCCAAAAGAGCCACAGAGGAAAACCTAGTGCAGCCTCTCCATACATACACCTTTATCATATGAACACCTCTATGTTATAGACAATTAACTTTATCCCAGAGAAGCTAGAATTTGTATAATCCTTACAGACACCTCAATCAAACAGACACTCAGCCCCAGCCCTTTGATGCACACTGCAGAAGCTTGTGCCGTTTTCCCTGGCATGAAGCGACTGGAGTATTTTTGCTAATCCATTGAAGGTAACCCATCCTTCCTCGAAAGAAAAAAATACTTTTTATCAGGTTCCAAAATAGCTCAGTGGCTCTTGGGTGGAGGGAGGGATTGTGCAAATTTTATACTTCCACTGTAAAGTTTATATCTTGTCCAATTGCAAGAACACTACAAAGCGACAAAACAACAGGTATCTACATTTAGATGCATCAAAAATCAGACTAAACATCCCCAAATAGGCGGCCTTGATGTACGACCAAATTTTCAGGGTTAACAATAAAAGAAATTCATTACATTCATGAGGAGAATTTAATATATCGATATTAGTGGAAAAAGGAGTATTTTCCATTCCACCAAAAATTCAGGAAATTTAGAAACAATAGCAAAATAATGGTACGGAAATTTCGTGGAAAAGATTCCGGAAATTTCGCAAATTGTTCAATTTACAAAATGCCAACCAATTCAAATGCTGTCATAAGGATGGCGAAATGCTGCTCGTTATTGATTTCACTAGTTTTTATTCTAAAAGTCTGTATACGAGCCTAGTGGCTCATCAGGCCGGAGCTTATCCCGGTTTCAGTAGCATGACGTGACTAGGAGTATTTCTACTCCCCCCTGGATGGGATGCCAGTCCATCGCAGGGTTACCCCCAGCATTAAATTCACCGGTACCCATTTATACACCTGGGTGGAGAGAGGCACTGTGAGGGTGAAGTGTCTTGCCCAAGAACACAACACAATGTCCCCGGCCAGGGCTCGAACACGGACCGCTCGCTCCGGAGTCGAGCGCACTAACCTTGAGGCCACCACGCCCTCAACTGGAAATCAAATGGAACGGAAATTCCAGGTAAGAAATTTGGTGAAAATTTGGGTATGCTTTGCATGGTTGCCTTCTTTTCTGGAAATTCTGGAAATGCTGTTCCACTTGTCACTGAAAATTGCCGGAAATGCAAACCAGAATTTTCGTGGAATGGAAAGAGCCCAAGGCTTAAATAATTATACAGTAAAGCAATGGAGATGTTACTGACCTCTTCATAGAAAGGGACGTTATAGGATGGCCAATAACCTTCACTGAGGACCTTAGTTTGATCTCCACTGACTACCAACCTGTCAAGTACGTTATCATCAATATTATCTAATCCTTGCATTCATGCATTGTAAATAAATAATAAATAAATAAATAAGTTTATTTAAGTGTCAAATATAATATTTTTAGCACTGTTGTGCTAATTGAAGACACTGTAAATAAATAAACAAATATGGCAAATAGAACATAAACTGTTAAGAATCCCAACTGATGAGAGGCTGAGCAGTTGGCTATTTACACAACGCAGTTGAGTTGAACTCGGGACTTCAGAGAACTCCAGATATCTGTAGGAAAGAGATTTGAACCAGGGATGTCCAGATTTCAAATCCGGCACCCCAAACCACTCGGCCACAAGGCCTCTTAGGATAAGTGATCGTCCTGTCACTTACATTGAGACTTCCATGTGATGTAAAATGCGTTGTTAAGAACCTATTTATCATTATCATTATCATTATCATTATCATTATCATCATTATTATTATTATTATTATTATTATTATTATTTCTCACACAAAAATACACTTAGTTAGGTTATTTATTGTTGTAATGCGCTTTTGATCACCTAGCATGTTAAAAAGCGCACTATAAATGAATAAATTATTATTATTACTACTTCCTACATGACAATCATAAGTTATTTATACATCAATACTTGTCCTGCCACCTAGATGTCTTACAGTGTACATGCCAATCATCACTACATACCCTGGAATCTGTTCCACTACCCACAATGCACCCTTGAGTAGGGGTTTCTTCAGATGGACCTGTTTTAGATCTAGGACCATGTATTGATTGTTGTAAGTACCTGTGGAAAAAAAAAACAATTAAACAAAACAAAAGGAGCACTGTGATAAATAATTAAAGGTGGAACATCCCAATTAACCCTGACATTGAATTCGAGCCCACAAGTAACCACAACGACCCTACAAGGGGAAAAGGTTATTTGTATTTTAAGTGTTTTACCATAACTGCCTAGTACACAACAAGATGACTCCGGCTAACCATTGAAATTGTACAGGCAACCACACTTCCTTTGGTAAGAATGTGAAATTGGTAATTCTATGAGCATAGCAGGCTATCTACTTCATGTTATTTCCATAGAAGCCACATCAGTGTTAAATTTTGCTGATCTAGATTCCTGGATATAGAGAGAGAGACACTGAAAGAGTACATGTATCTATCGTGTCTTAGCCAAAAACACAGCATAGTGACACCAGCCGGAGCCCAGCCTGAGCATTTGAACCGAGTTCAACACAGTACATATAACTGTACACACACTACTGACCAAAGAGAATATCAATACCTGAGTTGTACTGTTCATAAACATCTGCCCATTCTTCACCATTGCGAGCCATCAGGTTAGCAAGGCGCACTCGGTGCCAGGCTAGAAGGGATTCTGGAGTGACATACTTCAGCAAAGAAGTGTTGAACACATTGTTTGTTGTTTGAAGCATGATCAAGTCACTGATGAAATGAACAAAGACCGGCGATATAGGCAATATTTATTATCTCGTATGTTAAGTAGTGAGCTAACTGAAAATTTCCAACTTTAACTGTTGGTTGCTTGGATTAACAGAACTTGAATTTTGAAAAATAAAGGGAGGGGGGGGGGGGTGGTCCTGGTACTTGTTTCCGTGAAAAAATGATGAATTTGTCTTTTGCAAGCCAAGCTGTTTAGAAAACGCCACCATTTTGTTTATGTGCACATGCTAATCATGTGTGATATTCTGCCCAGTAAGGATGAGCAATGCAATACGGAGGACAATGATCTTAAATCAGAACTACATAAAAAGTTGCTGCAATTAAATGCTTCTATCAATGAATTGTAACGTGAATAAAAGTAAATCCAATTCTTCTCATGTTTAGATCCCAAATCTTTTTTCCATAAATGAACCATTCAATCAATCTATCCGCATCCATCTGTATGCCTGTCATCACTCAGTAAGTCATTCAAGGAACAGGACAAGATCATGCAGTCAGTTTGAAAGTCGCTCAGTTGATCAGTTTGTCAGTCAGTTTGTTGGTGGGTTAGTCAGTTGGTCGGTCAGTCAGTCTGTGAGGACTGGCCGGCTGGTCCTCAAGGAATGGTCAGACGGTCTGCTGTCCATGTATGTGTCGGCAGTCAATTGACCAGTCTTGAAAGCAGCTTGTTCTTACCTGTCCATGATATAAAAGTCATCCAGTGATATCAGATATCCAGCATAACTTGAAAAAGACATCCGTTTTGAACCTGCAGTGTGTGGTCCAAAATTACAACATTTGCAATAATGTGAACATATCTTATGCTACAAAATGATTGCTTGGTGCAATTGTGCAAGTTACAATACTACAGTACTCGTCAATTTGATTCCATCATAATAACCAAAATAAGCCATCTGTCCTGAAGGAAAGTTTGCAGTCACACATGAAATTACATAGTGACAGGGATGAAATTAAATTCCTCTTAAATATAGTGCCAACTGCCATGCATTATTTAATTTCATTGTTTATGAACCAATTGCATGCAAGTAGACTTGTTCCTAGACCAGAACATGTTCAATAGTACTATATTTGACATTTTCTATTTATTTATCTATAATTTTCCATTATCCATTCCATGAAATTAATAGGCATCAGTTATTCTGCTTGTGTGATTGCTCAAATGCAAGGTAAAGATATAAGTGAAGGAGAGCAAGTTGCAACAAGTTTTGAGTGATTTTTCCAAGACACAACAGCATAATTTAATTTTTTCATATTACCCATTATATCACTCTTTTTAAACTTCAGCTCAGTTTTATTAATAGTATTTTCAACAAACCAAGACCATATAGGTTTCCATCACAGAAAAGTTGTTCATCTGCACTATCCATTGCAAGATCCGATTCCTTATTGAACATTTACTTAATAAGAAGCTAAACTTAGCTTGTAATAGTTATAATAATTATTGAATACCTGTACTTGGATCATTCAAATTGAAGTAGTAATGTTTGTATATCCTCAGTGTTGCAGCATACGCGAACCAGCTGTAATGCAACGTAACAAAGATTAACAAACAAACTAATGACTGTGTGGATGTATGGGTTATTGACCAAGTGTGAGGTCAAAATGGCTGGATATTGACAGAGTTCTTTTTTTGTGTGTTTATGGACCGAGATGGAGTTGAAGTCCATAAACACGCAAGAAAACAACAAGGCCAATATCAAGCCATCTTGACCGAATGTAAGCCAAAAAAGGATTTATTATATGGCTTTTGGGGAAATTTTTCATGCGGGACAAGGCGGGTAGTCCCGAGCGGGCAAGATAGCTCCATCTTGCCCACTCAGGTGGCCAATCACAGTGCAGGATTTGATTCATCTTGCCCGCTCACGGAGCTAGTCATATAATAAGAGCATTTATTAACTGACTGATTGAATGAACAAATAGGTGAGCAAACAAATAAATAAAAGGATACATGGTTGAACTAAACAACAAATGTACAAAGAAACAAATGAAGGAATAAACAAATGAATGAATGAACCACCAGATAAATAAGCGGAAGGTGTTGTTGAGTGTGGGATTAAGGGGTGATACTGAGGTGAAGGTTAATTTACTGATAGAAAAACAAAATGCAGTAGTACCTTGAATGTCCAGCAAATATATCTTCATATCCTGGAAGAATCTTTATAAGAGCAGAACAATGCCCCATCCGTCCTACCTAGTGTTGGCCAAGAAAACATGAAATTATTATACATATCAATTAATAACATTACTGTACATACTACATATATACTGTAACAGGGTTATGACTGTCAGGTTGATAATTTACCTTATTATATGGCTAGCTCCGCGAGCAGGCAAGATGAATCAAATCCTATGCCGTGATTGGCTACACGAGCAGGCAAGACTTCACACTTGGTCAATAACCCATACATTATGTACGTACTAATGTCTCATTACGAAAAGGAAATGTCAAGAAAGCAAATAAAAGTTACATTAATATAAATAATAACTTTATAAATCAACTGCATCCATGTAAAATATTCAGTATGTGATCTTTGATTTTCTGGTCTGCTCTATGATAATCTCATTCTCTATTTTATAATTCCATGTCTCCAATTTTTCCATTCTACCGTTTCCAATCCTTTCATGATTGCTGTTTCCATTTCATGATCCCATCTTGCTGATTCCATTCTCCTTCATTCCAAGGAAACAGAAGGTAAAGCGTGACTACTTCTATAGAGAAATAATGTATATGCAATATACCTTGGTTAAAATCTCATCATCTGTCATCTTGTCCCAATCAGGACGTCCATCAGGATTGAGGACATCCTTCACTGTGAGGTAATCACCGACACCATTAAGAAGTTGAAAAGCAAACTTTTTTAATACCTTTAAAAAATAATATTAGAGTAAAGTCAAGACAGTTTTCAATCATATCTGTAAATAAATTCAATACAGGCGAGATTTAAGACTGTGATAATCTTTTTCAGTCAAATGTCAGAGTGAAAAATTATTTTTCATTCAGTTTTACAGACAGTGGAGAATGGAAAAAAACAGAAAACCCTAATTATTGAGTTCCTTACATTACGATTTTTGAAATACATATTAATTGGTGACTCACTACTGTACATAGGTACTTAAAGCAATTTATATTAATCATGTAATTTTCTACCGAGTTCTAACTAGACATGTTGTAATATTAGATTCCAATGTGATTGTATATTGTGGAAATGATAAAGTGAATTTTGGGTCAAACGTTTTTCAGACAAACTATTTTGATTTCCAGGTTTTATGATTACAACTGCAAGTTATAATACTAACAAAAAGAAAACACAAATCAAACTACCTGATTAGTCTAAAGTCATTTTGTAATGAAATTCTTTTTAAACTTCAACATTGACAAGACTAGCCAACAGCAAGCCAATTCAATGCTGGGACTGTACAATATTAATTGAGATTATTGAAATTTTAGAAATTACCTTTTCTGTGGCTGGGTAGTCTGTGTAGCCAGCAATTAGACCTGCATGGCAGCAAACAATGTAGTGATTATTTAAGCTGGTCATTATATTAAGTTACAGACTCAGTAATCAGTCGGGTCCAGTTAAATTGTCAAAGATTACTTGTGCTGGGCCTATTACGCATTTGATCAGAACTCAAACTGAATAGTGTTGAACTCACTTGCGTCAACACAAATATATAATTTATATTATGTAGCCCCTGTGTGTGTGTTGTGGTTCATGGGGACACGCTGTTGGCAGCAGCTGTCTCTCCATGACACCCATCTCATGGTGTTCCATGCCACATGCTGACACTAACCTAGTCCCATTGACTGGCCTTACACGTGGCAGGCAGCGCTCACATCCTGGACAACACTTCTTGGCTGCTCTCCAACCTTTTCTCTCACACGTTTGTATATTCTATTGTGTGTGACATTAACCATTCTATTTGACTGCCATGGTCCAATAGAACAGCAAGGTCATTACTCATGGCAAATAAAAACATAGTGTGTTTCAGTAGTCAAACTTTATCTATACCTAATAGTGTGACATTAGGTTAAACACATGTACAGGCAAAGGTCAATGTTTGAACCAATTGAGGCCTCAGAAAACACTAATTGTAATGGGATTAATGGCAAAATTGTTGACGTATGAATAAACTTAATCTACTAGTTATGACGAGTTTTAATAGGCCTTATCACGGTTTTCGACGCCATCTTGACGGGTAGGCAAAGCGGTCCGAAATTGCAATGTTTGTATGGGAATTCAATGGCAAATAACTTCTTCCAAAATTGAATTTTTCCCAATTTGTGAATCAAAACGTTAAAATACTAGATAAAAGATTGTATTCACCGAGTTTGAAGGATGTAGCTTCCCTATAAGTCGCTGAACTAATTTTTTTTAATTTTCCATACATTTGTCTGTAAATTTTTTTTCCCGCGAACCGCGTCTAGACATTTGTCTACCCAGCCAAATTTACAGACAAATGTATTGAAAATTAGAAAAATTAACTGAGCGTCTTCTAATCAAGCTACATCCTTCAAACTTGGTGAATAAAATCTTCTACCAAGTATTTTAACGTTGCGATTCATAAATTGTGTAAAATTCAATTTTGGAAGAAGTTATTTGCTATCGGAATCCCATACAAACACTGCAATTTCTGACCGCTTTGCCTACCCGTCAAGATGGCGTCGAAAACCGTGATAAGGCCTATTCACTACAGGTAGCCCCTATTTGTATTGTTATTTTCAAACAAGATTATGCATAGCCCTTGCCAAATCAAAACATTTACATCCAAACTTGTAAAACAGTACCTCGTAGCTAGACAACCAGGGGTCAAGTTAATAAAATTTTTTGGTTTAGGGCGCTGGATTTGAAATCTGGAGTTCCCTGGTTCAAATCCTCCACCCTACCACTATCTGGATTTGTTCTCGGTAGTCCCGAGTTCAACTCCTCGACCGCGTTGTGTAAATAGCCAGCTGGTCAGCCTCCCACAAGTTGGGATTCTTAACAGTTTATGTTCTATTTGAAATATTTGTTTGTTTACTGTCCCCAATTAGCACGACAGTGCTAAACACATACGACACTTAAATAAAGTTATTATTATTATTTATTACACTTGTAGTCTACAAGTTGGACCATTGTATTTACAAGCACAGATGAAAACAAGTTTTACATAAAAATTGTTACAAGTGTCCAACACGCAATTACAGGTGTAATGAAAAGATGGTAGGAAGCAATTTATTAAAACTTTTACAAGAGTCCAACTTGTAAATCACAAGTGCAAAATTCAAGTCGCATGTCACTTGTCAACATTGAGTACGACTTCTGAAAAACATTATGGAGCGTCAAAACATGTCGTCTTCTAGTGAAGAGGAACTGGGAGACCTAACGAGATGTCAAGTTATCTGCCAACCTAGGAGTTTTGAGGAAAGACGTTTTTTTTTTTACATTGAAGATCCAAGGGAATTTCGAAGGAAGTTTGGTCTCCCTGTGGAGACCTTCATACACCTTTTGGAATTTTAATAGGTCCACAGATTTTGAAAGGGCACCAGGGATATTGAAATTTGCATTTGTAAAAATATAGGTGCATTCAAGCCGATTTAACAATTGTAAGGCTACAAATGTAATTTACACTTGTATCCTGACTCCCGATACACAAGTAAATTCCAGTTTAGAAAGTACTTTTATTGAATCCTTGTATTTACAAGCTGGACTTTACAGCCAGTACGTCAACTATAGTGAGTTAATTAGTTAGTGAGTTCAGGCTAGTTAATAACATTCAATAGATTGAAAAACTATACACACCATCATATTGCGAGACAATGTTGCCCATTTGTCTCCAGAGAGAGCTGCTGTTTGAGCCACTTGCTATTTTGGTCCTCATCCATTCTTCCTGTAAATTAACACTCTAACTTCATCATCATCATCATCATCCAGTCTGTGCACACCAGTAGGTGTATAAGGCCACTAACACTCTAACTTACTACAAGTATGATCACAGCTTACTGAGTTCAAATGAATTAATGGTATAAAGTCTACTTCTTTGTCAAGAAGGGGTCTAAGCTCCTTAATGCAGTCCAACAGAATGACAAAGGAACTGGAAAAGGATGGCAGTGCAACTGGAAAATTACTGTTAACTGTACTCGAGTATGCCTGCCCATATGTAGCAATATTTAATCCTTGTTGATTTATATTTGATTTCAACTTCTTTGCTTTTAAATTTAAACTTCATGTCCAAAATGTATTTAAATTTAAACCAAATTTCTTATTTAAACTTTTTAAACTTATTTAATTTAAATTTATTTATTTAATCTTGTTTTCCATTTAAATTTAAACTCTCAAAATATCATTTAAACTTACGAATTTGTATTTGATTTAAACTGCGAAATTTCATTTAATCAGTTTTATTCATTTAATTTTAAACTTTGAAAATAGCATTTAAACTTGCGAATTCGTATTTGATTTAAACTGCGAAATTCTATTTAATCTTCCTGGGGCGAGCTCGGCCAACTTCTCGTAACTGGGTCACAATGGCAGCCATTTTGTTTGGCGAGACGGTTCTGAACGACTTCGATTCCTAAGCCTAAGTTCATTTTGCCGTTGGTTTGCTGGAAAGGAAATAAGCTTGTGATCACTAATCTGAACAAGCAAGTCTGAAATGGCTGAGTGGTAGAAACATTTCTGAAATATGTGTTGGAGAGATCCAAGGAAATAAATGGAGGCCTTCCCTACGAAACGCGAGGAAACTGTGACAACTTGCTCAATGAACTGCTGTTGCACGTGGATTTACTGGGCAACCCTGTGCACTTCTTGCATGAAATTGGAAATATTTCATCTCGTGACCAACAGGAAAAGGTAAAATGGAAAGATCTGGAAAACGTTTATTCTGAGGTTGAAAAGGAGTTTGGATGTCTCTATAATAATTTTTATTTCAATCAATGTACAATGACTTGCAAGCTACCTTTACTAACTGTTGATACAAAACGTCCTGGAAGGCCTGCTTATCATATTCCAAAAGAGTCTTGGTAGAACTGCGAGGCCTTAATTATAATTTTTCTTGGTGTAAGATATCGGATATGTTTGGAGTGTCTAGGTGGACTGTTATGCGCCGTGTTCAAGAGTATGGAATTTCTGATTTGCAGGAATTTTCCAACATTTCAGATGAGAGAATTGACGATGTTATTAAAGACTACATCTCACGCCATGGTCGTACCACTGGTGAGCCGTTCATGTCAGGCTATTTTCATTCTATTGATTTGCATGTGGAGAGATACAGAATTAGGGTGGGTATAAACAGAGTGGACCCTCGCAATACTGCCCTAAGGTGGGGCGCATTGGTATCGAGAAGGAAGTACTATGTACCCTGGCCAAATTCTCTTTGGCATATAGATGGGCATCATGCGCTTATAAGATGGAAGTTCGTGTCCATGGCTGTTGTGATGGCAAATCTAGAAAAATAAT
This sequence comes from Micromussa lordhowensis, assembly GCA_964020085.1. Lineage (NCBI taxonomy): Eukaryota > Metazoa > Cnidaria > Anthozoa > Scleractinia > Lobophylliidae > Micromussa > Micromussa lordhowensis. The sequence continues at coordinate 9,430,333 of OZ026609.1, forward strand.
GTTTTTAAGGTGCAGTACAAATAATTTGGCAGATACAGTCTTGGGTCTTTTCAAGGATGCTATTAAGGACAATCGAGGCTTGTGGCCATCACGTATTCGCGTAGATCATGGTGTGGAGAATGTTCTGATTTGTGAGGAGATGGTTACCCACTAGGGGGAGGGATGGCGTAGTTTTATTGCTGGCTCATCCACAAGTAATCAGCGGATAGAAAGACTCTGGAGAGACGTCTTTAGATGTGTTTGTCATTTCTTTTATTTCACTTTCTATGCCATGGAACAGTCAGGAATTCTGGATGTGGAGAACCCCATCCACATCTTTACATTACATCTAGTATTTACTTCAAGAATCAATACTGCTCTGACTGAGTTTGCAAACATGTTCAATAATCACAGGCTATCCACCGAGCATGGATGGACCCCAAATCAGATATGGCTGAATGGAATTCTCAATGAAAATGATCCATTAAGTTCCTGTGGTGGTGTTGATGAATCTGTGGTACATCGAACCCTGCTGCGAATTCCAGTCGTTCAACAGCGTTTCCTTAGCCGGCCATCAATGAATCTCTTCGCCGAGCTGAGGGGATGCTTCGCGAAAGTGACTATAAAATGTTTTAAAAGCAAGCAACCGGAACGATGATCCTGCTCGTATACGTTGGATCAATAGTGATCTAATCGGCTTCACAAATAAAATGAAGAATATAAAGGCAGAAACTGACACAATGTAGCATGTTTTTTAGAACGTGTACTATATTTCGGCTGGCCAAACCAGCCTTCTTCAGGTACAATGGAAAATTTTGCATCGGGTCGTGTTTTTATGTAGCATATTACCGGAAATACGTAAAATAATTGACAGTGTAAATTACAGATAAACATGTGAAGAAATAGAATAATAGTAACTAAACAAAGTAAAGTAAAAGGAAACGATTAAAATGTTTCTTCGCGGATGTTCAGACCATCAGGAACAATTGTTCTGCCAATCCGAACATCATGATCTATGCGAATATGTGATGGCCACAAGCCTCGATTGTCCTTGATAGCATCCTCGAAAAGACCCAAGACAGTATCTGCCAAATGATTTGTACTGCACCTTAAAAACATTATTTTTTCTAGATTTGCCATCACAACAGCCATGGACCACGAACTTCCATTTTATAAGCGCATGATGCCCATCTATATGCCAAAGAGAATTTGGCCAGGGTACATAGTACTTCCTTCTCGATACCAATGCGCCCCACCTTAGGGCAGTATTGCGAGGGTTCACTCTGTTTATACCTGCCCTAATTTGGTATCTCTCCACATGCAAATCAATAGAATGAAGATAGCCTGACATGAACGGCTCACCAGTGGTATGACCATGGCGTGAGATGTAGTCTTTAATAACATCGTCAATTCTCTCATCTGAAATGTTGGAAAATTCCTGCAAATCAGAAATTCCATACTCTTGAACACGGCGCATAACAGTCCACCTAGACTCTCACCTCCAAACATATCCCATATCTTACACCAAGAAAAATTATAATTAAGGCCACGCAGTTCTACCAAGACCTCTTTTGGAATATGATAAGCAGGCCTTCCAGGACGTTTTGTATCAACAGTTAGTAAAGGTAGCTTGCAAGTCATTGTACATTGATTGAAATAAGAATTATTATAGAGACATGCAAACTCCTTTTCAACCTCAGAATAAACGTTTTCCAGATCTTTCCATTTTACCTTTTCCTGTTGGTCAAGAGATGAAATATTTCCAATTTCATGCAAGAAGTGCACAGGTTTGCCCAGTAAATCCACGTGCAACAGCAGTTCATTGAGCAAGTTGTCACAGTTTCCTCGCCTTTCGTAGGGAAGGCCTCCATTTATTTCCTTCGATCTCTCCAACACATATTTCAGAAATGTCTCTACCACTCAGCCATTTCAGACTTGCTTGTTCAGATTAGTGATCACAAGCTTATTTCCTTTCCAGCAAACCAACAGCAAAATGAACTTAGGCTTAGGAATCGAAGTCGTTCAGAACCGTCTCGCCAAACAAAATGGCTGCCATTGTGACCCAGCTACGAGAAGTTGGCCGAGCTCGCCCCAGGAAGATTAAATAGAATTTCGCAGTTTAAATCAAATACGAATTCGCAAGTTTAAATGCTATTTTCAAAGTTTAAATTTAAATGAAATTTCGCAGTTTAAATCAAATACAAATTCGTAAGTTTAAATGATATTTTGAGAGTTTAAATTTAAATGGAAAACAAGATTAAATAAATAAATTTAAATTAAATAAGTTTAGAAAGTTTAAATAAGAAATTTGGTTTAAATTTAAATACATTTTGGACATGAAGTTTAAATTTAAAAGCAAAGAAGTTGAAATCAAATATAAATCAAGGATTAAATATTGCTACATATGGGCAGGCATACTCGAGTATAATTTATAATCAGGCAACTGGAAAATAGCAACACTCACAAGGTGCGCAATATTTAACAATTATCCTGTGAAATTGCGCGGAATATTGTCTGATACTTAGCCGACGAGGCCGTAGGCCGAGTTGGCTAAACCGAGTCGGCTAAAATCAGACGATATTCCGCGAGATTGAGCAGGATAATTGTTTTATTATTCAACAAATTGATAACAAAACAGCCTAAATCCTTGTTAATCTCTCTGTCGACATGTTCTTACTTCACTTTTTCTTCCCATGTACGAAGCTACGTATACCGCCGGATATCTGCTACCTACGGATGACAGATATCGAGAGCATCATGACCATATTTGTTGAATAATAAAGTGCACTATGTGAGTGTTATATTATGTAATGTATGCAAACAAAACGATATGCAAAATAAGTTTGTGAAAACCACCTTGAATTTTCATTATGATTTATGAAATTCAAGTAAGAGTTACTTTCCAGATGAACACAGGGACAGGGCATTTGCCTTCTTTTTTGTTCTTATCCCAGGAGCATTTGACCCATGTCACTACCCTAAGGAATTTGCCATTTTTGGGAAAAACTTCTACATAAATGCCAAAGGTTTGACATTACACAAAATAATTGTACACATTTGCAAGCCATTGTCATGTTCTGTCAATGTTCATCTCAAGGCTGTCAACAATCAGTGACGTAACAAATCAGTTCATGATACCAGATTCTGGTACAATGGATCAGCGGCATCAGAAGAGCTCCGGTGGGTATTCTGTTGAAAGTTGGCGTGTATATTTAACTTTTAAAAATTCTGCAGAGAGAATTCTCCTGGGCTTCTCATATTACTCTGGCAGGTGCTGTTCCGAAGTAGCCACCTACTTCAAATCTTATTGAAACCACTGCCATCTAGAGGAAAGTTTTTCTAATAAAGAAGTTCAGTTGCAAAAGTCTTGCCCGGCTGTGAAAACCAGTTGCCCTCCTGTTAAAAATGTTAATGAAGCCCCTGTTTTAATTCCCCACTGCTTACTCCCATATTTGTATCTCTTACTCATTATCATATTAATCTAAAACAAGGGGAAAAAATGAATTGGCTGAAAGATAAATTTGAATTGACACATATTATGGCAAAAAGAAACACAGATCAGGTGATGCTAGAAGGGGTCACTAGGGGTCAGAAAGGTCCGAGGCATAGAAGAGGCCAGAGAAGAATACTCATTATAGTCAAACCTTTGCTAACAGACACCTCCCTTGGGTGGACACCTCCCATAGGTGACACCATTCATGGTCCCAGTCACATACAAACACTACATTTTTAATGTCCCAGACACCTTTCTTAAGCGGACTCATCCGCACCTCTCTTAAGTGAACACTTTTTCTGGTCCCAAGAGCATTGGCTTACAGGAAGTTCAACTATACACTGATCTCACCTGGGAATCATACCAATTGCCAACAGTTTTCACAAAGGATTCTGGAGACTTACTGAAGAATTCATCATAGATATTCATATAGTTTTCATTTATCCTCCTAAGAACATAGAAACAAAATATTAAACTTTCTATAAATAATTACATTAAGATATTAATTGTTATTTCATCAACTAGTTTGCAGCAACCTTCCTAAAAGCCCAGCAAATCTTCAAGTGGAATTCTGATACTTTGACCCCTTAATAATTTTGTTTGAATCTGCTGAATATAGAGCCATTTTTGTTCTCTTGACACCAAATTTTTTTTTTCAAATTTGGAGAAATTTACTCTTCAACTGAGGCTGGATGAACCTGACGTAAAAGTAATTTCTGCTCTCCTTAGTGGTTTGGAAAATTTTAGTATTGACCATTGCAAGAGATGATTTTATTTAATGCAAATAGTTTACTGATTTTTACGTAGCCATTTTATTCACCCGGGTGGAAAGAGACTCTGATAGTAGTTTTCTTACCCAACAATAAAACACTGTGGCCCCACCAAATATATACCAGTTATCCAAAGTCCGTTTAACTTAAATAGTTATAATCATTGAACTTCTACACCTTCTCTACTTCAGTTAAGTAATTAAAATGAAATCTTGTTTTGAGCACTTGTTTAGCATGTTCTCTTTCCTTGTATTGCGACCACCATCTTGTAAATAGCAAAGCTTGGTAGCCCTGCATTAAAGGGGTTGTGAAAGATTGGGGATGAAAAGTTTGTTTCAGGTCACTTGAGCTAGCCTCTCGTGAAAAATGGTGACAGGCTCAATGAAAATCTTAGCTGGGAGACTATTTTCCTTTCTACAACCCTGTAACACTACTCCACTTGAAAGTGAAGAATGATCATCGCAGTGACTTTTCCAATTTAAGCAATTGGAAAGAAGAAGCCTGAAAAAAATCAGGGCTTCAACGGGACTCGAACCTGTGACCTCCGCGATACTGGTGCGATGCTCTACCAACTGAGCTATGAAGCCACACGTTGGGAGCAAGGTCAATTTGTTGAGTTCATATTTTCCTGTGGGGAGTGAAATGATGTGAAGTATATATGAAGTAATTCATATATTTGAACTGCGGTTATAGATGAAAGTGGCTGTGTGTGTGGCTTCATAGCTCAGTTGGTAGAGCATCGCACCGGTATCGCGGAGGTCACGGGTTCGAGTCCCGTTGAAGCCCTGATTTTTTTCAGGCTTCCTCTTTCCAACTGCTTAAATTGGAAAAGTCACTGCGATGATCATTCTTTACTTTCATCTATAACCGCAGTTCAAATATATGAATTATTTCATATATACTTCACATCATTTCACTCCTCGCAGAAAGATATGAACTCAACAAATTGACCTTGCTCCCAATATAATGTGTGGCTTCACATGTACAGCTCAGTTGGTAGAGCATCGCACCGGTATCGCGGAGGTCACGGATTCGAGTCCCGTTGAAGCCCTGATTTTTTTTCAGGTTCCTTCTTTCCAATTGCTTAAATTGGAAAAGTCACTGTGATGATCATTCTTCACTTTCATCTATAACCACCAGTGCTCCAAGCTCAAGTTTTTCGGAAGTCGCCTTTTGGCGACCTCCCTCTGTAAAATGGTCTCCACTACGATAAATTTGGTCGCCAAAATCAAAACGTTCTCAAAGAAGGACACTTCGTGCCAGCTTACATGGCGTTAGTACCGCTGACCAGAACGAGCCCACATTGAAAATCATTCGAAGAACGTTCTGACAATGTTAGTTTTCGTTTTCAACAGTTTTTCTTGTTGAACAGTCTTATTTACCGTTGAGGAAAGTAAATAAAAGAAAAAAGAAACAGGTAAGAAAGACAAGCATACAAAAATTGTGATTTAATTCGTTTGGCTTAGTGATTATATTGGAAAAAAACCCTGTTGATGAACTGCAATCAGCCTTTTCTACTGAACCAGTCGCCAATAGATCGTTTTCACGTGACGTCATCACTTTCTAAAATCTGAAACTAAAAATCCACCAAAGTTTTCATCCTCATCAGGTATAAGAGGTGACATATTTATACCTGTTTACAACTTTAAAGCTCAATAGCGTGCTTCGTTTGGAAACCAGAGCATTTTGAATTTTCGAGTTATGGAGGTGCGTGACACAAGGCTACGATCAAATTTGTTGAAAAATATATACTTATCTCATGATTTTGAGCCCAGTTAGAAGCTAGAGCATTAGGAACAGTGCTTATGTAAATACTTGTTTTTTCAGTACTGATAATCAGTCGCCTAGAAAGCCAAAGTAAGTTCCAGATGTTTACACTATTTTCCGGCCGCCATATTGGTGTACCATGGAGGTACACCAACATGGCGTTTTCATACTGGGCTCTGTAAATTTCTGCGAAACATTTCGACGAATATCTGAAGTTTGGGGAAACGCACAGACCTAAAACTTGGGGAAATGTCTTATTTTTTTATCTTCTATAACATCACAATTTCTTAGCTTTTTCCACTGGATAGTTTTCGATTTATTTTTTTATTGCGTGACAGTGAAAACGATCTATTGGCGACCTGCTCGTAAAATTTAGTCGCCAAATTATTTTTTCACTCGCCATGGCGACCAAAATAGTCGCAGCTTGGAGCGCTGACCACAGTTCAAATATATGAATTATTTCATATATACTTCACATCATTTCACTCTTCACGGGAAGATATGAACTCAACAAATTGACCTTGCTCCCAATGTGTGGCTTCATAGCTCAGTTGGTAGAGCATCACACCGGTATCCCGGAGGTCACGGGTTTGAGTCCCGTTGAAGCCCTGATTTTTTTCAGGCTCCTTCTTTCCAACTGCTTAAATTAGAAAAGTCACTGCGATGATCATTCTTCACTTTCATCTATAACCGCAGTTCAAATATATGAATTACATTGTATTTCATATATACTTCACATCACTACTCCATTTGCAAAGCAAAACTTAACAAAAATAAACAGCTAAACAAACAAGTAAAAAAAATATTAAATGAATGTCATAGATGAAAAACATGCATTAGTTAAATTAAAATATAAATGTACCTATTGTGCTACCTACCCAGCTGTTAAAGCACCTTCAAGATATCCAGCAGCAAACATGATGATTTGGTCACTGTAACTAGTTTTTCCCACTCCTGATGCAATATTCAATACACCCCAACTGTAGTGAACATTCAAAAAAATTAAGACGGAAATCATTACTACCATCTACACAAAAACTCTAGCAGGCAGCTTTTGGGAGTGACAATGTGCATATCAGTACACATTAGATATATACCACTATACCACGCACTGGCGACCAAGACTATATAAATTATACATATTTGAAATTAATCGCTGTTATTCCTGAATGGGTACTATTAATTGACATCTCCTAAAA
>OZ026609.1:9447540-9497540 GCA_964020085.1 Micromussa lordhowensis
TATCGTCTTTATGTTTATAGTATTACACAGTTTGTATTTTGGCAAACAACAACAAAATATTTTTCTCCTTACATGCTTCCTCCACCACCTCTTCGTCTTGACGGTACCTTAACTTTCTGAGCTTCTGGTTGGCCATATTTTTCTCTTCTCTCCCTTGCTCTGTCACGGTACTTGTTCTGTTAATAACGAAACAATAAATGTACACGTGATTGCGTGACACAGAAACTGTTAGATTCAAGTGACACAAAATTTAACAAGCGTGTCCCTCATGTTATTAGTAAAAACCAAACATTTTACGAGTCATTCTTCATCCTGACTTTACCATTACTTTTTGTTTCTTCAATTTGCTGCGTTTCATTTATACACCCCACCATTCTTCAAATTTTGACTTTCCTATAAGTCACTTCTCTATATTTGTCTTTATTTTTTTTGCTTACCAACAAATTTGTTTTTGCTACGGTTGTGTTGGCTCCTGCAGGGAGGAGGTACTGTGCCAGAGTGGTAGGGCGCCGGTGTTGTAATCAGGGGGGAGGGGGTGGGGGTGATTTCAAGGCTTCCGCCTTGTCACAAGATAGATTTGTTTTCGGTGGACCCGATGTTTTGTACAGTCTTGGTTTCGCTTTGTAAATAGCCAACCCAGGGAATGGCTAATGCCAGTCAGGATTCTTCGCAGTCTTTACGTATTATATCAGGGACGACAGACCGTGTTTGACCACATTTACAAACACCGTGAAGAGAGTTGAAAACACGTCGTGTAGCGGAGTGTTTTTGAGCTCGGAAATGTGATCAAACACAGTTTTAAAGTGATTGATATATCTTCTCAATCGAAACTAAAACTGAGGATAAAACGAGGAAATAAAATCGAAAACATCTATATTGATTAAGATCAGATATCCAAACACCTCCACAGTTTCCTCCACAGTTATAGTTTCCTTTGTTTAAACTTGACGAATTATTAACGAGTTTGAGAATCATTTGTCATAACTGAAAGTCAAACTAGCTAGCTCCTTACAGCTTGAAACTAAGTGCTGACTAGCACAATCATGCATTTTTTCCATCGTCAATCTTTTTGTTTTTATAATTCTGCATTTACAGGGCCCCTACAGCCTTCTCGACAGCTGAATGGGTCACCCTGTGGAATTAAAGGGGCTACGTCACGGTATTTTGAGTTATTTCTACCATCGACAAAATTACCTCTAAATTCAAGGAAACCCGAAAATAATACTTTACAGAGATAGAAAAACACTCAAGAGATAATAATAAACCATAAAGGAACAAGGACGATTAAGGATGGAGAAGATTGACACGGATTACAAACAACAGAATTGAAAAATTTAGGCTAAATTTTTCAAACCGTTTAACCGTGACGCAGCTCCTTTAAAGAGTTCCTTTCCTTTCCTTTACTTTGTTTAAGTCTCTCTTTGCTTGGCTAAACACGTACAACACGCATATTACCAAACTGAGGTCACAAACCTCTCGTTCTTGTCTCTCGTAAGCTTCAAGCTGCTCATCAGTCATTCCCATCTTTTTATGAATCTCTAAATTTTGCTGCAGAGTAAAATCAAATCTGTTCAGGACTGAACTTTCACAAAATGGACATAACAAAGGGGAGAGGATTCTAATCCGTACAACAAATGTATTAAGAACTTCGCACTTTGTCTTCCGTTCTGATACCTTAACTTATAACCTAAGAGATAGCCACTGTTCGCTTGACATCCCACAGCCCCGCACTAATTATTGTAAAAGAAGTCTGCCCTACAGCGGGGCTGTACTGTGGAATAGTCCACCATTGGATAGTCGAGTGGCCCTCTCTTAATGTATTTAAATCTAAGTTGAAGAATTATGATTTTGATAGTAGTCATATGCTAGTTTTATTTTGCTTTAAAACACGGCTTCCTTCTAAAGCAGGGTTTTTTTATTTTTTATTTTATCGTAGTAGTTACATTTGTATTAGTGATTTGTTAGTTAGGTAGTTAGACCAATTTAATTCAATATTGTTAGGTCCTGAAGGAAATACCGTGTCTAAACAAAGATATTACCTTTCACCTTACCTTTGTATATTGAAGATTTCACTCTGATTCTCTCAGAAGAGGCGGGGGAGGGGGGGGGGGGTACCCATGCGAAAAGGTCGGGGATGTTGTTGGTCGGAAAATTTGAATTAAACCCCTAGGGTACACCAATTTGGGCGTGGCTCGAGGTTTATTCGATACCACATTGAAACGGACAGGCAGCGATCTTTTCAATAATTTTTCGAGTGCAACCGTAGAAGATAGCTTGACGACTAAAACTAGTGGCGTCTCGTCCTCAAAACCCAAAAGTGAGACCAGAATCTGTGATTTACAGCCCTAAGGTAGCCTGCGTTGCAGACGCTAACTGCCGCGGGTTACTGCACTACACTACAGGGAAATTCCGTCATCCCCGACCTTTTCATACGGGAGCCCCCCCCCCCGCCGGGAATTTTCCATACAATACTGTCAGGCAAGAAGCCTGGAAAAAACAAAACGCAGTCGCTCGGCCTTTATCGCACCCTCATTATTACCTTGTGTAGGTCAGAAAATTTCTGATGTCTTTCCAGAGCTTCTTTGTTGGGAAACTGTCGTTTGCACAACAAGCAAGCCATGATACTCAAGTCGGTAAACTTGTCATTGATGTCATCTTCTGGATCAGAATCGTCTTCTCCATATTCTGCAGCAACTATGCCACTTTTAACCGCTTCTGAGATAAAACACAAACACATCAACTATTAGAAACCAAAGCTACAAAACAACAAAAAACCTCCCAAGTGGCCAAGCGCTCCGCGCGCGCAAGTTTCCCGCCAAAACGTGCCTCACAAGAGCTACGTCACGGTTTGTGAATCTCAAAAAGTTTAGTCTAAATCTTTCAAGTTCGTCGTTTGTAATCCGTAATTAATCTTCACCATCCTTAACCATCCTTGTTCCTTTATGGTTTATTATTATCTCTTCGGTGTTTTTCTAACTTAGTAGACTATTATTTTCAGGTTTCCTTCAATTTAAAGGTAATTTTGTACGCTGTCAAAATAACTCAAAATACCGTAACTGAGCTCATTTAAGATGAGCTCCTTCGTACGCAGCATGTGCATAGAGAATTGAACAACTGTTATCCACAAAAAGGGGGCAAGTTTCTAAAGAAACTGTGATGCTGCGTCGGTGGGAGTATTACAAGATAATTTGGTTTTATCAACTGGGTTGATAATAGGGAGTTTAAGAAGCTACTACGGCAACGTCGAGGACAACGTCGATTAAAAAATGAATGGGTTTGTAGTGCACACTGGGAAATTTCCAATACTTCTTTAGCATTTCTAGATATCAAAGTTCCTGTCGAAGGCAACGGTTTATGCACCAGTGTGCACTACAAACCCACAGATTCTCACAGCTATTTGTTGTATTCGTCTTCACATCCATCACACGTCAAGAATTCTATTCCTTATTCTCAGTTTCTTAGACTTCGTCGCCTTTGTAGTGAGGACTCTGATTTTTCCTTTAAATCAGAGGAAATGTGCAATTTTTTCAACAAACGTGGATATCCTGCCTCTGTTGTTCAAGCAGGCCATCATCGCGCCCAACAAATTGATCGGCAGTCAGCACTACAAACGTCTCAGAAGGAGAATAATAATAGAATTCCATTCACCCTCACATTTCACCCTCACAATCACGCAGTAAAATCCATCATTCTCAAAAACTTTAAATTACTTCAAAATGATCCCGATACTGGTAGAATCTTTTCGCAACCGCCATTAATTTCATTCAAACGCGACAAAAACATAGGTAACTTTTTTAGTTAGCAGTGCATTCAAAACGAGTGAACAACCTGGAACTTTTAAATGCGCACGCGCGCGATGTAAAACATGTCCTTTCATTTACAACGTTGAGAAATTGTCGGGACCAAAGCGATCCATTAAGATCACAGATCATTTTACCTGTACCTCAGCCAATGTCATCTACTGTATAACTTGCACTCTTTGCAAAAAGTTATATATCGGCGAAACAGGTAGACGACTAGGCGACCGTTTCCGAGAACACCTTCGCGACGTAGAGAAAGACGATAAAGACGCTTCTAAACCGGTTGCTAGACACTTTAATCTGCCGAATCATTCTAAGCAACATATGGCAGTCTGCGGCCTCTCCCTACATCAAGGAAGCACAGAAAGCCGCAAAACTCTTGAACAAAGATTTATTTTTCAAATCGGCACTCTTAATCCTCACGGTATCAACGAACGCTTTTCATTCAACTAATTCATTCTGTTGTTTTTCACGTTGTCAGGCACCAACCAATAGCGTAGCTCCATATTTCTGTTTAGTATAATTTCAGAGCTGAACAAAGAGTTTCCAGCAATCTGATTGGTCGAGCGGTTCCTTATATGACGCTATATAAACCGCCTGTACAGTCCAGGATATTTGAAAGGATGAAGAATTTTCACAATGACTGCTCTCTTTGGACCGAAAATCCTTTCAAGAACTCGTATTCAAGGCAGTTAAGAATCGTAAACGCAGTGGTTACGTTGATTGCCAGCGGGTCAGATCGATTGACCGAAATCCGTTTTTCTCCAAACTAAAGCTACTCATTTTGAAACAATGATAACAACTGCAGATGAAGTCAACAGCGATAAAACAAAGGTACCGGGAGAATGTATTTTTCGTAGTGTTTTGCTTGATTGTTTTACTGCCAAACTCGATGAGTAAACTGATTCACAATCAATGTAAGCTTACATGTAAGCTTCTTGTACTGTTAAGACAAAATAGATGCATACGTGTATGCAAATGAACAATTGGGTCCCTCTTTTTATGTTTTAGTCCGTTATTCTCTGTTGTTCAGCTCTTAAATTATACTAAAACAATTATTCGCCTCAGGCTCGGTGAATATTGTCGAATAATCCCCTCGACTTCGTCTCGGGGATTATTCGACAATATTCACCTCGCCTTCGGCGAATAATTGTTAAATATAAACCACACACAACCCACAATTCCTTGATTCGCTCCGACGAAGGGCTAACGCTCGAAACGTCAGCTTCCGAATCTCTTTACGGTGGACAATTCACATTGTTGTTATCCACATAGTTTATCGGTTTGTAATTTGGTTAGCTACTGCTTGTTCTATAATGTTTTCTTTCAAAAGTCTTCCACATTTTTGTTTCAAACTTTCACAAACTTCGAGATACAAAACCGTAAGTAACATAGGCCTTTCGTCTGCGTTTGACCAGTGAACACACTACCAAGATAAACAAACAAGCTTTACCTGTTGTAATGGTTTCTTTGATCATGGTCAAGGCTGCGAGTGGACTGGACGCCGCCACTTCATCCCTAACTTCCGCTGCCATACCAGCTGCGATACTCTTGGCAATATTCAGTGACGATGAAAGTTTAGGAGGGACTCCAAAGGGCTGCAATTAACATACGTATTGGAGATAATAAACAGTATCACCACATGCTTACCATTCTTCAGTACATGTACTTCTTCATTGTTCTTGTTGCTAAGCGCGCATCTAAGCATGTAAATTTATTGTACCTCTCAGTTGTTACGTCAATCTCGTCCCTAGAGGCCGCGCTCCTTTTGGTCAGCACCAAGAATCGCGACCCTCTGGGGCGGTCCAACACCGGAAGTCCGCGATTCACGGACTTTCAGTGAAATCTGACGAATCTGATTGGCTGAGAATACGAAACGAACACTCTGCGCATGCTCAGAATATCGGAGCCGGCCAGAGGTCGCGATTCTTGGTGCTAAACCAAAAGGACCGCAGCCTCTGGGGACGACAATGTTCTTACGTGCGCTGTGAAACTGTCAGACTCGCTAAAACTTTGAGGTTTTCTTTCTTTTCACTTAAACGTCAAAATCTAAGAAGCATAGTATAAACATAATTGAACCGCTCTACCACAGACACCTAAGACAGAATTAACGGACCATTGTCGGGAAGCTTCAGCAATGGTCAACAGAATACACTTAATTACTGGTCCCTAAAGAAAAAAAATAGTTTCGAATTGCCGAGAATCTCGATTTTAGCCATTGCGACCCGACCATAAATCAACCAGTAAGAGCACGCGTTAGATTCAACTGAACTCCAGCTATATAACAATGATGATTGATCACTGGTCGGTAAGGAACACTGACTGTTATGAAGAGGTGGGTGAAGGGAAGGGGAGGGGAGGGAGAGGAACGTAGGGCGAGGGAGAACATTCCCGTCGTTCTCTCATCGTTATCTTACCACTTTAAACACTTCATCAAAGTCAGATTTGGTTTCCTCTGTTTTTGTTGCAGCAGCCACAGCAGCAATTCCTTTCTTGCTATCGTCAAGTTGTGTCTTTGCAGCATTCACAGACTTCGCCCACCTTTCCATGTCCTTTGCAATCTACAAAAATATAAAATACATGATCAAGATTAACCTTTATAAATTCCTCCAGTTCCAAATAACATCCCAACAACGTGGAAGAAGCATGGAAGCTCGTGTCAAGAGCAATACAGAAGCATTTCAAGATTCACACAAAAGAGAAATAACGGCAAAACTATACTAACGTAATCACATAAGAAGGACGCTATGACATTATGTCTGCAGTGTGAACATGTTGACATAAAAACACTTTAGCAACATAATAGTCAAGTAATAATTTGTGAAGTACAACATTCTTTCAGACAAGCCGCTGTTTTCGTACAAGAGACAGACATCTCTCTTTTTAGACTCCACAAAGTAGGACAGATCCAACTCCAGGCATATCAGCGGTTTCTTGTTACCCATCTAGTTAACTCTGTCTTACGTGTAGGATATCATAAGCACATGGATAAAATCAGACGAGATATCTGTCGAAAGCTGTAACTGCGCCGCTTTCAGATAACCCGTTTGGGGCTTTCAGTTGTAACAAGAACACCAGAATACCTGTACGTCTCTTTGTGTCTTCCATACAAACGTAGATCATAGAACAGGCAAGCTTTCACAATAGGGGAATCCTTGTTTACAATATTTGCCTCATTAGCATAAGCAATTCTGTTTTTGACGGAGTTACAAATAAATCAGTTCTGAATATTGAAAGGTCATAGTACGATGATAAACTCTGCCAATGAATATGAGCCTGATGTATTGAATACTTTTTGTGCAACACGGGTTTAAAAACTCAAAATTTAACAAAGAATGTATGAGCTCATTAGCGCTTTTGTCACCCAGAAATTTTGTAGTTTTTGAAAGACAATTTCTCCCTGAATATTACACCCAAAGGGCTAAAAATGCCACCATGTACTAAGTTTCACTAGCTCTTTAGATGCTTGAAGTCAATTCCTATCTAACATGTTGCCTTCTGTACGCAAAGCCGTATGTAAATGAGCAAAAATGTAAACAATGACGTCAGCATGAATCCGCCTTGTGTCACACGTGCTGTATCTAGTAGAAAAAAGCTAATAAGTTATACATACAAAGTAGCTCACCTTTTTTGCTTGCAACGACTTGGCCTTTTTTTGTTTTTCTGCAATAACAACAGTGACCAGAATTAAATTTCTCCATACTGTTTTATATATTTTGCATAATTTTCTCTGGGAGAATTTGGGGAACACAAAGGCCTGGCATCCGTCATTCACATTTTAGTTTGAAACTGAGGAGGTTTGAAATAAGTCGGTCAGCATTAAATATGAAAAGAACAATTAATAATTAACAATTATTCCATGAGCGCACGTTGGATATGAGATGATTGATAGCCAACGAGGCGTGTAGCGCCGAGTTGGCTATAATCATCTCATATCCAACAAGCGCGAGTGGAATAATTGTTTTATTAAAAACGCCCTCAAAATATAGAAAACTAGACTACAATTGAAATAAAAAGGCCCAAAAAATCATGCATGCGCACGCCATTTTTGTAGATCATGGTATAATGGCTCATATACCATGATGGCTAAGCCAATGAAAACTCTCGAATTGCATTATCCAATGATCCAGTTTTTAATAATAGTTAATACAAAATTAAGGGAAGGAAGGGCCAGATGTGAGGACGATTGTGATAAAAATATCATACTGTAGCACTTTATTGTAACATAGTTTACTGTCATCTGATTATGTTAACCTTTCAATAGACCATTTTATAGTTGTCTGCTCGGTGACCTGACCTTTGAATGGCAGTGAGGCTGGTGTTGACCTTGCTTCAATACAGACCTCTCTGCTTTTGTCATGTAAATGCACCTAGTTAGCATTAGAACAACTTGATTTACACAGCAAAAGCCGTGAGGTTCTTATCAAAACAAGGTCACCTCCAGCCTCGCTGCCATTCAAAGGCCAGGTCACTGAGCAAACAACTGTAAAATGGAGTATACAGTTGTGAAATATATGGTGTTTCATATATTCACTTAAATTTAAAATGGTTTATTATTCAAATGGAGTTCAAATAAACGGGGATGATTTCAGCCAAGGGAAACAAGGTTGAAATGGCTGGAAGTTTGAATTAACCAAGTTAGAAATAGCTGATAGGAAATGACTGAAAAAATGGGTACATCCAAGGGAAATAGATTCAAGTTCAAAATTATGAGTTCAAAATAACGGAGCTCAACCTAGCGGGGTCAAACTGTATTAAATTTTTTATGTGATCATTTCACGTTAAATGTTTGGCAACATTTCTAAACTTTCGAAAGCCATTTTTCGATGGATTTACAGCAGGATTTCAAGGACTTTCCTAGTATTCTTTCATAAAACTCAATCACTTGTCAACACGGCACTAACGTAGGTGTTTTCATGGCTATTACCTTTGGCTGTCGTTGCTTCACTGTTTGCAGTATTTTCTGTGGTTGCTGAACTAGAAGCAGATGCAGCAATACTCCTTAAAAAGAGAAAAGTAAAAAATTAATACACAACATGGGATTTGATTGGCCAAAATAACATCTAACGAACTGCAAAACACTTCTCTTTCAGCATGATTTCACTGGGTACAAGATGACAAGTCTTAGCTGTTTGAGCAATACCATGGAGAATTGATGGCCATTGCAAAATTCCAGAGAATACCCCAAGAATATCAATGATTTCAATATTTCATTTTTTGTTTGGTATTCCAGAAACAGCATAAGTTATTGTTAAAAGAGTTCTCAACTCCTTCATCACTGGGTGGAGTCCACATGGTGTCAGAAGAAAAGGATGTGGAATGAGCGTGATCATAATCTGTTTCCTGTGAGACTGGGGAGAGATGCTGAACATATTTCTTGATGACCCGATTGCTCGCAACACTAGAGTATCAACAGTGCACTGCATTATAACCCCCCTCCAATATCAGATCAGCTACATGTATTCAATGTAAAAGGGAGTATGATGTACAATGTAGAAGATGGAAGGCAGATAATTGTTTTTCAAGAATTCACACAAAGCTCAAGCTAAATGGCCAAAGCTTGTCTTAAACTTGGTCAATTGCACTCTGTAATTGGAAAAAATTCATTTTGATATGATGAACAAATTTCTAGAGTTTCTGTAAGAAAAATGCAGCCCATAACTTTGAAATTAAGGACTGTATGGATTGTACGGGGTACGGACAGAGAAGACGAGGTTAGTAAGATATTATATCTCAACTGTGTGTCAACTGTGTGTCTGCTGGATTTGGGAACAATTTCTACTCACGTGGACTGGCTCGACAAAAGTGAAACAAGTCATTTTGAAATCGTTGTTAAAAGTGAACCTTAAGTTATTAGCAGGGTTTGATACACAATTTTAGAAGTAAAAGAAAGTTTTAAACTTTTACTAGCTATAAAAGTCAAGAACGCTTGGCGATAAATCACGAAACATTTTGGCAACAAAAGCAGCTTTAAATTTCAGCAGGCTGTACAGTAGAATAAAGCCTGCTAAATTGACCAATCTCAGTATGCGTACTAACTGAGAGATATAATAATGCATTACATATATTGGATGCATTGGTGGAAAATTGTGATCTGTCTGATTACCTATTGACAGTATTGATGTTTATGGCAAAATTGTATGTCAATGATGAACCTACCCATCAGCTGCTACTGGGACATACTGCTGTGTGTCAGCATTCCAGTAAAGATACTGGCCTGTGGTACTGTTGTAGTAATACTGCAAGAACAGAGCAAGTCAGAACGAAATACATTCATCCGGGAATTATTACTCCAAATGAGAGGGAAAAAGGCTCTTACTAAAATGTAGCAACACAGTGTGGAGTAAATTAAAAGAAGGCCGCCACAGTAGACAATAAGTTAATATTAAAAGCATGCTTTACAAGTGCTTTTTTTTCCTTCTATATGTTCCTGAAAACTATGAAGCACTGCTCTGAAAACATTGCTTCCATCTTAGCTGTTAAGCAGTACCATTTGACCTAGTTTTTTTTTTAACCAAACACGGTGACGGAAACTTTGTTGTGGATGGGAAAAATAACATTTAACTCATTTTCACATGCCAGTTATACAATAATCAGGGCAGTTGATTTAACAAAAGCCAAGATTACCTGAGTATTTGCATCGTAATACAACCCAGTAGTTGAATTGTAGTAGTAGCCTGTTGTAGGATCGTAAACATAGTTTGCAAAGGACTGTGGCTGTTGTGCTTGAGTGGAAATCTGCTGGGTCTGTGAGGGTTGTTGCTGAGACTGTGCGGTGCCGGCTAAAACGATTGAAAAAGTCTCCATGATCATTCATGCCTTGAAGCAGCACTATCACAACAACCATCTACATGTACATGTATCTTTGTATGCTCAATACATCCCCTCTCTAAAGACAGCTAATGATAATTATCATTTGGCCCAAAAATTCTCTGGCAAATTTACTCCAATCCAGAAACTCAGAGAGGTCAGATGACTCATCGTTGCTGGCAATCTGGTTTCTGTTCCATGAAGCAACTACGTGTTTGCTTTCCCTCAATGGTTCATTGGAGAGCAACTGTGGCCCCAGCAGGGTGCTTGGGTTGAGGCAATGTAAGTGAAATGTCCTAACTTGAACCAACAATGAGTCTGAATGGTTTGCTCAAATTATATTTTATTCCACACAGTCAAAAATACCAGAAGTCTGTGTTTGAGACTAGTAGACCGACCATCAAGAAATAATCTCCAGTTTCTATTAAATGGCAACCAGTGACTAGAAGTAGTTCTACTCCTCCCAGGATGAGATGCCAGTCCATGACAGGGTTACACCCCCCCCCCCCCCCACTGTTAATTCACTGTACCCATTTATACACTTGGGTGGAGAAAGGCACTATGAGAGCAAAGCATTTTGCCCAAGAACACAACACTATGCAAGGCCTCGCCCAAACTAGGACTGCACAGAAATTTTGTAATGAATTAAAAAAAATAAAATTACCTTGGGCTTGTTCAGTCGCAGTTCCTGTAACTAATGGAAATAAAGCAAGTGAAGAAATATAAATGTCTTTGGAATGTTTCTATATTTTACAATGTCAGCATTCAGAATACTTCTTCTTGATACTGTTCCCAATTTCTTAAAGACTGACGTAAAAGCGGGGAAATAAATAACATCTCTAAGCCAACCAGGGCCTTGCTTGTTCAGAAGCTAATAAAACATAAACTTGGCCCAATAGTAGCTGCCTTCTTTACAGCTAATATAATTGTTTTGTTGCACTTTGAGATTAAACAAAATTAACTGTGAATATATTTTGTGGTTGAGAATTAGGTAAATTACATGTATGTAGTTTGGAATGGATAATCTAGTGTCTGAATCAACAAGGAAATATTAAGGAAAGGAATATTAGTGAAAAAGAAATACCGTATTTACTCGTGTATAAGTCGAACTCGTGTATAAGTCGACCCCCAATTTCAAGGTCAAAAATCGGATTTTTCATCATTTCTGGTTAAAGAAGTAAAATTCAGACCGATAGAAATTTCCCAAAAAGTTAATCTTTTATTCCTAAGAATGTATTGAAAACACGGTGAATTAAAAAAGTGAAGTTTATTAGGACTTGTTTATATCATTGCGATTTAAGTACACACAAGCACTTTGATTTACTAGAGAAGTATTTTACGATATTTGTAAGTAAACCAAATTGCATTTAACTAACCTTTAACTCAATGTTGAGTTTGAAAAGAGATTTAGAATAGCAAAGGAACGCCAAAGAGCTTCGAAAGATCACTCGATAAAAACACCACCATCTTGGTAAACCAAACTACGAATTTGAGGAGTACTGGTAACTAAGGTAACTCCACGTGCTTTCCGTTTTGCCAGGTCACTAAGCTACTACGCTTGGTGAAAGAAACGAAAGTTCAGCACTGTAAACAGCAGCAAAACTCTAAGAAAAATGTCTGCTCTACAGATTAAAAGACACAATAGAAATCAACTCCAGTAGGTTTGTGTTTAAACCACTTCACATTTATTCACACTTTTTTTGTTGAAGAAAAATGCGCCAAAAACTGACAAAACTCGAACACAATTAGAACTGGTTTTGTAGACTCGTTTTTCCTAATGCACTTCAGGCAATTGTTATGCTAATTTCTTGGATTGCTTGGTCAGGTCTTTGTGTATGACTTGTGTATAAGTCGAGGGCGATTTTTTGGGCTGATTTTTTGGTCATAAAAGGTCGACTTATACACGAGTAAATATGGTAGGAACTAAATTACTTTGAAATGGAAAACACCCTTAACAGATTCTACGGTCCAAAATGTTAATTAAAAAAGGAAGTTAATTTGTATCAACGAATGCTATGGGGCCGGCATAATAAAGTCCATCTTTCTTCAGAGTCGAATGTTCTTTACAGCAGATACCAGAAATCTGCTGCTTGCTGATGCCATGTTCGATTTAGTTTGCAAACACCTGGGACTAGAGAAAAAAGCTTGATAAACTACTGGCCCCAGTTGTTCGAAGGCTGGATAACGCTATCCACTGGATAAATCATTATCCACTCCATAAATGCTAACAAAACAAACCAAGCAACCCACTGGATAGCAATTTATCCAGCGGATAGCGTTATTCACCTTTCCAACAACCCGGCCAGGTCTAGTGTTGTTATTTCCAGTTTTTTTTTCCAACAATAACTGTATATTACGAACTGCAAGTAAGTTCATTCCCTGTCAAAACATTTATTCATTTATAAAAATTTACTTTCTCATTCAGTACCTGTGGTAGACTGGATGGTGGGCTGTTGTTGATAATGGTAAAGGAAAAAGAAAACAAAAAGAAGTAATCAGCAATTTCAAATTAAAATTGGCAAATGGCAATATCTTGACAAAAAAGAAAAATGTGCTGATTCTGAATTCTATTTTTAACACTTTAGTCAGATTAGGATAGTAATGAGAAGGATTTTTTATTCTAGGCAACAATCTATTTCATTAAATGATGCTAAACTTTTTTTTATTTCACTAGTTGAAAGAAGGTCTCAACTTCTGGTCCTTGAGTGAAATAATTAGTGATAAGTGGTTTTCGTTTTACTAAATTTCCGTGGTGGCTTCTGTCTTAGAAACTTTTGTTGTCACACAGACTTCACGTGGTGTGGTCTTAAATATTTTGAATTAAAGATGCTTAGGCACAGAGGAGCGACTTTTCTCCCATTAAAATGGTTGCCTCAAATGCTTTCAACCACCCAAAAAAGCTTTTCCCTTGTTTGTTTTTTCTTTTACTGTAGTTGGGCACACCAACTGCTGAAAAAAAGGTGGAGCTGTTACCTGTTGCTGATAGACGGTGGTTGCTGTGTCATAAGTTTGCTGTTGAGTGGCGTAACTCTCAGCTGTTACAGTGCCCATGGAGCTAGCAGCCTGCGCTTGAGCCATGGCATTAGCTGCAGCAGCACTGGAGGAGGCTTGAGGCTGGGATGTAGTGGCTGTCTGTGACCACTGTGCTTGCTCAATGGCAGCTGTGGCTGCTGAAGCACTGTTAAGATAATGTAAAAGACATGTTATATAATCCACTTATTGTTCAAATTGGGTTGAAGGTGGCTGTTGTTAAGTGTGTTGACTGACAGATGACTTGTAATGGACTACTGTTCCATGTAAAACTGGATCAAGTTTGCATTTGAACCAAGTGGCATATTGAGCTGGCACTTATCTGCGGTTTCAGTAGCATGAAGTGACCAGGAGTACTATTACTACTCCCCCATGGATGAGATGCTAGTCCATTGCAGGGTCACCTCCAGCATTAAAATTGCTGGTACCCATTTATACACCTGGGTAGAGTAAAGCACTGGAAGAGTAAGATAACTTGCCCAACAACACAAAATGATGGCAACCAGGCAGGGTTGAATGCTTTAGTCCAGGGCACTTACTGATCGAAGCACACCACAGTAAGAACCAGCAGTGATTTCGTAACTCAAAACAGACTGTTTCTTACTTACCTGGTTTGTTTTGGTGGGTTGTCATGCTTGGCATAAGATGCTGTAACAACTCTGTCACCGATGGAAAAGAACGGATGCATATTGGAGATGATTTCTAACAACTGACTAGCTTCCTGTAAACAGAGAAAATACAATCCTACATTAACTATTAATGAATTAATTAAAAAAGACTTTCTTTTATAAAAAAAAAAAACATTGGCTTCACCTCAGTACAACTAAGTTAAACTTACTGGTTATACATGCATTTCATATTTATTTAGACTGAGAGATCCCAACATCACATTTTGTTAAATAATTTAAATTTTGTAGAGCTGCATATAATATTATACATCAAACCTCTAAACAAACAAACAGAAACACGAGGTTACCCCAACAGAACCAAGTTCCACGAAACAAAATCCTCTGGATGTGTTGGTCAGTTTATCTCTTATCAGACGAACATCATAAATTGGAAGGGCTGTTATTTCCACAAGGGCTTTTCGTATCTAAAATGAAACAAGCAACAATACAGTCATTATCATTATGAGACTAGTATGACATCCTTTTCTCGCTAAAGCTGTCTGTGAATAAATCTCACCCCACTACACTAATTTATTACAATCATACATAATAGCTGATGTATATCCTTACAATGTACAATCTTTTTACATCTCACAAGCATTCAATCAATATCTTTATCTTACCGCTTCATCATGGGTGATGGTATCCAGACCCTTCAGAATCAACACTAAAACATGAAAAAAGACAATTATTATTTAATATCAAATTTCATAAACCATAAGATTACTTCATTCATCATTCTTTCTTTCTTATCCTGCTTTCTGTAGCATGAAGGAACTAGGATTATAACATAGCGTGCCCATCTAATTCCTATCGAGCCATCATGGCAAAAATCTTTATTTTCACACAGCCATGCTCAATAAAATCACATGTGCAGTTTCAGTTTATGTAAAATATCGTCGAGTCTAGCAGCAAGTTCCTTTTGCTAAAGTTTTGGCAACGTGAATATCATTCTTAACTATCCAAACCCTACTTCAAGCCTTTGACTTTTGTCAAGCTAAGGTGTTTACTAAAACACGAGTATTTCCGTCAAGTATTTTGACTTTGTTTGTCTACATTTTCATTAATTCGAAGACATGAATTTTTAATTGGTAATTTTAGGAACCAGATGAAGCGTTTTCATTCAACTGTTGCTCAACTGATTGATTTTTTTCAGGCTTCTTCTTTCCAAATTCTTAAATTGGAAAATTAACTGCGACGATCATTCTTCACTTCATCTACTACCGCAGTTCAAACATATGAATTATTTCATATATAATTCTCATCATTCACTCCTCACGGGAGATATGAACTCAATAAATTGACCTTGCTCCCAATGTGTGGCTTCATAGCTCAGTTGGTAGAGCATCGCACCGGTATCGCGGAGGTCACGGGTTCGAATCCCGTTGAAGCCCTGATTTTTTTCAGGCTTCTTCTTTCCAATTGCTTAAATTGGAAAATTAACTGCGACGATCATTCTTCACTTCATCTACTACCGCAGTTCAAACATATGAATTATTTCATATATAATTCTCATGATTGCTGTGTGTTTTTAACTAGGCAACAGGATCCCTAAGTTTTCCTTCACTGTGAATGGTGAGAACTTTGCAGTCAATCACAAATAAAACATGTTTTAGTGCCCGAGTTGTTGTCGTTATGTTATAAAAGAATTGATTCACGCTTTTAGCTGTGCGTATATTGAGTTATGGATGCACTTGGGAAGTTTGGCGAGTACTCAAGAAGTAGAGTTGCTCTCAGCTGCACCTCAAGCAACTCTTATTTCTACTCCCCCCGGATGGGATGCTACAGATGTAGTCCATTGCAGGGTTAACCCCAGCATTAAATTTACCAATACCCATTTGTCCCCCTGGGTGGAGAGAGGCACTGTGAGAGTAAAGTGTCTTGCCCAAGAACACAACACAATGCCCTTGGGTGGGGCTTGAACCCAGACCACTCAATCTGGAGTCGAGCACACTAACCATGAGGCCACTGTGCCTCCACAAAATTTCATAATGAATGCAAACTGTTCAAATTCCTCTTATTCTTACCCTTAGCTATTTCTTATGACGCGATGCTTAGGCAAATATCAGAGGGTATTAAGATCAACAATGTACATGTAGATGAAGATTCATTGATGAACTCTAAAAACGAATGGAACTATTTCCAGATTCCACGTGCTGTAATTACCTAAGGCCGCGTTGCCCCGCCGAGATGAGATATCTCGTGAGGAGTTATATGAAGTCTGAAGAAGCATGAACCTTTTTAATGTCTCTTACATGAATGATAGACTTATTTTTAATGGAGGACGACTGAAGAGGATCGTTGATCGAAATATATAATAATCGTTGATCGAAATATATAATAATATAATAATAATATTATATATTTCGATTATATATTTCGATCGCGGGAGTCCGACAATTATTGTCGGACTCCCGCGAGTTTTAAAGGTTTTAAAGACTTTATTTTCCTAGTAATAACGATTTTACAGTTTAAATAAGTTAGCTAAGTGCGTCGAGCGTGTACAAAAGACGTGATGTCTAATTACTCTCGGAATCTACAATTTATAGATATATATATGTAATGTACTGTGTGATATGCATAATATTATACAAACTTGACAGAAAGTACATAAAAAAAATAACTGATACTATATCTTAATAATTTTAACTACACTTTATTTTGTGTGTTTCGATCACATTGTTGTGACCAAGTAAAGTTACCGGAAGATGGAAAGACTCGACATACAGTATATATATCTTATTAGACGTTTTGGTGTGTAGTATCGCTGTATATTTTTACGAGTTGTGCGGTATTTTGACGAGCCCGTAGGGCGAGTCAAAATACAAACAACGAGTAAAAATATACAGCGATACTACACACCAAAACGTCTAATAAGAGATTTATTATCCAACAATTTCTTTTCCCAAAATTCTGACTTGCCAAGGTTTTGAACTTCACGCGGCCGGGAGGAATGAGATGAGTACAAATATCGTGTGATATTTGTACTCTACGAAGCAGAGTTGGATAATAAATTAAGTCATTGCACACGTTTTGGCTTCTGGAAAGTAACAAGTCCTGAAAATAGCACCACTGGAGTAGCAACAAGATAAGGGTACTGAAGTGGAATCCAACAGAAACAAAACCAGGATGCATTACCTTTACAGGGGTTATTTGAAACGTCTTTATCCTCTCCTCCATCTAAACAAATGCAGTTTGGGTTAAATTAATCAAGGTTAGACCACATAACTTATCATTGGGCTTAACGCCTGAAGTGTCAATTAGCACTGTAAACTTTTGTTATCAATTGTTCTGTCATGACAGGGAGAAGTGTCTAATGGTAAATAAAAGACTTTGAGGAGGTGAGATTGGCATCTTTTCTGGGAGCTGGAGTCTTTCTTAGCCTTGCAAGAGAAATCAAGAAGGCATGCATGCAGCTAACATTTCAAGATGGGAAGGCTCAAGAAATTTGGCTGATATCCAAGACATAATATGTTTTAGACCATCGTGGAGCAAAATAGGTTACCACTACAGTGTAGGTCATGTTGACCAAGTGCGAGGGGTTTCAAAGGCCAGGTCACTGAGCAGACAATGTGTAAAATACAGTAGGATCCCAGTAACCAAAAACAGTTCGAGTTAGTGGGGGTTTGAGTTATCGGGGTTGATTCAATATCCAACTTGCCATGTTAATAACTGATAGTTAATTGATTTTTCAGCACTTCAGTATACAATACAGTACAGTGCAGATACATGTAGATAACTTCTCTCGTCAGAAACCACACTGTAGAACTGTTTTTCTCTTTGTGAAAGTTAAAGGCATTGCATCGGGTATGACTCATAAGATCAGGAAAAGAGTCAAGTGACTGTGAAACAGTCAAATATGTGGTCAGTTGCACTAGACAAAATCAGATTGGGACTTAGTTCAAGTAAGCGGAAAGGTTCGAGTTATCCAAGTTTGAGTTACCGGGGTTCTGCTGTAGTCTATTGTATCATATGTGCACAAGGATTAAAATTACATTACAACTAATTAAAAACCTTTCAGAGTTAAGCTGCTCATGATGACAATGTCTCACTGACCTGCAGTTTCTTTGGGAGCTCCACACTTGAAGCAAGTAAGGCGTCTCTTGGAGGAAAAGTTTTGGCCCCCACACTGAAACATAATTAATTTTATGAGTGTATGCAAACAGTAAATCAATGCACAAACATTTATGTGTATATTACAGTACAGGTCGAAGATATTGGGCCCAAAATGGGCGTGTAAAACACGCCTGCGTGTCAAACACGCACACGTCTGCGTCTTTGACACACGCATGAAATACGCGCACAAACCAAAGTCATTAGTATTTATGAGTTCGCCTATTGTTCGCCTATTGTAGTTATTTTATTGTTAGCTTTAAAGTGCCTATAACCCCAGAATTTTGGGGGGGCTAGCATGAAACTTAGACAAACACACAAAAATAATTTGCCAAAATTTTCGGTTTGTGATATTTTGAAGGGCTTTAACCCATTGACTCCTGTGCCGGCCGTAACCGGCCGTGCGAAAACCCACCCCCGATTTCCTGTGCCGGCCGTAACCGGCCGTAAAAAAGCATGTGAGGACAAATGCCTGTCCTACCCTCCCTGAAGACATTTTGGTTCTCCTATTGTACTATTGTTGTTAAGGACAAATAAACCAATGAAAATGGACTTTCTGAGCATATTTTTAGAGGACTTTAGGGGTCCTAGAAAGACGGGTTTTTGTCTTAAAATCACGCGCTCGAAAAGTGCAGGTAATCATGACGTGTTACGGGCCAAATCTACAAACTTCCAGGGTCTTGTTTTCATTCCTAAAACGGAGAAATTACTCCTTTGGCACTTAAAATGGAAAGAAAAAACATAAATTGATGTTTAGGTGGCCTTAGAATGGAAGATCAAGGTGAATGGAACCCTCAGACCTTTCTGGTGAATAATTTTTCCTTCCTTCAACCGCGGCGAAAACAAGACGATCGGGTGCGTTTTCAAGTGAGTTTTGAATACAGATCGCGGATTTAAAGCAGCTGCCTCGACTTTAGAAAACAAAAATGGTAATGTGCAGTATTAGTTCGAAGTTGAATTCAGCTTTTAGCACGATAGGCAAAGCCACGGCCGATAAAATAACTGCAAAACTTGTAGAGAAAAACTCACTCTTTCGCTTTTGCGTGAAAATTAATTTGAACATGTGGTCATGCCGCGAAGCACGTCTCTAAAATTTTGAACATTTTCGTGCTTTTAGATAAATTTTTTTGCCTCATCTTGAATGAAAATTTATTGTTATCGAACTTCCTGTCACGTTTCTTTCATTTGGTTGCCTATATTTGGGAATTTTAGGTTTTAAAAGTGAACAGTATTTTTGAACGCTGGAATTCTGCATATTTAATTTACGGCGACCCCTCGTGGTTTGTTTGTTTAGTGTATTCGCTTCTCTCAAATATATTTTATTGAGTCGTGTTCAGCTTCTACAGAACACCTGAGGATAGAACTAAGTTGGCACTAAATTTACACAGTTGGAAAACAATTTATCTCAAAATAATTGCCTTGTTTTTGTCGTCTTATTGATGTACATTTTTCAACTTTCTTTCGCGGCGCTGTATTATTTCGTCGGGCGGCAAAAAATTATCCGATTTCTTCTTTTTGAATTGGTTTTACGTGTGTTTTTCGCCTTTTATTTTCTGGTATTTTCTTAAATGTTCTCCGTTATAGTAAAAGAATGGAAATTCTGTTGTATTTGGTAAACATTTAACTCATTTTTGCGTATTCAATTTTCTCGCCGTTTTGTCACGCGGCGAAGAAAAAAATATAATTTCTTGTTTTCTTACAAGTTATACGCATCAAGTTGAGTTCTTTTTGTCGATATTTTTTACTATTTTGGCAGTTCATTTATTGAACTTTAAATAAACGAAGTCTTGAAACCTGATCTTGTGTCTGTGGTTACTGCGCATATGGTTTATTTTTGTGCTTTCACTCGCTCTGACATATTTCCAAAAAACGCCAGGAAATTAGGGGTGGCTCGCGGACAGTTTGATGCAGGAGTCAATGGGTTAAAAATTAACAGAAAGTAGTTGAAATTTGATATCTTTTGTGTTATGACCGAGCTGGTGAGGGGTCTGGGTATATTCCTGGGTTGACGTCACATATTCATTTACATAGCATTAACTCTTTATAAACATGCATGCAAAACAGTCTGTGACGTCAACCCAGTAATAGACCCAGGCTCCTCGCCAGCTCGGTCATGTATCAAATTTCAGCTACTTTATGTTAATTTTTAAAGCCCTTAAAAATATCACAAACTGAAAATTTTGGCAATATCTTTTTGTGGGTTTGTCTAAGTTTCATCTTCGCCAAAAAAAATTCTGGGGTTATAGGCACTTTAATAGCTGTTTGTCATGTTTTGCCAGACACAGCATCGATGGTCTCTAATTCAAGCTGAATTACATTATGTTGTATGCTTACGCTGTCAAGAACCAAGGATAAAAACTCCAAACTCACACATGACGTGTCGCGCGTCTTGATTAAAGCAACATGGCAACAATTTGCTCGCCCAATATTTACGTCGGACGCGTTAAAATATTTACCCTTTCCCGTTTTAAGCACTTTCTTATGCTTTGTTGAACCAGAGATATGAAAAGTCAAAACTTCTTGTCGCGAAATCATCAAAAGAATCAGTTACTATTATTGTCAGACAAGTCGACGAGAGTCGCATGTCTTTGTAAAAATGAGAGAGATGTAATCTGCTCGCAAAAACCCGTCTTGTTTGGCACATCGTCACACAAGTCAACACGCGTCACATGTCTTTGTAAAAATGAGAGAGATGTAATCCGCTCGCCAAAACCCTTTTTGTCTGGTGCGTTAAAAAATAATTTTATTTCCAATAAGAGCTTAAACAACGGAACATTTTCCCATTTCAAGCGCTTTCTTACGCCTTATAAAACCAGAGATATGAAAATTCAAAACTTCTTGTCGTGAAATTGTCAAAACAATGGTTTACTATTATTGTCACACAAGTCCACACGAGTCGCATGTCTTTGTAAAAATGAGAGAAATGTAATCCGCTCGCCAAAACCCATTTTGTCTGGTGCGTTAAAAATAATTTTATTTCCAATAAGAGCTTAAACAACAGAACATTTTCCCGTTTCAAGCGCTTTCTTACGCCTTATAAGACAAGAGATATGTAAATTCAAAACTTCCCGTCGCAAAATCGTCAAAAGAATTGGCTATCACATATGACGCGTCGCTTGTCATTATTGACATAACATACATACAATTCGCTCGCGAAAACTCGTCTTGTCTAACACGTCAAAATGAATTTCATTTAAAAAAAGAGCTTAAACAATGGAACATTTTCCCGTTTCAAGAGCTTTCTTGCACCTTATGAAACCAGTGATACGAAAATTTAAAACTTCCCGTCACGAAATCGGCAAAAGAATCTGTTATCACACATGACCCGTCGCTTCAAGCGCTCTCTTACGCCTTGTAGAACCAGAGATATGAAAATTCAAAACTTCCCATCGAGAAATCATCAAAAGAATCTGTTATCACACATGACGCATCGCCTGTCTGACTTTTCATACAACGCTCGCAAAAATTTGTTATGTCTGTCTCGTCAATATAGATTTCGTTCTAATAAAAGCTAAACAAAGAAACATTTCCCATTTAAAGCACTTTCTTACGCCTTACAGAATAAGAGATAAGAATCAGTTTCTTTTCTCAAACTTTACGTCACGAAATCGTGACAACAACAAATTTTGCATCGCATGTTGAAAACAACATAATTCAAGTTAGCTTGCAAGCACTGTTCATGTCTGGCGCGTCAAAATAAATTTCATTACAAATTAAAACTCCAACAACAACGCGTTTTCCCGTTCTAAGCACTTGCTTATGACTTGTAGAACCAGATAATGAAAATTCAAACTTGTTTTTCATACTTCAGGGATATGATTGTAGAGCCCGATCGAAAAACACGGCAAAGGAAAAACGTATCGGCTGTTGCTTTGTCAGCAGAGATATCCTTTTAGCGGCGTTTGTGGGAATTGTCTTTTGTTTTGTTTTCTGTTATAAAGAAGAATGCCACACAAAGCACAGTTATGAGAGTTAATAACAAAAGGAAACACGCACATGAAATGCGCGCAAATGTGCGTAAACGCGCATTGTTGCACGCGTTTTTTGACACACGTTTGCGCGAAAATGGTGCGTGCGTTTTGCGTGTACGTAGGCCACTTATCTCTGACCTGTACTGTACAAGCAAAACTGCAAAAAAAAGCATCTTTTTTCATGTACATGATACAACCATTCTAGTACATGTATTTAATCTCACCTTACTGCAAGTCCAGTCCTTGTCTGTTAAACTTGTATTTTTTGGTCGACTGTAATCAGCACAGACTCTGTGTCCACGCACATGATAACGACCCTAAAAATGTCAAAAAGGAGTATTTTTACAATCCAAAATTTCTAATCACAGATACCGTCAAGACCTGAAGTGCAGATATTCTCACAGCACAGCTCAAGAGTTCTTGGTTAATAACTAAAAATAGTTGTACAAGAGTTGCTCCTTCAAAATTAAAAAAAAAAGAAAGAAAGAAAAACTTGCATAGTGCACTGTGTATACCTTATGTTGCTCCATCCAGTCTCGTGCAGCAGAAACACTCTTAAATTCTAAAAAGCCAAATCCTCTAGAAACACCTATAAAGTATGTAATATGTAGATTTAGCCAAGCCTAAAAGCAGTCAACTTAAAAAAAACATGTGACCTTGATGAGCTCTAAACCTGAGCCTGTGATATGGTCACATGATATTGGTAAGCAGTTTTGACCGCTGTCAATTAAGCATAACATGGATGTCCAATATCAAAAATCTACTTATGGTAATGGTGCTACTCTCTTATTTTTCAAGGTACTGAGCTTGGCGTATGGCTGTACAGTCATGTGACAACCAAAATTCTTAAGATCGATGGGTTACCAAATTTTCTAAGGTATGGGGCTCCACTTGTGCGCCTTCCGTGACAGGAGCTCCACTACAAGATAATATTAATAAGATAATATTCTTCTTTGTTTTGTTGAGATAAAATAATGTTCAAAAGGTAAAGTCTGCATTAGGCCAGCATTTGTCCCAGTTTCAGTAGCATGAACAACTACTGGGAGTATTTCTAATCACCCCTGGATGGGATGCTAGTTCATTGCAGGGTTACCCCCCAGTATTAAATTTGCTGGTACCCATTTATACACCTGGGTGGAGAGAGGCACCATGAGAGTAAAGTGTCTTGCCTGAGAACATAATACAATGTCCCTGGCCAGGGCTCGAACCTGGACCACTTGCTCCTGAGTTGAGCGCACTAGCCATGAGGCCACTGTGCCTCGGACTAATGCACAATAGTGAAAAATTATTTACCAGTTCTATGGCGAACAATTCTGAGATCCAAAAAGTCTGTACCATCTCTCTCCAGTTCTTCAATCATCTATTGGCAAGAAAGAAAAAGACAGCTGAGGGAGTCAATAACAAGAATCAGCCAATCAAAACACAATATGGCATTCGATAAGTTTCTTATTAACCAAGATTGTCAAGGACCACACACAGGGAAAATATTAGCCCTGTTCAGTTGTTTCTGGTATGGACCTTGCTATGCATGATCCATGCTGTCAGGTTGATATTCTGCCAATAGGGAGAATATGACGTGGTTAGTCCCATATAGGTAGTACTGTACCTCTAGCTGCTGCTCAGTTCTGGAATTTTTACATGCATGTTGTAAGAAATCTGACACACCAAATGTATTTGGCTCTCTGTGCAGTGACACGTTTTTAAAAATTTACTTCTCAATTGAGTACCGTAAATCCCACACATACTGTGAGAAGGAAAAAAATTGAGCTAGCACATGTTCATGTAGTAATTATTAAATAGAAAAGAGCCCAAAGAAACTATGTGTGCTGATTGGTTTAAAATTGTGTTTCTATTAAACAATTAGACTATGAGCTTGACATTTCTACTGCGTGATACTTGTCTTGGGCTGTGCCCTCATCAACTATCATGCATAGAAATTGAGAGGGAATAATCTCATTGTTTAAGTATAAATCTGCTAGTCATTCAAAAAATTAATCTAAATCTTCTGCAGACACTTTGAACACCGCCTCCTGGTTTTTTAACCGCCTCCTGGTTAGCTCAGTTGGTAGAGCGCCAGTCTGCTGTGCGGAAGGTCGAGGGTTCGAGCCCCAGACCGGACCAACACTCAGGGTCTTAAAATAACTGAGGAGAATGTGCTGCCTTTGTAAATTCATCTGCAAATGGTTAGATGTTCAGGTCTTCTCGGATAAGGACTATAAACCGTAGGCCCCGTCTCCTGCATCTTCAATGTTACATGGTTAGCAGGGGACGTTAAAGAACCCACACACTTATCGAAAAGAGTAGGGCACGTAGTTCCCGGTGTTGTGGTCTGGCCTTGTCTCATGGGTTGGTGCTTTACATAGGGATAACCTCACTGCACCTTTCCTCCTTGGACAGAGTTGTCCAAGAAAAATTACTATGAAATTACTATGAAATTATGAAACACACAAAGAAGCGACCCCTTGTGCACGCTGCTATGCTACTCACTATCAACAACAGAATAGATATACATTGTAGTGAGTAGCGTAGCCAATCAGAGAACAGCATTCATGATAGAACACTAGTAAATTTATACTAAAACTCGATAGAAACACAGCACCAGCACGAGTTGTTGACGCAAGGATGGGGTGAGCAAAGAGAATTTACATTTTGACAATCAAACTAAACAAGAACTTTGTTTGCAGAATTTTCTGAAAGACATAGAAAACATGCTCTCTATGTTTCTATTGAGTTATAGATACTTGTGGAAGTTTGGAAGGACTCAAAAAAGCTGTGGAAACACTTGCCTGTCGGCTTGTGTTCCCACAGCATTCCTCATTCCCCTAAAGTTTCACTCGTATTTCTTTAACTCAATAGAAAAAAGGTACACAACCAACTCACATCCTCCTCTTTGAAATCCTTATCAAGACCATGCAAGATAACGACATTGGTGGGCTCTTCTTGCCGACTGTCTTGCCACTTCCTGTCATCATCTCGGTATCTGGTACGAGACGGCTCCCTATCATCCCAGTCTCGCTCGCTATGATCCCGCTGTTTATGAATGACAATGATTATTTAGTCGTGTTTGAAAATAAGAAAAGCGCTGCTCATGATGTGAAAGAATTCCTCTTGTTTACTCCTTGCTATCAGTTGCCGAGTACTTCCATTGATACATTTAGTGCTGTGACCATGAATATTGAAGAATCTGGAAATGACTGTCAAGTTCCCATCCAATTTGTAGACAACAATAAGAGAGCATTCTGTATTCATACATTTATCAATGTCAATTATAGTTTGAGATATATGTATTTCTCTGTCAGTATTATACAAAAGAATATTTTGAAATTTCTGCTATAGTTTTAAATATTTCTATACATGCCAGTACAAGTGTATTCACCAATTGAAAAAAATGTTGTCATTGAAATAATATTATGAAGCTACTTCTCGGCAATTTTTTTCCAGTACCATAACATTATCAATTAAACAATGCCAATAACTATTAGTTACATGTACATGTACATGTAAAACTGTAGCCATTTTACATGTAGAAGTTTAAATTCTGAAACACTGATGTATCAAAAGCTGTAGCAAAAAGAACTAAAATAGATGAACATCTATTTTTATCATTTAAAATCATGCAACAAAAACAAGGAACATGTGTACAACTTCATCACTGTAATAGTCGTCGGAGTTGCTCCTCTGCCGACTCCACTCTCTGCTATATCCTGTCCTGTCTTTATTGCCGTAGTCCCAGTCACGATCTCTGTCATAACCCCTGTCACGATCTCGATCTCTATCATGGTCTCGATCGCGAGATCTTCCAAAGTCTCTATCTCCATTATAATCTCTATTCCGATCCGGCCGATCACGATCGTAATGGTCTCTGTCCCGATCTTGGCCATCACGGCTGTCACGTTCATAGCGATCCCTGTCCCGTGACCTGTATCCATCCCTATCGCGATCTCTGTCACTCCTGTCTTTATCACGATCGTTCTCACGGACCCTTTCTTTGTAATAATCTCTATCGCGGCCAAAAGGATCAGTTGCATCACGACGTCTTGAATCTGGACTTCGGCGTCGCTCATCCTTGTCTGATCTACCATCCCTAAAACGGCTCAGCTCACGACCAATGTTACGTTCAAGATCGCGGTCTCTTGTATCCAGGTCTCGGGTGCTGCCTCTGTAGTTTGAACTTCGCCTCAGATCACTGGGGTCGTCTGTTATCCTACATCAGTATTTCAAACCAAGGATGGAAGGAGTGAGTATCAGTTGAACAATCAATATATTGACCTTACTCACCTCACGAATATCAAAATACTGATGTTTTGACCTTTGCGACACCTACATGTACTTGAATGAGCTGACGCACCCTACCAGTATGTTTTAACAATTTCTTCGCCAAAAGATGTCGTAAGCCAGACAACCGAATCTTGTGAACACGTTGCAGTGGGGTTCAGAGGTCAGAGCCGACACTTGGGGTTTGCCTAAACCCACTGTGTAGAAAACAAGTCCACTGGCCGTGCCAGTGAAATCTAATTCAAGCTGAATAAGCTCGAGGGCAAACAATGCAAAATCCTCAAAAAAGGGATTTTTTAAGATGCACAGGATCAGCGATATTCAAACAACAACGAAGATGATGGAATATTTAATCGATCATACTCACTTCAATCGGCATAATTATATCAACGAGTCTAATTATGCAAAATACTCAGAATACTTTACTGTACGAATAATACAAAACGCATACTTTTTACAACATTGAATTAAGGTAGACATGAAGTTCAGAACCTTTCAGCGGTGTCTTGCCGCCTATTGTCCATTTTGTTAGCCTCTGATCAAGGAAAACGTAGAAGTGGAGGCGAAGGAACCTACAATTCTTGAAAACTTTGAAGCACTAGCGACCTGCAAATTGAGGATACATGTTCAGTAAAGCGACCTAGCGAGTAAACAGCACAGCCTTCATACACGGTTCGGAGTGGCATCACTTGTTTACGTGTGGAAATGGGCGCGATTTCGACGACAAAAGAGGCGCGTAGAAAAAAGGTGCCATAAATCCAAACATGGCGGCTGGTTTTCAAACATGATCCCTGGAGCAAGCATGACCTTTCCGGAGCCAATAGCTAATCACTTCGAGTGAGCAACCTGTGGATAAAGAGTTAGCTAAAAGATTCACTTGCATTTCTTTCTATCACACAATACAAACCTTTCGTATGTATGCAAAACTTGAATAATTTCAACGAAAAGCTCATTCCTCTAGAGCCAGCATGTGCGGCTTGTTTTCCACCTTCGTCTAATGGGAAGGAGTGGCTACCAAGTTATGGCAGGGCTGGCTACCAAGTCACATTTCTGCGCATGTTCTCAAAGCAAAAGCAAGATGGCGGACGAAGGTGAACATAATGGACAGAAGGTATTTATGAACTGAACACCCTTTAAAAACACAAAAAATTTAAATCTTTGGCAGATACTTCAATCTTTGTTTTCTGCTATGAGGATTTCCATGGTCTGGGAGGTATAAGGCCAAATAATGCTTTTGTAAGGCATCTAAGCTTACATGTAAGCTTATTATATAAATATGTCTTAAGAAAGTTAATTTTGTATTTGCTCTTGTAGCACAAGGAGGTGGCTCGCATATTTAATAACTTACCTGAAAGACAGGCAAAGGTGAATTACTTGCTTGCAACACAAGAAAAGGCAGAAGCGGCAAAGGTACAGTATACAGTAACTGTAAAGTGATTGCATAAATTTGTCACCATCTTAAGGTGATTCCCGGGTAAAAGAACCCGCCATAGATTTCCATTAAGCCTTAGATTCATAATTGTAATTCTTATTCAATTTGTAAGTATTGACTGTTATAATGGTTAATTTTACTTTGTAAATAATTACGCAATTCAGCCAATTGGCTGCTACGTTTTTATTGTTAATAAACTATCTATCTATCTCATCTATCTGAAACTTGGTATGGTGTCATTACGGTACAAGGAGATGTTAAAAACGTAATAAAAAGAGGGGGTCACTGTGCTTGTTTTCATGCCACGATGCTGACTAATATGGTTATTTTGGTGACTTGTGGTTATCTCAGTGCGCAACAAATAAGCTCGATTATTTTTCAATGCGGCGTGTTATATCACACAGAATTCGACTGTCTTTGATTGCTTACTCATCTACGTCCCAGAAGAAATGGCTTCAAATACCCTACATTATTAACTGATATTTTTATCCTTTAAAGGAAACATAATTTGGACTTGCTCTAATCGGCCCGTTACTTCTCTATCTGTAGCATTTATTTCATTTGCCAAAAAAGTAGCCATAGATTTCTGCCAAATTTTTTCTCAGTTATTGCGGATATTGTTCTCGTTGAATTTATAAAATAAAAAGTGGGGGTCACCGTGCTCGTTTAAGAGGAAATTAGCTTTTATCTCGCTATCGAGCTTAGTTTGAAGGAAATCTCATGTTTTGTACGCGCACGCGCTCATGTGCGCGCGCTGATGACGCAATATTCGTGCACAGTAGGAATGCGCAATGCAAAACTCGGGAATCACCTTAATTGACCAACTTGTGGTGCGAAGAAAATATTTTTTTAGTTTGCTTTTCATACATGTACCACTATGTGCCAGCCTGGCCTCTGTTCTCATTGGCTGACCCAAAAGTTCATGTGTTAATTATTAGTTAAATTCACTAGCCCTGGGTTATTTATACAGCTGTAGGTCTTTCTTTGCCAACCTGTGAGCAGGCTCTCGTTTGAGGAGCACTTGTGTGAGTGGCGCTTCTTCTGAAGATTTCTCCCTGCCGACTTGCACTTCGCCACTCATGCATGCAATTCAACTCAGAGGTGCATGAGACTGCTGACAGACCATTCTTTATGAAAATATAATTACCTCAGTTGTACAAGATTGGGCAGGGCTGAAGTGGACTTGGCCTTTAATATTCCAGTTTATTATATGGCTAGCTCTGTGAGGGGGCAAGATGAATCAAATCCTGCATTGTGATTGGCTACCCGAGTGGGTAAGATGGAGCTATCTTGCCCGCTCGGGACTACCCGGCTTGTCCCGCAAGAAAAATTTCCCCGAAAGCCATATAATAAATCCTTTATTGACCAAGCTTGTTCGGTCAAGATGGCTTGATATTGGCCTTGTTCTTTTTTTGCGTGTTTATGGACCTCGACTCCATCTCGGTCCATAAACACGCAACAAAAAGAACTCGGCCAATATCCAGCCATCTTGACCTCACACTTGGTCAATAGCCCATACATATGAATGTTGCATATGACTATACACATCTATGACTGGGTAGATTCATGTAATGGCTATAGGTGACATAGGTGGGAGTTACAGTGAGTGAGTGTGCTGGACTTTGGATTGAGGGTTGCAGGCTCTAATCCTGTGTACATGGGATTGCATTTTTGGGCAAGATATTTCAATCTACGAGGCCTCTCTCCACCCAGGTGTGTATAAATTAATACCAGAAAAAGTAATGTTGAAGCTGAGGCAAGGGGTAACCCTGTAATAAACTTGTATACTAAAGTTTTTGCAGGAATACTCCTAGACCTAGTTGCTTCTCCATGTGGGCACTGGAGACAAACACTGACCCACACGGCCGTTTATTTACCACTAGCCTTAAAGGCAAACTTAACCTAAAACAGAAAAATTCAGGTTATGTTTTGTAGTGTTATTCACTGATTTTGTTGTGGTTTTCAAATACAGGAAGAAAAGGCAAAGAAGGATGATACTATCTACTGTGTTTGTCGTACTTCTGACACCAGCCGATTTATGATGTAAGGGACTGCAGGCTTTTAAGATCAGCATGATCTGTAAAACTCTGATTAATTGTGAATGATGGTGATAATTCTGTGATATCTATAAGCAGTTCTATAGGAGAGACCTAAAGCACTTAATTAATGAATTCACATGTCAATATGTTTTCTTTATTTCCTTATTTCTTTCTTTATTATTTTGTTTATTTTATGTACCATGTACCTACTGTACACGTATTTTAAGTATAGTTGTACTAGTCTGACCTACAAAGTTTAAGATTCTCACTTACTGCCTTTGCTTTGTATACTATATATTTTGGTGTTCTGCTTTTGGTTTTCTCGAGGTACAAATAAATTGTTATGAACAGGTCTGGAAGTGACGATGTTGACGATACCAACAACAACAACGCTGACAATGATAGTGGCAATGTGGCAGCAGTGGTGGCAATGTTGACAAAACTAGGATGACCGTGACTAGCTTGTGTAAACACTCTTCTACATTTCTTTTATAGCAGCTACAGTTTAAATTGTTATGTTTAAGATATCAAAACTACCAGTAAACAAGGCAGTTCTGTTGCAGGAAGTGCACTCCAATGCCAGTGACAGACTTTTCTAAAGAAACGCACAGGTAATGATGAAGGTAATCTTTTGATTTAATTCTGTATTTTGTCTCTTTTGTGCAGCTGTTGTGACAAATGCGATGAGTGGTTCCATGGAGAATGTATTGGTATTACAAAGCTGGAGGCAAAAGAAATCAAGCAGTACTACTGCAGGGAATGTCTGGGTAAGCTATCCTCTTTAAAGAGCCACACTATTATGTTTTTTTTGACCTGCTTTTATGCTTTAGCCCAGGTTTGAGCCTTGGCTGAGGACATAGAAGTGTTGTGTTCTTGGGCAAGGCACTCTCAAAGTGCCTCTCTCCACCCACTGCAGGTGAATAAATGGGTACCAGCAAATTTAATGCTGGGGGCAACCCTGTGATAGAGTACTGTAGCATCCTATCTAGGGGGAGTAGAAATACAATACTCCTAGTGGCTTCATGCTACTATAACCGAAATAAGCTCCGGCCTGATGAGCCACTTGGCTCATATGTAGTTAGTGAGCTTGGAACAGAACTGTAAGAGGTTAATAATAAAATGTTCTGCTTCTTTTCGTTTCTTTTTTTTTTTTAATTCCAGAAAGCAATCCAGATCTTTGCATCAAGTACAGGATCAAGAAACCTAAACCAGAGAAAAGTGAAAAAATCCAATCAGAGAAAAAGGAAAAACAGGATTCAAGTAAAGATGATGTAAGTCTTGCCTTCATGTCAAATGAATGGATGTTCATGCCATTTTACCCAGTGACCACACTAATACATACTGGTCTGAATTTGCCGAAAGTGAAAATTTCATACGCTGATTTTTTTTTGCATCAGGCATTTATTCTCAAAATGGTAGATTACTGCAAGCTGTGCAGCAATAGGCCAATTTTTGATGTATTAAAAATTCTAATTTGACGGAGAATTTTAGGGGAATAAAACAAATTTATTAGCAATTGGTCGCACCAAGATAATTAAGGAACAAATAAATGATTTCTTTTGTTTTACTCCCCTAAACATTGGCACCAAGTTAGAATTTTTAATTAGATATCAAAGTTGACCTGGCAAAATAAAAAAGGTAGTTATGAGTGCTCACACAACTAACCAATAGAAGCATTGCAATTATGTAATTCATACATATTAGATGAGCATAAAATAAAAAAACGGCTTCCAACATCAACCTTAACCTGTTTTTTATTTGTCATTTTTTGCTTCTTTCTAACCATTTCCCTCTATAAACTGTGATTACCATTACAAGTTTGTTGTCTGAATCAACTACCACTGAAGGCTAAACAGGGCCTAATGTATATGTAGTCAATTTTGAACAGTACTACATGTACAGATGTGCTACATTGGGATTCTGATGGTAGCGGTATTCCTTGCTAAACTGAGCTGAAAGTATAAATTTGAATGTGTTACTTGATGGCCTTTAACAAGTGTTTTTTACCATATTTAAGTACAAAGAAGTACAAAGTGCTACATTTTTTAACATTGACGGTGTTTTCCCCAGAAATGTTAAAAGGCTGTGCACATTTTGTGACTGTGAATCTTCCTTTTTTCCTGCAGAGTGAGCGAAAGAGATCCAAGAGAACATGTGGCGAATGTGTTGCATGTGTAAAGACAGAGGACTGTGGTCAATGTGACTTTTGCAAGGTGCTTTGTATTACTACTAGTTACGTTGAATTTTGGGATTGTCCTCAGTAAAGATAATTATTAACCTTTTAAACTCATCGCCAAATCGATGAGCTTGGGAACTGGTGCCTCACAAGTTGGCAGGGTGCCTGAGTATTTCAGGCCCAGCAAGGAGGTATCCAAGGTAACCCGGTGAGCGGGAACCACTCCTGCATGCAACCGCCGCCCAGCACCGTCACACTGAAAAGAGTTCAGTGGAAATAAGAGTTCAGTGGAAATAAATACTTACCTTACCCTAAAAAGAGTTCAGTGGAAATAAATACTTACCTTACCCTATACTTACCTAAACACATGAATCACGAGGGCAGGAGGGCTGGGAGCAAGAATCCGCAACGACTCACAGAAAAGCTAAAGCAAAAAACTTGAGATCAGCCAAGATCAGCTTTTAATGCAAATGATCCGCAAAGATCAGCTGAAAGGTAACACAAAAATGTATGCAACCCACGAGGCATTTTGCAAGCTCCAAAGGGGTCACCCAGCAGGTCACGTACACAAATGGGGGTGACTGCTGACCGCAATGGCGCAAGCTTAACTTTGCCTAAATTTCATTTAGCCACATTTAACATTTCCATTAATTAGTAATGATTTTCTTTCATAATGAACTTATTTTTCTATAACAAGAATAATAGCATTAAAACGTTTGGGTGATAACCTCAGAGAGGTTGAAACATGGTTAACTCTTACTGCTAATTTTTTATCACAAAATCTATTTCCAAGGAATTACTCAATTTATGTTGTTTTGTCTTCACTAGCCTGAAAATACTTATGTTAACTTTTTTTAAATAAAGCCTTGCTCCCTTTAGAGTCAATCAGTCCAGTCAGTCGGTCAGTCAATCACACACTCAGACAGACTGTCAGACATAGTCAAGACATTCACATAGTCAGTCACAATCAGACAGTCAGTCCGTCAATGAAACAGTCAGTCCATCAATCAGACAGACAGGCAGTCTGGAAGACAGTCAGTCAGTCAGTCATCAGGCAGACTGACTAACTGTTATGCATGCTTTCAGGACATGAAAAAGTTCGGTGGTCCCAACAAGATGAGACAGAAATGTCGCCTACGGCAATGCCTTCTGAAGTCAAGGGTAAGAAATGTAATAAATACCATATCTTGCTAACCTTGTTTTTTATGGTTCGTGCATTATGTTATGGATCCTCGTTTTTGCGGATGTATGGCCAGCGTGGACATGCTTGGGCCATAAGGTGAAGAGGAAAAATCTTAGTCTGAAACTTACAGTATGGACCTTGGACTCAGTTAGTAAGAGATATTAATTTAGGATCATTGGATAATGCAATTCGAGAGTTTTGATTGGCTTAGCCATCATGGGCTATGAGCCATTATACCATGCTCTACGAATATGATAAGCGTACACGTGATTTTTTGAGGCGTTTTTAATTTGTTAAGTTTTGTTTGCTATATTTTTGGGGCGTTTCTAATAAAACAATTAATTCTACTCGCCCTTGTTGGATATTAGATTATTATAGCCAACTTGGCGCTATGCGCCTCGTTGGCTATCTACCATCTCATATCCAACGCACACTTGTGGAATAATTGTTAAATACATCCATGTACTGGTACTTGTGCAATCTA
Source organism: Micromussa lordhowensis (assembly GCA_964020085.1). NCBI lineage: Eukaryota > Metazoa > Cnidaria > Anthozoa > Scleractinia > Lobophylliidae > Micromussa > Micromussa lordhowensis. Next base: position 9,481,522 of record OZ026609.1, read on the forward strand.
CATGTACATAAACTCACAAGACAGTGTGGTAAACGTGGTGTATACATACATGTAATATTTAGGTCTACATGTACATGCAGCATATGGGACTTAAATTTTGTGTGGTTAACATGTTTCAAAGTTTGTCAGTGTGTACCTGGACTGCATGAATGTACTATTCCCAAATTGAGTGGCTACATGTATTTTTCAGGTTCTCTTAAGGGGTGGCTCCACTTACAGAGACATGCTAAAAGGAGAAGAGGCTAGGAGAGAAGATCTTGACATTGACATAGAGGTACATTGAACAAGATTGATGGTTAATTTTTGAAATGATCCTGTCATATGAGTTGATATAATTTTAATCCCTTGCATTTTAACCTAGTTTAAATGAACTCTGTGCTAAAAGTTTACAATGTATGTACTCGAATAGATTGTTGAGTTATATATTAATGCAAGCATGCACCAATTCCCTGAAAGAATGTACACGCATAAATTTGGACCATAAATTGATTGTTAAAAAACTTGAATTATTATTTATTTGTTCTTGCATCAGAGTTTGACACCGAGAAAACAGCGCAAAGCAGTGAAGATGAAGCATGCAAAGTCATCTGAAAGTAGAAAGGTTTGTACATAAATGTGTTAGGCTTCTGAGAGAATACACTAAGTGTGGTAGGGCCAGGTCAAGTGATATTTCAGGCAAAAGACTGCAAAAAGACGATTCATATACTTCATATACTTGAAATGCATGGACAATCGACGATCAGAGTTAAAGTTTGCTCCAGAATTTGCTTCGAATTTGCAGAAAAATGAATTATTGCTGAATTACACCACTGTTGCAAAACCTACTAAGTTGAAAATTTGCATGCATTGGAATTAAATTTATCCTGAAAATTCAGCTCATTATTGCTGAAGTACCTTTTCCAGAGAAATTTCCCCGACCAAACAGGCCCCAAAAACCCAGCAAATGAGTTGAAGTTTGTATAAATCAGATTGTCACTAATCCCATCACTGATATTGTCACAGTGACTGTCATTTTTAATTTTCTTCTCTAGAAAACATAACACCCGTACATCTGTAACTTCTCGATTCCAAGTACAATGCATTTTAGAACTACACCATGTATCAAGCTTCGAGAAACCATACTCAAGATTGCTTTTCCATATAATACCCTTGTATGCCAAAATATACCAGAAACCTTTGTATGTGTGGTCTATATAAAGTATGATTGCTCTTGTTCGATCTGTTTTGGTAAGTTTGTGGGCTAAACCTTCAGCTCAGCCTATGAATTTGTAGCAAAAGGACCTTGGCTAACCTAATGGGCCCTCCCCTCTCAAGCAAAATCACCATAAAATAACACCAGGACCCAGCCATTTGTAAAATCCTTGTTGAATTTGTTGTCCATTTTGTTTAAACAGGAAAAGTTAAGGCAATCCAGCGACAGACCACGCAAACGAAGGAGAATATTGTCTAACGAGGAAAAGAGTAGAATGTCCATTGAATACGCTGATGAGAGAGAAAGGGATGAAGTTCCACGTCAGTGTTATGGGCCTGGTTGCACCAATGCAACTCGCTCTGGTTCAAAGTATTGCAGTGATGAGTGTGGAATTCAGCTGGCTGTCAGGTATACAAAGTCATGTACAAGTTGAATTACATACTAGATAGAGAGTATTGCTTGATAACTTTCATTAGGATTTAACCACAGAGTTAAAACTTGGAACAACTTTGACAGCATCATAAACAGTACCACATGAAAGTACTGCTCAATAGCTTTCATATGAATGCTCACACACTAGGATTTCATCCACAGACTTGAAATTTAGAACCACCTTGTACAGCATAATAAACAGTATCACATGAAAGTACTGCTCAATAGCTTTCATATGAATGGTCACACACTAGGGTTTCATCCACAGACTTGAAATTTAGAACAACCTTGTACAGCATAATAAACCGTACCACATGAAAGTACTGCTCAATAGCTTTCATATGAATGGTCACACACTAGGGTTTCATCCACAGACTTGAAATTTAGAACAACCTTGTACAGCATAATAAACAGTACGACGTGAAAGTTGATATACTGTTCAATAGCGTGATATGCTTACACACCACCCTTAAATCGCATTGCATCGCATAAATACAACCTAAAATCACTTCTGATAGAGCTCTTTTGATAATCATGTTTGTTTTTGCACGACAGACGTATTCAAGAGATTTTACCGCAGCGAATGGCAGAGTGGAAAAAAACTGCCAGTGTTGCTGATCACAAGGCTGAGGAATTTCTAACGCAACTGGCAAAAAGGAAAGAGGTACAGTATCTGCAGTAAATACAGATGTAACATTTTCTGTCGCTACGACTGTCGTGGAAGCTACATGTAAAGGGAATATGCCAGTGTAGCTTTTTTACTCTTCAGGCCGATTTACACAGTTAATACAAAATTGTCACTTGAGACAATCGTATGTAAAGTCTTCGGCTAGAATTGTTTCGTGGAAATCAAACTTACAAGGTGCTTGCGACTGTTGTGTGCAACACGAAAAAAATAATGTCATAGGATTGTGAAACATGTTCTGAAATGCTGGCTTAAAGATGTCTATTCCTTCTTTGATTAGTTTTCAATCAGTGTGTTAAAAGTAGGCAAGTAGATTACAAGCTCAGTAGCTGTTGTTTAAGCCAATTGTTTGTCTATCCTGAACTTACCCTTAATCCGCAAGATTAATTGCTCAAACTGTAAGGGTCTCTTCATATGAGCTCAGTTGATGTGGCTGGCCGATTACCGAGATCTCGCATCACCCCAATTTCCTTTGTTAAAACTTCGATGTGTTCATGTCAGGCCGGTTACCGAGACTGTCTACCGAGATCTCGATTTCTTCAACGGAGATCTTGGTAACTGGGCTGAACACCCTAAAATGAACATTCCCGTCCGAATAACCGGAACGAAACTCGTTTGACAAAATAGCTTAGCTTTCGCAACATGGCGGCCAAAATGGCATAAGTTTTGCCTTGTATATATTTCCACTTCAAAAGTATGCGAATTAGCTTGATTAGTAATCAGTAGTAAAGTTACAAGACTCGGGATAGTCGCAAATGATACAACTTTACATGGCATAATTTTGGTTTTGTTTCTTGACCGGGCTCAAATTTCACATATGAACACACAACAAACCATTCACCGAGCAAGCTCGGTTACCTGGTTCATACGAAGAAAGCCCAAAGTTCTCTTTACCAGATGAAGACAGGAGCGACCCAGTAATACTGCCTTGATTTATCACCAAATTCTCAAGTCTACAACTGTAACAAATGCAAAGCAATCACTGAGGGGAATTTTTATTTTCATGGTTTCATCACTACAAGCTTTTCATTTTTGAGTTATTTTTTTGTAAAAAAAATATCTCTTAGTCGGCGCGTCGAGTATGTTGTGGACGGGTCAATGGATCAGTGAGTCAGTGAGTCAGTGAGAGATGTACATGTATGTATGTCACACCAATCAGATCGGATCTACTATAAACAGCCAATCAAATTTCTTGTTTTAAACGTAAATGGTGTATGAGAAGATTTGATCCCGATACAGTTCAGAACTGCCATATTTATTCTTCTATAAAAGAGGAGGAAGTATTCATATATTGGGTTTACTTCGGCATTTTCTGTGAGTTAGGCTTAGGATTTTAGTTATGGACGAGATGAGCCTTGAGGTATGAAACAGTGCGTGAGGTAGTTGTATGCAAATGGCGAGATGTTTTTATTTTTAGTTACAAAGGTAACTTGATATTTTTGTTTTTCACAAGAAGTAAATTCAATTAGACGGCACACATCGTTGCTTCTAGTTCTTACGAAATGTTTTAGAGGAGACGAGACTATTTTGATTTGAAAGAGTTCGAACGTTTACAATAGGTACAGGTAACGGTTGCTGTGTTCTTGTTGCGAGCAAATATATATATCTTATTAGACGTTTTGGTGTGTAGTATCGCTGTATATTTTTACGAGTTGTGCGGTATTTTGACGAGCCCGTAGGGCGAGTCAAAATACAAACAACGAGTAAAAATATACAGCGATACTACACACCAAAACGTCTAATAAGAGATTTATTATCCAACGATTTCTTTTCCCAAAATTCTGACTTGCCAAGGTTTTGAACTTCACGCGGCCGGGAGGAATGAGACGAGTACAAATATCGTGTGATATTTGTACTCGTTTCGCGCGATATTTGTACTCTACGAAGCAGAGTTGGATAATAAAACGAGATATTTTTATTTTTTCGTTACAAAGGGTAATTTGACACTTGTTTTTCACAAGGGAGTAAATTCAATTAGAGCTGGCAAATCATCACCACTTGTTCCCACGAGATGCTTGCTATTTTTAGTTACAAATGATAACTTGATATTTTTGTTTTTCACAAGAAGTAAATTCAATTAGACGTCACGCATCGTTGCTTCTAGTTCTTTCGAAATGTTTTAGAGGAGACGAGACTAGTTTGATTTGAAATGGTTCGAACGTTTACAATAGGTACAGGTAACGACTGTTTTGTTGTTGTTGCATGGAAATATAACGAGATATTTTATTTTTTAGTTACAAAGGGTAATTTGACACTTGTTTTTCACAAGGGAGTAAATTCAATTAGAGCTGGCAAATCATCACCACTTGTTCCCACGAGATGCTTGCTATTTTTAGTTACAAATGGTAACTTGATATTTTTGTTTTTCACAAGAAGTAAATTCAATTAGACGTCACGCATCGTTGCTTCTAGTTCTTACGAAATGTTTTAGAGGAGACGAGACTATTTTGATTTGAAAGAGTTCGAAGGTTTACAATAGGTACAGGTAACTACTGTTTTGTTGTTGTTGCATGGAAATATAACGAGATATTTTATTTTTTAGTTACAAAGGGTAATTTGACACTTGTTTTTCACAAGGGAGTAAATTCAATTAGAGCTGGCAAATCATCACCACTCGTTCCCACGAGATGCTTGCTATTTTTAGTTACAAATGGTAATTTGACGCTTTTGTTTTTCATATGGGAATGAATTAAATTAGACTGTCAACGTGTCAGAGGTGTTTTTTTCTCTTTCTTTTTTCGGTAAACTAGTGTTGTTGTGTAAAAAGGGTAAACTTAGGACTCGTATAAAATACGAAAAGTTCTCTTAACTTGAGTATTTTTGAGCACAAATTCCTCTTGTAGGTTGAAAGGGCTATGAGATCGGCGAATGACAGGGAGTTATGCATGTGGCGTGTCACACCAATTACGAAGTGGGTTGCATCAAAGAACGAATCAAATTGCCTGTTAGAAAATAAGATGGTATCTACATTAATTCGGAGACGTGTCAGATTACTGTAGTTTGTTCAGTAAAACAGTGTACATGTCATCGATTTAGCTTTATGGAGGGAGAATTACATAACGAAAGTAATTTTTGTGATGCTCAACTGCTTGCAACGCACACACGCCAAGGCCTTCACTTCGCCTCTTTCCACTCTCAACATAAACCAGGCAGCCAGACTTTTAAACTAAAATTGTAAGGCCTACTATTCGTTTATCTTAGAGATTGAAGATCGTATGTATATCATAAATTCTCACTTTCTTTCGTGCTGTGCATCGTAGCCAAAAACACTTGTCAAATTAACTAAATTGTCACTGTAAATTCATAACCTTTTAATTAAAAAAATAACTCTTGCACGCCTTGCGTGCCTATTTTTTTAGGAAGCTCAGGAGAAGCTGTTAGAACTTGACAGACAAAGCAACAAACTTGATGCTTTTATAGAGAAGTCCAAGAACGCAACTATTGAGGAATCAGAGGTAAGGGACATACGCCATCAAGAGAGCATGAAGAGTAAGAGAGTAGCTATCTCACATAAGCTTTAGTTTTAAGGTAATTCCTTTCAAAAAATCCTATGTGCTCGCGTGGGCAGCCCACGCGCTTGGCACACGCATTTTCATTTTCCACGAAAACATCCACGCAACGCGCGTGGTAATGGTATGGGCGGAAGATCTGGGTACCATGTCAAGATGCAAGCCTGTATGAGGCGTTAACTCTCTTATCCTTCAATCTCTCTTGTCGCCAATGCGATTTTTAATAATTAGCAAACTTACCTCCAAATCCAGCGAAGCAAGCTTTTCTGACATTGAAAGCTCCATCAAATTTTCCTCTCAACTCTGTCATCCACACTGAGGTCTAAAGGAAAACGTTTTTTTCTGTAGGCGTTTTTTAAAATGTTTGACCGGGATTAGATACAAAAAAATGTTTGATCAGAATAAGAAAGATAACAACAACATACTTTATTCCAATCCTCTCAATTTACATCTACAGAATGATAAAATTGTAGCTTTTTTATGTTTATAGTATACCTTTTCGTTTGATAAGTATTAAAATTAGAGTATGGGGGTCAAGTAACTGATCATTCAGTTTTCTAGTTGGCCCCCATATTTACAAAATCAGTTAACTGTCGATACAGGTGAGAAACCAGAAAGGAGAGGAGAAAATAATAAAAATAATAGACATAATAAACATGCAAACGAACAAAGCGATAATCGCTCTTGATTGCATTTTGGAGAAGAGAGCTATGCTCATTTTTTTTCTCATTGTGTACGGCACGTAACTGATGATTACGTTCTTTTCCTTTGTTAGGCGCAAGAAACTGAAGACGAAACAGATCTTCAGATCCATTGTATCACTTGCGGCCTTCCTTTAGCTCCGAAAGTTGCTTTAAGACACATGGAGAAGTGTTACATGAAGGTTTGAACGTGCAAAGTTGTTCTGTTTCGAGAAGGGTTATTAGTGTGCAAGGGTTCAGAAAAAACGAGAGGGCTGAAAAAATTAACCCAAAGGGTTTGTAGCAATAAAGTTTATACACTTTTTATGTCCGGAAATAGTTATTTATGTGACAGTCTTTTCTTAAACTTGACTTTGGTTACAGCAAAAGCTAACAAGCAGGCTTAAGTGGTCCATTCATTGCATCCTTTCCTTTTGCAGAATGAAAGTTTAACAACATTTGGTTCGATCTACAAAAGCGCTGGGTATGTTACCATTCTGTTTATGTTGTTTTTTGTGTGTCGTAAACTCCAAGCGCTCCAAGTGCGTGTTCTTTTCCCGTAAACAGCCACAGAAAAGTGGCGAGATTGTTATTCCTGACAAGTATTCTGATTGATCAAAATTATGTCGCCATAGTTGTGATCTTAATCACATTTAATTCAAGCACGGAAACAGATATCTTCGTTTCACTAGAATACATCTTTTCAGTCTGACTTAGAACCATTTTTAAAAGTCGCCAATCATTTCTACCGGTATGACATTTTAAGTTCCTTTTACCTTGTGAATAACAAGCGTTATCCTGATAGCATTCATACTTACTATTGTAAACATAGGCACGCAAGGCGTGCAAGAGTTATTTTTTTAATTAAAAGGTTATGAAGATAGGAGCATTTAAGGGAGTGTTTACAGTGACAATTTAGTTAACCCTTTTTACACAACAACACTAGTTTACCGAAAAAAGAAAGAGAAAAAAGCACCTCTGACACGTTGACAGTCTAATTTAATTCATTCCCATATGAAAAACAAAAGTGTCAAATTACCGTTTGTAACTAAAAATAGCAAGCATCTCATGGGAACAAGTGGTGATGATTTGCCAGCTCTAATTGAATTTACTACCTTGTGGAAAACAAGTGTCAAATTACCCTTTGTAACTAAAAAATAAAATATCTCGTGATATTTCCATGCAACAACAACAAAACAATCGTTACCTGTACCTATTGTAAACGTTCGAACTCTTTCAAATCAAAATAGTCTCGTCTCCTCTAAAACATTTCGTAAGAACTAGAAGCAACGATGCGTGACGTTTAATTGAATTTACTTCCTTGTGAAAAATAAAAATATCAAGTTACCATATGTAACTAAAAATAGCAAGCATCTCGTGGGAACAAGTGGTGATGATTTGCCAGCTCTAATTGAATTTACTCCCTTGTGAAAAACAGAAGTGTCAAATGACCCTTTGTAACGAAAAAATAAAAATATCTCGTTATATTTGCACGCAACAAGAACACAGCAACCGTTACCTGTACCTATTGTAAACGTTCGAACTCTTTCAAATCAAAATAGTCTCGTCTCCTCTAAAACATTTTGTAAGAACTAGAAGCAACGATGCGTGACGTCTAATTGAATTTACCCCTTGTGAAAAAAAAAAAATATCAAGTTACCTTTGTAACGAAAAATAAAAACATCGCGTCCATTTGCATACAACTACCTCACGCACTGTTTCATACCTCAAGGCTCATCTCTTCCGTAACTAAAATCCTAAGCCTAACTCACAGAAAATGCCGAAGTAAACCCGATATATGAATACTTCCTCCTCTTTTATAGAAGAGTAAATATGGCAGTTCTGAACTGTATCGGGATCAAATCTTCTCATATACCATTTACTTTTAAAACAAGAAATTTGATTGGCTGTTTATAGTAGATCCGATCTGATTGGTGTGACATACATACATCTCTCACTGACTCACTGACTCACTGATCCATTGACCCGTCCACAACATACTCGTCGCGCCGACTAAGAGATATTTTTTTTTACAAAAAAATAACTCAATAAATCACTCTAAAAATGGAAAATAGTACCATTTCTTTGTTGACGAAAACAAAACCAACTGCTTCCATCGGCTTAAAATATCGCATTGGCGGATAAATCGCGTGTTGTGGTGTCTCTACCTCGAAAATTTATTTCCTTTTCATTATCACTATCCGATTAGAAGTCCAGTTGGTAGTTCCTTGCCTAATATAATAACGAGAAACGAGAGTTTCAATCGTAAGTCCGCCATATTTGTAAGTCCGCCATATTTGCATTCGGTGTATAAGTAGGCACAAAATTTGTACAGTAGCTTCCTTCCTGTACTCGTATACCTGTTGACTCAAAATTGTGTGTGTTATGCAATGGTGTAACTTGTCCCAGTGTGTCGTGACGTGGAGTTGTGGGCGTTTCATCCGAAAGTGCTTATCACGCGTACCACACTTGCAAGCGATGTCATGAACAAAACGTACCTTTTTCACTTTCTTACTGCACCAGATTGTGTTTATCAATTATAAACCCGGTGGTTAGTGCGCTCGACTCCGGAGCGAGCGCTCCGGGTTTGAGCCCTGGCCGGGGACATTGTGTTGTGTTCTTGGGCAAGACACTTCACTCTCACAGTGCCTCTCTCCACCCACGTGTATAAATGGGTACCGGCGAATTTAATGCTGGGGATAACCCTGCGATGGACTAGCATCCCATCCAGGGGGAAGTAGAAATACTCCTAGTCGCTTCATGCTACTGAAACCGGGATAAGCTCCGGCCTGATGAGCCACTAGGCTCGTATGCAGACTTTACCTTTTTACCTACCTATAAGTTGCGCAAGCAGAATGAGTGATATCACCTCTGTCACAGCGTTCCCGCGACTGGACACGACATGTTCAAACGATCATTTCCTGAAGATTCGTCAGCTCGCGTTGGATTGCCCCATAAACTATGGGTCCAATGGGCTCAAGTCATAGTTTGCACCTGTGCCGAGCCGTTAAACATCCCTTCAACAAGCTGCATGTCGCATTAGTGATTCACATCTTTGTTTATTTCAGTGTGCAACTGTACCATTATTTTTTTCAGAAATCTGTTTTGCGATTACTACAATTCTCAACAAAAGATCTACTGCAAAAGACTCAGAGTCTTGTGTCCTGAACACACTAAGGAGCCTAAGGTATTATGACTGTTTAATAAACGTTCGTGTAGGAGAATTTAGCTATAATTGTTTGCCATCTGACGTCAACCAAAACTCGAACCCAGGTCTTTTCATTCGTTTCTCTGCTTTAGTTTAAAGGGCCTCGGATCGAATAGGCCACGCTCGATATATCAGTACTCTAACATGGCTCCGAGGCTTTCGGGAGAAAATTGTAAATATTTTAAGTTTCTTTTGTCTCAAAAACTTGGATAAAGCTTTGTCTCAAAGACTTGGATAGAAAGAAAACACCACCAAATATAGAAGTTTGTCCTGAAAGCCTAGGAGCCATGTTAGAATATTGATGTATCGAACGTCATCAAAATGGTAAATTCTGAACGGCTTACACCATAGACATTTCTTTGTTAAATTTTTAAGAAGAAATCTTCCAGAATTCGGAGTAACAATTTGACAAAAGCTTTGTACTGACATTATTTATATCATATTGCAAACTTCTGTATGACTGTTTCACAAATGTAAATATGTTCTCAAAAGAAATCATTTCTAACAACACCAAGTGTCGAAATCAAATTTTGAAGTTTATATGAAACACTTGAAAGGAGTGATGAAATGAAATCTGATGATGAGATTTTACCTGTGTTTGCACAACTTCATGGGAAATTGTTTTTGGTGTTATTTCAGGCAACTATTTAATATATCTTTAGCTTTTAGAAATGTCGAAAGGCAGAAATATACTTAAAACTGTGAAACGTGAATAGACCAATTTCGATATATTAAAATTCAGCCTAAAACAATAGAACTCAGCACGAGGCTCTGGGGAATAGCTACAGAGTTTGTGGGGTTTATTCCCCGCAGCCTCGTGCTGAGGTCTATTGTGTTAGGCTGTATTTTAATATATCGAAATCGGACTATTGATCAACATGACACGATCAGCACGAGCGTGGGGCAAAGAAAAACCTGAGTCCCGACAGGAATCGAACCCATGACCTCCCAAACATCGGGCGGGCACTCTATCCACTGAGCTACGAGAACTCACGGAGAGCAAGGTCATTTATCTGAGAATTGTAGATCTAGATTGGAAAAAGGTGGTTAAAAATTGATAAAAAAATTAAGCCCTGTGGCACAAGTTTATGTTTACTTGTTTGTTTCTTTTCATAGTAAATTGTTTGAACGAACAACAGTTTGTTTCTTTGTTTGTTTTGTTTTTCTTCAAGATTTCTGCAAGTGACGTGTGTGGATGCCCTCTGGTCACCAACGTCTTCGAGGAAACTGGAGATTTCTGTCGAGCTTCGAAACGGAGGTGTTTAAAACATTACAGCTGGGAAAAGCTTCGCAGAGCAGAGATTGATCTACAGAGAATACAACAGGTAGAGATATGTCCTATGTAGAGACGAGGAAGTGGAGTGGGAGAGGGGGAGGAGGGGAGAGGCGCGTTGGCCTTATTGTTAGTGTGTCACGGATGGTGCAATCCTGGTTAGCCCTGACTTGGTCCTTGTGTTGTGTTCTTGCGGCAAGGCACTTTACTCTCACAGTGTGTCTCTTCACTTAGGTAACTGCAAATTGTTGCCAATCTCTCGGAGACCTTATTTGAACGTGTGCGTTATTAAATTCTGTTCCATTTAGAGGCGATATTTGAAATATTGCAGAAAACACAATTTGGAGTTTTTGCGAGCTTGAGTTTTCGAACTGTTCAGCTTGTGTGCAGTTTTTCCTAAGCAATATTTTAATGGACGCTAACCGAAACTGCCTTATTCTGACACACTAAATAACGAGAATTGAGAATTTCTGCAAACAGTGCTGTGTAAAAATCAATGTGTCATATTCTTCTACCAGTATTTGGACAAGAAATGTTGGCGAATAACTCAAAGATTAAAACTACACAAGTTCTTATTTCCAGAGTCTTTTTCAACTTCGTTCCCAGGGTCCCTTATCTTCCCGTCCCTGGACGAGGTTGAGTTTTTTTTCCTCCTTTCAGAATTTGTTTGGCTTGCATTGTGAGTTGTTATGAAGCGATTTCATTTGTATGACAACGAGTCTGCCCTTATACGGCAACCTGCAGACTGTGATGATAGCGAAATATGAAGCTAAAAATGTTGTTTGCTGTGAAACAAATTTTTGGGTCAGTGACGATCAAAGGAATGGTTATAACTACTGCTGTGGTTTACGCCAGAGTCGATAAAGCGAGTTTTCGAACTTTACTGACCATTGTTGTGTTACGTGAACAAGTGGGTTATGGAGAAACACCGCTCCGCGCCCATGAGAAAGTTTCCAGGCTCTACTGTGAAAAAGTATTAAATTAATCTACCAATTAATACCTGTTTTGTCTGTCTTCTATTCTAGTGGCTGAAGCTTGAAGAGGCATTTGAACAAGAAAGATCTCTAAGATACTCTGCGGCCCAAAGGGGAGGAGTGTTAGGTCTTCTGCTACACGAGACGATTTCTCACGAATAACAAGTCATCTTGCGAAGTTATTAGGCATTTTTTGTATAAGCAAACTGACTTATTAAACCTTTGAATAATTTTCAACCTATAGTACAAATTTTTTTGTTGATGGGAAACAACCAGAATAGTGGGTGAACTAAGTACCGATTTCACAAATCTTCTTTGGAACTCTCGTGACGTTTGTGATTTAATCAAAATCTAGTGCAAGCGCTCGCGAGTGCTTGGCGAATTGTCACGTGACCTTGACGCAATGGGTCAAGTCATGTTGCTCAATACAGATGTGAGGTTAGTCTATAGCGAAGCGCGCTAGGCTTAAAAATAGAATGTAAATGATTATACCCCCACGAGACTCGTACAACATCAGCGTGTTCTGAGAGAACTAGAGAGAATCTAGGCAAAGTTTTCGTTTCAAAAATGAGTTTTAGGAACACCGGCTGTTTTAGAAAGTGTTTTAGGAAAATCGTCCGCCATTCCGGTTAGTTTGTCTGAGTCTTGTCTGAGTCATGACGTCACTCGCGCCCTTTGCTATCCTTGGAGACCCAGGGGCTGCTAGTCGGGACGATGCGATATTTTCGTCCCGACTAGCAGCCCCTGAGTCTCCTAGGATGTTGATCTTCTAAGACTGGCAGCCCCTGGGTCTCCGAGGATGTTGATCTTCTAAAGTGTGAGCACAGGCAGCCCAAGCTCTCTCTATGAACCAGACAAGCAACACAATATAGCACCGAATTATATGGGTTTATATGGGATTTTCTACAAGAGATCTATGGAGGTAGTTAAAAGTGAAAATTTTCAATAAAAATGACATAATTTATTCCATACGTGTGTTGTTTGCTCCTGGTGTGGTTATTTGACCGATTTAACTTGATTTAAGGTGGCTGAACACAGTTTTCGATACCAGTGTTATATTCACCTTTTTCTCTAAAACCCTTGATCCTTTGGTCGCCAAAAATGGTAGCAAGCAAGTTCACAACATATACTTCGGTTTTTTGATAGTTAAGCTGACGAATGAGCCGTTGCCATGCCAACATGACAAAATATAAACAGTATATAAAATCGGTTTTGTTTATTTGCTCTCTGATCCGTTGAAAGTCTGATTTAATTAAATTGAACTTTAATTTGACGCCAGGCAGTCTTCAAAGAACAATTGAACAGTTGTCGTACTTTTTACCTTTAAAATATCGGACTGAAATGAATGTCATCAAATAAAGCTGTAAACTGCTACTGCAGAGACGCAAAAACAGTTTAGAAATGAAAGCTTCTTTTTTGTTTAATATCCTGGAACCAATAGCCGGCAACTTGTAACCTCTAACTGCATTTACTTCTATATGAAGAACAAGTGTCAAGTTACCATTTGTAACTAAAACTAGCAAGCATCTCGTGAGAACAGGTGCTGACAATTTGTTAGCTCTAATGAAGTGTCAAATTACCCTTTGTAACTAAAAAATAAAAATATCTCGTTATATTTGCATGCAACAAGAACAAAACAATCGTTACCTACACTTACTATTGTAAACGTTAGAACTGTTTCAAATTGAAATAGTCTCGTCTCCTCTAAAACATGTCCTAAGAGCTAGAAGCGACGATTCGTGACCTCTAATTGAATTTACTCTTTGTGAAAAACAAAAGTATCAAGTTACCTTTGTAACTAAAAATAAAAATATCTGGTGCCATTTGCATTCTACTAACTCACGAACTGCTTCAAAACTCAAGACTCGTCTCGTTCATAACTTAAATCCTTAATACACGAGAATAAGCAAGGCTGATTACACAGTATAGAGATATATTTTCCAATATTTCGGAAGGCACGGCCTTCCTTCCTCAGGGTGTAACAGAGAATGACTCTTGTTTTAAACGATACAAATTTAAAATATGGGAAATAAGATATAACTAGTGAAAAGATAAATGTAACAAAAGTTTGATTTTCAGGCTGTAACGTTTTACCATATTTTCCAATTTCAAATTTTTAAATTTTTACGTTACTTTTTTCATCGTTATTTATTACTTAGTCCTGTCTATCAAACTTTTGTTACATTTATCTTTTCACTAGTTATGTCTTATTTCCCATATTTTAAATTTGTAACGTTTAAAACTAGAGTCATTCTCTGTTACACCCTGAGGAAGGAAGGCCGTGCTTTCCGAAATATTGGAAAATATATCCCTATACTGTGTAATCAGCCTTGCTTATTCTCGTGTATTATTCAACTTATAGCTGATTAGATTCTCTACAGCGAGAGGATCCGGTACTTCTGTTTTGTCACGGTGGTCCTTACAAAAATTAACGCTTAAATCCTTAGCCTAACCCATAGAAAATAAAGAGGTGAGCCCAATATAGATCGTTTTCACGTGACGTCATCGCTTTCTAAAATCCGAAACTAAAGAGCCACTAAAGTTTTTATCCTCATCGGGCATAAGAGACTGTATATTTATATCTGTTTACAATTTTACAGCTCAATAGCGTGCTTCGTTTGGAAATCAGAGCATTTTGAATTTCAGAGTTATGTCGGTGCGTGACACAAAGCTGCGATCGCATTTGGCGAAAAATATATACCTATCTCATGATTTGTAGCTCTTTTAGAAGTTAGAGCATTAGGAAAAGTGCTTATGTGAATGCTTGTTTGTTAAGTACAGATAATCAGTCGCCTAGATAGCCAAAGTAAGTTCCAGATGTTTACACTATTTTCCGGCCGCCATGTTGGTGCACCATAGATGTGCACCAACATGGCGTTTCCATACTAAGCTCTGTAAATTTCTGCGAAACATTTCGACGAATATCCGCGGTTTGGGTGAACGCACAGACCTAAAACTCGGAGAAGTGTCTTCTTTATGTATTTCCAATAAGATCACAATTTCTTGACTTTATCCATTGAATGGTTTTCGATTTATTTTTTTATTGCGTGACAGTGAAAACGATCTATATGAATAGATCGTTTTCACTGTCACGCAATAAAAAAATAAATCGAAAACTATCCAGTGGAAAAAGCTAAGAAATTATGATGTTATAGAAGATAAAAAAATAAGACACTTCTCCAAGTTTTAGCCCTGTGCGTTTCCCCAAACTTCAGATATTCGTCGAAATGTTTCACAGAAATTTACAGAGCCCAGTATGAAAACGCCATGTTGGTGTACCTCCATGGTACACCAATATGGCGGCCGGAAAATAGTGTAAACATCTGGAACTTACTTTGGCTTTCTAGGCGACTGATTATCAGTAATGAAAAAACAAGTATTTACATAAGCACTGTTCCTAATGCTCTAGCTTCTAACTGGGCTCAAAATCATGAGATAAGTATATATTTTTGAACAAATTTGATCGTAGCCTTGTGTCACGCACTTCCATAACTCGGAAATTCAAAATGCTCTGGTTTTCAAAGGAAGCACGCTATTGAGCTGTGAAGTTGTAAACAGATATAAATATGTCACCTCTTATACCTGATGAGGATGAAAACTTTGGTGGATCTTTAGTGATGACGTCACGTGAAAACGATCTATACTTCCTCCTCTTTTATAGAAGAATAAATATGGCCGTTCTGAACTGTATCGACATCAAATCCTCTCACATACCACTTACCTTTACAACGGGAAATTTGATTGGTGTTTAATAGTAGATCCAATCTGACTGGTGTGACATACATACATCTCTCGCTGATCCACCCGTCCACAACATACCCGACGCGCCGACTAAGAGATATTTTTTTACCAAAAAACAACTCAAAAAAATTGAAGAGCGCGATAGGGCCTAGGTAAGAGTTCGTGCTACAGTGTTCCGCAGGACTTGTAGGTAGCGGTTTTCCCTGTAAGGTCGCGTGAGAAAAGACAGCAAGAGATTAAACTGTTGTTCTTTTCATTCCTTTATGAACTCTTCTCCTTCTCGGCAAGGTCGTGTGCTCCCTGCGATTGTACAGAAAGCTTATGC
>OZ026609.1:9505040-9510040 GCA_964020085.1 Micromussa lordhowensis
GCATACACATCGCTGATAGCCCCCATAATAATAATAACGGCATCTAGTAATGTAGTAACAGTAACGGCTTTGGTAGCACGGCCACCGCCTGCTCCGCCTCGGACCTGAGAATAAAATATATCACAGTTGTTACTGAAACATTCGTTTGAATGTAATCCCGAAATTCTACTAACATTCAGTTGATAACACTATAGGCTAATTTCTTAAAGTCTAGTATTTTCTTTGTGAAAGCGCTTAGTATTGACCCGAAGAGTGTGTAATTTTACAAAATTGTGGCTGCGCGCGAATTGCCGACGCCACTATGCAGGAGAAACCGTAACAGTTCTTTGGTGCGCTAAAAATAGTAGTTTTGAGCCAAAGATGAGAACTTTTGTTCTACCGTTCTTTCGTTGTGTGATAGGTGGCGACAGATCGTTTGTCAGTTCTACGACATGTTACGTAACGGCGAAATGGAAACTTTTTTCTATGAGTTATGGTGTGACGAATCGTTTGACATTTCTTTGAAAATTTTTACCCAATAGCTAGAGTCATTGCTGATACTTGAAAACTGTAAAGCTTTTCCTTCTGTCAAGATAAATTCTGTTTTAAAAATGAATTATTTAATTCTGCCGGCGAGGTGTGTTGCGGAGCAGTGGGAATTGGTGATAAAGCGATGTCCTTTCCTCGTAGAAGTTTTCGTAGGCAACGAGGTTTTACATCGGGCTTGTGTTGTAATCTGATTGCATGTTTCGTTAGTAGTGATAGAATATTTGTTGTGATGGAATGTTTACTGAGTTGTTTTCAATCAATGTTAACGCCTAGTCACACGTACACATTGTGTACCTGTTTATCTCATTGGCGGAGGAGCGTAATGCAAGATACGAGCTGATTCCAAATAAACTTTAGAAACCTTGTGAACCTTAGTAATTGGTGGTTGTTTTAGCTCTCAGGCTGTAAAATTGAAAAAGGAATTGGCTTCGAAATTAGCCAAATCGTAGGTTGATTCATCGGATAAAAGATCTTGGGACAATTAATCGTGCCGATTGATTTTAGCATAGTTAATCGATTAACTATAATTTTAGTTTTTAGTAAACCGCGTACTGTAATAGCATTGACACAACACTGATTAGCTCCCAATAATTGTAAGAGAGTAACCTTGCACTTACTGCACTGAACAGAGCTGTATAACATGACGCTTACATAACCCGCGACTGAGTCTCAATGATGACATGGCACTACACAACATTAAATTATTACTAATATCGTAAAATTCCGGTTCTAAGCTTGCCCTTCTATAGGTATTCACAACAAAAGTACCATGTGCCTCGTTTATACTTGTGCCTTGTGTATGCTGTTGCCAAGGTTGTAAAACAACTTTAATTTTTTTACCGCTGGATGTTTGTTTCATCGACTTATTTCATTATTTTTTGTGTGGTTCCTACGCTTATGAACCCACCCTAAACCCCTGGGGCTTACGAAGCTATATAAGCGTAAGGCCTATAACCGGAAGTTTTTAGGTATTACTTCACGTTGTTACATTATATTATATTGCATGTTTTCTTACCAGAGTCCTGGCTCACTGCTGTGTTGTCCGAAGGGTTTTCTTCTAGTTCGATTTCATAGATTGGTAAAGAGCCACAAAAGTCCAGATGAAATCTTCGGAGGCAAGGCCGAACGGTTTGCCGAACCAATCACTTTCCACTCAGAACTCTCGCTCGTCACTTCAGCGGGTTGGGATTGATTAATGTGTCAAAAAGGCAGAAAAATTAATTCCAGAACAAAGGTACTTATTTTAAAAACACTTCGATGTTCAGGAAGTTTTTGTCGCAGACATCAAAATTTATCTATGATTTTTAATTTTTATTTTTTACATTTCACAAGGTTCAGCTGTTAACCAACCGCAACTTGACGGACGCACGTTTCGTCCTCACGGGTCTCGAAAGATTTTCTACTGATACTTTACATTTTCAATTAGTTTTGTACCAGTCTTTCTTTGTTCGATCGATTTGAAAATTACACCATTTTTGAAACTAGATCAAAATTGGTATAATGTCACGTGTTTAGGACAATCGAGATTTCCATTGAAATGATAAACATAAAAACTCGAAATCGTTAAAACGTAATCCTTATTTATTCAGAAAATGTAATTATTTGTCAAATTAATGGAACTCAGTGAACAGCTACAATTTTAAAAGATGAGAAACTTCTTTGTATAAGCAAGCAATTTTCGCCAATAGCTGGGCGATGAACAACAACAAGAGCAAGAAGGGTTTTCCTACGTACATTTTTCTTAACATTCTGTCTCAAAAAGGTCGGAGGTCTACAGCAAAGCTTGGCTTTCTTACAGGACAATGAAGAGAAAATCATTCGTATTCCAACGGAAATCATGTTCTTGTTACTTGTTTATACTGAGATTTTTAACCGAAACTTACCTGATCCATGTCGACCTTCATCTCTCCTGGTGAAGGAAAAGATGAGTCCAACTTTGACACATAACAAACTTTTTTTGCTGGATCACGACAAGCTGTTAAGCCCTGTGAAATTAAAACAATAAACAGTTATCAAAAACGTCTGATCTGCTGGTGATAAAATTAAATTATAGCTAGAATATGTCATAAAAGAATTTAAATGTTTTCGGTTTCGTGAGATCCTCATTACAGAATGAAACTTGTAGAGAAAACATGTTTCCTAGCGCGTTTACTTTCGCCTTTTTGGGCGAATACTCTCTCTCTTACATATTAACGTCTAATTGAGAGTCGAAAGTGAATGATCTGACTGTAATTTTTCAGCGTTCTTTACAAGTTCTCTAATTTAACAAAATTATATAGTGTTTGCGATTTTAAACCAAAAAGTATTCGCGATGCAATAAAAGTTCAAATTGTGCTTATGACAAATTTGCATTCCAGAACTGTGGGTTCAGCTTACAGTTCATATTTGTTGAGATATCTCAAACGCAGAATTTTTTTTATCAGACTTTTGCAAAGGTGTAGTGTAGTATGTAGAGCACAAATGCACAAATGAGTGGAGAAAATAATAATCATAACAATAAAAAAGAGAGCCTATAACTCACAAAAATGACACAAAAAGAATTTCAAAGTAATAATAATAATAATAATAATAATAATAATAATAATAATTTACTACTTATAGTGCGCGTGTTACATTGGGAGATGCTCACAGGCGCATTACAAAGAAAAATTACAAAATCAAGAAAAACTTAATGTACCTTAATTACAAGTTGTTATTATATATAAAACTCATTAAACTTATTTACAAACCTATTTACAAAGGATAATCTATATGTGATTAAAAATGAGTCGCATAGTTACTGTTTCTCGTAGCAGCTGAATGCATCGCGGAAAAGATGCGTTTTCAGGAGGCGCTTAAAAATGTTTACATTGTTCGCAGATCGTATTGCCTTGGGAAGACCGTTCCAGAGTTTTGGTGACGCACATGTAAATGAGCGGTCACCGAGAGTGGGAAGACTCTTGAACGCAGGATACTTCAATAAGAGTGTGTCCGAGTTAGTTCTCAGGTTGTATCTCCCAGGCTTTTTCAGTTCTATGAGTTCTGATAGGTACAGGGGTGCAAGGCCATTAAGAGTTTTATATACAAGTAATAATATCTTAAACTGGATTCGGTAGCTAACAGCCAGCCAGTGGAGATTGTATAACGAAGGTGAAATATGCTCATAGCGACTGGTGTTACAGATGACACGGGCGGCCGCGTTCTGGACGCGCTGAAGTTTTTGTAGTTGGTTACCTTTCAACCCATAGAGCAGGCTGTTGCAGAAATCTAATCGACTGGTAACAAACGCATTCACTAAAGTCTGTGCGCAGTCAGAGCTAAGATATTTTCTTAATCTCCTAATATTGTAGAGATGAAAAAATGCAGATTTACAGATGTTATTAATGTGCGTGTCCATCTTAATTTGGTCATCGAACCAGCAGCCTAGATTTCTTACTATGCTGGCTGCTGTAACTACGCTCTCTCCAACCTGTAAGGAATCTACGTTGACTTTGGCAAGTTGTTGTCTGGTGCCAATTACTATAAACTCGGTCTTGTCATCGTTTAGCTTTAATCTGTCTTGGAGCATCCATTTCTTTATATCCACAATACAACTTTGCATGGCCTCTAATGCTGCTGACTGCTCAAAGCCTGAGTCCGCGCTGAATGATACATACAGTTGTGTATCATCCGCATAGGTATGCACATGAGGAAGGTGATGTTCAATGATTTTGAACAGTCTACTTGTATAGAGAACAAACAGAAGAGGCCCAAGACAGGAACCCTGTGGGACGCCATACTTTGTATGGAACTTGGTCGATGTCTTGCCGTTGATGGAGATAGACTGGAATCTGTTGCGAAGATAGGAATCGAACCAAGAGTAGGCTTGCCCTGATATGCCAAAGTCAGAGGACAGATGGTCCAGCAATATGGTATATAAATAAAGTACTTACTTTGCCCTCCACTTGAAGTGCACAAAAAAGAAAAAAAATGTTCAGGGTGAAAAGCATTTTCAGAATAGCAAATGCCTGCAAAAAAAAAAAAACATTGGCATGGCAGGATTGGAGGCTGACAATTTTTTCAAAGCAAACGCTTAATTCTTTAAACATGATTATACAACGAAGTACAAGAAGAGCATTTGTTTGTTCAATGTATATCGCAAACGGATTCTCTATCAAACACTGAAACAGCGGCATCCACGCTAACGATATGGCGATCGTCAAAAAGATGTCTCTTAGTCGTCGAGATGGACTATGTGTTGGTAGGTGAGCGAGTGAGCACTGCATGAGCGACTAAAGTATGTGTCACACTCATCATATAAAAGCTGCCGTAAACAACCAATCAAATTGCTGCTTCTTAAGGTACATCGTGTATCAAAAACTATGCTTCCGATCTGACTAAGGTTATCTTTGTTCTTTTACAAATAGGAGAAGCTTTTCTTCTATTATCCTCATTTCGCCATTTCTGACTGTGAATTTTAGATAGATTCTTCGATAAATTTCGTCATGTATTTC
>OZ026609.1:9515040-9537540 GCA_964020085.1 Micromussa lordhowensis
CCAATCAAAACGCCGCTTCTAAGGTGCATACGTGCTTTCAATTTGACGATGGCTATGTTTGTTCTTCTATAAACAGGAGAAGGGTTTTATCTTTTGGCTTCATTTCGCCATTTCAAACAAGCGAAAAAAGTCAAAGAAGAATTTACTTGTTCACCATTTTGATCAATGTCTCTAGCGGCCTCATGATCTGCTGTTAAAATCCAGTTTTAACGAAAAACATCTCTGAGTTTTACACTGCACTTTCTACCGCTGGAGTGACTCACACTTCCTGACTGTGTAACCTGGCTTCGAGTTTTACAATAAAGGAAATATGCTCGCGTTTAGTTGACTTATGTGCTTACCATACATTAAGTTGCGGATTAGTAATGAGCAAAAAAGGAAGACAAAGCACTATTTCGTTTTCTGTTCTTTCAGGAATTTTCTCGAGGGAGCTTTTTTTCTTATTCCTTGTAACAGCTTCGTGTAAGTGTCCCTAATTGGTTTTAATCTGAGTAATTACTTGCTCAAAATTCTTAAATTCATAAAATCTCAAATTCCGTTCGACATCAAAAGTTGATCAAAACGTAATCTCCTTATGCTCTGTGAAGTGGAACCCGCTTTTAACGCGAGACAGTCAGCTCTTTTGTTAATGGGTCGTGACGCTGGTTTTTTTTATAGCCCGCATAAACGCGCAGTCAATTAACCGTAAACTCTATCAAAATCGCCCATCAACTACCAAATTTTGACATCCTCAACTTTTATTTCGTTAGTAATGTATTCTGTTTTTGCGAGCCCTTGAAAGGCTCCATGACATACAAAAGCAATGGAAAAAAAAAGAATGCATAAACCTTGGATTTGGCCACAATACAATTCGGCGCTTGTAGTTCTGTGGCGTTCGTTCTATCACAAGCAGGAGTTAATGAGCGGTCAGAAGACAATCATACCTGCCATGATATGATGGAAAGCACCTTTAAAACTGAAGTTATGAATGAGCGAACAGACACAAGTTAGTAGACATTACATCTTCACTTATTAAGTATTAAAGTTCTCGTAAGTGATCAAACAACGAGTTTTGGAAAAATGTTTTCCTGTTGTTCTGCTTGCTTGGACACATAATTGATTTGATACAGAAGCAAATCTCGTTTAAGAAAACTTTGTGTGTTCGCGTGTTTGGTAATGCGTTTTGCCGGAAAACAGCATTTTTTCTGCAATAACTTTACCTCGATTTTGGAGCTTGGTACCAAGTTCATTTTCCCTGCGTTTTTGTGTCCAAGGAAGAAAATCGGAGGTATTCAGGTACAGACCAACTTTTATCGCTTCAGCAATTTCATGGACATGCACTTCCCAGCTGTGTGATGGGTCCATGATTTGTGATTACATTTAGGCGAATGACGTATTATGCCAGATATTCGGGAGCTTAACAAAACCACGACGGCAACATCGGCAATGTCGCTAAACAAAAGATTTAATCAACAACGTAAAATAACCAAATTCTGCGTTGTCTGGAGAACGTGAACCAAGACGGCTAATTTTTGAAATTTGTATTTCGAATTTATCGATGTGTCCTGGATTCAGCTTCGTGATAGCTTAAACGGTGATAAACAAAGTAAATGACTTTAAAGTATCGCGAGATTCGTAGGCAAAATGCAAACTCCCTTTTTAATCGATGCTGTCTTCGCCGTCACCGTCGTGGTTTCTTAAGCTCTCTAATATTATTAAAGATATCTCGACGGCGAGTCCAGAGCTTTAAGAGTCGAAATTGATTAGTGGTCTCGTAAAATGACTTTTTGGAGTGTACAAGAACATAATTACCAGTATGCGACGGCTTCATGCTTTCGGTTTCGCATTTAATAGTGTTCCTTTTGCGCTGAAGGAAGTAAACGAGGAATTTCACACTCCATTTTCTACCGTTTCAGCATTTGATCGGCCTAATTCTTGGAAGTGTGGTAGCTTCATGTTTTGAGGTCAAAATTAGTTTTCTTGTTGTGCTGAAGGAAGTCAGCAATGGAATTGACTCACACTTCCCGACTGTGTAACCCGGCTTCTTGTTTTGACTCAAAAGGAAGATGTCACTGTTGCGGTAACTTATGTGCTGACGTCGGACTATCAAATGAATTTGGTTACGGATGAGTAGTGAACAAGAAAAAAGGCAGTCTGGTCATTAACGTAATCTTCATAACAAAAGCGTTTTTAGTGTTCGTTGCTCAAAATTCTTGAATTCATAAAATATCAAACTTCGTTTGATATCAAAAGGTTTTTAGATTTAGGCTTATCTTGTATACTGGCCTGTAAAATATCTATTTGCTGATGTCCGCTTTTTTGCTGATGCCCGCTGTTGTTTCTGGTCCTACGGAATAAACGCGCAGTCAATTAGCCGTAAACCACGTTAATCTGCGCTATCGCCGACTAGAATACGTTTAGGCATCCTCAGCTTTCATTTCATTACTAAATTTACTACATTCCTACGACCACTCAAAAGGCTCTATGACATTCGAAGCCAATAAAACAATTGCAAATAATTGCTTTCAGAGGCAATGAAATTCTGCAAATGTAGAATTCGTTCTACCGTAATCAGGAATTTATGAGCAGTAAGAGAAAAAATATACCCGTTACATCAGAGACAGCAGATATAAGAGATGTTCAGGCCACGAGCTGAGCTTGCGTTAAAACGTATTCACTGTTTCCCAGTCTGGGTGAACACATAAGAAATTTGTTGTGGAAGAAAATTTCGTTCAAAAATGTTGCAGGTGGGTGTAATCGACGAGGCATTTTGAAAACTTGTGTTTCAGAAACAATGTTTTGTTGTGTTGAGCGTCATTACTTGAAGTTAACCAGGCGTTAAGTCGACCAGGGCCGGGTTGTTCAAAGCCCAGTTAAGCTAACCCAGGGTTAGCGAGAATTTTGAGTTGAAATTTGCAACTGTTTGGTGAGTTTTTCTGCTTACATTGTTTATCCTTCAGTTTTGAGTTTGGATAATCTCAAACTACCCAAAACATAAGCAGTGTAAAACATTTTTAAACAAGAAAAATGAATACTTCGATTAACTTTTAATACTGGGTTAGCGTTAACCGGCTTTCGAACAACCCGGCCCAGGTTAAGAGGCAAAAAGTTGCTCGTTGGCAGTTGAATGGACAACGAAGTAAAACGAGTAAAACGAAGTCAAATTGTAGCAGCTCATTGTCAATTCTTCGCTTTGTTACTTTTGCAGAAACTTGCA
The DNA here is from genome assembly GCA_964020085.1 of Micromussa lordhowensis. NCBI lineage: Eukaryota > Metazoa > Cnidaria > Anthozoa > Scleractinia > Lobophylliidae > Micromussa > Micromussa lordhowensis. Next base: position 9,518,237 of record OZ026609.1, read on the forward strand.
TCTCGAGTTTGTGGGCGAACACTCGGCGCAATATCGGACTGTAAACTCAAACTATACAGAAAGTATGTTGAAACAATTCAAGAGAGGCGTTGCCAGTATTATCACAGCTGGGGCACTTTCCCTTAATGTTATCAATTATTTTGTTTTGAGCAATCTTTATAGTTAAGTTCCTAGTCTAGATCAACCTCCATATTCTAGGCAAAATCAGCCAGCACAAGGTCCAACACGAAAGACTAATCGAAGAGTATTTCGATCACGTGTGAGTCACAATAAACAAAATGAGAGACATCGATTTTGCGAAATACTCGAAACTCTTAAACGATTCTTGCTCTGACGAGAAAACACAAGCTGAGGTATGGGGGGAATGGAATAAACTTACGAGATTGTAATTATGCCTATCATGTTATGTCCTAACCGAGGACATAATGATGAACTGTTCGCCTAATAAACAATTAATTAAAAATGATGGCGGTGGGGGAGGGTGAGAGGGGACCCTCTACACGAATCCACTACCGAACATCCTCCACAAGACGTCATTTACTTCCCTCAGCACTACAGGTGAACTAAATTGAGCCACTAAACGCGGAACCATAACACTGCTGGGAAGTGTATGTCCATCAAATTGCTGAAACCGACGAGGAAAAGATAGGCTGTACAATCCCTTCGATTGACTTCCTTGGAAACGAAAACAAAGGAAAGTTTACTTGGTATCAAGCTCCTTGGACGAGGAAATATTCTTGCAGAAACAATTCATGCGTTTTCCAAAATTTCTCGCCGACTGAGTGCACATCCAGCATCGATCTCTTTATACACAATTTGTTTCTGCAACAAATTTATTACGTGTCCGCGAAAGGAGAAAAACAGTAAAAGATTTTTCCAAAACTTGTTGTTTCTTCCCTTACAAGAATCTAATACTGAATAAGCATAACATCTGCTCTAGTAACCTCGCGCATTGAAAGCTATTTTACATGTGCCCTCCGTGATATCATGGCAGGTATGATTTTAGTCTAACCGCTCATTAACTCCTGCTTGTGATAGAACGAGCACTGCAGGACTACAAGTGCCGAATTTTGTTGTGGCGTAATCCAAGGTTTATGTAACTTTTGTTTTACTTGGTTGCCCATGTCACAGAGCCTTTTGCCTGTTCGTAGAAACGGGATAATTTAAAACGAAATAAAACCCGAGAACGCCAAAATTTGGAACATGTAGTTGATGAAATTATCACGGTTTTAAAAGAGTTTACGGTTAATTGACTGCGCATTTGTGCGGACCAGAAACAACAGGGCGTCACGGCCCATTAGCAAAAGTGCTGTCTTAATAGTGTGAAAGCAGGTTTTACTTTATTAACCATAAGCTTATTAGAGGTTTGTTAGATTTTGATGTTAAACGGGGTTTGAAATTTTATGAAGTTATTTAAGAATTTTGACCCAAATGCTTACACCTTTCTTTTTAATTGAACTGGAATTCAAGAAGTTTGAGTCGATCCACGGCAGCTGTTGTTACGGTAGAAAGTGCATTGAAAATTCTTAGTTGTTCATCGTTAAAAATGAATTTTAAACAGCAGAACATGACGCCAGCTGACAGCCAGGAATTTACTGGAAGTGTACGTTGATTGAAGCGGTGAAAAAGTACAAGTGGAGAGTAAAGTTCTTCTTTGACTTCTTTTCTCTCATTCAACGCAACAGGAAAAATTAATCTTTACACCCGGCAAAAGAAGCCATCGTAAACCCTATAATGATGTAACAAAATAAAATTGCACACAATGAGCAGGCTCAACAAATTCTATTCGTGAAGGATGTATCTTACAAGTAATCATCACTAATCATCCTCTTGTGTTTGATAATCAACTTTTTAAACATCTCGTCAGAAAACAAATTTAAAAAAACCGTCTTCAGCCTAATACCGGGCCTTGGACACCACATCGGGATCCGAATATTTTGAATATTCTCCATAATACGTCATTGACTTCCTTCAGCACAACAGGTAAACTACATTTAACCCCAATTCAGTGAGCCACCAAATAGCTGGGAAGTGCATTTCCATCAAATTGCTGAAACGGTGAACTTTAGTCAAAACAATTCCTCATTGACTTCCTTAAGCACGACAGCTTCGCTAAAATTAACTAAGCATTAGCAAAACACCACAAACGAAGCCATCACGTGAGCCATTACGTCAATCAAGTTGCTGAAACAGTGGAAATAAAAGCGAGACACAAGGATAACTATCACCAGTTTTCATTCAGGCACTACCTCCTGTCAAGAGATATATTTGTGAAGAATTTTGCTGGAGCATGGTAAGTTGGGATTAACGTGAAATTACTGTTTGTGTCATATTCTTCGTCGGGTTTAGAGAAGAACAACAAAAGAAATTAAATTCCAGAATCAAGGAATTTTTCAAAGAATAGTAAGGTAGTCATTCCGATATAAAGAGGAAATTGCCTTCCCGGCCTCTCATGTTTTCAAACCAGTATCTTGAAATACTTGGCGAAATATATCGAAGAATCTATCTAAAATTCACAGTCAGAAATGGCGAAATGAGGATAATAGAATAAAAGCTGCTCCTATTTGTAAAAGAACAAAGATAACCTTAGTCAGATCGGAAGCATAGTTTTTGATACACGATGTACCTTAAGAAGCAGCAATTTGATTGGCTCTTTACGGGAGCTTTTATCTGATGAGTGTGACACATGGCTTAAGTCGCTCATGCAATGCTCACTCACTCGCTTACCAACACATAGTCCATCTCGAGGACTAAGAGACATCTTTTTGACGATCGCCATATCGTTAGCGTGGATGTCGCTCTTCAGTGTTTGATAGAGATAAGTTTCCAGTATACAGCAGCAAAACGCACTTAACAAACAAACAAATCCACTTCTTGTACTTCGTTGTATGATCATGATTAGTCAATTAAGCGTTTGTTCAGCCTCCAATCCTGCCATGTCAATGTTTTTTTTTGCAGGCGTTTCCTGTTCTGAAAATGCTTTTCACCCTGAACATTTTCTTTCTCTTTTGCGCACTTCAAGTGGAGGGCAAAGTAAGTACTTTGAAATTCTTTTTGTGTCATTTTTGTGAGTTATAGGCCTTTTTTTAGGTTAAAAACAGTTGCTGGTTAAGTGAGATCTCAGTTTTACCTGCCAAGTCTAACACTTAAACTTTATATACTTTTTAAATTTAACGCTAGCTGTCAGCATTTTGTTGCCAACCGGTCTTGTAAATAAGAAAAAATAAATTCACTATCAGTGTGGTCTGCGACCGTGCTAGATATGAAACAGTTAAATATGTTTATCCGTTTTGTCTAGACTGTGAATTCTACTTCATTATGATGCGGAATAAATAACAAAAGACAAGAAATAGTCCATTTCTAATTTCTCTGACATTGGTTCTCGATTTTGGTTCTCTTATTGCAGGTTGAAAAGTATGCTTTGAACGTTGTTGAAAATGGAACAAACGTCAAGGAGGAGGTGGAAGTAGATGTGGACGAACAAACAGAAGTGATTCGTGTACCTAAACACGACCAGTTTGATGCAATGGATCTCTTGAACGATTTCATTGGGGTAATTTCAGAAAAAAAATTCAGTATTAATCTTAAGTGAATATTGCCCAGTGGCATTGCTTATAATATGCAGGTTAAAACTACCGCGACTATCTTATTTATGTGTGAACTATCGTAGCAAAGATGTGCATTATCTATTAACAAGAACCATTTTCACACAAGCGTCGAGGAGGAGATCGATCAAATTGTTAGAACATGCTACAAGCATACTCAAGCTAAATATATATCTCTTTTTTATTATTATTTTCTCCACTCATTTGTGCATTTGTGCTCTACATACTCCACTACACCTTTGCAAAAGTCTGATAAAAAATGCAGCGTTTGAGATATCTCAACAAATATGAACTGTAAAGCTGAACCCACAGTTCTGGAATGCAAATTTGTCATAAGCACAATTTGAATTTTTATTGCATCGCGAATACTTTTTTGGTTTAAAATCGCAAGCACTATGTAATTTTGTTGAATTAGAGAACTTGTAAAGAACGCTGAAGAATTACAGTCAGATTATTCAGTTTCGACTCTCAGTTAGACGTTAATATGTAAGAAAGAGAGTATTCGCCCAAAAAGACGAAAGTAAACGCGCTAGGAAACATGTTTTCTCTACAAGTTTCATTCTGTGATGAGGATCTCAATGACCGAAAACATTTAAATTCTTTTATGACATATTCTAGCTTTAATTTAATTTTATCACCAGCACATCAGACGTTTTTGATAACTGTTTATTGTTTTAATTTCACAGGGCTTAACAGCTCGTCGTGATCCAGCGAAAAAAGTTTGTTATGTGTCAAAGTTGGACTCATCTTTTCCTTCACCAGGAAAGATGAAGGTCGACATGGATCAGGTAAGTTTCGGTTAAAAATCTCAGTATAAACAAGTAAAAAGAACATGATTTCCGTTGGAATACGAATGATTTCTTCTCCATTGTCCTGTAAGAAAGCCAAGCTTTGCTGTAGACCTTTTTGAGACTGAATGTTAAGAAAAATGTAGGAAAACCTTTCTCGCTCTTGTTGTTGTTTATCGCCCAGCTATTGGCGAAAATTGCTTGCTTATACAAATAGTTTCTCGTCTTTTAAAATTGTAACTGTTCGCTGAGTTCCATTAATTTGACAAATAATTACATTTTCTGAATAAATAAGGATTACTTTTTAACGATTTCGAGTTTTTATGTTGATCATTTCAATGGAAATCTCGATTGTCCTAAACACGTGACATTATACCAATTTTGATCTAATTTCAGAATGGTGTGATTTTCAAATCGATCGAACAAAGAAAGACTAGTACAAAACTAATTGAAAATGCAAAGTATGAGTAGGAAAACTTTCGAGATCCGTGAGGACGAAACGTGCGTCTGTCAAGTTGCGCTTGGTTAACCGCTTAACCTTGTGAAATGTAAAAAATAAAAATTAAAAATCGGAGATAAACTTTGATGTCTGCGACAAAAACCTCCTGAACATCGAAGTGTTTTTAAAATAAGTACCTTTGTTCTGGAATTAATTTTTCCGATTTTTGACACATTAAGGTCTCAAATCAATCCCAACCCGCTGAAGTGACGAGCGAGAGTTCTGAGTGGAAAGTGATTGGTTTGGCAGACCGTTCGGCCTTACCTCCGAAGATTTTGAACTTCTGTGGCTCTTTACCAATCTATGAAATCGAACAAGAAGAAAACCCTTCGGACGACACAGCCGTGAGCCAGGACTCTGGTAAGAAAACATGCAATATAATATAATGGAACAACGTGAAATAAAACCGAAAAAATTCCGTTTATAGGCCTTACGTTTATATCGCCTCGCAAGCCCCAGGGATTTTGGGTGGGTTCATAAGCGGTAGGAACCACACAAAAAATAATGAATAAGCCGATGAAACAAACATCCAGCGGTAAAAAAATTAAAGTTGTTTTACGTTCATGGCAACAGCAAAAACAAGGCACAAGTATAAACGAGGCGCAATGTACTTTTGTTGTGAATACCTATAGAAGGGTAGAACCGGAATTTTACGATATTAGTAATAAAATAATGTCGTGTAGTGCCATGTCATCATTGAGACTCAGTCGCTGGTTATGAAAGCGTCATGTTATGCAGTAAGTGCAAGGTTACTCTCTTACAATTACTGGGAGCTAATCAGTGTTGTGTCAATGCTATTACGCGGTTTACTAAAAACTAAAATTATAGTTAATCGATTAACTATGCTAAAATCAATCGGCACGATTAATTGTCCCAAGATCTTTTATCCGATGAATCAACCTACGATTTGGCTAATTTTGAAGCCCATTCCTTTTTCAATTTTACAGCCTGAGAGCTAAAACAACCACCAATTACTAAGGTTCACAAGGTTTCTAAAGTTTATTTGGAATCAGCTCGTATCTTACATTACGCTCCTCCGCCAATGAGATAAACAGGTACACAATGTGTACGTGTGACTAGGTGTTACATTGATTGAAAACAACTCAGTAAACATTTCATCACAGCAAATATTCTATCACTACTAACGAAACATGCAATCAGATTACAACAAAAGCTCGATGTAAAACCTCGTTGCCTACGAAAACTTCTACGAGGAAAGGACATCGCATCGTATCAGCAATTCCCACTGCTCCGCAACACACCTAGCCGGCAGAATTAAATAATTCATTTTTAAAACAAAATTTATCTTGACAGAAGGAAAAGCTTTACAGTTTTCAAGTATCAGCAATGACTCTAGCTATTGGGTAAAAATTTTAAAAGAAATGTCAAACGATTCGTTACACCATAACTCATAGAAAAAAGTTTCCATTTCGCCGTTACGTAACATGTCGTAGAACTGACAAACGATCTGTCGCCACCTATCACACAACGAAAGAACGGTAGAACAAACGTTTTCATCTTTGGCTCAAAACTACTATTTTTAGCGCACCAAAGAACTTTTACGGTTTCTCCTGCATAGGGGCGTCGGCGATTCGCGCGCAGCCACAATTTTGTAAAATTACACACTCTTCGGGTCAATACTAAGCGCTTTCACAAAGAAAATACTAGACTTTAAGAAATTAGTCTCTAGCGTTATCAACTGAATGTTAGTAGAATATCGGGATTACATTCAAACGAATATTTCAGTAACAACTGTGATATATTTTTTTTCTCAGGTCCGAGGCGGAGCAGGCGGTGGCCGTGCTACCGAAGATATTACTGTTATTACATTAATATATGCCGTTACTATTATTATGGGGGCTATCAGCGATGCGTATGCGGTCTATTTTGGTATTGTCCTTGCATTCGCCATTGTCCGTCGGTAATGTATTAGTGTAATTTGACTTCTCCCTGCTCCCCATTGCCGTTCAATGCTGTGTAATACGAAACAACTAGTCATGGATGAAGCAATGTCTAGGTTTGATTATTTTACTTAGATAAAGGAAAGCACCCAACAGTTTTTTTCACAATACTAAATGTTCGAAATCTTAGCGGATTGCTTAGAACAGCGTTTTCACGCTACTTTAGTTGATCCTAAAGAGTAAAAAAGGTGCATTAATCTCACTTGCTGTAGAAAGATATTTTGAAGGTCAATAAACGCTGCAATTTTGTCCAAGCTAGTAGTATTTGTATATGCGGTCTTGATAACAGCAGGCAAGTCCAGAATTGCAAGTAAACGACAAAACTTTTAAAGTTTTAAAGACATGTTGGAAGTAGATTTTATAATAAGAAGAAAAATGCTAATTGTGACAACAAACTGACGTAAAACGTGAAAGTATGAGAATTATAAGGATAGCACATTTCTACTTATTATAAATTCTACTTCCAACGTTTTGTAAATCAATCAGCTGAAGATGACAGGAGAATCTGTCGAAATATGTCTTTAAAACTTGAAAGTTTTGTCGTTTAGTTTAAATTTGTACATGCATATGTTTCACTCGCGCAAACAACAAAACCTAGTCCCTTATTTAACAAATCTGGAATATTTCCCAGGAGTGAATGTAAAAACTGATTCCTTATTCAAGTGAAAAACATCTTTGTTCACAGTGATATCATATATTAGTGTAAATCTACTGGCGTTCTTTACGAATGCCGTTCTTTTATTGGCTACGCTACTCACTATAGTGAGCAGCCTAGGAGTGTGGGGTTGTTAACAAAATGACTCATCATAGCAGCTCTAATGACGTCATACATGAATGACTCGCTACCCTTTAAGGAACAATGGAACGAACAATAGAAACAATGGCAGCTTACGAGAGCTGCTGCACTTCTGAACAAAATAGCGGGCGCTTCTTTACGTTTTCGAAGTGTCTTTGAAGAGGATTTAAATAATTTTTTTTTTTAAGTTTCAAAGCCATGTTTCGACAGAAAATACTGTCATCTTCAGTTCATTAATGTACAAAGCGTTGGAAGTAGAATTTATGATAAGTAGAAAAATGCTAATTGTGACAACAAAATGACGCAAAGCGTGAAAGTGTGAGAATCATAAGCATAGTTTTAGATTTACATGGTGTAATTGTTGATTCCCTTTGAATGTGAATAACCTCTTCCTACTTTCACGCTTTTACGAATCAAATTTGTTGAGCATGTCCATCGTGTTCAACTTTCTAGTTGAACATCATTCTCAGCTTAATGATGGATTCAATTTTGCTGTTGCATTGAAAGAAGAGAAAAAAGTCAAGGAAGAATGTCAACGGAAGTCAACGAGGAATTCCACACTCCATTTTCTACCGTTTCAGCAATTCGATCGGCCTACACGTCGTCTTCGTTCAAGTTCTCAGCCATGACTGAGACACGCCAAAGGTTTAACAGATTATTTATTCAATTCGATTTCACTAGACCCACTCGTCGAGATCGCTCCTTACTCACAACAATACCATTCGCTAGGATACAAAGGAACATAAACAGTAAATATAACGCTAAAAGGGTAAATCTGGCGGCACAAAGTCTTTCATCGATATTTACCCATTTGGGGATCCTTTTGTTAATTAAAACTTCTTCATAAACTTCTCGATGCTATAGCAATCTCGTTTTTAACTCCGCCTTCACAACAAACTCTGGTAACTCGCTTTTCAAAATGTCTGGATGCCTTTTTCCGCTAGACGCTCCGCAAAGCACTATGGATAAGACCGAGGCCCCCACACTAGGGCCCAGGCCTTAGAAAATAAAATTAACATTCCTCCCCCATGAACACCTACACTTGGGGGTTCATAGCTTAAAAACTGATTAAACCTCTCAAACTCTCAAAGGTTCATTTGTACAACTTATATCAGTCTGGTGGTTTTCTTATTCAGCGTTTACACCTTCCAGCAAGCACAGTTTGGTCACCGGTCGCAGCTCTGCACTCCTCAATAGGTTGTCCTCCCCTGGGTACACTTTCTCCACTCGACCCAAGTGCCACTGATTTCTATTCACAGTGTCATCCGCAATCAGCACCGGGTCTCCGACTTTCAAACTTCTTTGTTCGCGCTGCCACTTAGGTCTCTCCTGTAGTGACGATAGATACTTTTTCAACCATCGTTTCCAGTAGTGGTCGGCTAGCAGCTGAGCTGGTCTCCACCTCTTTCGGCTGAACTTGTTCTTCTCGTCAAACACATCTGGTGGAATGTTCAAGGAAGGGCGCACATTCAGGAAATGGCTTGGCTTCAGCTTCCGTAAATCACAGGTGCAGTACTTCTTCGTTCAGAGGGCTGTTGCCGAGAATAGCTTTCAGGCTCCTCTTGACAGTTTGCAGTAGCCTCTCCCATACCCCTGACATATGAGATGCGCCAGAGGGGGGTGGGGGGCGGTAGGGTAACAAACAAAATTCTTACTAACACGCAAACAATAACGTTGTAAATAGATTAACGATCAACTGTAATTCAATTTGACTTGTGTGATTGTAATGTAATATATATATTGTTAGTAGTGCCAGTTAATGCTGTGTAAGCATCGTGTAAGAAGTAATTATAGTGTAAGTACATATGTAAGTATTAAAAAATAAATAAATAAATGGCAAAAAAAGGACGCAGTTCCATAGCCAGCCTCAGAGGCGTCACGAAAGTGATACAGCTGCAGTTTAACACCTTTAGTGTCCAGACGACTGAAATAGCAACCAAACGTATCATGTAGCTGTCGTTGACGTTTCAGAAAACCATACGCTCGTAGTTTTGATTTCATTATTTAATACCACGTAAAATTGTTACAAAATGATAACAATACACTAATTGGACACAACATAATATAGAATCGTTCGCTGAAACTAGACAAGATTAAAATACATTGGAACTCTGCGTGAGATAAAATGTTCATACAAAACAGCACAATATCTGATCGACGATTTTACAGACAAAATACATAATCCATGCGGCTTAATCGATAGGAAGCTCAAACTTAAATTAAAAGACATAATCATACCTCTTTTCCCTTTCAGTGCACGAGTAAGGAACTTTGACGTTTAGGAAAGGCGCGCACGTTTATACGATAATGACTACACAATCACTTGAACCTCAATTGAACTTTGAACCTCGCCCCCTAGTAGCTATTGCGCATGTCCATTTCCGTCACGCAATGGGCTGACATTGCAAACGTCACAGTACCACATGAAAGTACTACTCAATAGCTTTCATTTGAATGGTCACACACTAGGGTTTCATTCACAGACTTAAAAGTTAGAACCATCTTGTACAGCATAATAAACAGTACCACATGAAAGTACTACTCAAGAGCTTTCATTTTAATGGTCACACACTAGGGTTTCATCCACAGACTTAAAGTTAGAACAACGTTGTACAGCATAATAAACAGCACTACATGAAAGCACTGCTCAATAGGTTTCATTTGAATGGTCACACACTAGGGTTTCATCCACAGACTTGAAATTTAGAACCACCTTGTACAGCATAATAATCAGTATCACATGAAAGTACTACTCAATAGCTTTCATTTGATTGCTATACACCAGGGACTCATACACAGACTTCAAAGTTAAATCCACATTGTACAGCATAATAAACAGTATCACACGAAAGTTCATGTACTGTTCAATAGCGTGATATGCTTACACACCACCCTTAAGGTGGTTCGAAATAGTTTTATGGCGCGCGCAAACTGGGTTCTAATCAACAAGCCTAATCTCGCGCGTGCAGTTGACGTACATGCGCAAATGCTGATCTTGTCGTGTCGAAATTTTGGAGTTTTTATAACTTTAATCGCTCATATTTCCGCTTCCGCTCGGTGGATTTTTTTCATTTTTTCGGTGATAACCAGGATCAATTGGCTGCATACATAGTCCGATTTTTAAAAAATTCTGTAGGCAGGAAAAAAAATAAGAGAACAATGGTCAAAAAGAGGATTTTTTCTTAATCTACCATACAGATTTTTTTTAAACTGAAATATTTTGAAGGTCATTTCTGGTGACATATAATATTGCATTTTGAGAAGATTTCACCGACCATTTTTTTTTTAAAAAGACAATAGATTTCGATTTTAGGGGCTCAACTGAATGCGTCATATGGTTGCTATGGTAACAGGTTTTCTGAAATGAATGTCATGTAATGAATCTATGATGTTTCTTTTATTTCTGTGCCAAATTTCATAGTGATACGATGAACCAAACATAATTTAGAAAAGAATTTGTGAACTTGTCTCGGGAAAATGAAAACTATTTCGAACCACCTTAAGGTAGCATCCCACCCCAAATGTGACCATTTTGGGAAAAAAATTTTTTCTCGATAGGAAGACTGACCTTACTCCTATCTTTGTTTAAAAAAAAAATTCGAAAAAATATTGTTTCTACTGGAAGTTATGGACAAAATAGTGTTTAATGTCATTCAACCGGAAGAACGTCTCTGAAACTGTTTTGCTCTTTTTCTCGAAACTATATTTTCAAGAAATTGGGCGCACGTTTTAAGTTCGCGTGCAGCGAATTTTCAACCGTTTTGGCTCAAATTTGGGGAGAAGGTTCCTATACAACGTAGCTCAAAAACCGTGTCGGCGTTTTTCTTTTTTTTAGTTCTTTCTAAAGTTATAAATAAATGAAGTAACAAGAGCGATATTTTTTCGAACCTCGAAGTTTAACCAGGCGTAAAAAACAAACCAGGCAAGATATCAAAATTCGCCGACACGGTTTTTGAGACAAAGGTGTTAAGAACTCGGCGCAATGTTTGTCACTTCCTTCTGATCACTTCCGACTGCACAGGAACTAAATATTGCAAGCCATGTACTTTTGCAAACCGATCGCTATATTTTTAAGACATTTATCTTTTTGCTTTTAATAAATACGGTATGGTAATCTTCAATTATTAAGCTTTCAGAAAATATATAGTTTGCCAGGGTTTTTATTTAATAGTCTCGCCTTGAAACGGTGCGAACGCGAAGCGGTCATTTGGGGTGGGATGCTACCTTAAATCGCATTGCATCGCATAAATACAACCAAAGTGTACCACATGAAATTACTTCTGATAGAGGTCTTTTGATAATCATGTTTGTTTTTGCACGACAGACGTATTCAAGAGATTTTACCGCAGCGAATGGCAGAGTGGAAAAAAACTGCCAGTGTTGCTGATCACAAGGCTGAGGAATTTCTAACGCAACTGGCAAAAAGGAAAGAGGTATCTGCAATAAATACAGATGTAACATTTTCTGTCGCTACGACTGTCGTGGAAGCTACATGTAAAGGGAATATGCCAGTGTAGCTTTGTGACTCTTCAGGCCGATTTACACAGTTAAAACAAATTTGTCACTTGAGACAATCGCATGTAATATAACTCAATATAAGTGAACTTTTAGATGATGGCTGCGCAGGCTGTAGCCTCTGCTCTCCTTGACTTCTGTATAGTTTTTACTACAAATCCCGTAATTAGATAACTGTAGATATTTTACCTATCACTATCTATCTATCTAACGTCTTCGGCAAGAATTGTTTCGTGGAAATCAAACGTACAAGGTGCTTGCGACTGTTGTGTACAACACGGAAAAAAAAATAATGTCATAGGATTGTGAAACATGTTCTGAAATGCTGGCTTAAAGATGTCTATTCCTGCTTTGATTAGTTTTCAATCAGTGTGTTAAAAGTAGGCAAGTAGATTACAAGGTCAGTAGCTGTTGTTTAAGCCAATTGTTTGTCTATCCTGAACTTACCCTTAATCCGCAAGATTAATTGCTCAAACTGTAAGGGCCTCTTCATATGAGCTCGGTTGATGTGGCTGGCCGATTACCGAGATCTCGCATCACTCCAATTTCCTTTGTTAACACTTCGATGTGTTCATATCAGGCCGGTTACTGAGACTGTCTACCGAGATCTCGATTTCTTCAACGGAGATCTTGGTAACTGGGCTGAACACCCTAAAATGAACATTCCCGTCCGAATAACCGGAGCGAAACTCGTTTGACAAAATAGCTTAGCTTTCGCAACATAGCGGCCAAAATGGCATAAGTTTTGCCTTGTATATATTTCCACTTCAAAAGTATGCGAATTAGCTTGATTAGTAATCAGTAGTAAAGTTACAAGACTCGGGATAGTCACAAATGATACAACTTTGCATGGCATAATTTTGGTTTTGTTTCTTGACCGGCGCTGAAATTTCAAATATGAACACACAACAAACCATTCACCGAGGAAGCCTGGTTACCTGGTTCATACGAAGAAAGCCCAAAGTTCTCTTTACCAGATGAAGACTGGAGCGATCCAGTAATACTGCCTTGATTTATCACCAAATTCTCAAGTCTACAACTGTAACAAATGCAAAGCAATCACTGAGGGGAATTTTCATTTTCATGGTTTCATCACTACAAGCTTTTCATTTTTTTTCGGAAGCTCAGGAGAAGCTGTTAGAACTTGACAGACAAAGCAACAAACTTGATGCTTTTATAGAGAAGTCCAAGAACGCAACTATTGAGGAATCAGAGGTAATGGACATACGCCATCAAGAGAGCATGAAGAGTAAGAGAGTAACTATCTAACATAAGCTTTGGTTTTAAGGTAATTCCTTTCAAGTTATTTTCTTGAAAAATCCCATGTAGGTTCTTGAAAAAGCGAATTTTGTATACTGGTGTCGGGACAGCCCACGCGGTTTTTACACGCAGTTTCATTTTCCACGAAAACATCCACGCGACGCGCGTGGTAACGGTAAGTGCGGAGGAACTGGGTACCATGTCTAGATGTAAGCCTGTATGAGGCGTTAAAGGGCATTTGACACCCTTCTGCGCAAGTGCGGCAGTTTGATTTCTTATCCGGCGGAACATTTTTCACAGTTGATATTTGTGATAAAAATCGGCTCCTCCTCGGTGTAAAAACCTGTGACACTCACCAGTGACGTAAAACAAAGAAAACAAAGAAGACAACATAATAGACCCTAACCCTAACAATAGCTACAAAACAAAGAAAAACTTCACAAGTTTTTACACCGAGGTAAACCCTAAAAATCCTTCTCCATCGACCTTGCGAGGCGTGTGAAAATAGTAATACCGCTATTGGAGGACTGTTTAGTCATCTATGAAATATTTCAACGGCGTATTTTGTGTTTTGAGTTGAATACCGTCGAGAATTGCACTGTCCTCGAGAGGGGTTTTTCGAAGCGGCTAGAGACGAAAATTTCGAAAGAAAAAAGAAATGGCAACGAAGAAAAGATAGGAGGACGAACATCAGAAACTATATAGCGGCAGATGTGCATGCAAGTTGGAAGAAAGTAAAGTGCAGGGGGCTTGTATTCAACGGACATGGCCTTCATAAATATTCTTTACAAACAAAAGGTCAAAAGCCAGCGGATAAAGAGATTTTCGAAAGGCACGTGAGACTCCAAGCTGACTCGCGGCGAATTCGTGGCACGCGTGATAGTATTAGGATATTTATTGGTTAAAAAGAACTGGTGTCAATCTAGACCACACATGCGCTTTATCGTGACAATGGCCCTTTAACTCTCTTATCGTTCAATCTCTCTTGTCGCCAATGCAATTTTTAACAATTCTGAGCAAACTTAGCTTCAAAATAATGCAGCAAACCCGGCTTTTCTGACATTGAAAACTCCATCAAATTTTCCTCTCAACTCTGTCATCCACACTGAGGTCTAAAGGAAAACAGTTTTTTTGTAGGCTTTTTTTTAAAGTGTTTGACCATGATTAAATACAAAAAGATGTTTGATCAGAAGAAGAAAGATAACAACAACATACTTTATTCCCTCGCAATTTACATCTACAGAATAATAAAATTGTAGCTTTTTCGGTTGATAAATATTAAAGTTAGTGTGTTGGTGGGGGGGGGGGGGGGGTCAAGTAACTGATCACTCAGTTTTCTAGTTGGCCCCCATATTTACAAAATCAGTTAACTTTCGCTACAGGTGACAAACCAGAAAGGAGCAGAGAAAATAATCAGATAAAAATAATACACATAATAAACCTGCAAACGAACAAAGCGATAATCGCTCTTGATTGTATTTTGGAGAAGAGGGCTATGCTCATTTTTTTTTTCATTGTATTCGGCACGTAACTGACGATTGCGTTCTTTTCCTTCATTAGGCACAAGAAACTGAAGACGAAACAGACCTTCAGATCCATTGTATCACTTGCGGCCCTCCTTTAGCTCCGAAAGTTGCTTTAAGACACATGGAGAAGTGTTACATGAAGGTTTGAACATGCAAAGTTGTTCTGTTTCGAGAAGGCTTATTAGTGTGCAAGGGTTCAGAAAAAACGGGAGGGCTGAAAAAAATCAACCCAAAGGATTTATAGCAATAAAGTTAATAGATTTTCTATGTGTGGAAATAGTTATTTATGTGACAGTCGTCTTTTCTTAAACTTGACTTTGGTTACAGCAAAGGCTAACAGGCAGGCTTTAAAAGTGGTCCATTCATTGTCTCTTCTCATTTTGCAGAATGAAAGTTTAACAACATTTGGTTCGATCTACAAAAGTGCTGGGTATGTTACCATTCTGTTCTTGTTGTTTTTTGTGTGTCGTAAACTCCAAGCGCTCCAAGTGCGTGTTCTTTTCCCGTAAACAGCCACAGAAAAGTGCCGAGATTGTCAGTATTCCTGACAGGTGTTCTGATTGATCAAAATTATGTCGCCATAGTTGTGATCTTAATCACACTTAGTTCAAGCATGGAAACAGATATCTTGGTTTCACTAGAAGACATCGTTTCAGTCTGACAACAATACCGTTTCGTTTCTGAGGAAAGGAAACAACAAAACACAGAAGCCAAAACAGCCTCGCTTTCAAGCAACTCGTCCCGGGCGCCGACCGAGTGGTTCGCCATATTTGCATTCGGTGTAATTTGTACAGTAGCTCGTATACCTGTAGACTCAGAATTTCTGTGTTATGCAATGGTGTAACTTGTACTAGTGTGTCGTGACGTGGAGTTGTGGGCGTTTCATCGGAAAGTGCTTTCAGTTGGTAGAGCATCGCACCGGTATCGCGGAGGTCACGGGTTCGAATCCCGTTGAAGCCCTGACTTTTTTCAGGCTTCTTCTCTCCAGTTGCTTAAATTGGAAAATTCACTGCGAGGATCATTCTTCACTTTCACACGTACCGTACTTGGAGAGTAACTAATGTGCGAGCCTGCGAGCCGGAGCCGCGAGCCGCGAGCCGCGAGCCAGGATCGCGAGCCTATTTTTTCGAGCCATTTTTTTTACGTTTTTAGTGCACTTCGTTGTTTAGACATTTACAAATGTATTTTTCCCTGCTGTAGATAGAGCACTTGCTCATTTGTTACTGAAGACTTATCTCGCTAGTACTGTGAAGACGAACTAGTCAATTGAAGCAAACTTAAGCGATTAATTTTAGCAAGACCTGTTAGATAAGATTTATTTCTAAGCCAGGAAACCAACGAAGAAAGATGTTTCTCACAAACATTACTGTCTCTCTACAGCAATAACTTATCCGAATTCCGAAAATGTAATTAAGGATCGAGTCAGCGTCCGCACTTAAAGGTGGTAAGTACGTCATGTATCCATACTTAGGCACCAGGCCAGGTTTTCAGTCCAAGATGGCTTCCAAAGTGACAAAAGCTCCTGCTGTTTGAAAAAAAAACCCCTCACTTTAACGAAAAAATTTCAGATAGTTTGACATAATTTTGGGAAGCAGAGCCTGAGTTTTAATATCTGATGTCTCAACGTTTTAAGAAGTGAGCACCACAGAAACCGAACTGAAAAATACAGCAATGAAAAAAGGTACGTTACTTGGTCTTACTCTGCCTACTTCCCGGTTTACTTGCCATGTTTCAGTGATAAGAAGACCAGATATAACAAATACCATATTAGGGTGTTATGCCCTTTTTTGAATTTTTTGGCGGGAATCTTTTACGGCTCGCAAAAAAAGGCTCGCGGCTCGCGGCTCGCGGCTCGCGGCTCGAGGCTCCGGCTCGCAGGCTCGCAAAATAGCCTCCCCCCCGTACTTGCAAGCGATGTCGTGAAAAAAACGTACCAGAATTCTGATGGAAAAACTCACCTCTGTCGCAGCGTTCCCGCGACTGGACACGACATGTTCAAACGATCATTTCCTGAAGATTCGTCAGCTCGCGTTGGATTGCCCCTTAAACTATGGGATCCAATGGGCTCAAGTCATAGTTTGCACCTGTGCCGAGCCGTTCAACATCCCTTCAACAAGCTGCATGTCGCATTAAGTCATTAACATCTTTGTTTATTTCAGTGTGCAACTGTACCATTATTTTTTTCAGAAATCTGTTTTGCGATTACTACAATTCTCAACAAAAGATCTACTGCAAAAGACTCAGAGTCTTGTGTCCTGAACACACAAAGGAGCCTAAGGTATTATGACTGTTTAATAAACGTTCGTGTTGGAAAATCTACCTATAATTGTTTGCCATCTGACGTCAACCAAAACTCGAAGCCAGGTCTTTTCATTCGTTTCTCTGCTTTAGTTTAAAGGGCCTCGGATCGAATAGGCCACGCTCGATATATCAATATTCTAACATGGCTCCGAGGCTTTCGGGAGAAAATTGTAACTATTTTAAGTTTCTTTTGTCTCACAATTCCCAAAAGAGACTTGGATACAAAGAAAACACCACCAAATATAGAACTTTGTCCTGAAAGCCTCGGAGCCACGTTAGAATATTGATATATCGAACGTCATCAAAATGGTAAATTCTGAACGGCTTACACCATTGACATTTTTTTTTTTCCATAACCTTTATTGATCTTACTGTAATCCATTACATTGATAAATGTGATAGGTTACGCTACAAAACACACACACACACTCACATACACACACAATACAAACACATACAAAAGCATTACACACATGACAATAGCAAAAACTTGGGTATTGTCCAGATCACATTAACAGCCCTAATTCTATTATAATATAAGCATATATGCTACGTGTTTATAAATTTATAACTAGATTGACTGTAAGCGAGCCATCCTTGCACTTCTGCTCAATGTTGGAAAAGGCCCCATTTTCTATTATATTCTTCAAGAGTCCCATTCTTTACAGCAATATAACTTTCCGTCTCTTTTTCTCTTACACCATTGACATGTTCTTGTTAAATTTTTAAGAAGAAATCCACCAGAATTCCGAGTGACAATTTGACAAAAGCTTTGTACTGACATTATTTATATCATATTGCAAACTTCTCTGTGACCGTTTCACAAATGTAAATATGTTCTCAAAAGAAATCATTTATAACAACAAATGTCGAAATCATATGAAACACTTGAAAGGATTGGTGAAATGAAAACTGATGACGAGATTTTACCTGTGTTTGCAAAGTTTCATTGGAAATTGTTTTTGGTGTTATTTCAGGCAACTATTTAAATTATCTTTAGCTTTTAGAAATGTCCAAAGGACAAATATACTTAAAACTGTGAAAGGTGAATAGACCAATTTCGATATATTAAAATTCAGCCTAAAACAATAGAACTCAGCACGAGGCTCTGGGGAATAGTTACAGAGTTTGTGGGGTTTATTCCCCGGAGCCTCGTGCTGAGGTCTATTGTGTTAGGCTGAATTTTAATATATCGAAATCGGGCTATTGATCAACATGACACGATCAACACGAGCGTGGGGCAAAGAAAAACCTGAGTCCCGACAGGAATCGAACCCATGACCTCCCGAACATCGGGCGGGCGCTCTATCCACTGAGCTACGAGAACACACGGAGAGCAAGGTCATTTATCTGAGAATTGTAGATCTAGATTGGAAAAAGGTGGTTAAAAATTGATAAAAAAATTAAGCCCTGTGGCACAAGTTTATGTTTACTTGTTTGTTTCTTTTCATAGTAAATTGTTTGAACGAACAACAGTTTGTTTCTTTGTTTGTTTTGTTTTTCTTCAAGATTTCTGCAAGTGATGTGTGCGGATGCCCTTTGGTCACCAACGTCTTCGAGGAAACTGGAGATTTCTGTCGAGCTTCGAAACGGAGGTGTTTAAAACATTACAGCTGGGAAAAGCTTCGCAGAGCAGAGATTGATCTACAGAGAATACAACAGGTAGAGATATGTCCTATGTAGAGACGAGGAAGTAGAGTGGGGGGGGGGGGGGGAGGGGAGAGGCGCGTTGGCCTAATTGTTAGTTTGTCCCGGATGGAGCGGTCCGAGCCCTTCGTGGGGGGTCATTGTGTTGTGTTCTTGCGGCAATCTCGTAGAGGCCTTATTTGAACGTGTGCGTTATTAAATTCTGTTCCATTTAGAGGCGATATTTGAAATATTACAGAAAACACAATTTGGAGTTTTTGCGAGCTTGAGTTTTCGAACTGTTCAGCTTGTGTGCAGTTTTTCCTAAGCAATATTTCAATAGACGCTAACCGAAACTGCCTTAGGGCTGGTTCACACTTTGACATAAGCATAAGCATAAGCCGACATACGCAGAAGCAGTAAGACG
>OZ026609.1:9542540-9552540 GCA_964020085.1 Micromussa lordhowensis
GTGGGATAGAAATGAAATTGGTCTTAATTAGTTAAATTAGCTCGTCATTCATTTATTCAGTCCCTGAAAAGAACATCATGCATCTTGTCGTGAGGGTTCGTCCTACATGACACCAGGTGATACAGAAATCATGACATGCGAAAATCCACGATGTTTAAAGGAATTTTCCGGACGTGGTTCCGGTTTCTACGAACTTGGAAATGGAGCATGTGCTTTAAAGAAACCTGCTATAGCAAAGAAACCTGCTGTAGCCGTACATGCGAACAAGAGCTAGAGGAATTACAGGAGTTAGAATTGAAAATTCGTAAGTCTTATGTAGATGTTAAAGGGGGCAAGTTTCTAAAGAAACTGTGGTGCTGCGTCGGTGGGAGTATTACAAAATAATTTGGTTTTATCAACTGGGTTGATAATGTGAATTGTCCACCGTAAAGAGATTCGGAAGCTGACGTTTCGAGCGTTAGCTCTTCGTCGGAGCGAATTCTGTTTACCAGATTATGAACTGCTGCTACGCTCGCTCCGCAGCAATTATTGGATTACGTTACGCTTAATTGAATTTTGCCTGAAGTTCAACACATTGTGAATATATAGCCCTTTGAATTTGTTTTCCAATAAATTAGAAGACAGGCCAGATTCCAAACTATGCATATGCGTGGTATGAACTATCGATCGAATCTCAAAACAATTTGAAAGAAGCTAGCTCGCTGAAATTATTTGACTGCTTTCTCATTTACGATTTCGAATTAGAGTGAATATTCTCAGTCTTTTCTCACACAATTAGTAAAACGAACCTAAAATAACTTTATATGAACACTTTGGCGATGTTTGGTCATGTCTCAATAAGCGCGTGAGTAACCTAATTAAAATTGTTTACCATTAAGTTTTCTTTTTCCTACTTTAGATGACTCATATTCAACCCTTGATGCAAGCGCCATAGGAATACTGACAGCTAGCACTCCAAAAGCCGAACGTACGTCCACTGGAAAGTGGACCCGTGAAGAAGTACTCTGTCTTCTTCAGTTGTATAAAGATCACCAAGACGACTTGAGGGATCCAAAACAGAAAAAGAGAATGGTGTGGGAAGAAATCTCACAGAAAATGATCCGGCAGGGTTACAACTATTCCTCAACAAAATGCGAAGTCAAATTTAAGAACTTAAAGCAAAAATACACAAAGACTGTAGACCATAATAACCAAACAGGTAACGAGCATAAAACCTGCTCTTATTATGAGGAAATGGAAGAAATTTTCGCTCTAAGCCCATTTGTGACCCCAGTCTCAGAATGCTCTAGTATGGAAGGGAATAAAAAACCTTCTCCATCAAAACCATTGGCAGAATATCCAACAAAAGAAAATAAAGAGGGGGCAAAGCCTAAAGAAAAAAAAGGAAAAAACGAAAAGAAAAGGAAAGTAGATGTTATAGAGGTCATGAGAGAATATCAAGAAGAAATGATCTTGTAGACATACAAAGAGTCAAACATCCAAACGTAAACAAATATTCCTATGAATCGAAAGCACTTAAAGTGAGATCAAGAATAGACTTCTTTCTAGTAGCCAAAAATTTAACCAAATATGTTCAGAAAGTTGACATCCTCCCTTCGATTGCACCTGATCATTGGACAATTTCTCTATCTTTGCAATGGACAAAAGAAGTTCCGCGAGGACCTGGCTTTTGGAAGTTCAACAACACGTTACTGTATGATGTTAATTACTTACAGCAAATTCGCAGAACGTATCCTGAAATTCGGGCGAAGCACGAATATATCCAAGATAAAAGAACTCTTTGGGAACTTCTTAAAATGGAACTTAGATCTGTAACTATTTCATATGCCAAAGGGAAAGCTAAAGAAACAAGTAAGCGTGAATACACAATCAAAGATGAACTGGAAAAACTAGATCACATAATCTGTAACTCTCGCGATTTAATGAATATTGACTATGAATTGAAGCAGTATGAGGATCTGAAAAAGGAACTTCAACAATTATACGAAAAAAAGGGTGAAGCGGCAAAATTTAGGTCAAAATGTCTATGGGTTGAAAAAGGGGAACGGCCAACCAAATATTTCTTCAATCTTGAGAAAAGGAACTATAGTAGGAGGGTAATTTCTGAAGTGGAGCTTGAAGAGGGTGATATAATAACGAACGAAAAACAAATATTGTCAGAGATAGAAAGCTATTTTATGAACTTATACTCATCGAAAACAGATGTGAGTGAGGAACACTTCAGTAGTTATGTAGAGGAATTAGAATTCCCTCGCCTTTCACATGAAATGAGTTTGAAGGCAGAAGGCCTTTTGACATATGAAGAATGTAAGGAAAGTTTAGATACCTTCAGCCCTGGCAAATCCCCTGGAGAAGATGGCTTCACAAGTGAGTTCTATTTAACTTTTTTTGACCTAATTGGAGAGGACTTAGTGAACAGTCTTAATTCTGCATACCAAAATGGAGAGTTATCAATCTCACAACGTAGGGGTGTCATAAGTTTGATACCAAAAGAAGACTCTTCTTTACTAAAACTAGAAAATTGGAGACCAATAACTCTGCTGAATGTTGACTATAAGATTGCTTCTAAAGCTATAGCAAAACGAATTGAACCATTGTTGTCACTCTTGATTCACCCAGATCAAACAGGTTTTGTGAAAGATAGATACATCGGTGAAAATATTAGGTTAATTAGTGACATAATGGAGCAAACTAAGAAACTTAATTGCTCTGGTATACTACTATCACTTGATTTTCAAAAAGCTTTCGATACTTTAGAATGGTCATGCATAAGTAATGTATTAAAGATGTATAACTTCGGTGATTGCTTAAGAACATGGATAGAGGTACTTTACACGAACGTAGAGAGTACAGTGCTAAACAATGGTTTCGCAACAAATTGGTTTAAACCATCTGCTGGAGTGAGGCAAGGATGTCCACTTTCACCATATTTGTTCATTCTAACTGCAGAACTAATGTCTAACAAAATTCGTCAAAGTATTGATTTCAAGGGAATTTCTGTGTTTGAAAAGGAAATTAAAGTCAGCCAATTTGCTGATGACACCAACCTTTTTTGTGCCGATCTGTCCTCGGTTGAAAAAGGACTGCAAATTGTAGCAGATTTTGGTGCAATCTCTGGTCTCAAGTTGAATATAAAGAAAACTAAAGCTATGTGGCTAGGGAAATGGGCAAATAATAAGGACAAGCCGCTACATTTAAAATGGGTCAGCAGCCCAACAAGAATTTTGGGCATTTACTTTTCTTACGATGAGAAAGGAAACAATGAAATGAATTTCGACCTAAAGATAAATAAACTGCAAGCAAAGTTAGATATATGGAGATCACGAGACTTGACACTGTTTGGTAAAACCATGATAATCAAGACGCTTGGGGTATCATCTTTAATTTATTCAGCTTCAAATATCAATGTACCAAACGATATTGCCGGCAACGTTAAGAGAAGGCTGTTTTCTTTTCTGTGGAAAAATAAAAGAGATAAAATAAAAAGAGAGGGATTATACCAGGATTATGATAATGGTGGGCTGCGTATGACAGACATTGAAACAATGATAAAAGCGTTAAGGTTAGCATGGATTCCAAGACTGTTAAAAAATGGCCAATCAAATTGGAAATTTGCTTCAGATCACTTCCTAAAATCTTATGGAGGACTTCGATTTCTGTTGACGTGCAATTATCGCGTTATAGACTTCCAAAATATGCCACTATTTTACAGGGACATCCTCCTGTACTTTCATGAACTGAAGACTCTTTATGGATGTGATGTGGGAGATACAATCTTATTTAACAATAAGGAAATCCGTATCGATGGTAAAACGTTTTTCTGGAAGGAATGGTTCATGAAAGGAATTAAAAGAATTGAAGATCTTTTCGATGAGAAGGGGCAAGTCCTGCCCTTTCCCGTCTTTCAGCGCAAATATTCGTTGAAGAAAACTTCCTTCCTGCATTATTTCCAAGTTATTTCCGCTATTCCAGGTCACCTCTTGGCAAAAGCAAAATCTAAGGATTCAGGATCTAAAGGTGTTAGTCATGAGGATCTGGAATCCTTCTGCCTAACTGAAAATGTGAATATAAATTTGCTTAAGGCAAAGTCAAAAGACTTCTATTGGCTAATTATTCAGCGTAGATATAATGATCAGCATTCAGGCCCAAGGCGATGGAATAAAACTATTACAGAGGATAAAACAAACTGGAAAACCATATTTAGGTCGGTTCGAAAGGTATGCAAGGAAAACAAGTTAAGAGAATTCCACTTTAAATTCATTCACAGAGTAGTTGTTACAAAGAAGGAATTGTTCCGATTTAACATCAAACCAGATAGCAATTGCGTTTATTGCGGGGAATCAGACTCCATAGACCACACCTTTATTGAGTGCCAGGTCACAAAAACCTTTACTCAAGAAGTATTACAATGGTTTAATGAAAGTAATAGCTCTAACTTTATTTTAAATGCTGAAGACGTCCTCTTTGGCCTCTTCTCTGCATCAGACACACCAACAAAGAAATTGAATTATACTCTTCTCTTCTTGCGTTATTATATTTATAGATGTAAGCTCCAAAATAACTCACCACCAATGCAGATCGTTGATTTTATCAATAAAATAAAATACAAGTATAAAATCGAAAAGATTATTTAATATTTTAAAACATAAAGTTCCTCCTCTCCTTCTTCTTATTTCTTTTATTATATGTAGAATTTAAATGACAAGGGAATAATGTGAATTAAAACACCTAGAATATATGTTTAATTTTTTAAAATTCTAGTGCTAGGGCTTTTGCAACCTTGTTTGTTAGTATTAGTATTCTTGTAGTCATATAAGTTACATGTAGGTCAAGTATTTTTAGTTGCTCCAATTAGATTGTCAGTAGGATAGTTTTAAGACAGTAGTGTGTGGTATAGTTTCTTGTGTTTGTGCAAAGCAATAAAATGCCAGCTGTCAGGAAAAAAAAAAAAAAAAAAAAAAAACCTGCTATAGCAAAGAAACCTGCTGTAGCCGTACATGCGAACAAGAGCTAGAGGAATTACAGGAGTTAGAATTGAAAATTCGTAAGTCTTATGTAGATGTTAAAGGGGGCAAGTTTCTAAAGAAACTGTGGTGCTGCGTCGGTGGGAGTATTACAAAATAATTTGGTTTTATCAACTGGGTTGATAATGTGAATTGTCCACCGTAAAGAGATTCGGAAGCTGACGTTTCGAGCGTTAGCTCTTCGTCGGAGCGAATTCTGTTTACCAGATTATGAACTGCTGCTACGCTCGCTCCGCAGCAATTATTGGATTACGTTACGCTTAATTGAATTTTGCCTGAAGTTCAACACATTGTGAATATATAGCCCTTTGAATTTGTTTTCCAATAAATTAGAAGACAGGCCAGATTCCAAACTATGCATATGCGTGGTATGAACTATCGATCGAATCTCAAAACAATTTGAAAGAAGCTAGCTCGCTGAAATTATTTGACTGCTTTCTCATTTACGATTTCGAATTAGAGTGAATATTCTCAGTCTTTTCTCACACAATTAGTAAAACGAACCTAAAATAACTTTATATGAACACTTTGGCGATGTTTGGTCATGTCTCAATAAGCGCGTGAGTAACCTAATTAAAATTGTTTACCATTAAGTTTTCTTTTTCCTACTTTAGATGACTCATATTCAACCCTTGATGCAAGCGCCATAGGAATACTGACAGCTAGCACTCCAAAAGCCGAACGTACGTCCACTGGAAAGTGGACCCGTGAAGAAGTACTCTGTCTTCTTCAGTTGTATAAAGATCACCAAGACGACTTGAGGGATCCAAAACAGAAAAAGAGAATGGTGTGGGAAGAAATCTCACAGAAAATGATCCGGCAGGGTTACAACTATTCCTCAACAAAATGCGAAGTCAAATTTAAGAACTTAAAGCAAAAATACACAAAGACTGTAGACCATAATAACCAAACAGGTAACGAGCATAAAACCTGCTCTTATTATGAGGAAATGGAAGAAATTTTCGCTCTAAGCCCATTTGTGACCCCAGTCTCAGAATGCTCTAGTATGGAAGGGAATAAAAAACCTTCTCCATCAAAACCATTGGCAGAATATCCAACAAAAGAAAATAAAGAGGGGGCAAAGCCTAAAGAAAAAAAAGGAAAAAACGAAAAGAAAAGGAAAGTAGATGTTATAGAGGTCATGAGAGAATATCAAGAAGAAATGAAAAAAAAGGAGGAGGAGCGAATGCGGAAGTGTGAAGAAATGCACACTGATAAAATGAGAAGGTTTGACCGTCTGTTGGACCTATATGAGAAAGAAATTTCTAAGTAGGGGCTACTTTTTGGAAAAAAAAAAATGGGACACCCTGTTAGCATTATTTATTGTATACAACACATTTGTACTTAATAATCTTTAGTTCAGTTTTTTTGCTTCAGATCTGAAATTGATTCCTTTTAAATAGTTTCTATTTTCTGACAACTTAGCATGTAAGACTTTGAGCTCATTTAAAAGAAATAAATTAAAATAATTAATAGTCTTGCTTTGAACATGAGTGGAGCATTTAGGGATGTTGTAGTATACATTAGTATATTGAAGGGCTATTGCAATTTCATGCGTTCAAGCTTATTTTCTCTACTCCCACTGTGGGTCATGTAAAAAGTGGAGAGTGACAATGAAATTGTCAACTCGTAAGGGACAATCATATTAAGGGAGGGAGGGCTGGTGCAAAACGATGGTGGCTATAGTGAAATTCTCCTGTACAAGCATAAATATTTATTTGAAATTGCACTCTTGCTATTTATATCTCTGCAATGTATCGCAACCTATGTCTAGTGCTTTACTTTAGAACCTGTATTTAACGGCCACCCATTAAGCAGCCACCCCCTGTAAGCAGCCAGTTGTCAAAGTCCGAAAAATATTGCCAGGCTATTATTGTAAATAAAACCCTTATTAGGCAGCCATGGCCACCCTTCGGATTTCCTGATGAGGATATCGTCTTTTGTTTTTACCTCTATTGAGCGGCCACTTGCTTTCAACAACCTTATGACAGATACGAGTTTGAGATAGGAGGATAATAACATAAAAGCATTCAAACACACACATATTGTCTTTTTGACTTGATTCGGTTGTCACTAAGCTGAGTAATGATCTCTTTATTTTTATGGGAATAAAGGAGATATTACCAGCATGCCTTATGCTAATTTCTCAAAAGCCCTTAATAAGTGGCTAACCTCTGTTAAGCGGCCATTTACCATTCCCCAAAGGTGGCTGCTTAATATGGGTTTGACTGTGTAACCTTGCAAACAGAGGCCTGCCCTTAGGCTGTTGAGTATAAAATTAAATTTACACATGATGACAAGTTACAGGATCGATTATCTATGAAAAAATACCCTGGCTTCAGAAGTTTAAAATTTTCAATTGTTCTTACATAATATCTTCATATCTTCTTGGGAATCTATTAAAAGCAAATTGCTTTTATCATGCTTGAATAACCATGAGAATTATTACAATTTTAACACACCATTTCCATGATCTCTGCTCTCTTCTGCACAGCCTCCTCGGGATCTCCAAAAATGTTCTCAAAGTCATTGATTTCATCCTCATGCTGTGGATCTAGAAAATCATCTACATCATCTTCGTTCAACATGCAGAAATTGTGCAGAACACATGCAGCAATGACTAAAAGTGGAATGTCTTCAACTAAATCAAGATCCATAAAAACCTTAAGTTTACGAAACCTCCCCTTCAAGAGACCAATAGCGTGCTCCACCTTTATTCGTTTGCTGGAGAGAATAAAGTTAAAACGATTCTGCTCTCTACTCAGTCTACCATTGATTGTCTTTAAAACCAGTTATAAGCCAAGTTTTTAGTGGGTAGGCCCTATCACCAATGATGTATGAATCCCCAGGAAACACGTCACTTTCATGGTTTTCTGAGGCTTTGTACAACGGAGAATTTCGCAAAACACGTGCGTCGTGCACTGACCCTGGGAATGCACAGTACACATCCGTAAAAAGTCTGTCACAGTCGCAAACAGCTTGCAGCTGAAGGGAGTGGAATTTTTTACGATTAACATACTGTTCGGGATGCACTCTGGGGGCCTTGATGGGAATATGTGTACCATCGACTATGCCAAGACACCGAGGCAAACCGTTATTTTGCTCAAACTTCTGCATGATTTCTGCAGCTCGTTCTCCTTGTGGCCATCGAATGAAGGTCTTCGCACAATTGCCGACAAGTGCACTGCAAACTCTCCTCACAATGCGGAATACTGAAGATTTTGTGACATTAAAGCGATCAGACACCGATCGTAAACACTCTGGATTACCCAGCACCCAGAGAGTTAAAAGTAATTGTTTTTCTACACTGACTGGTGGTCTTCCTCTCCTGTGCACTGCTGGTATTCCAGGGCAAGCTCCAAGAAGTCTGGTCACTGTTTCTGCACTTTGTCGATAGACTCTGTGAGCTGGTATCCATCGTCGTCGACTAAATCAAGTAAAGCATTGAAGAATGCCCGCCATTTTGTTTTAAATATCCGCGGAAGACTAGAGACGAGGCAGGGGGACTAGGGACGTTGAAAGTCTGATTTAATAGACCTTTTTACCGATACGGCGGCCATCTTGAATTCCGAGGAAATTATGGGATGCCCAGGGGGCAGATGAGAAATAATTAAAAAGAATACTGTGGCGTGATAACTTTTAACAATAATTTTTCGATAACCATAGGGACGACTGCAAAATATCGTGACGGAAAGATGTAACGCTTGTAATATTTGTTATGGAATATGAGAGACAAGCAGTAAAAATTTATCCTGAAAGCTGTGTATACGATAAATTTTCCAGCGATTGCCCCCTCGGCAGCCCATAATTTCTCAGTCAAAACAATAGAATTCAAGATGGTCGCCGTATCGGTAAAAAGGTCTATTAAATTGAACTTTAATTTGACGCCAGGCAGTCTTCAAAGAACAATAGAACAGTTGTCGTACTTTTTACCTTTAAAATATCGGACTGAAATGAATGTCATCAAATAAAACTGTAAACTGCTACTGCATAGACGCAAAAACAGTTTAGAAATGAAAGCTTCTTTTTTGTTTAGTATCCTGGAACCAATAGCCGACAACTTGTAACCTCTAACTGAATTTACTTCCATAGTGAAGAACAAGTGTCAAGTTACCATTTATGACTAAAAATAGCAAACATCTCGTGCGAACGATTTGCCCCCATATGAAAAACAAAAGTGTCAAGTTACCATTTGTAACTAAAACTAGCAAGCATCTCGTGGGAACAGGTGCTGACAATTTGTTAGCTCTAATTGAATTTACTCCCTTGTGAAAAACAAGTGTCAAATTACCCTTTGTAACTAAAAAATAAAAATATCTCGTTCGTTGCAACAAGAACAAAACAATCGTTACCTACACTTACTATTGTAAACGTTAGAACTGTTTCAAATTGAAATAGTCTCGTCTCCTCTAAAACATGTCCTAAGAGCTAGAAGCGACGATTCGTGACCTCTAATTGAATTTACTCTTTGTGAAAAACAAAAGTATCAAGTTACCTTTGTAACTAAAAATAAAAATATCTGGTTCCATTTGCATTCTACTAACTCACGAACTGCTTCAAACTCAAGACTCGTCTCGTTCATAGCTTAAATCCTTAGCCTAACCCATGCTTCCTCCTCTTTTATAGAAGAATAAATATGGCCGTTCTGAACTGTATCGACATCAAATCCTCTCACATACCACTTACCTTTACAACGGGAAATTTGATTGGTGTTTAATAGTAGATCCAATCTGACTGGTGTGACATACATATATCTCTCGCTGATCCACCCGTCCACAACATACCCGACGCGCCGACTAAGAGGTATTTTTTTACCAAAAAATAACTAAAAAAAATTGAAGAGCGCGATAGGGCCTAGGTCAGTGTTCCGCAGGACTTGTAGGTAGCAGTTTTCCCTGTAAGGTCGCGTGAGAAAAGACAGCCTAGAGACAAGTCTTCTCCTTCTCGGCAAGGTCGTGTGCTCCCTGCGATTGTAC
>OZ026609.1:9560040-9587540 GCA_964020085.1 Micromussa lordhowensis
TAATTCACTAAACATGATTATACAACGAAGTACAAGAAGAGCATTTGTTTGTTCAATGTATATCGGAAACGGATTCTCTATCAAACACTGAAACAGCGGCATCCACGCTAACGATATGGCGATCGTCAAAAAGATGTCTCTTAGTCGTCGAGATGGACTATGTGTTGGTAAGTGAGTGAGTGAGCATTGCATGAGCGACTAAAGCAAGTGTCACACTCATCAGATAAAAGCTGCCGTAAACAGCCAATCAAGTTGCTGCTTCTTAAAGTACATCGTGTATCAAAAACTATGCTTCCGATTTGACTAAGGTTATCTTTGTTCTTTTACAAAAAGAAGCAGCGCTTCTTCTATTATCCTCATTTCGCCATTTCTGACTGAATTTTAGATAGATTCTTCGATAAATTTCGTCAAGTATTTCAAGATACTTGTTTGAAAACATGAGAGGCCGCGGAGGCAATTTCCTCTTTTTAACAGTAATTTCACGTTAATCCCAACTTACCATGCTCCAGCAAAATTCTTCACAAATATATCTCTTGACAGGACTGAGTGCCTGAATGCAAACTGATAACGTACTTTTGTGAGATAACTCGTCTACCCGAGTTGTATCGACCCCGAGAAAACACGAATTCTGGTGTAGTTTATCTCGGTATCAGTGATCATTCTCTGGTCATCGCACGATTGAGACACGTGCTTTTAAAAATTTCAACCACCGCCACTTCCTCGACGATGTTGCACAACAGCCATGGAATAGAGTTCTTTCAGAGACAAATCCGGAAGGTATGTGGGATGTTTGGAAAAATCTATTTATGAAAGTAGTTGACAAGCATGCTCCACTTCAAAATAAACGGGTCTCTAATAAACACTCCCCTCGGATTACATATGAACTGACTCGCAAAATTCATAAACGGAATTATATGAAAACAATTGCTCAGTTCAAGAAAATAACGCGACGGCTTGGGAGCGATATAAGCAAGCTCGAAACGAAGTAAATGCCATTAAATCGGCAAAGCAACAGTATCTTATGCATAACTTGGAAGTGAATAAAATGAATCCTCGAAAAACATGGAAGCTGATTGACGACCTAAGTTCACGTATAATATGAGTACGAAATATTTCCGAAATTAAGGTAAACAACGAACCTATTACTTCTGTGGCTGAAATGGCAGAAGTCTTTAACGATTTTTTTGCAACTATTGGATCAAACCTGGCAAGTGAAATACAGCTGTCAACCATTGAGCCAGAATTCTATCTACAACCCACGGACACAATATTTTCTCTTAAACCTCCAAGCGCTAGCACTGTGTGCAACCTTTTGATCTGAAGCAGCTAGACGCAAAAAAAGCCACTGGGTTAGATAGAATTTTCTGTAAACTCTTAAAACTCTCTAGCAGTATTGTCGGGTCGTCCTTAGCTTACATTTTTAAGAGCTGTATAGATGCTTAAACCTTTCCAAGCGAGTGGAAAATTGTCAAAGTTACACCGCTGTTTAAGAAAGGATCCAAGCGTGAACCAATATCACTATTGCCACTCGTCTCAAAATGTTTCGAAAAACTTATTTATCGTCAACTTTATGATTACCTTCAGGATAATAGCCTCTTGAATAAGTACCAATGTGGCTTTCGATCAACGCACAGCACGCTAACAGCGCTGCTTGAGACAACGAATAACTGGTCAATTAATATTGACAACGGTCTATTGAATGACGTGCTATTTATTGATCTTAAAGGGGCTCAGTCACGGTATTTTAAAAATTACCGTTAAATTGAAGGAAACCTAAAAATAATACTTTACAAAGATAGAAAATCATCAAAGAGATGATAATAAACCATAAAGGAACACAAATGGTCAAGGATGGAGAAGATTGACACGGATTGCAAACAACGATTTTGAAAAGTTTAGCTAAACTTTTCAAAATTGTTGTTTGCAACCCATGTCAATCATCTCCATCCTTGACCATCTGTGTTCCTTTATGGTTTATTATCATCTCTTTGATGATCTTCTATCTTTGTAAAGTATTATTTTTTAGGTTTTCTTCATTTATCGGTAATTTTGTCGATGCTTAAAATAACTCAAACTACCGTGACTGAGCCCCTTTAAAAAGCCTTTGATACAATCGATCATGAAATAATTTTGCGAAAACTTGCGAACTATGGAGTTAATCAAAGTTCTCAATGGAGCGTTATCACAGTTATAAAGGATGTTTAAAAGTGCTAAAATCAATGTTTTTTTAGAAGATTGTTGTATTGTCTGGGGAGTGGCCACGAGTTATTATCAGCCTCAACAGTTTTTGCCGAGTTTTATCGATTAATTTTATCACAAAATTTTTAACTGCTTATGTTTTTTTTTTAAGAATTTTTACCAGAGAACGTTATATTCTATATAATCATAAAATTTACAATTTCTTCGATTGTGATTGGTTTAAAAAAAAATTATTTTCCACTTATTCACTTTCCAGTTTGTTACTGCACAGTTCAATAAGCCAATCACATTGTAAATAAAAAATAATAAAATCTGCATACGAGCCAAAGTGGCCCATCAGGCCGGAGCTTATCCCGGTTTCCGTAGCATGAAGCGACTAGGAATATTTCTACTCCCCCCTGGATGGGATGCTAGTCCATCGCAGGGTTACCCCATGCATTAAATTCGCCGGTACCCATTTATACACCTGGGTGGAGAGAGGCACTGTGAGAGTTAAGTGTCTTGCCTAAGAACACAACCCAATCATCCCAGGCCAGCTCGAACCCGGAGCGCTCGCTCCGGAGTCGAGCGCACTAACCATGAGGCCACCGCGCCTCCCCCAATCACATTGTCAAGTTGTAGTTTAAATCAACCAATCACATTCAAAGATGTAGTTTAAATCAACCAATCTCAAACAATTTACTTCTCACTTGTCTTTATTTTCGCCTTCTTTTATAACTTGGCTCTTCTGCTTTTCTCGGAAATTGTAATTTTTATGATTAATTGGTAATAAGACTTCGTGTCGACCAATTCGGTCTGTAAACAAATCGGACTCCCGCTTCGAGGTCGTCCGATTTTGGTAATTACAGACCGAACTGGACTCCACTCAGTCCTATTACCATTATATATCGGGACCAACTTCTGGTCTTGTTTTTCCTTGTAAATTTCCATGTATATGTTGAATGAAAGATATTCGTGTTATTGACATCTCACCTAGCGAAAGCCAAAACTGTTTATTGGATTTGTTATCGTTAGTGTTCTGGCAGAGTTCCCGCGTAGAGCTGTCAAAATCGTTTGACCAGGGCAAATCGTCTCTTCTTGCTGGACCCGCCTCCTCCGCACCTTTGTTTTCATTCGTTTATTTAGAGTTTGGTTTTGATTTTCGCCTTCTGTCATTTCCAGGTCGAAGCTGGAGAAATTTTCATTACTCTCTTCGGCTATTACGGGAAAAGTGACGCAACCATTTTTCTATGTGTTTATCAGTACAATATAACATAGGTTTTGCAACTCTATTAACTAATCAGAGTGCGCGTAATATCTCAGTTATTTTATAAAAACCCATTAAGAATAAAAAATCGTGAAACTGATATAAAAAACTAGTTGGCATTTCAAAAATATTTTTAAATAGCTACTTTCTAGTCCACTTGAAGTCCGCAAAAGAAAAGAAAAACAATAAATATGAAAAGCCTTTTCAGAACGGGAAATGCCTTCAAGAGAAAAAAAAAGAGGCATTAATATCGATAAGGACAATTGTCTGAACTGAAAACGAATGCTAAATTCACTCATTCATGAACATGAGGCTGAGAAGGACTGGTATTCAATTCGTTCAATGCGTGTCAACGACGTCACCTGGAAACGGGTCGCTGTCAAATAGGGTGCAGCGACATTCACGCGAACAGAACGATCGAACGATGACTGAGGCGATCGTATATTCTTGACTGACTATTTAAAAAAGTCGTCGCGATAGACTATGTGTGCCAGTACAGTTAGTCACTGAGTGAACGACTGGTGTATGAATATCACACCAGTCAGATTAGAGCTGTTATAGACAATCAATCAAACGCCGCTTCTAAGGCGCATCGTGTGTCAGAAAACGTGTTTTCAATGGGTATGTCTGTTCTTCTATAAACAGGAGAAGGGTTTTATCTATTGGCTTCATTTCGCCATTTCAAAGACGCGAAAAAAGTCAAAGAAGAATTTACTTGTTCACCATTTTGATCAATGTCTCTGGTGGCTTCATGATCTGCTGTTAAAATCCAGTTTTAACGAAAACATCTCTGAGTTTTACACTGCACTTTCTACCGCTGGAGTGACTCACACTTCCCGACTGTGTAACCTGGCTTCGAGTTTTACAATAAAGGAAATATGCACGCGTTTAGTTCACTTATGTGCTTACGATGCATCAAGTTGCGGATGAGCAATGAGCGAAAAAGGAAGACAAAGCACTATGTCGTTTTCTGTTCTTTCAGGAATTTTCTCGAGGGAGCTTTTTTTCTTATTCCTTGTAACAGCTTCGTGCGAGTGTCCCTAATTGGTTTTAATCTGAGTAATTACTTGCTCAAAGTTCTTAAATTCATAAAATCTCAAATTCCTTTCAACATCAAAAGGCGATCAAAATGTAATTTCCTTATGCTCTGTGAAGTGAAACCCGCTTTTGACGCAAGACAGTCAGCCTTTTTGTTAATGGGTCGTGACGCTGTTTTTTTTCATAGCCCGCATAAACGCGCAGTCAATTAACCGTAAACTCTATCAAAATCGGCCATCAACTACCAAATTTTGACATCCTCAACTTTTATTTCGTTAGTAATTTACCCTGTTTTTGCGAGCACTCGAAAGGCTCTATGACATACAAAAGCAATGGAAAAAAAGAATGCATAAACCTTGGATTTGGCCACAACAAAATTCGGCGCTTGTAGTTCTGTGGAGTTCTTTCTATCACAAGCAGGAGTTAATGAGCGGTCAGAAGACAATCATACCTGCCATGATATGATGGAAAGCACATTTAAAACTGAAGTTATGAATGAGCGAACAGGCACAAGTTAGTAGACATTACATTTTCACTTATTCAGTATTAAAGTTCTTGTAAGTGATCAAACAACGAGCTTTGGAAAAATGCTTTCCTGTTGTTCTGCTTGCTTGGACACATAATTGATTTGATACAGAAGCAAATCTCGTTTAGAAAACTTTGTGTGTTCGCGTGTTTGGTAATGCGTTTTGCCGGAAAACAGCATTTTTTTCTGCAATAGCTTTACCTCGAGTTTGGAGCTTGGTACCAAGTTAATTTTCCCTGCGTTTTTGTGCCCAAGAAAGACAATCGGAGGTATTGTTTTCATTCAGCAATTTCATGGACATGCACTTCCCAGCTGTGTGATGGGTCCATGATTTGTGATTACATTTAGGTGAAGGAAGACAATGGCGTATTATGCGGGATATTATTAGGGAGCTTAAGAGAACCACGACGGCGACAACGTCGCTAAGCAAAAGATTTAATGAGCAGAACAATGGCTGTGGACGTGCGTTATAATTCTTGATACATTTCTTTGCCGTCCTCTGCAAATCAACAACGTAAAATAACCAAATTCTGAGTTGTCTGGAGAACGTGAACCAAGACGGCTAATTTTTGAAATTTGTATTTCGAATTTATCGATGTGTCCTGGATTCAGCTCCGTGATAGCTTAAACGGTGATAAACAAAGTAAATGACTTTAGAGTATCGCGAGATTCGTAGGCAAAATGCAAAAAGATGCATGCTTTAAGAGTCGAAATTGATGACGGCTTCATGCTTTCGGTTTCGCATTTAATAGTGTTCCTGTTTCGCTGAAGGAAGTCAACGAGGAATTTCACACTCCATTTTCTACCTTTTCAGCAATTTGATCGGTCTACACTTCCACCTAATTCTTGAAAGTGTGGTAGCTTCATGTTTTGAGGTCAAAATTAGTTTTCTTGTTGTGCTGAAGGAAGTCAGTAGCAATAGACTGTTTTCGATATATTAAAATTCAGCTTGGCAGTGAGGCCTAGAGGACACAAACAAAGGAAATTGAATGACCGTGTTTATTCATTTCTTTTGTTTGTGTCACTAAGTCAGCAATTGAATCGACTCACACTTCCCGACTGTGTAACCCGGCTTCGTGTTTTGACTCAAAAGGAAGATGTCACTGTTGCGGTGCCTTATGTGCTGACGTCGGACTATCAAATGAATATTTGGTTACGGATGAGTAGTGAACAAGAAAAAAAGGCAGTCTGATCATTAACGTAATCTTCATAACAAAAGCGTTCTTCTGTGCATTGATCCACCTTTAATGAAAAGCAAAATCTACTGAATAATCCAAGTGTTAGTTGCTCAAAATTCTTGAATTCATAAAATCTCAAACTTCGTTTGATATCAAAAGATTTTTAGATTTAGGCTTATCTTATATACTGGCCTGTAAAATATCTAATTTGCTAATGCCGGCTTTTTTGCTGATGCCCGTTGTTTTTCTGGTCCTACGGAATAAACGCGCAGTCAATTAGCCGTAAACCACGCTAATCTGCGCTATTGTCGAACAGACAACGTTTTGGCATCCACAGCTTTCATGTCGTTACTAAATTTATTACATTTCTTCTACGACCACTCAAAGGGCTCTATGACATTCGAAGCCAATTAAAAGATTGCAAATAATTGCTTTCAGAGTCAATTAAATTCTGCAAATGTAGAATTCGTTCTTCCGCAATCAGGAATTTATGAGATGTAAGAGTAAATTATACCCGTTATATCACAGAGAGCAGATATAAGAGATGTTCAGGCCACGAGCTGAGCTTACGTTAAAATGTATTGACTGTTTCCCAGACACATAAGAAATTTGTTGTGAAAGAAAATTTCGTTCAAAAATGTTGCGGGTGGGTGTAATCGACGAGGCATTTTGAAAACTTGTGTTTCTGAAACAATTTTTTTGTTGTGTTGAGTGTCATTACTTGAAGTTAACCAGGCGTTAAGTCGACCAGGTTGAGTGGCGAAAAGTTGCTCGTTGGCCGTCGAATGGATAACGAAGTAAAAGTATTTTGTAAATTGTAGCAGCTCATTGTCAATTCTTTTGCAGAAACTTACATCTCGAGTTTTGTGGGCGAACACTCGGCCCAATATCGGACTGTAAACTGAAACTATACAGAAAGTATGTTGAAACAATTCAAGAGAGGCGTTGCCAGTATTATCACAGCTGGGGCACTTTCCCTTAATGCTATCAATTATTTTGTTTTGAGCAGTCTTTATAGTTAAGTTCCTAGTCTAGATCAACCTCCACATTCTAGGCAAAATCAGCCAGCACAAATTCCAACACGAAAGACTAATCGAAGAGTATTTTGATCACGTGTGAGTCACAATAGACAAAATGAGAGACATCGATTTTGCGAAATACTCGAAACTCTTAAACGATTCTTGCTCTGACGAGAAAACACAAGCTGAGGTATGGGGGGGGGGGGAATGGAATAAACTTACGAGATTATAATTATGCCTATCATGTTATGTCCTAACCGATGACATAATGATGGACTGCTCGCCTCGTAAACAATTAATTAAAAACGATGGCGATGGGGGAGGGTGAGAGGGAACCCTCTCCACGAATCCACTACCGAACATCCTCCATAATACGTCATTTACTTCCCTCAGCACTACAGGTGAACTAAATTGAGCCACTAAACGCGGAACCATAACACTGCTGGGAAGTGTATGTCCATCAAATTGCTGAAACGATGAAAAGTTAGGCTGTACAATCCCTCCGATTGACTTCCTTGGAAAACAAAACACAGGAATGTTTACTTGGTATCAAGCTCCTTGAACGAGGAAATATTCTTGCAGAAACAATTCATGCATTTTCCAAAATTTCTCGCCGATTTGGTGCACATCCAGCATCGATCTTTTTAAACACAATCTGTTTCTGCAACAAGTTTATCACCTGTCCGCGAAAGGTGAAAAACAGTAAAAGATTTTTCCAAAACTTGTTGTTTCTTCCCTTACAAGAACCTTAATACTGAATAAGCGTAACGTCTGCTAACCTCGCGCATTGAAAGCTATTTTACATGTGCCCTCCGTGATATCATGGCAGGACATAATCCAAGGTTTATGTAACTTTTGTTTTACTTGGTTGCCCATGTCACAGAGCCTTTTGACTGTTCGTAGAAACGGGATAATTTAAAACGAAATAAAACCCGAGAACGCCAAAATTTGGAACATGTAGTTGATGAAATTATCACGGTTTTAAAAGAGTTTACGGTTAATTGACTGCGCATTTGTGCGGACCAGAAACAACAGGGCGTCACGGCCCATTAGCAAAAGTGCTGTCTTAATAGTGTGAAAGCAGGTTTTACTTTATTAACCATAAGCTTATTAGAAGTTTGTTAGATTTTGATGTTAAACGGGGTTTGAAATTTTAGGAACTTATTTAAGAATTTTGACACAAATGCTTACACCTTTTTTTTTTAATTGAACTCGAATTCAAGAAGTTTGAGTCGATCCACGGCAGCTGTTGTTACGGTAGCAAGTGCATTGAAAATTCTTAATTGTTCTTGGTTAAAAATGAATTTTAAAGAGCAGAACATGACGCCAGCAGACAGCCAGGAATTTACTGGAAGTGTACGTTGATTGAAACGGTGAAAAAGTACAAGTGGAGAATAAAGTTCTTCTTCTTTTTTTTCTCATTCAATGGAACAGGAAAAATTAATCTTTACACCCCGCAAAAGAAGCCATCGTAAACCTGATAATGATGTTAAATAATAAAATTGCACACAATGAGCATGCTTAACAAATTCCATTCGTGAAGGATGCATCTTACAAGTAATTCTCCTCTTGTGTTTGACAATCAACTTTTTAAGCATCTCGTCAAAAAACAAATTTTAAAAAACCGTCTTCAGCCTAATGCCGGGCCTTGGACACTCCATCGGGATCCGAATATTTTGAATGTCCTCCATAATACGTCATTGACTTCCTTCAGCACAACAGGTAAACTACATTTAACCCCAATTCAGTGAGCCACCAAATAGCTGGGAAGTGCATTTCCATCAAATTGCTGAAACGGTGAACTTTAGTCAAAACAATTCCTCATTGACTTCCTTAAGCACGACAGCTTGGCTAAAATTAGCTAAGCGTTAGCAAAACACCACAAACGAAGCCATCACGTGAGCCATGACGTCAATCAAATTGCTGAAGCAGTGGAAATAAAAGCGACACACAAGGATGACTATCACCAGTTTGCATTCAGGCACTACCTCCTGTCAAGAGATATATTTGTGAAGAATTTTGCTGGAGCATGGTAAGTTGGGATTAACGTGAAATTACTGTTTGTGTCATATTCTTCATCAGGTTTAGAGAAGAACAAGAAAAGAAATTAAATTCCAGAATCAAACAATTCTTCAAAGAATAGTTAAGTGGTTATTCCGATATAAAGAGGAAATTGCCTTCCCGGCCACTCATGTTTTCAAACAAGTATCTTGAAATACTTGACGAAGTTTATCGAAGAGTCTATCTAACATTCACAGTCAGAAATGGCGAAATGAGGATAATAGAAGAAAAGCTGCTCCTATTTGTAAAAGAACAAAGATAACCTTAGTCAGATCGGAAGCATAGTTTTTGATACACGATGTACCTTAAGAAGCAGCAATTTGATTGGTTGTTTACGGCAGCTTTTATCTGATGAGTGTGACACATACTTTAGTCGCTCATGCAATGCTCACTCACTCACTTACCAGCACATAGTCCATCTCGACGACTAAGAGACATCTTTTTGACGATCGCCATATCGTTAGCGTGGATGCCGCTCTTCAATGTTTGATAGAGATAAGTTTCCAATATACAGAAGCAAAACGCACTTAACAAACAAATCCACTTCTTGTACTTCGTTGTATGATCATGATTAGTCAATTAAGCGTTTGTTTTGAAAAGATTGTCAGCCTCCAATCCTGCCATGTCAATGTTTTTTTTTGCAGGCGTTTCCTGTTCTAAAAATGCTTTTCACCCTGAACATTTTTTTCTTTCTCTTTTGCGCACTTCAAGTGGAGGGCAAAGTAAGTAGTTTGAAATTCTTTTTGTGTCATTTTTGTGAGTTATAGGCCTTTTTTTAGGTTAAAAACAGTTGGTTAAGTGAGATCTCAGTTTTACCTGCCAAGTCTAACACTTAAACTTTATATACTTTTTAAATTTAACGCTAGCTGTCAGCATTTTGTTGCCAACCGGTCTTGTAAATAAGAAAAAATAAATTCACTATCAGTGTGGTCTGCGACCGTGCTAGATATGAAACAGTTCAATATGTTTATCCGTTTTGTCTAGACTGTGAATTCTACTTCATTATGATGCGGAATAAATAACAAAAGACAAGAAATAGTCCATTTCTAATTTCTCTGACATTGGTTCTCGATTTTGGCTGTCTTATTGCAGGTTGAAAAGTATGCTTTGAACGTTGTTGAAAATGGAACAAACGTCAAGGAGGAGGTGGAAGTAGATGTGGACGAACAAACAGAAGTGATTCGTGTACCTAAACACGACCAGTTTGATGCAATGGATCTCTTGAACGATTTCATTGGGGTAATTAAAAAAAAATTCAGTATTAATCTTAAGTGAATTTTGCCCAGTGACATTGCTTATAATAAGCAGGTTAAAACTACCGCGACTATCTTATTTATGTGTGAACCAGCGTAGCAAAGATGTGCATTATCTATTAACAAGAACCATTTTCACACAAGCGTCGAGGAGGAGATCGATCAAATTGTTAGAACATGCTACAATCATACTCAAGCTAAATATACATATAACTCTTTTTTTTATTATTATTATTTTCTCCACTCATTTGTGCATTTGTGCTCTGCATACTCCACTACACCTTTGCAAAAGTCTGATAAAAAAAATTCCGCGTTTGAGATATCTCAACAAATATGAATTGTAAAGCTGAACCCACAGTTCTGGAATGCAAATTTGTCATAAGCACAATTTGAATTTTTATTGCATCGCGAATACTTTTTTGGTTTAAAATCGCAAGCACTATATAATTTTGTTGAATTAGAGAACTTGTAAAGAACGCTGAAAAATTACAGTCAGATCATTCAGTTTCGACTCTCAATTAGACGTTAATATGTAAGAAAGAGAGTATTCGCCCAAAAAGGCGAAAGTAAACGCGCTAGGAAACATGTTTTCTCTACAAGTTTCATTCTGTAATAAGGATCTCAATGACTGAAAACATTTAAATTCTTTTATGACATATTCTAGCTATAATTTAATGTTATTACCAGCAGATCAGACGTTTTTGATAACTGTTTATTGTTTTAATTTCACAGGGCTTCACAGCTCGTCGTGATCCAGCAAAAAAAGTTTGTTATGTGTCAAAGTTGGACTCATCTTTTCCTTCACCAGGAAAGATGAAGGTCGACATGGATCAGGTAAGTTTCGGTTAAAAATCTCAGTATAAACAAGTAACAAGAACATGATTTCCGTTGGAATACGAATGATTTTCTCTCCATTGTCCAAGGGTTTAAAATTGTAGCTGTTCGTTGAGTTCCATTAATTTGACAAATAATTACATTTTCTGAATAAATAAGGATTACGTTTTAACTATTTCGAGTTTTTATGTTTATCATTTCAATGGAAATCTCGATTGTCCTGAACGCGTGACATTACACCAATTTTGATCTAATTTCAAACTGGTGTGATTTTCAAATCGATCGAACAAAGAAAGACTGGTACAAAACTAATTGAAAATGTAAAGTATGAGTAGGAAAACTTTCGAGACCCGTGAGGACGAAACGTGCGTCTGTCAAGTTGCGGTTGGTTAACTGCTGAACCTTGTGATATGTAAGAAATAAAAATTACAAATCGGAGATAAATTTTGACGTCTGCGACAAAAACCTCCTAAACATCGAAGTGTTGTTTTTAAAATAAGTACCTTTGTTCTGGAATTAATTTTTCTGCCTTTTTGACACATTAAGGTCTCAAATCAATCCCAACCCGCTGAAGTGACGAGCGAGAGTTCTGAGTGGAAAGTGATTGGTTTGGCAGACCGTTCGGCCTTACCTCCGAAGATTTTGAAGTTTTGTGGCTCTTTACCAATCTATGAAATCGAACTAGAAGAAAACCCTTCGGACAACACAGCCGTGAGCCAGGACTCTGGTAAGAAAACATGCAATATAATATAATGTAACACTGAACGTGAAGTAATACCTAAAAAAATTCCGGTTATAGGCCTTACGCTTATATAACTTCGTAAGCCCTAGGGGTTTTGGGTGGGTTTATAAGCGGTAGGAACCACACAAAAAATAATGAAATAAGCCGATGAAACAAACATCCAGCGGTATAAAAATTAAAGTTGTTTTACGTTCATGGCCACAGCATACACAAGGCAGAAGTATAAACGAGGCACAGGGTACTTTTGTTGTGAATACCTATAGAAGCTTAGAGCCGGAATTTTACGATATTAGTAATAATTTAATGTCGTGTAGTGCCATGTCATCATTGAGACTCAGTCGCTGGTAATGTAAGCGTCATGTTATGCAGTAAGTGCAAGGTTACTCTCTTACAATTATTGGGAGCTAATCAGTGTTGTGTCAATGCTATTACGCGGTTTACTAAAAACTAAAATTATAGTTAATCGATTAACTATGCTAAAATCAATCTGCACGATTAATTGTCCCAAGATCTTTTATCCGATGAATCAACCTACGATTTGGCTAATTTCGAAAGCCGATCCCTTTTTCAATTTTACAGCCTGAGAGCTAAAACAACTACCAATTACTAAGGTTCACAAGGTTTCTAAAGTTTATTTGGAATCAGCTCGTATCTTGCATTACGCTCCTTCGCCAATGAGATAAACAGGTACACAATGTGTACTTGTGACTAGGTGTTAACATTGATTGAAAACAACTCAGTAAACATTCCATCACAACAAATATTCTATCACTACTAACGAAACATGCAATCAGATTACAACAAAAGCCCGACGTAAAACCTCGTTGCCCACGACAACTTCTACGTGGAAAGGACATCGCATCGTATCAGCAATTCCCACTGCTCCGCAACACACCTAGCCGGCAGAATTAAATAATTCATTTTTAAAACAAAATTTATCTTGACAGAAGGAAAAACTTTACAGTTTTCAAGTATCAGCAATGACTCTAGCTATTGCGTAAAAATTTTCAAA
Organism: Micromussa lordhowensis; assembly: GCA_964020085.1. Classification (NCBI taxonomy): domain Eukaryota; kingdom Metazoa; phylum Cnidaria; class Anthozoa; order Scleractinia; family Lobophylliidae; genus Micromussa; species Micromussa lordhowensis. Next base: position 9,573,149 of record OZ026609.1, read on the forward strand.
GAAATGTCAAACGATTCGTCACACCATAACTCATACAAAAAAGTTTCCATTTCGGCGTTACGTAACACGTCGTAGAACGATCTGTCGCCACCTATCACACAACAAAAGAACGGTAGAACAAAAGTTTTCATCTTTGGCTCAAAACTACTGTTTTTAGCGCACCAAAGAACTTTTACGGTTTTTCCTGCATAGTGGCGTCGGCGATTCGCGCGCAGCCACAATTTTGTAAAATTACACATCTTCGGGTCAATACTAAGCGCTTTCACAAAGAAAATACTAGACTTTAAGAAATTAGCCTATAGTGTTATCAACTGAATGTTAGTAGAATATCGGGATTACGTTCAAACGAATATTTCAGTAACAACTGTGATATATTGTTTTTCTCAGGTCCGAGGCGGAGCAGGCGGTGGCCGTGCTACCGAAGACGTTGCTGTTACTACATTAATAGATGCCGTTATTATTATTATGGGGGCTATCGGCAATGTGGATGCGGTCGATTTTGGTGTTGTCATTACATTCGCCATTGTCCGTGGGTGTTTTATTAGTATAATTTGACTTCTCCCTGCTCCCCATTGTAGGCCGTTCAATGCTGTGTAATACAAAAGAACCAGTCATGGACGAAGCAATGTCTGTTATAGTGTTACATTAACGTTGAATGAAGTCGAGGGAAGAGTGGAAGTGTGATTTGCTAACTAAACGATTTCCGAGGTTTGATTATTTTACTTAGATGCTGAGGGAAGCACCCAACAGTTTGTTTTTTCACAATACTAAATGTTCAAAACCTTAGATTGCTTAGAACAGAGTTTTCGCGCTACTTTAGTTGATCCTAAAGAGTAAAAAAGGGGAATTGATCTCACTTGCTGTAGAAAGATATTTTGAAGGTCAATAAACGTTGTAATTTTGTCCAAGCTAGTAGTATTTGTATATGTGGTCTTGATAACAGCAAGCAAGTCCAGAATTGCAAGTAAACGACAAAACTTTAAAGTTTTAAAGACATGTTGGAAGTAGATTTTATGATAAGAAGAAAAATGCTAATTGTGACAACAAAATGACGCAAAGCGTGAAAGTATGAGAATTATAAACATAGCACAATTAGCATATTTCTACTTATTATAAATTCCACTTCCAATGTTTTGTAAATCAATTAGCTGAAGATGACAGGAGAATCTGTCGAAATATGTCTTTAAAACTTGAAAGTTTTGTCGTTTAGTTTAAATTTGTACATGCATATTTTTCACTCGCGCAAACAACAAAACCTAGTCCCTCATTTAACAAATCTGGAATATTTCCCAGGAGTGAATGTAAAAACTGATTACTTATTCAAGTGAAAAACATCTTTGTTCACAGTGATATCATATATTAGAGTAAATCTACTGCGTTCTTTACGAATGCCGTTCTCTCATTGGCTACGCTACTCACTATAGTGAGCAGGTTGTTAACAAAATGGCTCATCATAGCAGCTCTAATGACGTCACACATGAATGACTCGCTACCCTTTAAGGAACAATGGAACGAACAATACAAACAATAGCAGCTTACGAGAGCCGCTGCACTTCTAAACAAAATAGCGAGCGCTTCTTTGCGTTTTCGAAGTGTCTTTGAAGAGGATTTAAAGAATTTTTTTTTAAGTTTCAAAGACATGTTTCGACAGAAAATACTGTCATCTTCAGTTCATTAATGTACAAAGCGTTGGAAGTAGAATTTATGATAAGTAGAAAAATGCTAATTGTGATAACAAAATGACGCAAAGCGTGAAAGTGTGAGAATCATAAGGATCGTTTTAGATTTACATGGTGCAATTGTTGATTCACTTTGAATGTGAATAGCCTTTTACTACTTTCACGCTTTTACAAATCAAATTTGTTGAGCATGTCCATCATGTGCAACTTTCTAATTTAACATCATTCTCAGCTTAACGAGGGCTTCATTTTTGGTGTGAAAAGATTCAATTTTGTTGTTGCGTTGAAAGAAGAGAAAAAAGTCAAGGAAGAATTTTACTCTCCGTTTTCTACTTGCTCACCATTTTGATCAATGTACACTTGGATCAAATTCCTGGCTGTCTGATGGCTTCAAGTTCCGCTGTTAAAATTCAGTTTTAAGAAAGAACAGTGTTCCTGTTGTGCTGAAGGAAGTCAACGAAGAATTCCACAGTCCATTTTCTACCGTTTCAGCAATTTGATCGGCCTACACTTCCACCTAATTCTTGGAAGCTTGGTATCTTCATGTTTTGATGTTAAAATTAGTTTTCTTGTTGCGCTGAAAGAAGTCAGCAATTGAATTGACTCGCACTTCCCGACTGTGTAACCCGGCCTCATGTTTTGCTACAAAATTAAGTGTGCATTTAGGTGGCTTGGGTGATTACGTCAGAGGATCAAATGCATTTTGGTTACGGATGTTATCGTCTTCGTTCAAGTTCTCAGCCATGACTGAGACACGCCAGAGGTTTAACAGATTATTTATTCAATTCGATTTCACTAGACCCACTCGTCGAGATCGCTCCTTACTCACAGCAATACCTTCGCTAGGATACAAAGGAACATAAACAGTAAATATAACGCTAAAAGGGTAAATCTGGCGGCACAAAGTCTTTCATCGATATTTACCCATTTGGGGATCCTTCTGTTAATTAAAACTTCTTCATAAACTTCTCCATGCTATAGCAATCTTGTTTTAACTCCGCCATCACAACAAACTCTGGTAACTCGCTTTCCAAAATGTCCAATGCCTTTTTCCCGCTAGACGCTCCGCAAAGCACCATGGATAAGACCGAGGTCCCCACACTAGGGCCCAGGCCTTAGAAAAGAAAATTAACATTCCTCCCCCATGAACACCTACACTTGGGGGTTCATAGCTTACAAAACTGAACCCCTTAAACTCTCACAGGTTCATTTGTACAACCTATATCAGTCTGGTGCTTTTCTTATTCATCGTTTACTCCTTCCAGCAAGCACAGTTTGGTCACCGGTCGCAGCTCTGCGCTCCTCAATAGGTTGTCCTCCTCAGGGTACACTTTCTCCACTCGACCCAAGTGCCACTGATTTCTATTCACAGTGTCATCCGCAATCAGCAGCGGGTCTCCGACTTTCAAACTTCTTTGTTCGCGCTGCCACTTAGGTCTCTCCTGTAGTGACGATAGATACTTTTTCAACCATCGTTTCCAGTAGTGGTCGGCTAGCAGCTGAGCTGGTCTCCACCTCTTTCGGCTGAACTTGTTCTTCTCGTCAAACACATCTGGTGGAATGTTCAAGGAAGGGCGCACATTCAGGAAATGGCTTGGCTTCAGCTTCCGTAAATCACAGGTGCAGTACTTCTTCGTTCAGAGGGCTGTTGCCGAGAATAGCTTTCAGGCTCCTCTTGACAGTTTGCAGTAGCCTCTCCCATACCCCTGACATATGAGATGCGCCAGAGGGGGGTGGGGGGCGGTAGGGTAACAAACAAAATTCTTACTAACACGCAAACAATAACGTTGTAAATAGATTAACGATCAACTGTAATTCAATTTGACTTGTGTGATTGTAATGTAATATATTTATTGTTAGTAGTGCCAGTTAATGCTGTGTAAGCATCGTGTAAGAAGTAATTATAGTGTAAGTACATATGTAAGTATTAAAAAATAAATAAATAAATGGCAAAAAAAGGACGCAGTTCCATAGCCAGCCTCAGAGGCGTCACGAAAGTGATACAGCTGCAGTTTAACACCTTTAGTGTCCAGACGACTGAAATAGCAACCAAACGTATCATGTAGCTGTCGTTGACGTTTCAGAAAACCATACGCTCGTAGTTTTAATTTCATTATTTAATACCACGTAAAATTGTTACAAAATGATAACAATACACTAATTGGACACAACATAATATAGAATCGTTCGCTGAAACTAGACAAGATTAAAATACATTGGAACTCTGCGTGAGATAAAATGTTCATACAAAACAGCACAATATCTGATCGACGATTTTACAGACAAAATACATAATCCATGCGGCTTAATCGATAGGAAGCTCAAACTTAAATTAAAAGACATAATCATACCTCTTTTCCCTTTCAGTGCACGAGTAAGGAACTTTGACGTTTAGGAAAGGCGCGCACGTTTATACGATAATGACTACACAATCACTTGAACCTCAATTGAACTTTGAACCTCGCCCCCTAGTAGCTATTGCGCATGTCCATTTCCGTCACGCAATGGGCTGACATTGCAAACGTCACAGTACCACATGAAAGTACTACTCAATAGCTTTCATTTGAATGGTCACACACTAGGGTTTCATTCACAGACTTAAAAGTTAGAACCATCTTGTACAGCATAATAAACAGTACCACATGAAAGTACTACTCAAGAGCTTTCATTTTAATGGTCACACACTAGGGTTTCATCCACAGACTTCAAGTTAGAACAACCTTGTACAGCATAATAAACAGCACTACATGAAAGCACTGCTCAATAGGTTTCATTTGAATGGTCACACACTAGGGTTTCATCCACAGACTTGAAATTTAGAACCACCTTGTACAGCATAATAATCAGTATCACATGAAAGTACTACTCAATAGCTTTCATTTGATTGCTATACACCAGGGACTCATACACAGACTTCAAAGTTAAATCCACATTGTACAGCATAATAAACAGTATCACACGAAAGTTCATGTACTGTTCAATAGCGTGATATGCTTACACACCACCCTTAAGGTGGTTCGAAATAGTTTTATGGCGCGCGCAAACTGGGTTCTAATCAACAAGCCTAATCTCGCGCGTGCAGTTGACGTACATGCGCAAATGCTGATCTTGTCGTGTCGAAATTTTGGAGTTTTTATAACTTTAATCGCTCATATTTCCGCTTCCGCTCGGTGGATTTTTTTCATTTTTTCGGTGATAACCAGGATCAATTGCATACATAGTCCGATTTTTAAAAAATTCTGTAGGCAGGAAAAAAAATAAGAGAACAATGGTCAAAAAGAGGATTTTTTCTTAATCTACCATACAGATTTTTTTTAAACTGAAATATTTTGAAGGTCATTTCTGGTGACATATAATATTGCATTTTGAGAAGATTTCACCGACCATTTTTTTTTTAAAAAGACAATAGATTTCGATTTTAGGGGCTCAACTGAATGCGTCATATGGTTGCTATGGTAACAGGTTTTCTGAAATGAATGTCATGTAATGAATCTATGATGTTTCTTTTATTTCTGTGCCAAATTTCATAGTGATACGATGAACCAAACATAATTTAGAAAAGAATTTGTGAACTTGTCTCGGGAAAATGAAAACTATTTCGAACCACCTTAAGGTAGCATCCCACCCCAAATGTGACCATTTTGGGAAAAAAATTTTTTTCTCGATAGGAAGACTGACCTTACTCCTATCTTTGTTTAAAAAAAAAATTCGAAAAAATATTGTTTCTACTGGAAGTTATGGACAAAATAGTGTTTAATGTCATTCAACCGGAAGAACGTCTCTGAAACTGTTTTGCTCTTTTTCTCGAAACTATATTTTCAAGAAATTGGGCGCACGTTTTAAGTTCGCGTGCAGCGAATTTTCAACCGTTTTGGCTCAAATTTGGGGAGAAGGTTCCTATACAACGTAGCTCAAAAACCGTGTCGGCGTTTTTCTTTTTTTCAGTTCTTTCTAAAGTTATAAATAAATGAAGTAACAAGAGCGATATTTTTTCGAACCTCGAAGTTTAACCAGGCGTAAAAAACAAACCAGGCAAGATATCAAAATTCGCCGACACGGTTTTTGAGACAAAGGTGTTAAGAACTCGGCGCAATGTTTGTCACTTCCTTCTGATCACTTCCGACTGCACAGGAACTAAATATTGCAAGCCATGTACTTTTGCAAACCGATCGCTATATTTTTAAGACATTTATCTTTTTGCTTTTAATAAATACGGTATGGTAATCTTCAATTATTAAGCTTTCAGAAAATATATAGTTTGCCAGGTTTTTATTTAATAGTCTCGCCTTGATAACGGTGCGAACGCGAAGCGGTCATTTGGGGTGGGATGCTACCTTAAATCGCATTGCATCGCATAAATACAACCAAAGTGTACCACATGAAATTACTTCTGATAGAGGTCTTTTGATAATCATGTTTTACACGACAGACATATTCAAGAGATTTTACCGCAGCGAATGGCAGAGTGGAAAAAAACTGCCAGTGTTGCTGATCACAAGGCTGAGGAATTTCTAACGCAACTGGCAAAAAGGAAAGAGGTATCTGCAATAAATACAGATGTAACATTTTCTGTCGCTACGACTGTCGTGGAAGCTACATGTAAAGGGAATATGCCAGTGTAGCTTTGTGACTCTTCAGGCCGATTTACACAGTTAAAACAAATTTGTCACTTGAGACAATCGCATGTAATATAACTCAATATAAGTGAACTTTTAGATGATGGCTGCGCAGGCTGTAGCCTCTGCTCTCCTTGACTTCTGTATAGTTTTTACTACAAATCCCGTAATTAGATAACTGTAGATATTTTACCTATCACTATCTATCTATCTAACGTCTTCGGCAAGAATTGTTTCGTGGAAATCAAACGTACAAGGTGCTTGCGACTGTTGTGTACAACACGGAAAAAAAAATAATGTCATAGGATTGTGAAACATGTTCTGAAATGCTGGCTTAAAGATGTCTATTCCTGCTTTGATTAGTTTTCAATCAGTGTGTTAAAAGTAGGCAAGTAGATTACAAGCTCAGTAGCTGTTGTTTAAGCCAATTGTTTGTCTATCCTGAACTTACCCTTAATCCGCAAGATTAATTGCTCAAACTGTAAGGGCCTCTTCATATGAGCTCGGTTGATGTGGCTGGCCGATTACCGAGATCTCGCATCACTCAAATTTCCTTTGTTAACACTTCGATGTGTTCATATCAGGCCGGTTACCGAGACTGTCTACCGAGATCTCGATTTCTTCAACGGAGATCTTGGTAACTGGGCTGAACACCCTAAAATGAACATTCCCGTCCGAATAACCGGAGCGAAACTCGTTTGACAAAATAGCTTAGCTTTCGCAACATAGCGGCCAAAATGGCATAAGTTTTGCCTTGTATATATTTCCACTTCAAAAGTATGCGAATTAGCTTGATTAGTAATCAGTAGTAAAGTTACAAGACTCGGGATAGTCACAAATGATACAACTTTGCATGGCATAATTTTGGTTTTGTTTCTTGACCGGCGCTGAAATTTCAAATATGAACACACAACAAACCATTCACCGAGGAAGCCTGGTTACCTGGTTCATACGAAGAAAGCCCAAAGTTCTCTTTACCAGATGAAGACTGGAGCGATCCAGTAATACTGCCTTGATTTATCACCAAATTCTCAAGTCTACAACTGTAACAAATGCAAAGCAATCACTGAGGGGAATTTTCATTTTCATGGTTTCATCACTACAAGCTTTTCATTTTTTTTCGGAAGCTCAGGAGAAGCTGTTAGAACTTGACAGACAAAGCAACAAACTTGATGCTTTTATAGAGAAGTCCAAGAACGCAACTATTGAGGAATCAGAGGTAATGGACATACGCCATCAAGAGAGCATGAAGAGTAAGAGAGTAACTATCTAACATAAGCTTTGGTTTTAAGGTAATTCCTTTCAAGTTATTTTCTTGAAAAATCCCATGTAGGTTCTTGAAAAAGCGAATTTTGTATACTGGTGTCGGGACAGCCCACGCGGTTTTTACACGCAGTTTCATTTTCCACGAAAACATCCACGCGACGCGCGTGGTAACGGTAAGTGCGGAGGAACTGGGTACCATGTCTAGATGTAAGCCTGTATGAGGCGTTAAAGGGCATTTGACACCCTTCTGCGCAAGTGCGGCAGTTTGATTTCTTATCCGGCGGAACATTTTTCACAGTTGATATTTGTGATAAAAATCGGCTCCTCCTCGGTGTAAAAACCTGTGACACTCACCAGTGACGTAAAACAAAGAAAACAAAGAAGACAACATAATAGACCCTAACCCTAACAATAGCTACAAAACAAAGAAAAACTTCACAAGTTTTTACACCGAGGTAAACCCTAAAAATCCTTCTCCATCGACCTTGCGAGGCGTGTGAAAATAGTAATACCGCTATTGGAGGACTGTTTAGTCATCTATGAAATATTTCAACGGCGTATTTTGTGTTTTGAGTTGAATACCGTCGAGAATTGCACTGTCCTCGAGAGGGGTTTTTCGAAGCGGCTAGAGACGAAAATTTCGAAAGAAAAAAGAAATGGCAACGAAGAAAAGATAGGAGGACGAACATCAGAAACTATATAGCGGCAGATGTGCATGGAAGTTGGAAGAAAGTAAAGTGCAGGGGGCTTGTATTCAACGGACATGGCCTTCATAAATATTCTTTACAAACAAAAGGTCAAAAGCCAGCGGATAAAGAGATTTTCGAAAGGCACGTGAGACTCCAAGCTGACTCGCGGCGAATTCGTGGCACGCGTGATAGTATTAGGATATTTATTGGTTAAAAAGAACTGGTGTCAATCTAGACCACACATGCGCTTTATCGTGACAATGGCCCTTTAACTCTCTTATCGTTCAATCTCTCTTGTCGCCAATGCAATTTTTAACAATTCTGAGCAAACTTAGCTTCAAAATAATGCAGCAAACCCGGCTTTTCTGACATTGAAAACTCCATCAAATTTTCCTCTCAACTCTGTCATCCACACTGAGGTCTAAAGGAAAACAGTTTTTTTGTAGGCTTTTTTTTAAAGTGTTTGACCATGATTAAATACAAAAAGATGTTTGATCAGAAGAAGAAAGATAACAACAACATACTTTATTCCCTCGCAATTTACATCTACAGAATAATAAAATTGTAGCTTTTTCGGTTGATAAATATTAAAGTTAGTGTGTTGGTGGGGGGGGGGGGGGGGGGGGGGTCAAGTAACTGATCACTCAGTTTTCTAGTTGGCCCCCATATTTACAAAATCAGTTAACTTTCGCTACAGGTGACAAACCAGAAAGGAGCAGAGAAAATAATCAGATAAAAATAATACACATAATAAACCTGCAAACGAACAAAGCGATAATCGCTCTTGATTGTATTTTGGAGAAGAGGGCTATGCTCATTTTTTTTTTCATTGTATTCGGCACGTAACTGACGATTGCGTTCTTTTCCTTCATTAGGCACAAGAAACTGAAGGCGAAACAGACCTTCAGATCCATTGTATCACTTGCGGCCCTCCTTTAGCTCCGAAAGTTGCTTTAAGACACATGGAGAAGTGTTACATGAAGGTTTGAACATGCAAAGTTGTTCTGTTTCGAGAAGGCTTATTAGTGTGCAAGGGTTCAGAAAAAACGGGAGGGCTGAAAAAAATCAACCCAAAGGATTTATAGCAATAAAGTTAATAGATTTTCTATGTGTGGAAATAGTTATTTATGTGACAGTCGTCTTTTCTTAAACTTGACTTTGGTTACAGCAAAGGCTATCAGGCAGGCTTTAAAAGTGGTCCATTCATTGTCTCTTCTCATTTTGCAGAATGAAAGTTTAACAACATTTGGTTCGATCTACAAAAGTGCTGGGTATGTTACCATTCTGTTCTTGTTGTTTTTTGTGTGTCGTAAACTCCAAGCGCTCCAAGTGCGTGTTCTTTTCCCGTAAACAGCCACAGAAAAGTGCCGAGATTGTCAGTATTCCTGACAGGTGTTCTGATTGATCAAAATTATGTCGCCATAGTTGTGATCTTAATCACACTTAGTTCAAGCATGGAAACAGATATCTTGGTTTCACTAGAAGACATCGTTTCAGTCTGACAACAATACCGTTTCGTTTCTGAGGAAAGGAAACAACAAAACACAGAAGCCAAAACAGCCTCGCTTTCAAGCAACTCGTCCCGGGCGCCGACCGAGTGGTTCGCCATATTTGCATTCGGTGTAATTTGTACAGTAGCTCGTATACCTGTAGACTCAGAATTTCTGTGTTATGCAATGGTGTAACTTGTACTAGTGTGTCGTGACGTGGAGTTGTGGGCGTTTCATCGGAAAGTGCTTTCAGTTGGTAGAGCATCGCACCGGTATCGCGGAGGTCACGGGTTCGAATCCCGTTGAAGCCCTGACTTTTTTCAGGCTTCTTCTCTCCAGTTGCTTAAATTGGAAAATTCACTGCGAGGATCATTCTTCACTTTCACACGTACCGTACTTGGAGAGTAACTAATGTGCGAGCCTGCGAGCCGGAGCCGCGAGCCGCGAGCCAGGATCGCGAGCCTATTTTTTCGAGCCATTTTTTTTACGTTTTTAGTGCACTTCGTTGTTTAGACATTTACAAATGTATTTTTCCCTGCTGTAGATAGAGCACTTGCTCATTTGTTACTGAAGACTTATCTCGCTAGTACTGTCAAGACGAACTAGTCAATTGAAGCAAACTTAAGCGATTAATTTTAGCAAGACCTGTTAGATAAGATTTATTTCTAAGCCAGGAAACCAACGAAGAAAGATGTTTCTCACAAACATTACTGTCTCTCTACAGCAATAACTTATCCGAATTCCGAAAATGTAATTAAGGATCGAGTCAGCGTCCGCACTTAAAGGTGGTAAGTACGTCATGTATCCATACTTAGGCACCAGGCCAGGTTTTCAGTCCAAGATGGCTTCCAAAGTGACAAAAGCTCCTGCTGTTTGAAAAAAAAAACCCTCACTTTAACGAAAAAATTTCAGATAGTTTGACATAATTTTGGGAAGCAGAGCCTGAGTTTTAATATCTGATGTCTCAACGTTTTAAGAAGTGAGCACCACAGAAACCGAACTGAAAAATACAGCAATGAAAAAAGGTACGTTACTTGGTCTTACTCTGCCTACTTCCCGGTTTACTTGCCATGTTTCAGTGATAAGAAGACCAGATATAACAAATACCATATTAGGGTGTTATGCCCTTTTTTGAATTTTTTGGCGGGAATCTTTTACGGCTCGCAAAAAAAGGCTCGCGGCTCGCGGCTCGCGGCTCGCGGCTCGCGGCTCGAGGCTCCGGCTCGCAGGCTCGCAAAATAGCCTCCCCCCCGTACTTGCAAGCGATGTCGTGAAAAAAAACGTACCAGAATTCTGATGGAAAAACTCACCTCTGTCGCAGCGTTCCCGCGACTGGACACGACATGTTCAAACGATCATTTCCTGAAGATTCGTCAGCTCGCGTTGGATTGCCCCTTAAACTATGGGATCCAATGGGCTCAAGTCATAGTTTGCACCTGTGCCGAGCCGTTCAACATCCCTTCAACAAGCTGCATGTCGCATTAAGTCATTAACATCTTTGTTTATTTCAGTGTGCAACTGTACCATTATTTTTTTCAGAAATCTGTTTTGCGATTACTACAATTCTCAACAAAAGATCTACTGCAAAAGACTCAGAGTCTTGTGTCCTGAACACACAAAGGAGCCTAAGGTATTATGACTGTTTAATAAACGTTCGTGTTGGAAAATTTACCTATAATTGTTTGCCATCTGACGTCAACCAAAACTCCAAAGCCAGGTCTTTTCATTCGTTTCTCTGCTTTAGTTTAAAGGGCCTCGGATCGAATAGGCCACGCTCGATATATCAATATTCTAACATGGCTCCGAGGCTTTCGGGAGAAAATTGTAACTATTTTAAGTTTCTTTTGTCTCACAATTCCCAAAAGAGACTTGGATACAAAGAAAACACCACCAAATATAGAACTTTGTCCTGAAAGCCTCGGAGCCACGTTAGAATATTGATATATCGAACGTCATCAAAATGGTAAATTCTGAACGGCTTACACCATTGACATTTTTTTTTTTCCATAACCTTTATTGATCTTACTGTAATCCATTACATTGATAAATGTGATAGGTTACGCTACAAAACACACACACACACTCACATACACACACAATACAAACACATACAAAAGCATTACACACATGACAATAGCAAAAACTTGGGTATTGTCCAGATCACATTAACAGCCCTAATTCTATTATAATATAAGCATATATGCTACGTGTTTATAAATTTATAACTAGATTGACTGTAAGCGAGCCATCCTTGCACTTCTGCTCAATGTTGGAAAAGGCCCCATTTTCTATTATATTCTTCAAGAGTCCCATTCTTTACAGCAATATAACTTTCCGTCTCTTTTTCTCTTACACCATTGACATGTTCTTGTTAAATTTTTAAGAAGAAATCCACCAGAATTCCGAGTGACAATTTGACAAAAGCTTTGTACTGACATTATTTATATCATATTGCAAACTTCTCTGTGACCGTTTCACAAATGTAAATATGTTCTCAAAAGAAATCATTTATAACAACAAATGTCGAAATCATATGGAACACTTGAAAGGATTGGTGAAATGAAAACTGATGACGAGATTTTACCTGTGTTTGCAAAGTTTCATTGGAAATTGTTTTTGGTGTTATTTCAGGCAACTATTTAAATTATCTTTAGCTTTTAGAAATGTCCAAAGGACAAATATACTTAAAACTGTGAAAGGTGAATAGACCAATTTCGATATATTAAAATTCAGCCTAAAACAATAGAACTCAGCACGAGGCTCTGGGGAATAGTTACAGAGTTTGTGGGGTTTATTCCCCGGAGCCTCGTGCTGAGGTCTATTGTGTTAGGCTGAATTTTAATATATCGAAATCGGGCTATTGATCAACATGACACGATCAACACGAGCGTGGGGCAAAGAAAAACCTGAGTCCCGACAGGAATCGAACCCATGACCTCCCGAACATCGGGCGGGCGCTCTATCCACTGAGCTACGAGAACACACGGAGAGCAAGGTCATTTATCTGAGAATTGTAGATCTAGATTGGAAAAAGGTGGTTAAAAATTGATAAAAAAATTAAGCCCTGTGGCACAAGTTTATGTTTACTTGTTTGTTTCTTTTCATAGTAAATTGTTTGAACGAACAACAGTTTGTTTCTTTGTTTGTTTTGTTTTTCTTCAAGATTTCTGCAAGTGATGTGTGCGGATGCCCTTTGGTCACCAACGTCTTCGAGGAAACTGGAGATTTCTGTCGAGCTTCGAAACGGAGGTGTTTAAAACATTACAGCTGGGAAAAGCTTCGCAGAGCAGAGATTGATCTACAGAGAATACAACAGGTAGAGATATGTCCTATGTAGAGACGAGGAAGTAGAGTGGGGGGGGGGGGGGGAGGGGAGAGGCGCGTTGGCCTAATTGTTAGTTTGTCCCGGATGGAGCGGTCCGAGCCCTTCGTGGGGGGTCATTGTGTTGTGTTCTTGCGGCAATCTCGTAGAGGCCTTATTTGAACGTGTGCGTTATTAAATTCTGTTCCATTTAGAGGCGATATTTGAAATATTACAGAAAACACAATTTGGAGTTTTTGCGAGCTTGAGTTTTCGAACTGTTCAGCTTGTGTGCAGTTTTTCCTAAGCAATATTTCAATAGACGCTAACCGAAACTGCCTTAGGGCTGGTTCACACTTTGACATAAGCATAAGCATAAGCCGACATACGCAGAAGCAGTAAGACGCAGATAATTAGCACCTTTTATTAGGGAAATTTCCAACAAAAGGCACTAATTATCAACATCTTACTGCGTCTGCGTATGTCGGCTTATGCTTATGCTTATGTCAAAGTGTGAACCAGCCCTTACTCTGACACAGTAAATAACGGCAACTTGTTATTATAGCAAAGATATCAGTGACGTCACCTATTGTTATTAATATGCCAACCAGAGAACTATTGGCTGGTGAAACAAAGAATTCTTTTGTGTAACGTTTTGAACATTGAAATAACAAAAACAATGTTTGTGAACAAATACCTTCCCTATAGAATTGAGGATTTCTACAAACTTAACAGTGATGTGTAAAACACAAGTTTTTATTTTCCCGTCCCCTGGACGAGGTTGAGTGTTTTTCTCCTTTGAGAGTTTGTTTGGCTTGCATTGTGAGTTGTTATGCAGCGATTTCATTTGTATGACAACGAGTCTGCCCGTACACTGCAACCTGCAGACTGTGATGATGGCGAAATATGAAGCTAAAAACATTGTTTGCAGTTAAAAATTTTTTGGGTCAGTGACGATCAAAGGAATGGTTATAACTACTGCTGTGGTTTACGCCAGAGTCGATAAAGCCAGTTTTTGAACTTTAATGACCCATTGTTGTGTTCGTGAACAAGTGGGTTATAAAGAAATACTGCTCCGCGTTCATGAAAAAGTACTAACTTAATCGACTAATTAATGCCTGTTTTGTCTGTATTCTATTCTAGTGGCTGAAGCTTGAAGAGGCATTTGAACAAGAAAGATCTCTAAGATACTCTGCGGCCCAAAGGGGAGGAGTGTTAGGTCTTTTGCTACACGAGACGATTTCTCACGAATAACAAGTCATCTTGCGAAGTTATTAGGCATTTTTCAAGACTTTGTATAAGCAAAATGACTTATTAAACCTTTGAGTAATTTTCAACCTATAGTACAAAT
>OZ026609.1:9592540-9597540 GCA_964020085.1 Micromussa lordhowensis
AGCCGAACGTACGTCCACTGGAAAGTGGACCCGTGAAGAAGTACTCTGTCTTCTTCAGTTGTATAAAGATCACCAAGACGACTTGAGGGATCCAAAACAGAAAAAGAGAATGGTGTGGGAAGAAATCTCACAGAAAATGATCCGGCAGGGTTACAACTATTCCTCAACAAAATGCGAAGTCAAATTTAAGAACTTAAAGCAAAAATACACAAAGACTGTAGACCATAATAACCAAACAGGTAACGAGCATAAAACCTGCTCTTATTATGAGGAAATGGAAGAAATTTTCGCTCTAAGCCCATTTGTGACCCCAGTCTCAGAATGCTCTAGTATGGAAGGGAATAAAAAACCTTCTCCATCAAAACCATTGGCAGAATATCCAACAAAAGAAAATAAAGAGGGGGCAAAGCCTAAAGAAAAAAAAGGAAAAAACGAAAAGAAAAGGAAAGTAGATGTTATAGAGGTCATGAGAGAATATCAAGAAGAAATGAAAAAAAAGGAGGAGGAGCGAATGCGGAAGTGTGAAGAAATGCACACTGATAAAATGAGAAGGTTTGACCGTCTGTTGGACCTATATGAGAAAGAAATTTCTAAGTAGGGGCTACTTTTTGGAAAAAAAAAAATGGGACACCCTGTTAGCATTATTTATTGTATACAACACATTTGTACTTAATAATCTTTAGTTCAGTTTTTTTGCTTCAGATCTGAAATTGATTCCTTTTAAATAGTTTCTATTTTCTGACAACTTAGCATGTAAGACTTTGAGCTCATTTAAAAGAAATAAATTAAAATAATTAATAGTCTTGCTTTGAACATGAGTGGAGCATTTAGGGATGTTGTAGTATACATTAGTATATTGAAGGGCTATTGCAATTTCATGCGTTCAAGCTTATTTTCTCTACTCCCACTGTGGGTCATGTAAAAAGTGGAGAGTGACAATGAAATTGTCAACTCGTAAGGGACAATCATATTAAGGGAGGGAGGGCTGGTGCAAAACGATGGTGGCTATAGTGAAATTCTCCTGTACAAGCATAAATATTTATTTGAAATTGCACTCTTGCTATTTATATCTCTGCAATGTATCGCAACCTATGTCTAGTGCTTTACTTTAGAACCTGTATTTAACGGCCACCCATTAAGCAGCCACCCCCTGTAAGCAGCCAGTTGTCAAAGTCCGAAAAATATTGCCAGGCTATTATTGTAAATAAAACCCTTATTAGGCAGCCATGGCCACCCTTCGGATTTCCTGATGAGGATATCGTCTTTTGTTTTTACCTCTATTGAGCGGCCACTTGCTTTCAACAACCTTATGACAGATACGAGTTTGAGATAGGAGGATAATAACATAAAAGCATTCAAACACACACATATTGTCTTTTTGACTTGATTCGGTTGTCACTAAGCTGAGTAATGATCTCTTTATTTTTATGGGAATAAAGGAGATATTACCAGCATGCCTTATGCTAATTTCTCAAAAGCCCTTAATAAGTGGCTAACCTCTGTTAAGCGGCCATTTACCATTCCCCAAAGGTGGCTGCTTAATATGGGTTTGACTGTGTAACCTTGCAAACAGAGGCCTGCCCTTAGGCTGTTGAGTATAAAATTAAATTTACACATGATGACAAGTTACAGGATCGATTATCTATGAAAAAATACCCTGGCTTCAGAAGTTTAAAATTTTCAATTGTTCTTACATAATATCTTCATATCTTCTTGGGAATCTATTAAAAGCAAATTGCTTTTATCATGCTTGAATAACCATGAGAATTATTACAATTTTAACACACCATTTCCATGATCTCTGCTCTCTTCTGCACAGCCTCCTCGGGATCTCCAAAAATGTTCTCAAAGTCATTGATTTCATCCTCATGCTGTGGATCTAGAAAATCATCTACATCATCTTCGTTCAACATGCAGAAATTGTGCAGAACACATGCAGCAATGACTAAAAGTGGAATGTCTTCAACTAAATCAAGATCCATAAAAACCTTAAGTTTACGAAACCTCCCCTTCAAGAGACCAATAGCGTGCTCCACCTTTATTCGTTTGCTGGAGAGAATAAAGTTAAAACGATTCTGCTCTCTACTCAGTCTACCATTGATTGTCTTTAAAACCAGTTATAAGCCAAGTTTTTAGTGGGTAGGCCCTATCACCAATGATGTATGAATCCCCAGGAAACACGTCACTTTCATGGTTTTCTGAGGCTTTGTACAACGGAGAATTTCGCAAAACACGTGCGTCGTGCACTGACCCTGGGAATGCACAGTACACATCCGTAAAAAGTCTGTCACAGTCGCAAACAGCTTGCAGCTGAAGGGAGTGGAATTTTTTACGATTAACATACTGTTCGGGATGCACTCTGGGGGCCTTGATGGGAATATGTGTACCATCGACTATGCCAAGACACCGAGGCAAACCGTTATTTTGCTCAAACTTCTGCATGATTTCTGCAGCTCGTTCTCCTTGTGGCCATCGAATGAAGGTCTTCGCACAATTGCCGACAAGTGCACTGCAAACTCTCCTCACAATGCGGAATACTGAAGATTTTGTGACATTAAAGCGATCAGACACCGATCGTAAACACTCTGGATTACCCAGCACCCAGAGAGTTAAAAGTAATTGTTTTTCTACACTGACTGGTGGTCTTCCTCTCCTGTGCACTGCTGGTATTCCAGGGCAAGCTCCAAGAAGTCTGGTCACTGTTTCTGCACTTTGTCGATAGACTCTGTGAGCTGGTATCCATCGTCGTCGACTAAATCAAGTAAAGCATTGAAGAATGCCCGCCATTTTGTTTTAAATATCCGCGGAAGACTAGAGACGAGGCAGGGGGACTAGGGACGTTGAAAGTCTGATTTAATAGACCTTTTTACCGATACGGCGGCCATCTTGAATTCCGAGGAAATTATGGGATGCCCAGGGGGCAGATGAGAAATAATTAAAAAGAATACTGTGGCGTGATAACTTTTAACAATAATTTTTCGATAACCATAGGGACGACTGCAAAATATCGTGACGGAAAGATGTAACGCTTGTAATATTTGTTATGGAATATGAGAGACAAGCAGTAAAAATTTATCCTGAAAGCTGTGTATACGATAAATTTTCCAGCGATTGCCCCCTCGGCAGCCCATAATTTCTCAGTCAAAACAATAGAATTCAAGATGGTCGCCGTATCGGTAAAAAGGTCTATTAAATTGAACTTTAATTTGACGCCAGGCAGTCTTCAAAGAACAATTGAACAGTTGTCGTACTTTTTACCTTTAAAATATCGGACTGAAATGAATGTCATCAAATAAAACTGTAAACTGCTACTGCATAGACGCAAAAACAGTTTAGAAATGAAAGCTTCTTTTTTGTTTAGTATCCTGGAACCAATAGCCGACAACTTGTAACCTCTAACTGAATTTACTTCCATAGTGAAGAACAAGTGTCAAGTTACCATTTATGACTAAAAATAGCAAACATCTCGTGCGAACGATTTGCCCCCATATGAAAAACAAAAGTGTCAAGTTACCATTTGTAACTAAAACTAGCAAGCATCTCGTGGGAACAGGTGCTGACAATTTGTTAGCTCTAATTGAATTTACTCCCTTGTGAAAAACAAGTGTCAAATTACCCTTTGTAACTAAAAAATAAAAATATCTCGTTCGTTGCAACAAGAACAAAACAATCGTTACCTACACTTACTATTGTAAACGTTAGAACTGTTTCAAATTGAAATAGTCTCGTCTCCTCTAAAACATGTCCTAAGAGCTAGAAGCGACGATTCGTGACCTCTAATTGAATTTACTCTTTGTGAAAAACAAAAGTATCAAGTTACCTTTGTAACTAAAAATAAAAATATCTGGTTCCATTTGCATTCTACTAACTCACGAACTGCTTCAAACTCAAGACTCGTCTCGTTCATAGCTTAAATCCTTAGCCTAACCCATGCTTCCTCCTCTTTTATAGAAGAATAAATATGGCCGTTCTGAACTGTATCGACATCAAATCCTCTCACATACCACTTACCTTTACAACGGGAAATTTGATTGGTGTTTAATAGTAGATCCAATCTGACTGGTGTGACATACATATATCTCTCGCTGATCCACCCGTCCACAACATACCCGACGCGCCGACTAAGAGGTATTTTTTTACCAAAAAATAACTAAAAAAAATTGAAGAGCGCGATAGGGCCTAGGTCAGTGTTCCGCAGGACTTGTAGGTAGCAGTTTTCCCTGTAAGGTCGCGTGAGAAAAGACAGCCTAGAGACAAGTCTTCTCCTTCTCGGCAAGGTCGTGTGCTCCCTGCGATTGTACAGAAAGCTTATGCAAAATGGCTTCAAAACCAAGGAGACGTAAGATCGACGGCGAAAGCTCCGTAGAAACTCAGGAGAAACCATCATTTTTGAAGTGGAAGTCATGGCAAGTTTTCACATTTATGCACCTTTGATTTGTTTGTATACAATATTCCCGAGCTGATAAACTAAATTTTTTTCTCTTGACTTAGGGTATTGTGGAATTACGAATATTGCGATGAAACTGTAATGGAAGCCAGCAAAATTTTGTCCAGAGCATACGAAGAGAAAGGAAATGACGCCGGTAATAAATTGAGCTCCGTTTTGCTCGGGAGAATTCTTAACGAGTTATGGGGAGATGAAGTTAAATTGGTGAGGCGGGGACCACGTAAAGATCGTCAAACCTGTTACCTTAACTTGAGGCGTAAAGAACATGTCACTGAATTACCAGGAGAGACTTTCGAACAATTTCGAGGAAGTAGTCTAGAAATGGGACATGGATGGAGCAAAATGAGTGACAACCCAAACAATGTGTCATTTCTTCGTTTCGAGTCGTGTTCGTTTAACAATCATCGATTTTACACTGAAGTCAAGATAACTCAACTCTCATCCTCTAGAATTTCTTACTGCTTTATTTCTCATGGCTGTCAAAGCGATATCGGGAAGTTCATGGACATCTCGTACATAGAACGATACCCATTAAGCCAGAGAATCAGCTTGA
>OZ026609.1:9602540-9610040 GCA_964020085.1 Micromussa lordhowensis
ACCCTAAATTATAAGGTGGCAAACCATATATTTTCTACCATAGCAGGTGATATTCCGGTCACTAGGTCTTGTACGACATTCCTCGGGAGTGATCAGTTGTGTTCAAGCGAGGTGCCCGTCTTTTCCAACCCATTTCAGCAAGAAAATTCCAAGGTCTTCTGCTGTAACTAGCGTTCTTTGAATAATTTCAGCCTCTGAACTTGTTCGTCTATTGAAGTAAGTTTGAGAAACAAAAATCGTTGCGTAGCGAACCACCGAATTCTCAGTCAGTGCTTACTCCGAGTTTTACGACGTCCGCCATTTTGAATTTTTGAAAATCGCTGACCTGACTCATAACTTGACTCATGACTCATTGACTCATTGACTCATGTTTACCGAAAACTCCCAAAATCGACCGCATACACATCGCCGAAAGCCCAACGCAGCAGGAAAACGGTGCGAACATTCAAATGGCTTCTCCATTTTGATTGGCTGCTTAAGTCGTACGACTGTTTGATTCCCACTTTTCATTGGTTTATTTCAGCGGGCTAAAATACATTTTAGCCCGCCAAAATCTCCATTTTAGCCCGCAAAATGCGCCACAATGAGAGTCCAAACTGAATGATCTGACTGTAATTTTTCAGCGTTCTTTACAAGTTCTCTAATTCAACAAAATTATATAGTGTTTGCGATTTTAAACCAAAAAAGTATTCGCGATGCAATAAAAATTCAAATTGTGCATATGACAAATTTGCATTCCAGAACTGTGGGTTCAGCTTTACAATTCATATTTGTTGAGATATCTCAAACGCGGAATTTTTTTTATCAGACTTTTGCAAAGGTGTAGTGGAGTATGTAGAGCACAAATGCACAAATGAGTGGAGAAAATAATAATAATAATAATAATAATAATAAAAAAAGAGAGATATATATTTAGCTTGAGTATGATTGTAGCATGTTCTAAAATTTTGATCGATCTCCTCCTCGACGCTTGTGTGAAAATGGTTCTTGTTAATAGATATTGCACATCTTTGCTACGATAGTTCACACATAAATAAGATAGTCGCGGTAGTTTTAACCTGCATATTATAAGCAATGCCACTGGGCAAAATTCACTTAAGATTAATACTAAATATTTTTCTGAAATTACCCCAATGAAATCGTTGAAGAGATCCATTGCATCAAACTGGTCGTGTTTAGGTACACGAATCACTTCTGTTTGTTCGTCCACATCTACTTCCACCTCTTCCTGGACGTTTGTTCCATTTTCAACAACGTTCAAAGCATACTTTTCAACCTGCAATAAGAGAACCAAAATCGAGAACCAATGTCAGAGAAATTAGAAATCGACTACAATTTCTTGTCTTTTGTTATTTATTCATCATAATGAAGTAGAATTCACACTCTAGACAAAACGGATAAACATATTTAACTGTTTCAAACGGACAACATTGATGAATTTTAATTCTTATGAACAAGACCGGCTGGCAACAAAATGCTGACAGCTAGCGTTAAATTGAAAAAATATAAAAGTTTAAGTGTTAGACTTGGCGGGTAAACCTGAGATCTCACTTTAGACTTGTTAGGTCAAAAAGAGATCGTTTTCGTATTGATGGAAACTGTACAAACTGTTTTCGTCCTAAAAAAGCCTATAACTCACAAAAATGACAGAGAAAGAATTTCAAAGTACTTACTTTGCCCTCCACTTGAAGTGCACAAAACAGAAAGAAAATGTTCAGGGTGAAAAGCATTTTCAGAATAAGAAATGCCTGCAAAAAAAGAAACATTGACATGACAGGATTGGAGGCTGACAATCTTTCCAAAGCAAACGCTTAATTCACTAAACATGATTATACAACGAAGTACAAGAAGAGCATTTGTTTGTTCAATGTATATCGGAAACGGATTCTCTATCAAACACTGAAACAGCGGCATCCACGCTAACGATATGGCGATCGTCAAAAAGATGTCTCTTAGTCGTCGAGATGGACTATGTGTTGGTAAGTGAGTGAGTGAGCATTGCATGAGCGACTAAAGCAAGTGTCACACTCATCAGATAAAAGCTGCCGTAAACAGCCAATCAAATTGCTGCTTCTTAAAGTACATCGTGTATCAAAAACTATGCTTCCGATTTGACTAAGGTTATCTTTGTTCTTTTACAAAAAGAAGCAGCGCTTCTTCTATTATCCTCATTTCGCCATTTCTGACTGAATTTTAGATAGATTCTTGGATAAATTTCGTCAAGTATTTCAAGATACTTTTTTGAAAACATGAGAGGCCGCGGAGGCAATTTCCTCTTTTTAACAGTAATTTCACGTTAATCCCAACTTACCATGCTCCAGCAAAATTCTTCACAAATATATCTCTTGACAGGACTGAGTGCCTGAATGCAAACTGATAACGTACTTTTGTGAGATAACTCGTCTACCCGAGTTGTATCGACCCCGAGAAAACACGAATTCTGGTGTAGTTTATCTCGGTATCAGTGATCATTCTCTGGTCATCGCACGATTGAGACACGTGCTTTTAAAAATTTCAACCACCGCCACTTCCTCGACGATGTTGCACAACAGCCATGGAATAGAGTTCTTTCAGAGACAAATCCGGAAGGTATGTGGGATGTTTGGAAAAATCTATTTATGAAAGTAGTTGACAAGCATGCTCCACTTCAAAATAAACGGGTCTCTAATAAACACTCCCCTCGGATTACATATGAACTGACTCGCAAAATTCATAAACGGAATTATATGAAAACAATTGCTCAGTTCAAGAAAATAGCGCGACGGCTTGGGAGCGATATAAGCAAGCTCGAAACGAAGTAAATGCCATTAAATCGGCAAAGCAACAGTATCTTATGCATAACTTGGAAGTGAATAAAATGAATCCTCGAAAAACATGGAAGCTGATTGACGACCTAAGTTCACGTATAATATGAGTACGAAATATTTCCGAAATTAAGGTAAACAACGAACCTATTACTTCTGTGGCTGAAATGGCAGAAGTCTTTAACGATTTTTTTGCAACTATTGGATCAAACCTGGCAAGTGAAATACAGCTGTCAACCATTGAGCCAGAATTCTATCTACAACCCACGGACACAATATTTTCTCTTAAACCTCCAAGCGCTAGCACTGTGTGCAACCTTTTGATCTGAAGCAGCTAGACGCAAAAAAAGCCACTGGGTTAGATAGAATTTTCTGTAAACTCTTAAAACTCTCTAGCAGTATTGTCGGGTCGTCCTTAGCTTACATTTTTAAGAGCTGTATAGATGCTTAAACCTTTCCAAGCGAGTGGAAAATTGTCAAAGTTACACCGCTGTTTAAGAAAGGATCCAAGCGTGAACCAATATCACTATTGCCACTCGTCTCAAAATGTTTCGAAAAACTTATTTATCGTCAACTTTATGATTACCTTCAGGATAATAGCCTCTTGAATAAGTACCAATGTGGCTTTCGATCAACGCACAGCACGCTAACAGCGCTGCTTGAGACAACGAATAACTGGTCAATTAATATTGACAACGGTCTATTGAATGACGTGCTATTTATTGATCTTAAAGGGGCTCAGTCACGGTATTTTAAAAATTACCGTTAAATTGAAGGAAACCTAAAAATAATACTTTACAAAGATAGAAAATCATCAAAGAGATGATAATAAACCATAAAGGAACACAAATGGTCAAGGATGGAGAAGATTGACACGGATTGCAAACAACGATTTTGAAAAGTTTAGCTAAACTTTTCAAAATTGTTGTTTGCAACCCATGTCAATCATCTCCATCCTTGACCATCTGTGTTCCTTTATGGTTTATTATCATCTCTTTGATGATCTTCTATCTTTGTAAAGTATTATTTTTTAGGTTTTCTTCATTTATCGGTAATTTTGTCGATGCTTAAAATAACTCAAACTACCGTGACTGAGCCCCTTTAAAAAGCCTTTGATACAATCGATCATGAAATAATTTTGCGGAAACTTGCGAACTATGGAGTTAATCAAAGTTCTCAAACTTCTGCATGATTTCTGCAGCTCGTTCTCCTTGTGGCCATCGAATGAAGGTCTTCGCACAATTGCCGACAAGTGCACTGCAAACTCTCCTCACAATGCGGAATACTGAAGATTTTGTGACATTAAAGCGATCAGACACCGATCGTAAACACTCTGGATTACCCAGCACCCAGAGAGTTAAAAGTAATTGTTTTTCTACACTGACTGGTGGTCTTCCTCTCCTGTGCACTGCTGGTATTCCAGGGCAAGCTCCAAGAAGTCTGGTCACTGTTTCTGCACTTTGTCGATAGACTCTGTGAGCTGGTATCCATCGTCGTCGACTAAATCAAGTAAAGCATTGAAGAATGCCCGCCATTTTGTTTTAAATATCCGCGGAAGACTAGAGACGAGGCAGGGGGACTAGGGACGTTGAAAGTCTGATTTAATAGACCTTTTTACCGATACGGCGGCCATCTTGAATTCCGAGGAAATTATGGGATGCCCAGGGGGCAGATGAGAAATAATTAAAAAGAATACTGTGGCGTGATAACTTTTAACAATAATTTTTCGATAACCATAGGGACGACTGCAAAATATCGTGACGGAAAGATGTAACGCTTGTAATATTTGTTATGGAATATGAGAGACAAGCAGTAAAAATTTATCCTGAAAGCTGTGTATACGATAAATTTTCCAGCGATTGCCCCCTCGGCAGCCCATAATTTCTCAGTCAAAACAATAGAATTCAAGATGGTCGCCGTATCGGTAAAAAGGTCTATTAAATTGAACTTTAATTTGACGCCAGGCAGTCTTCAAAGAACAATTGAACAGTTGTCGTACTTTTTACCTTTAAAATATCGGACTGAAATGAATGTCATCAAATAAAACTGTAAACTGCTACTGCATAGACGCAAAAACAGTTTAGAAATGAAAGCTTCTTTTTTGTTTACTATCCTGGAACCAATAGCCGACAACTTGTAACCTCTAACTGAATTTACTTCCATAGTGAAGAACAAGTGTCAAGTTACCATTTATGACTAAAAATAGCAAACATCTCGTGCGAACGATTTGCCCCCATATGAAAAACAAAAGTGTCAAGTTACCATTTGTAACTAAAACTAGCAAGCATCTCGTGGGAACAGGTGCTGACAATTTGTTAGCTCTAATTGAATTTACTCCCTTGTGAAAAACAAGTGTCAAATTACCCTTTGTAACTAAAAAATAAAAATATCTCGTTCGTTGCAACAAGAACAAAACAATCGTTACCTACACTTACTATTGTAAACGTTAGAACTGTTTCAAATTGAAATAGTCTCGTCTCCTCTAAAACATGTCCTAAGAGCTAGAAGCGACGATTCGTGACCTCTAATTGAATTTACTCTTTGTGAAAAACAAAAGTATCAAGTTACCTTTGTAACTAAAAATAAAAATATCTGGTTCCATTTGCATTCTACTAACTCACGAACTGCTTCAAACTCAAGACTCGTCTCGTTCATAGCTTAAATCCTTAGCCTAACCCATGCTTCCTCCTCTTTTATAGAAGAATAAATATGGCCGTTCTGAACTGTATCGACATCAAATCCTCTCACATACCACTTACCTTTACAACGGGAAATTTGATTGGTGTTTAATAGTAGATCCAATCTGACTGGTGTGACATACATATATCTCTCGCTGATCCACCCGTCCACAACATACCCGACGCGCCGACTAAGAGGTATTTTTTTACCAAAAAATAACTAAAAAAAATTGAAGAGCGCGATAGGGCCTAGGTCAGTGTTCCGCAGGACTTGTAGGTAGCAGTTTTCCCTGTAAGGTCGCGTGAGAAAAGACAGCCTAGAGACAAGTCTTCTCCTTCTCGGCAAGGTCGTGTGCTCCCTGCGATTGTACAGAAAGCTTATGCAAAATGGCTTCAAAACCAAGGAGACGTAAGATCGACGGCGAAAGCTCCGTAGAAACTCAGGAGAAACCATCATTTTTGAAGTGGAAGTCATGGCAAGTTTTCACATTTATGCACCTTTGATTTGTTTGTATACAATATTCCCGAGCTGATAAACTAAATTTTTTTCTCTTGACTTAGGGTATTGTGGAATTACGAATATTGCGATGAAACTGTAATGGAAGCCAGCAAAATTTTGTCCAGAGCATACGAAGAGAAAGGAAATGACGCCGGTAATAAATTGAGCTCCGTTTTGCTCGGGAGAATTCTTAACGAGTTATGGGGAGATGAAGTTAAATTGGTGAGGCGGGGACCACGTAAAGATCGTCAAACCTGTTACCTTAACTTGAGGCGTAAAGAACATGTCACTGAATTACCAGGAGAGACTTTCGAACAATTTCGAGGAAGTAGTCTAGAAATGGGACATGGATGGAGCAAAATGAGTGACAACCCAAACAATGTGTCATTTCTTCGTTTCGAGTCGTGTTCGTTTAACAATCATCGATTTTACACTGAAGTCAAGATAACTCAACTCTCATCCTCTAGAATTTCTTACTGCTTTATTTCTCATGGCTGTCAAAGCGATATCGGGAAGTTCATGGACATCTCGTACATAGAACGATACCCATTAAGCCAGAGAATCAGCTTGATTCTAGCATACGTTGATAATGCGAAATTTTGCAAAGGCACAACATTGGAACACGGGGAAACCACAACCCTTCCTCATGCCTCTGTCTGGCCAATACGTTGATTTCACGGAAGGAACTGACATCGACAGTAATGTAGGTGAAACAAGGGTTTTCTCTGATAACTGTAATATTATTACTGTCAAAGATGGCACTTGCTGTGCGAATTGCAGGAACATTAAACTTCTGGGTTCCCGAGCTAAGCGTAGAAGGCTTGCAAGGGATTCCATCCACCCTCACACAAACAAGAGATACCTCTCCAAGAGTGAAATTGTACAAAAACTTGCCAAAGAAAGGCAAGCACAACAAAATGCAAAGAAAAGGGAGTGATACTGGAGAGAGAAATTCAATTGTCAGTGCCTTGAAGTGGCTAGCCTGCAAACAGGCTCTCCGCATGGGTTAATCCGAGATTTGCCTTCGAATAGTTAGGGGGCGCGCGCGAGAGAGAGCCTGCAATGATCCTTGTATGATTTGAGTTCTGCCTCCTTTTCCGCTTGACTGATCTTTCACCTCGACTCAACGAAAATAGCCACGGTCGCCTATAGCAACCGAAAACCACGAACAACAGAAGCCGACATTTCGGTCAAAAAATCCGAGAATTATTGCCTGAAAGCTAAACCTTGAATGGGAACATTTTTTCCGAACTTTCTTTATGTGATTTAGACGAAAACATGACCTCGGCGGGCAAGAAACGAGAACGAAAGAAAAACAGAGCAGACTGCATAATTGACTTGAGATCATAATTAGTCTTCGCGAGTTGTTCAGCACGAAAACTGAAATAAAGCTTGCTTCTGGATAATTTCAGCCTTGAAAACCAGCGAATGGTCCCAAATTACTCTCTGTATCCTTACAAATGTCCTGACTTCCATCTCCGAAAAATTTTGCCCCAATCATGAGCAAATAAAAACTGCT
>OZ026609.1:9615040-9620040 GCA_964020085.1 Micromussa lordhowensis
TGATCGATCTCCTCCTCGACGCTTGTGTGAAAATGGTTCTTGTTAATAGATATTGCACATCTTTGCTACGATAGTTCACACATAAATAAGATAGTCGCGGTAGTTTTAACCTGCATATTATAAGCAATGCCACTGGGCAAAATTCACTTAAGATTAATACTAAATATTTTTCTGAAATTACCCCAATGAAATCGTTGAAGAGATCCATTGCATCAAACTGGTCGTGTTTAGGTACACGAATCACTTCTGTTTGTTCGTCCACATCTACTTCCACCTCTTCCTGGACGTTTGTTCCATTTTCAACAACGTTCAAAGCATACTTTTCAACCTGCAATAAGAGAACCAAAATCGAGAACCAATGTCAGAGAAATTAGAAATCGACTACAATTTCTTGTCTTTTGTTATTTATTCATCATAATGAAGTAGAATTCACACTCTAGACAAAACGGATAAACATATTTAACTGTTTCAAACGGACAACATTGATGAATTTTAATTCTTATGAACAAGACCGGCTGGCAACAAAATGCTGACAGCTAGCGTTAAATTGAAAAAATATAAAAGTTTAAGTGTTAGACTTGGCGGGTAAACCTGAGATCTCACTTTAGACTTGTTAGGTCAAAAAGAGATCGTTTTCGTATTGATGGAAACTGTACAAACTGTTTTCGTCCTAAAAAAGCCTATAACTCACAAAAATGACAGAGAAAGAATTTCAAAGTACTTACTTTGCCCTCCACTTGAAGTGCACAAAACAGAAAGAAAATGTTCAGGGTGAAAAGCATTTTCAGAATAAGAAATGCCTGCAAAAAAAGAAACATTGACATGACAGGATTGGAGGCTGACAATCTTTCCAAAGCAAACGCTTAATTCACTAAACATGATTATACAACGAAGTACAAGAAGAGCATTTGTTTGTTCAATGTATATCGGAAACGGATTCTCTATCAAACACTGAAACAGCGGCATCCACGCTAACGATATGGCGATCGTCAAAAAGATGTCTCTTAGTCGTCGAGATGGACTATGTGTTGGTAAGTGAGTGAGTGAGCATTGCATGAGCGACTAAAGCAAGTGTCACACTCATCAGATAAAAGCTGCCGTAAACAGCCAATCAAATTGCTGCTTCTTAAAGTACATCGTGTATCAAAAACTATGCTTCCGATTTGACTAAGGTTATCTTTGTTCTTTTACAAAAAGAAGCAGCGCTTCTTCTATTATCCTCATTTCGCCATTTCTGACTGAATTTTAGATAGATTCTTGGATAAATTTCGTCAAGTATTTCAAGATACTTTTTTGAAAACATGAGAGGCCGCGGAGGCAATTTCCTCTTTTTAACAGTAATTTCACGTTAATCCCAACTTACCATGCTCCAGCAAAATTCTTCACAAATATATCTCTTGACAGGACTGAGTGCCTGAATGCAAACTGATAACGTACTTTTGTGAGATAACTCGTCTACCCGAGTTGTATCGACCCCGAGAAAACACGAATTCTGGTGTAGTTTATCTCGGTATCAGTGATCATTCTCTGGTCATCGCACGATTGAGACACGTGCTTTTAAAAATTTCAACCACCGCCACTTCCTCGACGATGTTGCACAACAGCCATGGAATAGAGTTCTTTCAGAGACAAATCCGGAAGGTATGTGGGATGTTTGGAAAAATCTATTTATGAAAGTAGTTGACAAGCATGCTCCACTTCAAAATAAACGGGTCTCTAATAAACACTCCCCTCGGATTACATATGAACTGACTCGCAAAATTCATAAACGGAATTATATGAAAACAATTGCTCAGTTCAAGAAAATAGCGCGACGGCTTGGGAGCGATATAAGCAAGCTCGAAACGAAGTAAATGCCATTAAATCGGCAAAGCAACAGTATCTTATGCATAACTTGGAAGTGAATAAAATGAATCCTCGAAAAACATGGAAGCTGATTGACGACCTAAGTTCACGTATAATATGAGTACGAAATATTTCCGAAATTAAGGTAAACAACGAACCTATTACTTCTGTGGCTGAAATGGCAGAAGTCTTTAACGATTTTTTTGCAACTATTGGATCAAACCTGGCAAGTGAAATACAGCTGTCAACCATTGAGCCAGAATTCTATCTACAACCCACGGACACAATATTTTCTCTTAAACCTCCAAGCGCTAGCACTGTGTGCAACCTTTTGATCTGAAGCAGCTAGACGCAAAAAAAGCCACTGGGTTAGATAGAATTTTCTGTAAACTCTTAAAACTCTCTAGCAGTATTGTCGGGTCGTCCTTAGCTTACATTTTTAAGAGCTGTATAGATGCTTAAACCTTTCCAAGCGAGTGGAAAATTGTCAAAGTTACACCGCTGTTTAAGAAAGGATCCAAGCGTGAACCAATATCACTATTGCCACTCGTCTCAAAATGTTTCGAAAAACTTATTTATCGTCAACTTTATGATTACCTTCAGGATAATAGCCTCTTGAATAAGTACCAATGTGGCTTTCGATCAACGCACAGCACGCTAACAGCGCTGCTTGAGACAACGAATAACTGGTCAATTAATATTGACAACGGTCTATTGAATGACGTGCTATTTATTGATCTTAAAGGGGCTCAGTCACGGTATTTTAAAAATTACCGTTAAATTGAAGGAAACCTAAAAATAATACTTTACAAAGATAGAAAATCATCAAAGAGATGATAATAAACCATAAAGGAACACAAATGGTCAAGGATGGAGAAGATTGACACGGATTGCAAACAACGATTTTGAAAAGTTTAGCTAAACTTTTCAAAATTGTTGTTTGCAACCCATGTCAATCATCTCCATCCTTGACCATCTGTGTTCCTTTATGGTTTATTATCATCTCTTTGATGATCTTCTATCTTTGTAAAGTATTATTTTTTAGGTTTTCTTCATTTATCGGTAATTTTGTCGATGCTTAAAATAACTCAAACTACCGTGACTGAGCCCCTTTAAAAAGCCTTTGATACAATCGATCATGAAATAATTTTGCGGAAACTTGCGAACTATGGAGTTAATCAAAGTTCTCAAACTTCTGCATGATTTCTGCAGCTCGTTCTCCTTGTGGCCATCGAATGAAGGTCTTCGCACAATTGCCGACAAGTGCACTGCAAACTCTCCTCACAATGCGGAATACTGAAGATTTTGTGACATTAAAGCGATCAGACACCGATCGTAAACACTCTGGATTACCCAGCACCCAGAGAGTTAAAAGTAATTGTTTTTCTACACTGACTGGTGGTCTTCCTCTCCTGTGCACTGCTGGTATTCCAGGGCAAGCTCCAAGAAGTCTGGTCACTGTTTCTGCACTTTGTCGATAGACTCTGTGAGCTGGTATCCATCGTCGTCGACTAAATCAAGTAAAGCATTGAAGAATGCCCGCCATTTTGTTTTAAATATCCGCGGAAGACTAGAGACGAGGCAGGGGGACTAGGGACGTTGAAAGTCTGATTTAATAGACCTTTTTACCGATACGGCGGCCATCTTGAATTCCGAGGAAATTATGGGATGCCCAGGGGGCAGATGAGAAATAATTAAAAAGAATACTGTGGCGTGATAACTTTTAACAATAATTTTTCGATAACCATAGGGACGACTGCAAAATATCGTGACGGAAAGATGTAACGCTTGTAATATTTGTTATGGAATATGAGAGACAAGCAGTAAAAATTTATCCTGAAAGCTGTGTATACGATAAATTTTCCAGCGATTGCCCCCTCGGCAGCCCATAATTTCTCAGTCAAAACAATAGAATTCAAGATGGTCGCCGTATCGGTAAAAAGGTCTATTAAATTGAACTTTAATTTGACGCCAGGCAGTCTTCAAAGAACAATTGAACAGTTGTCGTACTTTTTACCTTTAAAATATCGGACTGAAATGAATGTCATCAAATAAAACTGTAAACTGCTACTGCATAGACGCAAAAACAGTTTAGAAATGAAAGCTTCTTTTTTGTTTAGTATCCTGGAACCAATAGCCGACAACTTGTAACCTCTAACTGAATTTACTTCCATAGTGAAGAACAAGTGTCAAGTTACCATTTATGACTAAAAATAGCAAACATCTCGTGCGAACGATTTGCCCCCATATGAAAAACAAAAGTGTCAAGTTACCATTTGTAACTAAAACTAGCAAGCATCTCGTGGGAACAGGTGCTGACAATTTGTTAGCTCTAATTGAATTTACTCCCTTGTGAAAAACAAGTGTCAAATTACCCTTTGTAACTAAAAAATAAAAATATCTCGTTCGTTGCAACAAGAACAAAACAATCGTTACCTACACTTACTATTGTAAACGTTAGAACTGTTTCAAATTGAAATAGTCTCGTCTCCTCTAAAACATGTCCTAAGAGCTAGAAGCGACGATTCGTGACCTCTAATTGAATTTACTCTTTGTGAAAAACAAAAGTATCAAGTTACCTTTGTAACTAAAAATAAAAATATCTGGTTCCATTTGCATTCTACTAACTCACGAACTGCTTCAAACTCAAGACTCGTCTCGTTCATAGCTTAAATCCTTAGCCTAACCCATGCTTCCTCCTCTTTTATAGAAGAATAAATATGGCCGTTCTGAACTGTATCGACATCAAATCCTCTCACATACCACTTACCTTTACAACGGGAAATTTGATTGGTGTTTAATAGTAGATCCAATCTGACTGGTGTGACATACATATATCTCTCGCTGATCCACCCGTCCACAACATACCCGACGCGCCGACTAAGAGGTATTTTTTTACCAAAAAATAACTAAAAAAAATTGAAGAGCGCGATAGGGCCTAGGTCAGTGTTCCGCAGGACTTGTAGGTAGCAGTTTTCCCTGTAAGGTCGCGTGAGAAAAGACAGCCTAGAGACAAGTCTTCTCCTTCTCGGCAAGGTCGTGTGCTCCCTGCGATTGTACAGAAAGCTTATGCAAAATGGCTTCAAAACCAAGGAGACGTAAGATCGACGGCGAAAGCTCCGTAGAAACTCAGGAGAAACCATCATTTTTGAAGT
>OZ026609.1:9627540-9660040 GCA_964020085.1 Micromussa lordhowensis
TCAAACACTGAAACAGCGGCATCCACGCTAACGATATGGCGATCGTCAAAAAGATGTCTCTTAGTCGTCGAGATGGACTATGTGTTGGTAAGTGAGTGAGTGAGCATTGCATGAGCGACTAAAGCAAGTGTCACACTCATCAGATAAAAGCTGCCGTAAACAGCCAATCAAATTGCTGCTTCTTAAAGTACATCGTGTATCAAAAACTATGCTTCCGATTTGACTAAGGTTATCTTTGTTCTTTTACAAAAAGAAGCAGCGCTTCTTCTATTATCCTCATTTCGCCATTTCTGACTGAATTTTAGATAGATTCTTGGATAAATTTCGTCAAGTATTTCAAGATACTTGTTTGAAAACATGAGAGGCCGCGGAGGCAATTTCCTCTTTTTAACAGTAATTTCACGTTAATCCCAACTTACCATGCTCCAGCAAAATTCTTCACAAATATATCTCTTGACAGGACTGAGTGCCTGAATGCAAACTGATAACGTACTTTTGTGAGATAACTCGTCTACCCGAGTTGTATCGACCCCGAGAAAACACGAATTCTGGTGTAGTTTATCTCGGTATCAGTGATCATTCTCTGGTCATCGCACGATTGAGACACGTGCTTTTAAAAATTTCAACCACCGCCACTTCCTCGACGATGTTGCACAACAGCCATGGAATAGAGTTCTTTCAGAGACAAATCCGGAAGGTATGTGGGATGTTTGGAAAAATCTATTTATGAAAGTAGTTGACAAGCATGCTCCACTTCAAAATAAACGGGTCTCTAATAAACACTCCCCTCGGATTACATATGAACTGACTCGCAAAATTCATAAACGGAATTATATGAAAACAATTGCTCAGTTCAAGAAAATAGCGCGACGGCTTGGGAGCGATATAAGCAAGCTCGAAACGAAGTAAATGCCATTAAATCGGCAAAGCAACAGTATCTTATGCATAACTTGGAAGTGAATAAAATGAATCCTCGAAAAACATGGAAGCTGATTGACGACCTAAGTTCACGTATAATATGAGTACGAAATATTTC
Organism: Micromussa lordhowensis; assembly: GCA_964020085.1. Taxonomy (NCBI): domain Eukaryota; kingdom Metazoa; phylum Cnidaria; class Anthozoa; order Scleractinia; family Lobophylliidae; genus Micromussa; species Micromussa lordhowensis. The sequence goes on from OZ026609.1 coordinate 9,628,577, forward strand.
CGAAATTAAGGTAAACAACGAACCTATTACTTCTGTGGCTGAAATGGCAGAAGTCTTTAACGATTTTTTTGCAACTATTGGATCAAACCTGGCAAGTGAAATACAGCTGTCAACCATTGAGCCAGAATTCTATCTACAACCCACGGACACAATATTTTCTCTTAAACCTCCAAGCGCTAGCACTGTGTGCAACCTTTTGATCTGAAGCAGCTAGACGCAAAAAAAGCCACTGGGTTAGATAGAATTTTCTGTAAACTCTTAAAACTCTCTAGCAGTATTGTCGGGTCGTCCTTAGCTTACATTTTTAAGAGCTGTATAGATGCTTAAACCTTTCCAAGCGAGTGGAAAATTGTCAAAGTTACACCGCTGTTTAAGAAAGGATCCAAGCGTGAACCAATATCACTATTGCCACTCGTCTCAAAATGTTTCGAAAAACTTATTTATCGTCAACTTTATGATTACCTTCAGGATAATAGCCTCTTGAATAAGTACCAATGTGGCTTTCGATCAACGCACAGCACGCTAACAGCGCTGCTTGAGACAACGAATAACTGGTCAATTAATATTGACAACGGTCTATTGAATGACGTGCTATTTATTGATCTTAAAGGGGCTCAGTCACGGTATTTTAAAAATTACCGTTAAATTGAAGGAAACCTAAAAATAATACTTTACAAAGATAGAAAATCATCAAAGAGATGATAATAAACCATAAAGGAACACAAATGGTCAAGGATGGAGAAGATTGACACGGATTGCAAACAACGATTTTGAAAAGTTTAGCTAAACTTTTCAAAATTGTTGTTTGCAACCCATGTCAATCATCTCCATCCTTGACCATCTGTGTTCCTTTATGGTTTATTATCATCTCTTTGATGATCTTCTATCTTTGTAAAGTATTATTTTTTAGGTTTTCTTCATTTATCGGTAATTTTGTCGATGCTTAAAATAACTCAAACTACCGTGACTGAGCCCCTTTAAAAAGCCTTTGATACAATCGATCATGAAATAATTTTGCGGAAACTTGCGAACTATGGAGTTAATCAAAGTTCTCAATGGAGCGTTATCACAGTTATAAAGGATGTTTAAAAGTGCTAAAATCAATGTTTTTTTAGAAGATTGTTGTATTGTCTGGGGAGTGGCCACGAGTTATTATCAGCCTCAACAGTTTTTGCCGAGTTTTATCGATTAATTTTATCACAAAATTTTTAACTGCTTATGTTTTTTTTTTAAGAATTTTTACCAGAGAACGTTATATTCTATATAATCATAAAATTTACAATTTCTTCGATTGTGATTGGTTTAAAAAAAAATTATTTTCCACTTATTCACTTTCCAGTTTGTTACTGCACAGTTCAATAAGCCAATCACATTGTAAATAAAAAATAATAAAATCTGCATACGAGCCAAAGTGGCCCATCAGGCCGGAGCTTATCCCGGTTTCCGTAGCATGAAGCGACTAGGAATATTTCTACTCCCCCCTGGATGGGATGCTAGTCCATCGCAGGGTTACCCCATGCATTAAATTCGCCGGTACCCATTTATACACCTGGGTGGAGAGAGGCACTGTGAGAGTTAAGTGTCTTGCCTAAGAACACAACCCAATCATCCCAGGCCAGCTCGAACCCGGAGCGCTCGCTCCGGAGTCGAGCGCACTAACCATGAGGCCACCGCGCCTCCCCCAATCACATTGTCAAGTTGTAGTTTAAATCAACCAATCACATTCAAAGATGTAGTTTAAATCAACCAATCTCAAACAATTTACTTCTCACTTGTCTTTATTTTCGCCTTCTTTTATAACTTGGCTCTTCTGCTTTTCTCGGAAATTGTAATTTTTATGATTAATTGGTAATAAGACTTCGTGTCGACCAATTCGGTCTGTAAACAAATCGGACTCCCGCTTCGAGGTCGTCCGATTTTGGTAATTACAGACCGAACTGGACTCCACTCAGTCCTATTACCATTATATATCGGGACCAACTTCTGGTCTTGTTTTTCCTTGTAAATTTCCATGTATATGTTGAATGAAAGATATTCGTGTTATTGACATCTCACCTAGCGAAAGCCAAAACTGTTTATTGGATTTGTTATCGTTAGTGTTCTGGCAGAGTTCCCGCGTAGAGCTGTCAAAATCGTTTGACCAGGGCAAATCGTCTCTTCTTGCTGGACCCGTCTTCCTCCGCACCTTTGTTTTCATTCGTTTATTTAGAGTTTGGTTTTGATTTTCGCCTTCTGTCATTTCCAGGTCGAAGCTGGAGAAATTTTCATTACTCTCTTCGGCTATTACGGGAAAAGTGACGCAACCATTTTTCTATGTGTTTATCAGTACAATATAACATAGGTTTTGCAACTCTATTAACTAATCAGAGTGCGCGTAATATCTCAGTTATTTTATAAAAACCCATTAAGAATAAAAAATCGTGAAACTGATATAAAAAACTAGTTGGCATTTCAAAAATATTTTTAAATAGCTACTTTCTAGTCCACTTGAAGTCCGCAAAAGAAAAGAAAAACAATAAATATGAAAAGCCTTTTCAGAACGGGAAATGCCTTCAAGAGAAAAAAAAAGAGGCATTAATATCGATAAGGACAATTGTCTGAACTGAAAACGAATGCTAAATTCACTCATTCATGAACATGAGGCTGAGAAGGACTGGTATTCAATTCGTTCAATGCGTGTCAACGACGTCACCTGGAAACGGGTCGCTGTCAAATAGGGTGCAGCGACATTCACGCGAACAGAACGATCGAACGATGACTGAGGCGATCGTATATTCTTGACTGACTATTTAAAAAAGTCGTCGCGATAGACTATGTGTGCCAGTACAGTTAGTCACTGAGTGAACGACTGGTGTATGAATATCACACCAGTCAGATTAGAGCTGTTATAGACAATCAATCAAACGCCGCTTCTAAGGCGCATCGTGTGTCAGAAAACGTGTTTTCAATGGGTATGTCTGTTCTTCTATAAACAGGAGAAGGGTTTTATCTATTGGCTTCATTTCGCCATTTCAAAGACGCGAAAAAAGTCAAAGAAGAATTTACTTGTTCACCATTTTGATCAATGTCTCTGGTGGCTTCATGATCTGCTGTTAAAATCCAGTTTTAACGAAAACATCTCTGAGTTTTACACTGCACTTTCTACCGCTGGAGTGACTCACACTTCCCGACTGTGTAACCTGGCTTCGAGTTTTACAATAAAGGAAATATGCACGCGTTTAGTTCACTTATGTGCTTACGATGCATCAAGTTGCGGATGAGCAATGAGCGAAAAAGGAAGACAAAGCACTATGTCGTTTTCTGTTCTTTCAGGAATTTTCTCGAGGGAGCTTTTTTTCTTATTCCTTGTAACAGCTTCGTGCGAGTGTCCCTAATTGGTTTTAATCTGAGTAATTACTTGCTCAAAGTTCTTAAATTCATAAAATCTCAAATTCCTTTCAACATCAAAAGGCGATCAAAATGTAATTTCCTTATGCTCTGTGAAGTGAAACCCGCTTTTGACGCAAGACAGTCAGCCTTTTTGTTAATGGGTCGTGACGCTGTTTTTTTTCATAGCCCGCATAAACGCGCAGTCAATTAACCGTAAACTCTATCAAAATCGGCCATCAACTACCAAATTTTGACATCCTCAACTTTTATTTCGTTAGTAATTTACCCTGTTTTTGCGAGCACTCGAAAGGCTCTATGACATACAAAAGCAATGGAAAAAAAGAATGCATAAACCTTGGATTTGGCCACAACAAAATTCGGCGCTTGTAGTTCTGTGGAGTTCTTTCTATCACAAGCAGGAGTTAATGAGCGGTCAGAAGACAATCATACCTGCCATGATATGATGGAAAGCACATTTAAAACTGAAGTTATGAATGAGCGAACAGGCACAAGTTAGTAGACATTACATTTTCACTTATTCAGTATTAAAGTTCTTGTAAGTGATCAAACAACGAGCTTTGGAAAAATGCTTTCCTGTTGTTCTGCTTGCTTGGACACATAATTGATTTGATACAGAAGCAAATCTCGTTTAGAAAACTTTGTGTGTTCGCGTGTTTGGTAATGCGTTTTGCCGGAAAACAGCATTTTTTTCTGCAATAGCTTTACCTCGAGTTTGGAGCTTGGTACCAAGTTAATTTTCCCTGCGTTTTTGTGCCCAAGAAAGACAATCGGAGGTATTGTTTTCATTCAGCAATTTCATGGACATGCACTTCCCAGCTGTGTGATGGGTCCATGATTTGTGATTACATTTAGGTGAAGGAAGACAATGGCGTATTATGCGGGATATTATTAGGGAGCTTAAGAGAACCACGACGGCGACAACGTCGCTAAGCAAAAGATTTAATGAGCAGAACAATGGCTGTGGACGTGCGTTATAATTCTTGATACATTTCTTTGCCGTCCTCTGCAAATCAACAACGTAAAATAACCAAATTCTGAGTTGTCTGGAGAACGTGAACCAAGACGGCTAATTTTTGAAATTTGTATTTCGAATTTATCGATGTGTCCTGGATTCAGCTCCGTGATAGCTTAAACGGTGATAAACAAAGTAAATGACTTTAGAGTATCGCGAGATTCGTAGGCAAAATGCAAAAAGATGCATGCTTTAAGAGTCGAAATTGATGACGGCTTCATGCTTTCGGTTTCGCATTTAATAGTGTTCCTGTTTCGCTGAAGGAAGTCAACGAGGAATTTCACACTCCATTTTCTACCTTTTCAGCAATTTGATCGGTCTACACTTCCACCTAATTCTTGAAAGTGTGGTAGCTTCATGTTTTGAGGTCAAAATTAGTTTTCTTGTTGTGCTGAAGGAAGTCAGTAGCAATAGACTGTTTTCGATATATTAAAATTCAGCTTGGCAGTGAGGCCTAGAGGACACAAACAAAGGAAATTGAATGACCGTGTTTATTCATTTCTTTTGTTTGTGTCACTAAGTCAGCAATTGAATCGACTCACACTTCCCGACTGTGTAACCCGGCTTCGTGTTTTGACTCAAAAGGAAGATGTCACTGTTGCGGTGCCTTATGTGCTGACGTCGGACTATCAAATGAATATTTGGTTACGGATGAGTAGTGAACAAGAAAAAAAGGCAGTCTGATCATTAACGTAATCTTCATAACAAAAGCGTTCTTCTGTGCATTGATCCACCTTTAATGAAAAGCAAAATCTACTGAATAATCCAAGTGTTAGTTGCTCAAAATTCTTGAATTCATAAAATCTCAAACTTCGTTTGATATCAAAAGATTTTTAGATTTAGGCTTATCTTATATACTGGCCTGTAAAATATCTAATTTGCTAATGCCGGCTTTTTTGCTGATGCCCGTTGTTTTTCTGGTCCTACGGAATAAACGCGCAGTCAATTAGCCGTAAACCACGCTAATCTGCGCTATTGTCGAACAGACAACGTTTTGGCATCCACAGCTTTCATGTCGTTACTAAATTTATTACATTTCTTCTACGACCACTCAAAGGGCTCTATGACATTCGAAGCCAATTAAAAGATTGCAAATAATTGCTTTCAGAGTCAATTAAATTCTGCAAATGTAGAATTCGTTCTTCCGCAATCAGGAATTTATGAGATGTAAGAGTAAATTATACCCGTTATATCACAGAGAGCAGATATAAGAGATGTTCAGGCCACGAGCTGAGCTTACGTTAAAATGTATTGACTGTTTCCCAGACACATAAGAAATTTGTTGTGAAAGAAAATTTCGTTCAAAAATGTTGCGGGTGGGTGTAATCGACGAGGCATTTTGAAAACTTGTGTTTCTGAAACAATTTTTTTGTTGTGTTGAGTGTCATTACTTGAAGTTAACCAGGCGTTAAGTCGACCAGGTTGAGTGGCGAAAAGTTGCTCGTTGGCCGTCGAATGGATAACGAAGTAAAAGTATTTTGTAAATTGTAGCAGCTCATTGTCAATTCTTTTGCAGAAACTTACATCTCGAGTTTTGTGGGCGAACACTCGGCCCAATATCGGACTGTAAACTGAAACTATACAGAAAGTATGTTGAAACAATTCAAGAGAGGCGTTGCCAGTATTATCACAGCTGGGGCACTTTCCCTTAATGCTATCAATTATTTTGTTTTGAGCAGTCTTTATAGTTAAGTTCCTAGTCTAGATCAACCTCCACATTCTAGGCAAAATCAGCCAGCACAAATTCCAACACGAAAGACTAATCGAAGAGTATTTCGATCACGTGTGAGTCACAATAGACAAAATGAGAGACATCGATTTTGCGAAATACTCGAAACTCTTAAACGATTCTTGCTCTGACGAGAAAACACAAGCTGAGGTATGGGGGGGGGGGGAATGGAATAAACTTACGAGATTATAATTATGCCTATCATGTTATGTCCTAACCGATGACATAATGATGGACTGCTCGCCTCGTAAACAATTAATTAAAAACGATGGCGATGGGGGAGGGTGAGAGGGAACCCTCTCCACGAATCCACTACCGAACATCCTCCATAATACGTCATTTACTTCCCTCAGCACTACAGGTGAACTAAATTGAGCCACTAAACGCGGAACCATAACACTGCTGGGAAGTGTATGTCCATCAAATTGCTGAAACGATGAAAAGTTAGGCTGTACAATCCCTCCGATTGACTTCCTTGGAAAACAAAACACAGGAATGTTTACTTGGTATCAAGCTCCTTGAACGAGGAAATATTCTTGCAGAAACAATTCATGCATTTTCCAAAATTTCTCGCCGATTTGGTGCACATCCAGCATCGATCTTTTTAAACACAATCTGTTTCTGCAACAAGTTTATCACCTGTCCGCGAAAGGTGAAAAACAGTAAAAGATTTTTCCAAAACTTGTTGTTTCTTCCCTTACAAGAACCTTAATACTGAATAAGCGTAACGTCTGCTAACCTCGCGCATTGAAAGCTATTTTACATGTGCCCTCCGTGATATCATGGCAGGACATAATCCAAGGTTTATGTAACTTTTGTTTTACTTGGTTGCCCATGTCACAGAGCCTTTTGACTGTTCGTAGAAACGGGATAATTTAAAACGAAATAAAACCCGAGAACGCCAAAATTTGGAACATGTAGTTGATGAAATTATCACGGTTTTAAAAGAGTTTACGGTTAATTGACTGCGCATTTGTGCGGACCAGAAACAACAGGGCGTCACGGCCCATTAGCAAAAGTGCTGTCTTAATAGTGTGAAAGCAGGTTTTACTTTATTAACCATAAGCTTATTAGAAGTTTGTTAGATTTTGATGTTAAACGGGGTTTGAAATTTTAGGAACTTATTTAAGAATTTTGACACAAATGCTTACACCTTTTTTTTTTAATTGAACTCGAATTCAAGAAGTTTGAGTCGATCCACGGCAGCTGTTGTTACGGTAGCAAGTGCATTGAAAATTCTTAATTGTTCTTGGTTAAAAATGAATTTTAAAGAGCAGAACATGACGCCAGCAGACAGCCAGGAATTTACTGGAAGTGTACGTTGATTGAAACGGTGAAAAAGTACAAGTGGAGAATAAAGTTCTTCTTCTTTTTTTTCTCATTCAATGGAACAGGAAAAATTAATCTTTACACCCCGCAAAAGAAGCCATCGTAAACCTGATAATGATGTTAAATAATAAAATTGCACACAATGAGCATGCTTAACAAATTCCATTCGTGAAGGATGCATCTTACAAGTAATTCTCCTCTTGTGTTTGACAATCAACTTTTTAAGCATCTCGTCAAAAAACAAATTTTAAAAAACCGTCTTCAGCCTAATGCCGGGCCTTGGACACTCCATCGGGATCCGAATATTTTGAATGTCCTCCATAATACGTCATTGACTTCCTTCAGCACAACAGGTAAACTACATTTAACCCCAATTCAGTGAGCCACCAAATAGCTGGGAAGTGCATTTCCATCAAATTGCTGAAACGGTGAACTTTAGTCAAAACAATTCCTCATTGACTTCCTTAAGCACGACAGCTTGGCTAAAATTAGCTAAGCGTTAGCAAAACACCACAAACGAAGCCATCACGTGAGCCATGACGTCAATCAAATTGCTGAAGCAGTGGAAATAAAAGCGACACACAAGGATGACTATCACCAGTTTGCATTCAGGCACTACCTCCTGTCAAGAGATATATTTGTGAAGAATTTTGCTGGAGCATGGTAAGTTGGGATTAACGTGAAATTACTGTTTGTGTCATATTCTTCATCAGGTTTAGAGAAGAACAAGAAAAGAAATTAAATTCCAGAATCAAGCAATTCTTCAAAGAATAGTTAAGTGGTTATTCCGATATAAAGAGGAAATTACCTTCCCGGCCACTCATGTTTTCAAACAAGTATCTTGAAATACTTGACGAAGTTTATCGAAGAGTCTATCTAACATTCACAGTCAGAAATGGCGAAATGAGGATAATAGAAGAAAAGCTGCTCCTATTTGTAAAAGAACAAAGATAACCTTAGTCAGATCGGAAGCATAGTTTTTGATACACGATGTACCTTAAGAAGCAGCAATTTGATTGGTTGTTTACGGCAGCTTTTATCTGATGAGTGTGACACATACTTTAGTCGCTCATGCAATGCTCACTCACTCACTTACCAGCACATAGTCCATCTCGACGACTAAGAGACATCTTTTTGACGATCGCCATATCGTTAGCGTGGATGCCGCTCTTCAGTGTTTGATAGAGATAAGTTTCCAATATACAGAAGCAAAACGCACTTAACAAACAAATCCACTTCTTGTACTTCGTTGTATGATCATGATTAGTCAATTAAGCGTTTGTTTTGAAAAGATTGTCAGCCTCCAATCCTGCCATGTCAATGTTTTTTTTTGCAGGCGTTTCCTGTTCTAAAAATGCTTTTCACCCTGAACATTTTTTTCTTTCTCTTTTGCGCACTTCAAGTGGAGGGCAAAGTAAGTAGTTTGAAATTCTTTTTGTGTCATTTTTGTGAGTTATAGGCCTTTTTTTAGGTTAAAAACAGTTGGTTAAGTGAGATCTCAGTTTTACCTGCCAAGTCTAACACTTAAACTTTATATACTTTTTAAATTTAACGCTAGCTGTCAGCATTTTGTTGCCAACCGGTCTTGTAAATAAGAAAAAATAAATTCACTATCAGTGTGGTCTGCGACCGTGCTAGATATGAAACAGTTCAATATGTTTATCCGTTTTGTCTAGACTGTGAATTCTACTTCATTATGATGCGGAATAAATAACAAAAGACAAGAAATAGTCCATTTCTAATTTCTCTGACATTGGTTCTCGATTTTGGCTGTCTTATTGCAGGTTGAAAAGTATGCTTTGAACGTTGTTGAAAATGGAACAAACGTCAAGGAGGAGGTGGAAGTAGATGTGGACGAACAAACAGAAGTGATTCGTGTACCTAAACACGACCAGTTTGATGCAATGGATCTCTTGAACGATTTCATTGGGGTAATTAAAAAAAAATTCAGTATTAATCTTAAGTGAATTTTGCCCAGTGACATTGCTTATAATATGCAGGTTAAAACTACCGCGACTATCTTATTTATGTGTGAACCAGCGTAGCAAAGATGTGCATTATCTATTAACAAGAACCATTTTCACACAAGCGTCGAGGAGGAGATCGATCAAATTGTTACAACATGCTACAATCATACTCAAGCTAAATATACATATAACTCTTTTTTTATTATTATTATTTTCTCCACTCATTTGTGCATTTGTGCTCTGCATACTCCACTACACCTTTGCAAAAGTCTGATAAAAAAAATTCCGCGTTTGAGATATCTCAACAAATATGAATTGTAAAGCTGAACCCACAGTTCTGGAATGCAAATTTGTCATAAGCACAATTTGAATTTTTATTGCATCGCGAATACTTTTTTGGTTTAAAATCGCAAGCACTATATAACTTTGTTGAATTAGAGAACTTGTAAAGAACGCTGAAAAATTACAGTCAGATCATTCAGTTTCGACTCTCAATTAGACGTTAATATGTAAGAAAGAGAGTATTCGCTCAAAAAGGCGAAAGTAAACGCGCTAGGAAACATGTTTTCTCTACAAGTTTCATTCTGTAATAAGGATCTCAATGACTGAAAACATTTAAATTCTTTTATGACATATTCTAGCTATAATTTAATGTTATTACCAGCAGATCAGACGTTTTTGATAACTGTTTATTGTTTTAATTTCACAGGGCTTCACAGCTCGTCGTGATCCAGCAAAAAAAGTTTGTTATGTGTCAAAGTTGGACTCATCTTTTCCTTCACCAGGAAAGATGAAGGTCGACATGGATCAGGTAAGTTTCGGTTAAAAATCTCAGTATAAACAAGTAACAAGAACATGATTTCCGTTGGAATACGAATGATTTTCTCTCCATTGTCCAAGGGTTTAAAATTGTAGCTGTTCGTTGAGTTCCATTAATTTGACAAATAATTACATTTTCTGAATAAATAAGGATTACGTTTTAACTATTTCGAGTTTTTATGTTTATCATTTCAATGGAAATCTCGATTGTCCTGAACGCGTGACATTACACCAATTTTGATCTAATTTCAAACTGGTGTGATTTTCAAATCGATCGAACAAAGAAAGACTGGTACAAAACTAATTGAAAATGTAAAGTATGAGTAGGAAAACGTTCGAGACCCGTGAGGACGAAACGTGCGTCTGTCAAGTTGCGGTTGGTTAACTGCTGAACCTTGTGATATGTAAGAAATAAAAATTACAAATCGGAGATAAATTTTGACGTCTGCGACAAAAACCTCCTAAACATCGAAGTGTTGTTTTTAAAATAAGTACCTTTGTTCTGGAATTAATTTTTCTGCCTTTTTGACACATTAAGGTCTCAAATCAATCCCAACCCGCTGAAGTGACGAGCGAGAGTTCTGAGTGGAAAGTGATTGGTTTGGCAGACCGTTCGGCCTTACCTCCGAAGATTTTGAAGTTTTGTGGCTCTTTACCAATCTATGAAATCGAACTAGAAGAAAACCCTTCGGACAACACAGCCGTGAGCCAGGACTCTGGTAAGAAAACATGCAATATAATATAATGTAACACTGAACGTGAAGTAATACCTAAAAAAATTCCGGTTATAGGCCTTACGCTTATATAACTTCGTAAGCCCTAGGGGTTTTGGGTGGGTTTATAAGCGGTAGGAACCACACAAAAAATAATGAAATAAGCCGATGAAACAAACATCCAGCGGTATAAAAATTAAAGTTGTTTTACGTTCATGGCCACAGCATACACAAGGCAGAAGTATAAACGAGGCACAGGGTACTTTTGTTGTGAATACCTATAGAAGCTTAGAGCCGGAATTTTACGATATTAGTAATAATTTAATGTCGTGTAGTGCCATGTCATCATTGAGACTCAGTCGCTGGTAATGTAAGCGTCATGTTATGCAGTAAGTGCAAGGTTACTCTCTTACAATTATTGGGAGCTAATCAGTGTTGTGTCAATGCTATTACGCGGTTTACTAAAAACTAAAATTATAGTTAATCGATTAACTATGCTAAAATCAATCTGCACGATTAATTGTCCCAAGATCTTTTATCCGATGAATCAACCTACGATTTGGCTAATTTCGAAAGCCGATCCCTTTTTCAATTTTACAGCCTGAGAGCTAAAACAACTACCAATTACTAAGGTTCACAAGGTTTCTAAAGTTTATTTGGAATCAGCTCGTATCTTGCATTACGCTCCTTCGCCAATGAGATAAACAGGTACACAATGTGTACTTGTGACTAGGTGTTAACATTGATTGAAAACAACTCAGTAAACATTCCATCACAACAAATATTCTATCACTACTAACGAAACATGCAATCAGATTACAACAAAAGCCCGACGTAAAACCTCGTTGCCCACGACAACTTCTACGTGGAAAGGACATCGCATCGTATCAGCAATTCCCACTGCTCCGCAACACACCTAGCCGGCAGAATTAAATAATTCATTTTTAAAACAAAATTTATCTTGACAGAAGGAAAAACTTTACAGTTTTCAAGTATCAGCAATGACTCTAGCTATTGCGTAAAAATTTTCAAAGAAATGTCAAACGATTCGTCACACCATAACTCATACAAAAAAGTTTCCATTTCGGCGTTACGTAACACGTCGTAGAACGATCTGTCGCCACCTATCACACAACAAAAGAACGGTAGAACAAAAGTTTTCATCTTTGGCTCAAAACTACTGTTTTTAGCGCACCAAAGAACTTTTACGGTTTTTCCTGCATAGTGGCGTCGGCGATTCGCGCGCAGCCACAATTTTGTAAAATTACACATCTTCGGGTCAATACTAAGCGCTTTCACAAAGAAAATACTAGACTTTAAGAAATTAGCCTATAGTGTTATCAACTGAATGTTAGTAGAATATCGGGATTACGTTCAAACGAATATTTCAGTAACAACTGTGATATATTGTTTTTCTCAGGTCCGAGGCGGAGCAGGCGGTGGCCGTGCTACCGAAGACGTTGCTGTTACTACATTAATAGATGCCGTTATTATTATTATGGGGGCTATCGGCAATGTGGATGCGGTCGATTTTGGTGTTGTCATTACATTCGCCATTGTCCGTGGGTGTTTTATTAGTATAATTTGACTTCTCCCTGCTCCCCATTGTAGGCCGTTCAATGCTGTGTAATACAAAAGAACCAGTCATGGACGAAGCAATGTCTGTTATAGTGTTACATTAACGTTGAATGAAGTCGAGGGAAGAGTGGAAGTGTGATTTGCTAACTAAACGATTTCCGAGGTTTGATTATTTTACTTAGATGCTGAGGGAAGCACCCAACAGTTTGTTTTTTCACAATACTAAATGTTCAAAACCTTAGATTGCTTAGAACAGAGTTTTCGCGCTACTTTAGTTGATCCTAAAGAGTAAAAAAGGGGAATTGATCTCACTTGCTGTAGAAAGATATTTTGAAGGTCAATAAACGTTGTAATTTTGTCCAAGCTAGTAGTATTTGTATATGTGGTCTTGATAACAGCAAGCAAGTCCAGAATTGCAAGTAAACGACAAAACTTTAAAGTTTTAAAGACATGTTGGAAGTAGATTTTATGATAAGAAGAAAAATGCTAATTGTGACAACAAAATGACGCAAATCGTGAAAGTATGAGAATTATAAACATAGCACAATTAGCATATTTCTACTTATTATAAATTCCACTTCCAATGTTTTGTAAATCAATTAGCTGAAGATGACAGGAGAATCTGTCGAAATATGTCTTTAAAACTTGAAAGTTTTGTCGTTTAGTTTAAATTTGTACATGCATATTTTTCACTCGCGCAAACAACAAAACCTAGTCCCTCATTTAACAAATCTGGAATATTTCCCAGGAGTGAATGTAAAAACTGATTACTTATTCAAGTGAAAAACATCTTTGTTCACAGTGATATCATATATTAGAGTAAATCTACTGCGTTCTTTACGAATGCCGTTCTCTCATTGGCTACGCTACTCACTATAGTGAGCAGGTTGTTAACAAAATGGCTCATCATAGCAGCTCTAATGACGTCACACATGAATGACTCGCTACCCTTTAAGGAACAATGGAACGAACAATACAAACAATAGCAGCTTACGAGAGCCGCTGCACTTCTAAACAAAATAGCGAGCGCTTCTTTGCGTTTTCGAAGTGTCTTTGAAGAGGATTTAAAGAATTTTTTTTTTTAAGTTTCAAAGACATGTTTCGACAGAAAATACTGTCATCTTCAGTTCATTAATGTACAAAGCGTTGGAAGTAGAATTTATGATAAGTAGAAAAATGCTAATTGTGATAACAAAATGACGCAAAGCGTGAAAGTGTGAGAATCATAAGGATCGTTTTAGATTTACATGGTGCAATTGTTGATTCACTTTGAATGTGAATAGCCTTTTACTACTTTCACGCTTTTACAAATCAAATTTGTTGAGCATGTCCATCATGTGCAACTTTCTAATTTAACATCATTCTCAGCTTAACGAGGGCTTCATTTTTGGTGTGAAAAGATTCAATTTTGTTGTTGCGTTGAAAGAAGAGAAAAAAGTCAAGGAAGAATTTTACTCTCCGTTTTCTACTTGCTCACCATTTTGATCAATGTACACTTGGATCAAATTCCTGGCTGTCTGATGGCTTCAAGTTCCGCTGTTAAAATTCAGTTTTAAGAAAGAACAGTGTTCCTGTTGTGCTGAAGGAAGTCAACGAAGAATTCCACAGTCCATTTTCTACCGTTTCAGCAATTTGATCGGCCTACACTTCCACCTAATTCTTGGAAGCTTGGTATCTTCATGTTTTGATGTTAAAATTAGTTTTCTTGTTGCGCTGAAAGAAGTCAGCAATTGAATTGACTCGCACTTCCCGACTGTGTAACCCGGCCTCGTGTTTTGCTACAAAATTAAGTGTGCATTTAGGTGGCTTGGGTGATTACGTCAGAGGATCAAATGCATTTTGGTTACGGATGTTATCGTCTTCGTTCAAGTTCTCAGCCATGACTGAGACACGCCAGACGTTTAACAGATTATTTATTCAATTCGATTTCACTAGACCCACTCGTCGAGATCGCTCCTTACTCACAGCAATACCTTCGCTAGGATACAAAGGAACATAAACAGTAAATATAACGCTAAAAGGGTAAATCTGGCGGCACAAAGTCTTTCATCGATATTTACCCATTTAGGGATCCTTCTGTTAATTAAAACTTCTTCATAAACTTCTCCATGCTATAGCAATCTTGTTTTAACTCCGCCATCACAACAAACTCTGGTAACTCGCTTTCCAAAATGTCCGATGCCTTTTTCCCGCTAGACGCTCCGCAAAGCACCATGGATAAGACCGAGGTCCCCACACTAGGGCCCAGGCCTTAGAAAAGAAAATTAACATTCCTCCCCCATGAACACCTACACTTGGGGGTTCATAGCTTACAAAACTGAACCCCTTAAACTCTCACAGGTTCATTTGTACAACCTATATCAGTCTGGTGCTTTTCTTATTCATCGTTTACTCCTTCCAGCAAGCACAGTTTGGTCACCGGTCGCAGCTCTGCGCTCCTCAATAGGTTGTCCTCCCCAGGGTACACTTTCTCCACTCGACCCAAGTGCCACTGATTTCTATTCACAGTGTCATCCGCAATCAGCACCGGGTCTCCAACTTTCAAACTTCTTTGTTCGCGCTGCCACTTAGGTCTCTCCTGTAGTGACGATAGATACTTTTTCAACCATCGTTTCCAGTAGTGGTCGGCTAGCAGCTGAGCTTGTCTCCACCTCTTTCGGCTGAACTTATCCTTCTCCTCAAACACATCTGGTGGAATGTTCAAGGAAGGGCGCACATTCAGGAAATGGCTTGGCTTCAGCTTCCGTAAATCACGTGTGCAGTACTTCTTCGTTCAGAGGGCTGTTGCCGAGAATAGCTTTCAGGTTCCTCTTGACAGTTTGCACTTTTCCGGATATCTTTATCCGCGCCAACAAAATTCGTCCCATTATCGGAACGAATCTCCTTCACGTGTCCCTGGTGGTTTAGGAATCGCATGTACACTAACATGAAATCGTCGGTTTCAAGAGACCTTGCCAGTTCGAGGTGGACAGCTCTAGAATTCATAAAAACAAAGATTGCTCCCCATGGTTTCTCAACTACTCGCCCTCTTCCTCGCTTCACCAGAAATGGTCCAAAATGATACACCCGCAGTAAGTGAATGGGGGCTCGTATGGCGTTAATCGTACTTTGGACAACTGTCCCATCTGCTGACACATCTTCGGGGCCATCTGTCTTTGGCAATGGACACACCTTCTTAAGATTTTGTTGATCGTGGCTCTAGCATTCACTATCCAGAACTGCTCCCTTGTGATTGATAGCACTTGTTTTACACCCCAAGCCCATTAACTTCATGAACATTTCGTATCAGGATCGTCGTCATGTGGTGATCCTTTGGCGCAATGTCTCCACTGGTCTGGGTCCGTCAATTCTCTGATTCCTGAGAATCGGTTCGCCACGTAGGTTTGGAAATGTCCAGGCTCATTCCTGATGTAATTCAACACGATCGATCACCGAGTCTGTCCAAAAAATGAACTTGAAGTCTAGCTCTTTCCTAACGGTGGAATCCATCCATCGTTGCAACTAGAAGTGCTCCCTGAAGCTCAAGTCGAGGGATGCTCAGACCCTGTGGCATTTGTTTATAAACTGCATGCACGCAAGTTCTTTTTGGAATAGATTCCAGGATTGCTACTCAATCTTTAGTAATACGAAACTGCTACAGTCAGAACTGGAGGTTATGTTCGGAATTATTCGCTGTCACACTTACTGTTTAGCCCTCAACCATCTTATTATTTTGGGTAAATATTTCTTATGTCAGTAACGCTTTAAATACCATAACGTAGCGATTCGATGATTTTGTCTCAGTGCGCGATAAAATTAATCTAGAACAATATATTGCAGTCACTTGTATTAAGGAGAAAGAATTCAGGAACACATGGGAATTTTTTCTGTCTTTATAAAATTGTGTTGTGCTCTTTTTCTTCACAGCGTTTGCATTTTGATTTGTTTCTTTTCGTCACCTATTTATTTAATAATCTGTTAATTTCTATAAAATTAATACCCTATGTAGTGTAACAAACAAAATTCTTATTAACACGCAAATAATAACGTTGTAAGTAGATCAACTGTAGTTCAATTTGACTTGTGTGATTGTACTGTAATATATGTATTATTAGTAGTGGCAGTTAATGTAGTGTAGGCATCGTTTAAGAAGTAATTATAGTGTAAGTACATATGTAAGTATTAAAAAATAAATAAATAAATGGCAAAAAAGGACGCAGTTCCATAGCCAGCCTCAGAGGCGTCACAAAAGTGATACAGCTGCAGTTTAACACCTTTAGTGTCCAGACGACTGAAATAGCAACGAGGAACATCTATTTCCTCCAAGAGATGCAAATTGTTCTTCCATTTCTCCCATTTCGTCAGAATCTCTCCTTTGATCGGTTGGTCCCATGGGATTCAAGGATCAAAAACTGAGGCAACAGTCGAGAGCACTCCTCTCATCGTGTCCGGTTTATTTATAGGTCCAACATTTTGAATCCAAACGTATCAATTTCCAAGAGCTCTGTTAATTGGGAGTTCGTCCAACTCGAGGTCCAGAAACGATGTTGCCCTTTTCTCAACTGGTATCTCAGGCAAACATGTTCGATCATTGCTCGTAAACTTGGTTAAGGCTGGGCTAAACGCGAAAGCTGTTTTGAGGTCGCTTAACACGGCCTTCCTGCCAATATCTCGGTCACGTTTCAAGCGCAACTAAATCTCTCTGCTTATCTCATTAACCACTGTTTGGCAGTTTTGTGTAAATTTTTGGGTGATTTTTGGACATTTTGGGAAAGAGATATTTTTCTAAAAGGATAGGTTAAATTGAGGAAAATATGAAATGTTTAAGATTTGATGGATTTGGAAAATTGAAATTTGAAGTGAAGAACTAGTAGACAGATACCAAACAGTCCCCTAGCACCCTGGGGCTCTCTTTTGCGGGGGTCAACTGTCTGGTAGTGTTTTTAACCCATCTTTAAAATCCTAACAATTTCCTTTTTTATATCACTTCAAATTTTACGCCTATTCAAGTTTACAACCGCCTTAAGCTGAAGCCTCCTCTAGCACAAAGTTCGAGTAACTGATTCGACATTTTGATTGCTGCTTCAGACGTGGGTACTGCTCGCAAGACGTCATCCACGTAAAAAATACTTCTCAAGGTCTCCAAGGTTGTTGTACTTGGGGAGTCGGTCGCTCCAAATATATCGACAGTCATCACATACTCATCTGGACGTTCGTTGGTGCTTCCATCCCACCACAGAAATCTTAAGGAATCTTGGTCTTGTTCTCTAACCTTGACTTGGTGGAACATACTTTTGATATCTACTACAATCACAGTATGGTCCTGCGCAGGAATGTCAGAAGAACTCCAAAGGGATTATTGGTACAATCGGGTCCCTGCAAAAGGTTGTTGTTGAGAGAAGTTCCTCCATACACTACAGCAGCATCAAACACGATTCGTACCTTTCCTGGCTTGTTGGGATTGAGTACCGGAAAATGTGGCAAGTACCATGTTCTTGGTCCGGTGTCTTCAGCCTCTTCTGTTGCGTACCCCTTAGCAATGTATTCTTTCATTACCGTTCGATACCTTTTTTCAAGTTCTGGGTCACGAGAGAATCTCCGTTGCAGACTGGAAAGTTTTCTCACTGCCTCGGATCTGTTGTTTGGTAATTTAACATTCTCGTCACGCCAAAGCAGACCCGTCTCATAATGACCTTCGGATATCCTAGTTGTCCTCCGTGGTATCTTGACCGCACGAATGTCTTCTCTTAATAGGTTGTGAAGTGCTGAGATATTGTAACCTCTAGTTTCAAGTCTGCTTTCCTGATCAGCATGAGTACCAAAGGATTCCAAATCCCAGAATTGGTCAACCTGTTCGTAGAGCTTCTTGTTGTAGCTGGTAAAGTGAACGCTCATCTCATCGGAGTTGCGGGTTCCCTGAATGGTTTCGGTGACAACCCAACCCAGTGAGCCTCTCACTCCTTTCAACTGACTTCTGCACGAGCCAGGCTTACGTACTTCGAGAACATCGTGAGCGTATTCTACGTCTTTCCCAATGAGCACTGAAACTTTTTTGACATCCACTTCAGGAATCTCTATATCCCTCAAGTGTGGGTGACAGGTTTTATGTTTGTCCTTTGGGAAGGCACTTCTCTGATATATTGAGTCTTTCTGACACTAGACTGTCTTCCACATCAATAATCTCTCCGACTCCTTTGATTGGAGCTGGAAACGTACGAATTTAAATTCCTCTTCTGTCTTTTCCATTATGGTGTTCACTGAAACAAGTTCTTTTTGTCCCTCTAAACACAGAATATTCGCGCAATGTCCTTGCTATTAATAGTTCCTCGTGATGCGTAGTCTAACAATCCATAAGTGGTCACTGAATTACCATGGGGGGGGGGGGGGGTATCCTGACGGGTACGACATGTAACAGAATGGTTCTTGAAGACACGGCGGTCTTGGTAACAGTGGCGTAATGTGCAAAGGTGCGCGATCCTTCCGGCTGTTGCGCTCCTTCAGTCATTCTCGGACTGTCAGACAAACCTGCTTTCACAACCTGTGATGTCTTCTGTCAGCCCCACCTTGGCAGAAGATTCTTGACTTGCATATGACCAGGTTTCAAGCAAACATGACACAATCTGTGCTGATTCAGGATGTTCCATCGAGTCTGGATCTCATCGGCTTGAAACTCTTCAAACTCAGTGAGCTCGTGTTTCCCAGAGCAGCGGGTACATTGTTCGAAATTGGGCTTAATTGTTTCCTGCAAATCATCACTTGCATTGGGAGCAGTCATACTCGTCGAGTAATTGGATGTTTGCCTGACTGAATGTACACCAGACACCTTACCAATTAAATTACTTTGTCTTTGAAACCTTTTTTCGACGACAAACCCTGGATCATTTTTGATGCCTGCCTGGGGCTTGACAAACTTCGCTAGGTCTGACAGCCGTGGGCTTGCTCCATCTTCTCGGACGCTGTAGGAAATATCTCGCCATTTATTGATCAGATAACTTGGCAACCGTCTGACGGTTTTTTTCAGGTTTGCCAAGGTGCTAGCTTCTTGCTCATAGCAGCCGCAGAGTTTCTTTGAGGCTGCCTCCAGTTGCTCGGCGAGGTTCCGCAATCCGGAATAGCCACTATTGGACAGCTTTGGACCATTTGTCAAATTCTCTATACAAGCAGCTGCGACAGCAGCCAAGTTTCCATAACGTTCATGTAAGATCTCCATAACTGCTTCATAAGAACATCCTGCGATCCTCTCAATTACTTCATAAACTTCTCCGGTAACAAACTTTGGTAGAAATTCCAGCTTTTGACTGTCACTCAAAACTTCATCTTCTAGGTTGTCACGCAGTCTATCCCTAAAGGTTGGATAGTCACTGGGATTGCCTGAAAACCTCACTGGTTGCATTGCTTGCAGCATTGTGAGCTTCAAAAAGATTGCTGTGTCATCTACGTCTCGAGTGGATGATTCGTTAACAGTGCGCATCTCAACGATATTCACTTTCGCCGCAGTTGATCCAGGACATGCAGTGGCAGCCGCTGGAGAGTTCTGTGCTGGTACAAAATCTGCAGCATCAGGATTTAAAGGTTTCGCGTCAAGGTCTGCAGACCATCGATCGACTTTTTCCTTTCCGGTCATTCGTGGCCAAGAAGGACTTCCTGACTTGGCTTCCAAGCCACGACTGCTACCAGCTTCACAACCATATCGCTCTAACAACTCTGCCTCCTTCTTCGCCATTTCAATCTGAATCTTCATCTCTCAATGATACAGTTAGGGATGTACACCATTTGTGATATTTGCAGATTTTGTCAAAGTACATTCGCCGAACTGACAGGTGCAATTTTAAGGATAATCCTCCAGTCCGTTCTGCGCACTCTCGAGAGTTTGTTCACGTTTTTGTTTTGGTTAGGTAAGACATCACAAAATGTAAACATTTCGCAACTAATTACATGACAACCGCCATTATGGATGGGAAACGGTCGAAGCTTTATGCTTCGTTCTTTCTCATATCACTTGATGAAACAGCTTCGCAGCTGTAAATCAATGAAGCTGCTGGAAAAAGAATTTGAAAGGCCTCAGAGATAAGGTATGTGGTTCGTAACGAATAACATCGATTCGCATTCCATCGAGTGGGAACTTATAAAGTTTATAAACATTAGGGCACGTGCTGAGACTGCGCAATACGGACTGGAAATCATCTTTAATTTGAATTTGAAATCGAGATTCGATTGCCATTAAAGCAAAGCTTTTAGATCGTTTCCATTGTCACGCAATAAAAAATAAATCGAAAACCATCCAGTGGAAAAAACTAAGAAACAGTGATGTTATAGAAGGTAACTAAATAAGAAACTTCTCCAAGTTTTAGGCTCGTGCGTGTCCTCAAACTTCAGACATTCGTAGAAATTTTTTCGCAGAAATTTACAGAGCCCAGTACTGATGAAAACGCCATGTTGGTGTACATGTACATCCGTGTACACCAATATGGCGGCCGAAAAATAGTGTACACATCTGGGATTTACTTCGGCTGTCAAGGCGACTGATGATCAGTACTGAAAAAACAAGCATTTACATAAGCACTTTTCCTAATGCTCTAGCTTCTAACAGGGCTCAAAAACATGAGAGAAGTATATATTTTTCAACAAACTCGATCGTAGCTTTGTGTCGCGCACCTTCATAAAGCGGAAATTCAAAATGCTCGGGCTTCCAAACGAAGCGCGCTATTAAGCTGTAAAATTGTAAACAGATACAAATATGTCACTGACCTCTTATGCCTGATGAGGATAAAAACTTTGGTGGCTCTTTAATTTTGGATTTTAGAAAGTGATGACGTCGAATGAAAACGATCTATAAAGCGTTCCTTGTAGTTAATTAATTAATGAAAATGTTTTTCCATTTTTTCACTACAGTATTCTAGCTTGAAATGAATAGTTAGATATTAAAGCCAAGACTTCAATACTTGTGAGATAAACAAACATTATGTTAAAGAACTGAAAACATAGGGCGCGATCCATTCAACCAAAATTTCGGTCTAAAATTAATTGATCGGTTTGGTCCAACCGGAAAAGTTTCGAAAAATTGGCCCATCTTTCGAGGTGGACCACTTTCCTCGGTTGGACCGGTCGGATGTAAAGTATGCAATTTTGAATTCAAATAAGGAAACAGAAAATCTTGTCCCAAGATTTTGGGTTTCTACGCGAGTAACGTTTCCTCAGAAAATTCCCACAGTTCTCTGTATCTATGGTGAACTGAGTTCTACAAGAAAGTTCGACCAAGAAACCATCATAAACCAACATTAACTTTATTCAACGCAGCTTGCTCAAAAATAAATCTACGGCATCTAACTCACTTACTAGCTATTTTGACCCGAGATAGAGCAAATTTCAGCATCGCCCTTGAAAATTCCGGTGTTTGCATTTAAGTTTCAGAAGACATTTTTAGTCTCGTTTTGGCTCAAATGTAAGTATTCGCTAAGCATTTACGTTTAAAATTCCAGTAGTTCCAAATTTCAGAATCCCGGCCACACTTATGTTTAAAATTTGTCGGTATTTAGGGTTTCAAATTTCAATATGGACATTACAAAAAAAAACAAACAGTAAAACCATGCAGAGGATGAAGACGGATCTTTAACTCCCTTGGGATACACCATCAGACTTCAGTGCTACAAATCACAGGAGGAGAATCGATTTTTCACATATTCACAAACTGATCCCAATAAAGTGAGAAAAACTAAGAATTTTGATTACACATGGCGCGCTTTAGCGACGAATTTCCGATTAATTGATTACCGAGTTCTCATTGAGTACAGGAAGTTCAGTGTAATTTTTATTTTTGTTCATATTTTAAGTCACAGCAACCAACTTTTCAACCGGTTTAAAAGTTGGCCCCGAAACGCAACGAATAACATTTTTTCGCTTTCTAGAAGATGTTCAGACAATAAAGAAATAAAAATGCTAAAGACGAACTAAACAAGGATCTTACGTTAAAACAAATCAACTGAATAGTTTAGAATACGAGCTACATAGTCTTAGGGTGATACAGTGATCCATTATAGCCGTTATAGATTGAGTTTCCTTCCCAGATCCCTCACTCCACCTGTTTCTGATCAGTTGACCCGCTCCGCGATATGAAGTAGCATTATTTTAATTATTTTTTACACAGTGTCAAGATTTATTTCAGTTTATCACATGAAGACTTCTATGTAATGCTCCGTGGCGCATAAGACACTGAACCTAAATCTGTATTCTTAGAGGAGTTCTCATGTGCTCCCTTAAATTCTTTACTGTCTTATGCTGGACCCATTTTGTCGCTTTTGTTGTATATGTACATGTCAATTACAAACTTGAAAAACGAATGGCTGCTCCCGTGCGCGTTTTCGGAGGAAATCTAATCTTGAACCAGAATATTCGATCAGCTCATAGGCCTTTGACAGAAACACTATTGTTTGAAGATTATTTGGAGTCCGTACTGCGCGGTCTCTAATGTTGTTCCCACTCGATGGAATGCGAATCGATGTTATTCGTAACGAACCACATACCTTATCTTTGAGGCCTTTCAACTAAATTACTTTTCCAACAGCTTCAGTGATTTTTACAGCTGCGAAGTTGTTTCATAAAGTGATACGAGAAAGAACGAAGCATAAAGCTTTAACCGCTTCGCATCCATACTGGCGGTAGCCCCAATTTTGGTTCTTTTGGGCACTTGCCTCCTCTCCGCATCTATCTGCCATTTTGAACGTGTTTGGTCTGATCGTGATTGAAACTACCTCCTGAGGTTGTTTCAATCATGCTCAGAGTAATCATGTTTCAAACCTGATTCGCACAATGCACTGTCTACCGGATGTGAACACTTTTCATGACGAAACATGCTTCATTCGTGATCAGACTAATCATGTTTCGGCCTAGTGTGAATACCCGTTTAGTCTGTTAAACTGCGTTCTCTATGATTTCATGACAAGTTTAATTTTATTGTGACTGCATGCTCATTAACTCCCGCATATGGAAACACGAACACTACAATCGCCGCATTTCATTGTGGCTGAGCATACTTTTTATGCAATTTTTATTTTCATTGGTTACGTATGTCATAGAGTCTTTCGAGTGTTCGTAGAAATGCTGTAAACTTAAATAATAGCTGGAGATCGATGTCAAAATGTGGTAGTTAATGGCATTAACGTGGTCTATTTTGATAGTTTTTACGGTTAATTGACTGCGCATTTGTGCGGATCAGAAACAACAGGGCGTCACTGCCTATTAACAAAATAGCTTCCTTGATAGCATTAAAAGCGGGTTCCACTTTAAGTATAATCATATTAGATTTTTGTACAGGTCGGTATATAAGAAAAACCGAAGTCTAAAAACATTTTGATATTAAACGAAGTTTGAGATTTTATGAATTTGCGACTGGTACTAATAGATTTTGCTGTTGATTCCAGATATAACAGAAAACAAAAGAATGCTTTTGATATGAAGATTTCGGTCCTGATCAGACTGCCTCTTTTTTCTTGTTCATTACTCATGCGCAACCAAATGCATTTGATAGTCTGATGTCAGCAACTTACACCTTCCTTTTTGTAGCAAAACACGAGGCCGGGCTTCACAGTCGTGAAGTTAAAGTAAACTTCCTTCAGCACCACAGGAACAACAAGAAAACTACTCCGACTAATTTCAACCCCTAGACACGAAGTTACCACAAAACCAGGAATTAACCGGAAGTATATGTCCACGAATTTGCTGAAACGGTAGAAAGTGGAGAGTAAAATTGGTCGTTGACTTCCTCAAGCACAACCGAATGACTGAATTTTAAACTCAAAGAATGAAGCCATCAAAAAGCCGGAAATTATGCTCTATTACAAAACGCCAATTTACACCGGAGACCACTACCCTCGTTACGTGGCCATCAAATTCTGCTGCTGAAAGAGTTAGCTTACAACAGTATCCTCTTAAGTTTGATGATAAACTTTTTGGAAGATGTGAATAACTTAAAATTTAAAGAAACTCTTTGGTCTGATGGAAGTAGGGGGGCGGGGTGGGGAGGAGTCTAGACCAGGCCCTCCAGCGGGGTCAGCTACTGAATATCCTAAAAGAATACGTCATTGTCTTCCTTCTGGCGCAACGGGTGAACTAAATTTAACCACAAAACATGGAACCATCACACAGCTGGGAAGTGCACGTTCATCAAATTGCTGAAACGAACAATTTAGCATGTACAATTCGTCCGGTTAATTTCCTTCAGCACGATGACAGAGCTAAAATTAACTTGGTACTAGCCAACACAATAAGGAAAGGAATCACAACGAATTTTGATTTTTGGTCGAATTGCTGAAACGGTAGAAATAAAAGGGAGACACGAAGATGCTTACTATCACTTTACATTCAAGCCCTGTCTCGCGTCAAGAGAAATATTTGTGAAGAATTTTGCTGAAGCATGGTAAGTTTGCATCGTCCTGAATTACTATTAGTATAATATTCTTAACTGAACAGGTGACAGAAGAGCCACAAAAAGAAGTAAAGGCGGGAATTAAGCAATCCTCCTAAGCATAGGAAAGTTATGGAGATTAAAGAGGGGATTGCCTCCCAGTAGTTCAAGTTTGCCAAACGAGATATTATGTTGAAGCACTTGCCAAAAGTTCTCAAAGTAAACAATAGATGAATGCTTGCTCGTATTTATTGAAGAACAAAGATAGCCATTGTCAAATGCACCTTAGAAGCGGATCTTAGCCTATTCCAGGCTCTCGGTCAGTGGGGACGATCGAAAAAGCGGGCGCGGGACGAGCGGAATCTGGCCGGGTAAAAAGAAATTAGAAATGGCGCCCTCTCCTATTGTTTTTACAAGATCCCGCTCGTCCAGCACCCGCTTTTTCGATCGTCCCCACTGACTGAGAGCCTGGAACAGGCTAAGCGGATCTTTTATTGGTTGTTTATGGCCGCTTCAATCTGACTGATGTGCTATACATACACTAGTCGCTCACTCAATGACTCACTCACACACAAGTTTTGCATACAGTCCATCGCGACGACCAAGAGGTCTTTTTTGACACGAGGTAATTCAATACGTAATCAATATCTGATCGCCGAATCGTTCGTGTGAATACCGCTATACAGTGTTTGACAGTGAAAACAGTTTCCTGGTGACGTCGTCGAACTGAATCGAACGAAATAAACGCACCACTTCACATTTCATGTTCAATATACTAGCGTGCGTTTCGAATAGATTCTCTTTCGTCGATATTAGCAACTTGCTTCTTTTTCTTTTGTAGGCATTTTCCTATCTGAAAATCCTTTTCACCCTGATTTGTTTACTTTTCTGTTGTGGAATTCAAGTGAATTGTAAAGTAAGTACTCTAAAATATTTTTTGTTATTTCTGAGTCGCTTTTATGAGTTACAATTTTACAATATAAAAAAAACTACTTTTCCCGTAAAGCTTTCTCAAAGATGCATTCTCAACAAGAATACTATGGTTTAAGTACCACTAAGTTTTAAATATGATCTCAGTTTTGCCCACCAAGTATGAAAAGCAAAATTATTTTCACATTCAATGCTGTCAGCCTTTTTTGGAAAGTTTTTCCATCGCCAACTGGTTATTAAGCTCGATTACCAGCCGCTGTTCGGAAAATGAGCCCGCGCACCTTGGTTCTTGGGGAGAACTAAATCGAGCCTAGCTGGTTATATAATAGAAGGAAAATTCATCAGTCTGATCTAGGATCGTGTTAAATACACAAGAAAATAGCGAATATATTCATCCGTTTCGTCTAGTTATTTTTAATTTTGAATACACATGATAACAATTCGATTTATAGGATTCTCTGACTTTAGTTGTTGTCGATCATGGTTCTCTTATGATAGGTTGAGAAGTATGCTTTGAATGTTGTTGAGAATGGAACAAGCGTCCAGGAGGAGGTGGAAGTGGATGTGGACGAACAAACAGAAGTGATTCGTGTACCTAAACACAATGATGTGGATGCACTGGAACTCATGAACGATTACAATTCGGTAATTTATGAGTCAATTCATTCTCAATTATACTTGAATAACTATTATAACTATGATCTTATTCATTTAGCTTACCTGTTTTTGAAATCACTTTTCGCTAAACATGATTGTAAATAGCACAACTCGCCTCGATTAGCTTTAATAATAGTTGATATATGCGGGTTGTGTAATCCTTTAAATTATAAAATACAAAAATTATAGGAATAAAAATTGAATTGAAATTAAATTGAATTTAACGCCCTACGAAGTTTAATATATTTTTATATATATTCCTTTGGTGCTCAAAAACAGGTACTAGTCTAATTTTCCCATTTAGCCTCAAATTGGAGATTTTCAACCAGTAATTTCAAAACAAATGCAACCAGTTTAGGTCTTTTTGGTGTTATTGGTCAGACCAAAACGTGGCAAACAGCCAGCCTATGAAAACGAAGATGGAAAGATTTTCATGTGTTATAGCCTATTATGTATACGAACTCACGTAGTTTCGCGTCCAGTTTTTCGCCCAAACTACATTAGGATTATGTCATCTTAAGATTATGTCATCTCTCAACAAAAGGCGAAAGTAAACGCGCTAGGAAACACGTTTTCTCTACAAGTTTCATTCTGTAATGACGATCTCAATAACCAAAAACGTTAAAATCATTTTATGGCATATTTTATGTTATTTAATAATTTCATCACCAGCAGATCAGACATTTTTGATAACTCTTTATTGTCTTCACAGGGTTTGACAGCTCGTCGTGATCCAACAAATAAAGTTTGTTACGTGTCAAAGTTGGACTCATCGTTTTCTCCACCAGGAGAAATGAAACAAGAAATGGAACAGGTAAGAATCATTGAGGGAAAAATTCAGTATAAACAGCTGCTAACATGATTTCAGCCGTTTTATTATATGTGCCATTTTAATAGTAAATTTTAAAATTGTAATAATTTAGTTTCCGGGCGCCTTTGAATTTGGCTCTGCCTGGGTTTCCCTATCTTAAAATAAACAAAGATGTATGTCTCGTGGACTATGGATGATTTTCTCGCTATTGTTTCAAAAGAAAACCTATCTTCTCGCTGTAGACTTCGAGAATTTTCCGAAATGCAAAAGAAAAGTTTGAAATCGTTCTTGCTTTTGTCATTGTTTACCGCTCGGTCGATGCCAAAAATAACCGTAGAAAACCCTTTCAATGGAAAATGCGTAGGGATTTCCACCACACATTGCATATACTTTAATGAGGCTCAATGCTTAACTCGACAAGGCCAGATCTTAATGTATACCTATAGTCGCAGTCTTAGCTTTGCACCTCAAAGTTTCAAGAACTTTCGTTCTTATGTACAGTGAAGGTCGTAAAGGACAATAGGTTCTGAGCTTCTTGAACTGAGTTTCTTAGCAACCGTTTCTGTTCCTTTACGCACGCGCGCTTCGTAACCAGGCACCGCTGTATGTACCGCGCCCCAGGCCTCAAAACTGTAACTATTCCAAGAGTTCCTGACAGAACTTTTAACAAACCAACACAAAAATATGTGTAGCTAAAGAGAGACAAGGGAAGCTGTACGAAGAAGGAATTCGGGGAGAAAGATTGTGATAAAAAAAAAATTTTGAGTTAGTTATGGAGGAAGGAGTTGGTACCTGCTTTATTCGGGTTTTATGGTATTTGCGATTAAAAAGCTTCCTTTTTTGTGAATTAAGAGCCGAGCCTTAACAAATTTGAACGATTCGGAGATTTTTTGCCGTCTAAGACAAAAGCCTGTAAAATGTCGACATTTATTGAAAAGTACAAAGTATCTTTGTTCTGGAGTTGATGATTCCGCTTTCTAAAATGTTCCAGGTGTCAAATCAAACCCAACCCGATGAGGTGACAACCGAGAGTTCTGAGTGGGAAGTTTTGGGTTTTGCAAACCGCTCAGCCCTACCTCAGAAGATTCTGAATTTCTGTGGCACTTTTCCAACCTATGAAATCAAAATCGAAGCAATTCCCTTGGACGATCAGGACACTGGTAGGAAAACAAATGATATAACATGACGAAACAGACAATGCAGTGCATTCCAATAATTGTAAGGTTACCCTTACAATTATTAAGAGTTAATCATTGTCTATTCAGTGCTATTTGGGTAATCGAAGTGCTAACCAGGTTAAACGTAATAGCAGGGGCTGCTTACCGCGGGGGCTTTCACCCCAATTCAAAGATTTTGGTGGGGCGTGTGCGGACCAAACCTTGAAACCCAGCGTGAAATCTGTACCCTATTTCAGACCAAAATCCGTGATTTTCAATACCCGATTTCAGACCTGAACGAAAAATTGATACTCTATTTGAGACCTCTAAACTTAGTAGACGGTCCCAACATATGACTGCTGCTAACTTGAAATGGCTTCTATTTTAGTAGACATTTGAGAAACGCTACAAATGCCAATGTTGATGTGAAAAAAGGTAGTTCCTTGTAATCAAAATACCCAATGCCAGGAGCCCACTTGCCTTGCTAAGCGATGAGTGACAAACACACCCTTTTTCAGACCAAAACCGCTCAAAAACCATGCCCTTTGGTACCGCAGATACCTATTTAACCCATGTAAGTAGGTAGCCCCTCCCCCCAGTAGCTGGTTCCATGCATTTCCTTGTAGCTTCCGTTCTAGCCTGTGTCACGGAGGGGCGACTGCAAGTGACACAGACTACTTCTATATCCTTAATAGTGAGATTTTCGTAACAGCAAGGCAAGGGTTGACTGTAGCCTCCGTTGTCGAGTTATCAATTTTCTCTTAATTTCAGGATTTTCTTATCTATTGCTTTGTGTCTTTTCAGATCGGATGCGTAGCAAGCGTTATGCTGGTTTCATGTTGTGCTCGACGAGCGACCGCTGGAGGCTTGACCGCTGTCGCAGCAGCGCTATTTTTCATTGGAGACACGTCCGAAAATATTGTTTCTACACTGCTAAATGCTCTTATTATAGAAATCGCTGCTCTCGATTTCAGCATTTTGTTAATTACATTGGTCGGTGTTGTTCTGTAACTTGTTCATATGACAGGTATCATAATTACCGATACAATGAACGCAGGTCTTGGGGTAATAGGATAGCAGAATAATCTGGCACCCCCTCTGACCCCTGCCTTTCGCTCAGTGTTTTGTAATTAAAAACGATCACACTCTTTTTTATAAGAATATTGTTTCTCAGGCCGAGGCCGGTTGTAGGCTGAAATTCTTCGCGTGAATATTCTTAGATTATAGCGAATGACATTTTTGTTTTTGAATATATTTGGTGTCTGGATAGTGTTAAAGTAATTTTGGAGCCAGCCCGCAGGCAATAAAACCTGATATCACGCACATAACTTCTTGCAGAAATGTTATAAGCATCGAACATACGACTAGCGCTGTTTTTGTTGCTGCTTGGCTAGTATTCCCATTTATAGAAAGGAAGAATTGAATTTTTACGTTTTATTACAAGCATATAATTGTACTGTATTTCCAAATTTTCAACACACAAAATTATGTTCTTTTCAAAATCTCAGCCACGGGTTTGTTCTTAAATTATTCTTAAAATTACGCAAATGTCAGCCTCGATATTCGTATAAAATGAGCGTAGCAGGTTAGTGATCGCCGTCTTCTGTAAGTGTTAAAAATCTTCATCGTGAAGTAGAGTTGGGAAAGAAGGGAAGAGCTTTTGTTTAATAAACGCTTTCTTAGCTGTAATATTTTGCTCAAAGGCATCCACCAGTTTTTGATTTTTAGAGCCAAATAATCCAAACTTTTCTGGTTATCATCGAGGATGCTCAGAGCAGATTTTCTTCGTTTCATAGATCATACTTGCTGTAGAGGTTAACTCTGATTTTGAAGGTCAATAAACGTTGCTAATTTTGTTCAAGTCGTTAATTGTGTTTGTGGAAAATGAAACCCATTATAACTTTTCCGAAAGAGTAATAATTGCCTAAAGTCAAATGAAAAACGTGATATAACTTTTTTTATAGTGAACTATACATCATATTATGATACAAATATGCACCTCTCAGTTACTACGCACTGAGATTGGTTAATTTAGTAGGTCGTATGCCACTGTACGGTCCAGAACATTTGACGCTGTTTAAAACGTACTATCGAATTTTGCTGTCGACGTACGTCAGCCTTCCACCGTAGGTTGAAATCGTTTCCCAAACCGGCCTGTCAGCCTAAGACATACAGTAGAGGCCCGTTAGACACCTCTCTTGTGGAAATGGTAACAACGCAAGAATTCGACTAAGCATAATAATACTGACGAACCCGACAGTAAATCTGAAGATTGGAAGAGGCAAAACACAAACTTGAAGACAGCAGCACATGCTAAAATAGGTAGCCTTGGTTCGAGCGTTCTACTTTTAAATGTAGACAAACAAAGCTTATAATCTTCAGAACCAGACAACTGCTCGCCAAACTGCCTGATTTCGACTATCTTAACTGAGAAAAGAACTTGTTCCTGCATCAACGGCCGAGGACCTTGGAGTTATACCTAAAAAGAAATAAAATAAAGAAAACGCTAACCTTAAAAAAAAACCTAACCCCCCTATTATCTTCGTAAGTCTTGTTCTAAAAACGTCTCTCGTTTTTAGCAAGAAAATTGTTTCGCATTGTTTTTGCCGGGGCCGTACGCATTTCTAGTAGGGCCGTACGCGTTTTTCCGGCCCTATCACTTTAACGCGTACAGCCCTCATTCGGGACCTTTTTTCTTATGGTTTTCCAAGAAATTTGCTCGCGGGACCGTACGGGTCATATGATAAAGTTGGGTATTTAATAGCGATATTTCAGCTTACTTATGTGTCACCACTAATCTATCTCGGGTCAAAGTAACTAGTAAGTGAGTTAGATGCCAAAGATTTATTTTTGCGAAAGCTGCGTTGAATAAAGATTTTGTTGGCTTATGTTGGTTTCTTCGTCGAACTTTCTTGTAGAACCCAGTTCACCACAGATACAGTGAGTTCTGTGGTTGAAATTTTCCGAGAAAACGTTACTCGCGTCGAAACCGA
>OZ026609.1:9665040-9727540 GCA_964020085.1 Micromussa lordhowensis
GTTATTTAAGTGGTAAATACTTTACGTTCGTTTGAGCGAAGCGAATTAGAACGTAAATCTGTATTCTTAGAGAAGTTCTCATTTGCTCCCTTAAATTCTTTACTGTCATATGTTGTACCCATTTTGTCGCTTTTGTTGTATATGTACATGTCAATTACAAATTGAAAACAAATGGCTTCTCCCGTGTGCGTTTTCGGAGGAAAGCTAATCTTGGCCCAGAGTATTCGATCAGCTCATAGGCCTTTGACAGAAACACTATTGTTTGAAGATTATTTGGAGTCCGTACTGCGCGGTCTCTAATGTTGTTCCCACTCGATGGAATGCGAATCGATGTTATTCGTAACGAACCACATACCTTATCTTTGAGGCCTTTCAACTAAATTACTTTTCCAACAGCTTCAGTGATTTTTACAGCTGCGAAGTTGTTTCATAAAGTAATACGAGAAAGAACGAAGCATAAAGCTTTAACCGCTTCGCATCCATACTGGCGGTAGCCCCAATTTTGGTTCTTTTGGGCACTTGCCTCCTCTCCGCATCTATCTGCCATTTTGAACGTGTTTGGTCTGATCGTGATTGAAACTACCTCCTGAGGTTGTTTCAATCATGCTCAGAGTAATCATGTTTCAAATCTGATTCGCACAATGCACTGTCTGATGTTTCATAACGAAACATGCTTCATTCGTGATCAGACTAATCATGTTTCGGCGTAGTGTGAATACCGCTTTAGTCTGTTAAACTGCGTTCTCTATGATTTCATGACAAGTTTAATTTTATTGTGACTGCATGCTCATCAACTCCCGCATATGGAAACACGAACACTACAATCGCCGCATTTCATTGTGACTGAACCGATACTTTTTATGCAATTTTTATTTTCATTGGTTACGTATGTCATAGAGTCTTTCGAGTGTTCGTAGAAATGCTGTAAACTTAAATAATAGCTGGATATGTCAAAATGTGGTAGTTAATGGAATTAACGTGGTCTATTTTGATAGAGTTTACGGTTAATTGACTGCGTATTTGTGCGGACCAGAAACAACAGGGCGTGACTGCCTATTAACAAAATAGCTTCCTTGATAGTATTAAAAGCGGGTTCCACTTTAACTATAATCATATTAGAGTTTTGTGCAGGTCGGTATATAAGAAAACTCCAAATCTAAAACCATTTTGATATTAAACGGAGTTTGAGATTTTATGAATTTGAGTATTTTTTGCGACTAGTACTAATAGATTTTGCTGTTGATTCCGAACATAACTGAAAACAAAAGAATGCTTTTGATATGAAGATTTCGGTCCTGATCAGATTACCTCTTTTTTCTGGTTCATTACTCATCCGTAACCAAATACATTTGATAGTCTGATGTCAGCAACTTACACCTTCCTTTTGTAGCAAAACACGAGGCCGGACTTCACAGTCGTGAAGTTTAAGTACACTTCCTTCAGCACCACAGGAACAACAAGAAAACTAATCCGACTAATTTCAACCCCTAGACACGAAGTTACCACAAAACCAGGAATTAACCGGAAGTATATGTCCACGAATTTGCTGAAACGGTAGAAAGTGGAGAGTAAAGTTGGTCGTTGACTTCCTCGAGCACAACAGGACGACTGAATTTTAAAACTCAAAGAATGAAGCCATCAAAAAGCCGGAAATTATGCTCTATTACAAAACGCCAATTTACACCGGAGACCACTACCCTCGTTACGTGGCCATCAAATTCTGCTGCTGAAAGAGTTAGCTTACAACAGTATCCTCTTAAGTTTGATGATAAACTTTTTGGAAGATGTGAATAACTTAAAATTTAAAGAAACTCTTTGGTCTGATGGAAGTACGGGGGCGGGGTGGGGAGGAGTCTAGACCAGGCCCTCCAGCGGGGTCAGGTACTGAATATCCTAAAAGATACGTCATTGTCTTCCTTCTGGCACAACGGGTGAACTAAATTTAACCACAAAACATGGAGCCATCACACAGCTGGGAAGTGCACGTCCATCAACTTGCTGAAACGATCAATTTAGCATGTACATTCCTCCGGTTAACTTCCTTCAGCACGACGATAGAGCTAAAATTAACTTGGTACTAGCCAACACAATAAGGAAAGGAATCACAACGAATTTTGATTTTTGGTCGAATTGCTGAAACGGTAGAAATAAAAGTGAGACACGAAGATGCTTACTACCAGTTTACATTCACGCTCTGTCTCGCGTCAAGAGAAATATTTGTGAAGAATTTTGCTGAAGCATGGTAAGTTTGCATCGTCCTGAATTACTATTAGTCTAATATTCTTAAACAGGTGACAGAAGAGTCACAAAAGGAACTAAAAGCAGGAATTAAGCAATCCTCCTAAGAATAGGAAAGTCATGGAGATAAAGAGGGGATTGCCTCTCGGTAGTTCAAGTTTGCCAAGTGAGATATTATGTTGAAGCACTTGCCAAAAGTTCTCAAAGTAAACAATAGATTCATGAATGTTTGCTCGTATTTATTGAAGAACAAAGATAGCCATTGTCAAATGCACCTTAGAAGCGGATCTTTGATTGGCTGTCTATGGCAGCTTCAATCTGACTGATTTGCTATACATACACTAGTCGCTCACTCAATGACTCACTCACACACACGTAATCAATATATGATCGCCGAATCGTTCGTGTGAATACCACTGTACAGTGTTTGACAGTGAAAACAGCTTCCTGGTGACGTCGTCGAACTGAATCGAACGAAATAAACGCACCACTTCACATTTCATGTTCAATATACTGGCGTGCGTTTCGAATAGATTCTCTTTCGTCGATATTAGCAACTTGCTTCTTTTTCTTTTGTAGGCATTTTCCTATCTGAAAATCCTTTTCACCCTGATTTGTTTACTTTTCTGTTGTGGAATTCAAGTGAATTGTAAAGTAAGTACTCTAAAATAATTTTTGTTATTTCTGAGTCGCTTTTATGAGTTACAGTTCTTTTATATTGTAAATATAAAAAAAACCTACTTTTCCCGTAAAGCTTTCTCAAAGATGCAGTATCAACAAGAATACTATGGTTTAAGTACCACTAAGTTTTAAATATGATCTCAGTTTTGCCCACCAAGTATGAAAAGCAAAATTATTTTCACATTCAATGCTGTCAGCCTTTTTTGGAAAGTTTTTCCATCGCCAACTGGTTATTAAGCTCGATTACCAGCCGCTGTTCGGAAAATGAGCCCGCGCACCTTGGTTCTTGGGGAGAACTAAATCGAGCCTAGCTGGTTATATAATAAAAGGAAAATTCGTCAGTCTGATCTAGGATCGTGTTAAATACACAAGAAAATAGCGAAATATATTCATCTGTTTCGTCTAGTTATTTTTAATTTTGAATGCACAAGATAACAATTCGATTTATAGGCTTCTCTGACTTTAGTTGTTGTCGACCATGGTTCTCTTATGGTAGGTTGAGAAGTATGCTTTGAATGTTGTCGAGAATGGAACAAGCGTCCAGGAGGAAGTGGAAGTGGATGTGGACGAACAAACAGAAGTGATTCGTGTTCCTAAACACAATGATGTGGATGCACTGGAACTCATGAACGATTACAATTCGGTAATTCATGAGTCAGTTCATTCTCAATTATACTTGAATAACTGTTATAACTATGATCTTATTCATTTAGCTTACCTGTTTTTGAAATCACTCAGTTTTGCTAAACATGATTGTAAATAGCACAACTCGCCTCGATTAGCTTTAATAATAGTTGATATATGCGGGTTGTGTAATCCTTTAAATTATAAAATACAAAAATTATAGGAATAAAAATTGAATTGAATTTAACGCCCTATGAAGTTTAATCTTTTTTGATATATTCCTTTGGTGCTCAAAAACAGGTACAGGTCTAATTTTCCCATTTAGCCTCAAATTGGAGATTTTCAACCAGTAATTTCAAAACAAATGCAACCAGTTTAGGTCTTTTTGGTGTTATTGGTCAGACCAAAAGGTGGCAAACAGCCAGCCTATGAAAACGAAGATGGAAAGATTTTCATGTGTTATAACCAATTATGTATACGAACTCACGTAGTTTTCGCGTCCGAGTTTTTCGCCCAAACTACATTAAGATTATGTCATCTTAATGCAAGTTTCATTCTGTAATGACGACCTCAATAACCAAAAACGTTAAAATCCTTTTATGGCATACTTTAGCTATTATTTAATTTCATCACTAGCGGATCAGACATTTTTGATAACTCTTTATTGTCTTCACAGGGTTTGACAGCTCGTCGTGATCCAACAAATAAAGTTTGTTACGTGTCAAAGTTGGACTCATCTTTTTCTCCACCAGGAGAAATGAAACAAGAAATGGAACAGGTAAGTTTCATTCAGGGAAAAAATCAGTATAAACAGTTGCTAACATGATTTCAGCCGTTTTATTATATGTACCATTGTAATAGTAAATTTTAAAATTGTAATACTTTAGTTTCCGGGCGCCTATTGATGACAGCTTTAATTTGGCTCTGCCTGGGTTTCCCTATCTTAAAATAAACAAAGATGTATATCTCGTGGACTATGGATGATTTTCTCGCTATATAGTTTAAAAGAAAACCTATCTTCTCGCTGTAGACTTGCTTTTGTGATTCTTTACCGCTCGGTCAATGCCAAAAATTACTCTTGAAAACCCTTTCAATGGAAAATGCCAAGGTATTTCCGCTACACATTGTACTTACTTTAACGAGGCTCGATGCTTAATCCGACAAGGCCAGATCTTAATGGGCTCTGAGTCAATAGCCCATGAGGCCGAAGTTCCTTTACGCACGCGCACTTCGTAGCCAGGCACCGCTATATGTACCTCGCCCCAGACCTCAAAAACTCCCTTTTCAAAATTGTAACTATTCCAAGAGTTCCTCACAGAACGTTTAACAAACCAACACAAAAATACAGTAGTGTAGCAGCTGTCCAAAGCTGCTTTTGTTTTATCATTGTAGCAGCTAAAAAAATTTCTGAGTTAGTTATGCAGGAAGGAGTTGCTCCCTGCTTTATTCGGGTTTTATGGTATTTGCGATAAAGAAACGTCCTTTTTTGTGAATTAAGAGCCGAGCCTTAACAAATTTGAACGATTCGGAGATTTTTTGCCGTCTAAGACAAAAGCCTGTAAAATGTCGACATTTATTGAAAAGTACAAAGTATCTTTGTTCTGGAGTTGATGATTCCGCTTTCTAAAATGTTCCAGGTGTCAAATCAAACCCAACCCGATGAGGTGACAACCGAGAGTTCTGAGTGGAAAGTTTTGGGTTTTGCAAACCGCTCGGCCCTACCTCAGAAGATTCTGGAATTCTGTGGCACTATTCCAACCTATGAAATCAAAATCGAAGCAATTCCCTTGGACGATCAGGACACTGGTAAGAAAACAAATGATATAACATGACGAAACAGACAATGCAGTGCATTCCAATAATTGTAAGGTTACCCTTACAATTATTAAGAGTTAATCATTGTCTATTCAGTGCTATTTGGGTAATCGAAGTGCTAACCAGGTTAAACGTAATAGCAGGGGCTGCTTCCCGCGGGGGTTTCACCCCAATTCAAAGGTTTTGGTGGAAGTGTGCGGACCAAACCCAGCGTGAAATCTATACCCTATTTCAGACCAAAATCCGTGATTTTCAATACTCGATTTCAGACCTGAAAGAAAAATTGATACCTTGTTTGAGACCCCTATCTAAACTTAGTAGACGGTTGCAACATATAACCGCTGATAACTAGAAATGGCTTCTATTTTAGTAGACATTTGAGAAACGCTACAAATGCCAATGTTGATGTGAAAAAAAGGTAGTTCCTTGTAATCAAAATACCCAATGCCAGGAGCCCACCTGCCTTGCCAAGCGATGAGTGACAAACACACCCTTTTTCAGACCAAAACCGCTCAAAACCCATGCCCTTTGGTGCCGCAGACGCCTATTTAACCCATGCAAGTAGGTAGCCCCTCCCCCCAGTAGTTGCTTCCATGCATTTCCTTTACCTTCTGTTCTAGCCTGTGTCACGGAGGGGCGACTGCAAGTGACACAGGCTACTTCTATATCCTTAATAGTGAGATGTTCGTAACAGCAAGGCAAGGGTTGACTGTAGCCTCCGTTGTCCAGTTATCAATTTTCTCTGAATTTCAGGATTTTCTTATCTATTGCTTTGTGTCTTTTCAGATCGGATGCGTAGCAAGCGTTATGCTGGTTTCATGTTGTGTTCAACGAGCGACCGCTGGAGGCTTGACCGCTGTCGCAGCAGCGCTATTTTTCATTGGAGACACGTCCGAAAATATTGTTTCTACACTGCTAAATGCTCTTATTATAGAAATCGCTGCTCTCGATTTCAGCATTTTGTTAATTACATTGGTCGGTGTTGTTCTGTAACTTGTTCTTATGACAGGTATAATAATTACCGATACAATGGACGCAGGTCTTGGGGTAATAGGATAACAGAATAATCTGGCACCCCCTCTAACCCCTGCCTTCCGCTCAGTGTTTTGTAATTAAAAACAATCACACTCTTTTTTGTAAGAATATTGTTTCTCAGGCCGAGGCCGATTGTAGGCTGAAATTATGATATGACACACATAACTTCTTGCAGAAATGTTATTAATATACGACTAGTTCTGTTTTTGTTGCTGCTTGGCTAGTATTCCCGTTTAGAGAAAGGAAGAGTTTAATTTATACGTTTTAGTACAAACATATAATTGTACTGTATTTTCAAATTTTCAACACGCAAAATTATTTTCTTTTCAAAATCTCAGCCTCGGGTTTGCTCTTATAATATTCTTAAAATTTCGCAAATTTCAGCCTCGATAATCTTATAGAATACATTCATATAAAATGAGCGTAGCAGGTTAGTGATCGCCGTCTTCTGTAAGTGTTAAAAATCTTCATCGTGAAGTAGGGGAAGAGCTTTTGTTTAATAAACGCTTTCTTAGCTGTAACATGTTGCTCAAAGGCATCCACCAGTTTTTAATTTTTAGAACTTTTCTGGTTATCATCGAGGATGCTCAGAGCAGATTTTCTACGTTTCTTAGACTGGTGATAGATCATACTTGCTACCTAAAGTTTGAAGGTCAATAAACGTTGCTAATTTTGTTCAAGTCGTTATTTGTATTTGTGGGAAATGAAACCTTTTATAACTTTTTCCGAAAGAGCAATAATTGCCTAAAGTAAAATGCAAAACGTGATATAACTATTTTTTTATATAGTGAACTATACATCATATTATGAAACAAATGTGCACCTCTCAGTTACTACGCACTGGGATTGGTTAATTGAGTAGGCCGTATGCCACTATATGGTCCAGACATTTGACGCTGTTTAAAACGTACTATCGAATTTGGCTGTCGACGTACGTCAGCCTTCCACCGTAGGTTGAAATCGTTTCCCAAACCGGCCTGTCAGCCTAAGACATACAGTAGAGGCCCGTCAGACACCTCTCTTGTGGAAATGGTAACAACGCAAGAATTCGAGTAAGCATAATAATACTGACGAACCCG
Source organism: Micromussa lordhowensis (assembly GCA_964020085.1). NCBI lineage: Eukaryota > Metazoa > Cnidaria > Anthozoa > Scleractinia > Lobophylliidae > Micromussa > Micromussa lordhowensis. The sequence goes on from OZ026609.1 coordinate 9,672,513, forward strand.
ACAGTAAATCTGAGGATTGGAAGAGGCAAAACACAAAGTTGAAGACAGCAGCACATGCTAAAATAGGTAGCCTTGGCTCGAGCGTTCTACTTTTAAATGCAGACAAACAAAGCTTATAATCTTCAGAACCAGACAACTGCTTGCCAAACTGCCTGATTTCGACTATCTTAACTGAGAAAAGAACTTGTTCCTGCATCAACTGCCGAGGACCTTGGAGTTACACCTTAAAAAAAAAACCCGTAACCCTAAAACCTAACCCCCCTATTACCTTCGTAAGCCTTGTTCTAAAAACGTCTCCTCTTGTGTTTCAAGCCTAGCGCAGATTAGTCCTGTTAGACACGCTTTCAATCGCAATCAGTTCGTAACGATAATTTACACCTCAGTCTTCAGCAGATTACTTTATTGTTCTGCTGTGTGGTCGAACTGACTCCAAACTTCAATCGGTACTGACAGAACTTGGCCGCACGCATCATCGCAAGAACTAGGACATCTGACCGCAAAATGCCCACACTGGGTGCCGATAAAACATGTAGGGTAATGGGACAATCCGTTTCTGGCTTACATTAAAGAAAAGCATTTAGAAGAAGGCGCTTCGAGTTTTTCTGTTTCTCTGTAGATTCTAAGCTGTCCGCGGGCTGCTCCGGATTCGGTCACTGATCGCTTCGCTTCGATATGCAGGACCGCAAACTATTTCAGTCGCTATCGCATGCTCATAGCAAGGTAGTCAAAATAAATTCTGTCCTTGATCGCTACGCTCCTAGCTGTTTTGTTGCTGTATTCATGATTATTTTTGACGCTCCCATGGAGTGGCTGTCTCTGTAACCAAGTTTGAGGTTAATTTCTTAGATGGTCGCCACACATTTATTGGCCACCTCCTATTCAATATTGTAGAAAAATAACTGATCGTTGATCTGGTATCTCTTCAGGTATTCATTTTTTCCAGCTCCAATCTTTTAGAGCCATGCTTGCTATATTCTCTATATTCCCAAACCCTTTTAGAAATGGCGTTTTCCAGTGAATTGTCATATTCGTGATTAAACTCAGACCTTAATAGGCCCAGCAGTCCAGTCTAGACACTATGCCGGAGTGAAAACGCAACAATCACCGGTCCTTTTGGATTTGTGGCTGAGGAAAACACGGGCAGGCAAATCACATGATTATCGTGATGCCATCGTTTTAGAAAGGCTCCGTTAATCAAAATGTTTTCCTTCCACACTAAAACGAAAAACCGGCGTTTTCAAATATCTCCGGTTTGAAGAGCGTTTTTGGAAAGTTCCACTTTTAGTGGGGAAGAAGCGTTGCGTGACGACCCTAGTAACGGCTGCGGAGGAGACTAGTACGTCTGAAGGTAGAAATAAAACGTTTTCAAATTCTTCCGGCGTAGTGTCCTATTACCATCACAAGATGTGGTTACTTACTTTCGGCTCAGTTCAAGTTAATAACGTCAACGGTTGGAAATTAATACACACACCGTTCATTTTATTTCATCGATTGTGTCACTGCAGCTTTTTTGTTAGTGTAAGAATCGTTTAAGAGTCTTGAAGTATTCGGCGTCAACAAAGTCTCTCATTTCATCGATTGTGACCCAAACGTGATCAAAATAGTCTTCATGTAGCCTCACACATCCTGTCACATAGTTAACTTTGTAGAAGAACACCTAAAATATGGCACAAAGACATGTTTAAGAGACGGCACAGCCAGATTCTGTTACGAAAAGCTTTCCTCTTTAGACCGTCCGCTTGATTAGGCATTCATATCTTATACTATAGACATTTAGTAAATTTTCAGCTCCGACTATTGCATTCCTAGCTTTTTGATTGGCTAAAAAACTCCGACTGTGAGCCAATAGTCGGAGTTTTACGTCATATGGAAAATAGTGCGCCAAGTTTAAAAATTTTCCGCACGAAATTTTCAACTTCAGCCCTCTATAATGGCCGAAATAAAAATCGGCGGCAAAACCCGGTTTGAGAATTTACTAAAACAATTATTCCATTCGCCCTTGTTGGATATGAAGTGAATATAACCAACTCGCGCTACGCGCTCGTTGGTTATTTTATCACTTCATATCCAACTCGGGCTCATGGAATAATTGTTATTTAACTGTATTGTTTTTGTGACAATGTAATTTAATTTTTCTTTTTCTTTTGTTGCCTGCACGTTTTGATCGAGCTTACTTAGCTCTTAGGCGTAACGTGTTTAAATAAAGTGTTGATTGATCGATTGACTGACTGATTAGTTGATTGTCTGTCCGATGATTTACCCCAAGAAATGGGAAGATGGTACAGACTATTAAAAAAACACTTCTATTAAACTTGCCTTGTTACTCGTGTTCTTGTATTTTTTCATAACAGCAATTGGTGCGTTGCTGAGGAATTGAACCTTTAATTCTGCGCCACAAGTTTCACTTAAACTTCTTGATGCAACCTGGAATAACAAAATTCAAAACAGATTACCAAATTGCAAGGCGTACTGGCCTGGCAGTCATTGTGTTGTGTTCTTGAGCAAGACACTCTATTCTCACCAGTACCTCTCTCCACCCAGGTGCATACATGGGCACATTGTTGGCGAGCTGTAGATTAATGTTGTACTTTTATTCTTAACTTCACTTAACTCAAGTTTTTATTTAAATTTTTATTAACAAAACTTCAATGTAACTCAGTGTTTAATAGCAATTTGAATTTGTGGTCAATGTTGTTTGTTTCCTGTCTGTTAGTTCATTTGTTCGTTTGTTCAGTCAGTAAATTTAATGCAATGAGCAAGCATCCCATCCAGCCATCAAGAGAGGAGTAGAAATATGTTTCCTTTCTTACATATAATTACTTCTAGTCCATTCATGCAACAGAAACTGGAGATAAGCCAATCAGACTGATGGGCCACTAGGCTTGAATGTACATTTGTAGACTTAACCTTACCTTGTGCAAATTACGTTTTTTGATTACACCCTTGTGTTTGGCCATTCAAATGAATGCTATTGTGCAGATGGCGTTTTTAACTTTCTGGTAAAAAATAAAGGTTTCAGTTAGGAGTGTAAAGGATTACAAACCTGTTGAAGCGTGTCACTGGTATCTATAACTTCAGCATGTGGCACCTCCCATGTTGCTGCATCTTTTTGTCTCCTCACCAACAAAATCAAATTTTCTTGCAATTTGCGATGCAGGGATTGAAGGTTGTTGAGTTTGTCGGCTTCCGTCTCCCGGCTTCCTGGCTCATACCTTCTCAATTCTTCTTCCTGCTCTTCTTCAAATTGCTGTCAGTGAGGAATGTACACACAAAGGTGAAGAAGCTGATAAGGGCTGTCATTAAATTGTGAGCCAGCTATTACATTGTTCTTCATATCCCTACCAACTTCTGTTACTTTGTGCGTGAATTGTTTCAACAACAGGTAAGTTCAACTGTTACTGTAACATCAAGCGCCTATCAAGCATAGACCCTTTGTATAAATGGTGCCTAAATTTGAATAACAATACTTATTCATCCTAAGCCTCACATTCAAGCGAAAAATCCTTTGTCTGAAAACATAAGTACAAGGCTAAGGATGTACAAAGTATTGTTATATTTCAAATTCAGGTGCTATTTATGCAAAGGGTCTATACTCAGCCGCACCAGGTGTTAAAGGTTTCAGCTCTTAATGATAGCCCTGGTGATCATCAAATATTTGGACAGGAAACCTAAAAGTTGCTGTAATGTTATTTGTAACCTATACGAGGTAACTAGGCCAAATTAAAAAACATCCCTGAGAATTTCAAAATGAATATACATGTAGTCTTTGATTAACTAAGACAATAGCTTTAAAACGTTCCTTTCTGGTAAGTAGTGGTGTAATTACTGTCACTGATGTTTAGTTTTCCAGCTTTACTTCCTAAACTACACAGATTAACTCTAAAAAAAAACGGTTGTTCTATATGCCCATGTAAACATTTTATATGTACATACAATAGTATTAGACCATGAGTCTATCACCTTTTGCCACTTTTGTCTTTCATATGCAAAAAAATAATATTGACTGAAAGGCCAACAAAACCACAAAAAAAGGGATTTAGTGATGTCCAATATACAAAGTAAAAATTAGGGACAAACCAAAAAAATGTTTTTAATGTTTGTGTAACCCAAACAAGAATCCAAGCCATTTGCCTCCAAGTGAAAGGGATTTCTCATTTCTGCCTTGAAAGAAAGTTTGGCATTTTGGCTACAGTCTCTGACCCTTAAGAAAAAAGCCTGAAATAATACGATTATGAAGAACAAAATGGCCATTTTGGGAGGGTTGACGTTATCAGTCATTTAGCCCCCATGTTGATTAGCCTCTAGCTGGTTACTTTTAGCCCCCAACCAGAAGTCGATTAGCCCCCATTCACGCAAGAAATAGACAGTGAACTATAATTATGACAACACCTATAACTTTCTTGATCAAAGATCATTTTAGAGTAAGACTTGTTCTCCCGTAAATGCAGTGCCACTGATTTTTTAAAGCTCATCCAAATCAAAATATTTGAGTTAACTATTCCCTTAAACAAGAAATAGACAGTACACTGTACTATAATTATGACAACGCCTATTATTTTCTAGATCGAAGATCATTTTAGAGTTAGAAATGCAGTGGCACTGATTTTCCTAAGCCTGGTCATATCAAATAATTTGAGTTAACTATTCCCTTTTGTTTCATAATATTGATGGACTCAATGTTATTAAGGTCAAATAACAGGTCATTTGTGTACTTAATTTCCTTAAGAAAAACTCTTTATAAAACACACTTTTACCATCAAGCAAAATTTCCTTATTTTTTCAAATAATGTGTTTACAACTATTATCAGGGTCAGCAATTTCTCTTATTTTTTGCCACCATATCAGGAGTTCTTGGTTGAAGAATGATGCGATATCGATTTGATCCATGCTATAATTACACTCCAACAAAAACTTCCCTTCTTGATGTTTTAATTAAGGTACATGAAATAAGTCTTCCAAAAGCCATTGCAATTCTTGTCAGAACTTGTTCTTAGCCAACTCAATCTATCATTTTAAGATCCCCAAATTCATAATCTTTGTTATTTTTTGTTGTTGTAATACTATTTTGTATTTGTTTTGAAAAGCAGTAAATGATTACATTCAAAAAACAGTTGGGGGCTAATTGACCTGGGGACTAAAAGACTACAATGTGCAGTGTGGATACCTTTGGAAGAAATATATAGGAGCTGGAGTGAATGTGTTCAAGAAAGCAAAATGTTTTCTGTTATAATGTCATTTCTACATGAAGTACAGTGGTTTGAAGCATGCTCACGTTTTTAGGTTTAGCAGCTTCTGTACAAACAGTACTATCCCTAATGGTTTCAAATTTATTTTATCACCAATAATATATAACAATTATTCCATGAGCTCGAGTTGGATAGAATAACCAACGAGTGCGTAGCACGAGTTGGTTATAATCACTTCATATCCAACAAGGGTGAATGGAATAATTGAAGAGGTTAGTGGAAAACCCTCCTAAGTGACTATTTGGGTGAAAAAAAAAATTTCGCGAAAGGGCCTGAAGTTTGGCAAGTGGGTTTCGCTTCACCTGAGAAACATTACTCTGAAGTTTTTTTCGCTGGGTTGGTCTTCGTTTTCGAGATATTACGTATGCAAACAACCCTCAGTCTTTTGGAGATCTATTGTTAAACGAAAAACAAAAGAAACATACCTTTTGTTTCGCTAAAGGATCAAGTGACTTTAACACAATCGTTTCACGTCAGCACGTGACCGCAAAGACGGTAATTTCACTTAAAATCAAGCAAAATATTGATCTTTTGCAACGCGCAACCTTAAAAAGTGTTCATTTCAGGTAGAAAAAACATTAAAATTTTGATTTTACGCTACCGTGCGGCCGCAAAGACGTTAATTTCACTCAAATTACCGCTTAGGGTTACGGAACAAGGTTAGGGTTAGCGTTTTGGGGTCTGCAGGGTTATGGGTCGACCTTAGAGTTAACGTTCAGGCCTAGGGTTATTGCTTAGAGTTAGGGCTAGCGCTTAGGGTTAGGGCTATTGCTTTGGTTTAGCGCTAGCACTGAGTGTTAGGGTTGGCGCTTCGGGTTAGGTTAGGTTTATGGGTCGAGCTTAGGGTTAACGTTCAGGCCTAGGGTTATTGCTTAGGGTTAGGGCTAGTGCTCAGGATTAGGGTTGTTGCTTAGGGTTAGCGCTAGCGCTTCGGTTTAGGCGAGAGTAAAGGTCAGGACACGTTAGAGTTAGCGGTGCTAGGCCGCGGGAAACAATCTCGACTTGCACGAATCGACACCTAAATAAAGTCAATGAAAAGTGGCTAGAGAGAGAGGTTGAACGTTTTGCAAATTGCTTGCGTCGGTGATTGAAATGTTTCTGCGTGAAATTACTTTTTTGGTACAAAACTAATGCAGTGAAAATGGAATAAATAAAGAAATACAGAAATAAATAAAATAAAAACTCCACCAGCTCGTTCCGTGAAATGATTATATCTGACAACACCGAAAGAGCAAGCCTTAAGCTAACACGCTGCTCATGCAGAAAAAAAGCCCATGAAACATAAAATTTATCAGCAAAGGAAGGCTGAAATACAAAGCAAAACTTACATTTGAGCTGAACTTTTCTTTTCTTCTTGCTATAGTTAAACCTGCGATCAGGCGTTCTCTGTCTTTTTTCTTCGCGGCGGGATCGATTCTATTGCAATTCAAAGTACATCTGCTTGGAAAACCACGATACACACTCAAGGAACGCTTGCTTGCGAATTTAACCGACCTGCGATTTCTCTTTGGCCCGTAAACTTCGATGGTCTTCGACTTTGCTGCCTGGCCTCTCTCGCCAGTTCCCTCCCGGCCGTGTCTGAGTCACGCATCACGCTAGCACACACGATACGTATACGTGTGAAAGATTATTATGGGATATCCCAGAAATTTTTGCAGCGGAGGATGTTAAGGCCGCCCATTTCAAGAAAATATTAAGAGTCTAGAAAGCAGTTCTAATTTCCAATACTGACACATGCCGAAGACGGATGCGACGGATGTGACGGATGCTTTGTTTTGGAAGAAGAATCCTTTCTAGACTCTACCACCTGGCTCACTTGTTCTTCAGTGGCTAAGTTAACGGCGGACTTTAGCCATCTCGGAGCAAAAACACGCCTCGGTTCTTTGAGGCATGCTGGTGACTTTCATCGAGGATCAAAGGCTTAATGATGCCAAATCTCCTACCAGGTGGTCGCAAATATTCCTCAAATAAGCTTCGAATATCGGTGGAAATAACGAGCAAACACTGCTTAATTGAACAGGTAAGCTCTGAATTTGTGTTATCGAAGTAATCGATGCTTTGCACGCCAAAAGTCAACGTCACAATGGCAGCTAAAAAAAACATATCCAGATCCTTACCAGTCAAAACGGCAATTCAATTACAAAGACACGAAGAAGGTTTTTGAAAGAAGAAGACAAACAGAACAAAAAAGAGAACTTTTCACCAACCTCGAATTGAACCCTCGAGTGTCACGACAAAACAAATTCGAATCAGCTCCGTTCGGCGCATTATCCACTTCAGCTAACGAAGCAGCAGTGAGAAACGATTGTGTTATAGTCACTTGATCCTTTAGCGAAACAAAAGGTTTCTTTTGTTTTTCGTTTAACAATAGATCTCCAAAAGACTGAGGGTTGTTTGCATACGTAATATCTCGAAAACGAAGAGCAATCCAGCAAAAAAACTTCCGAGCAATGTTTCTCAGGTGAAATGAAACCCACTTGCCAAACTTCAGGCCCTTTCGCGAAACTTTTTTTTTCACCCAAATAGTCACTTAGGAGGGTTTTCCACTAACCTCTTCAATTGCTTTAGTAAATTCTCAAACCGGGTTTAGCCACCGATTTTTATTTAGGCCATTATAGAGGCCTGAAGTTGAAAGCTTTGTGTGGAAAATTTCTAAACTTTGCGCACTATTTTCAATAGAGCGATGTCAAACTCCAACCATTGGCTCAATAGTCGGAGTTTTTTAGCCAATCAAAAAGCTAGAAATGCAATAGTCGGAGCTGAGAATTTACTAAAGCTTTATAGCATCTTTTCAAAGGGGCACATCAAAAGGCTAGTCTTATCACTCTAGTTGCTTAAAATACCTTTCTGTCTGCCTCAGATATTGCTATTGCGATACTTTCATCATCGTCTTCATCTTTAGCATTTTCCTTCCTTTCCGTAATTTCTTTCAACTGGACTTCATCCTCTGACAGTGTACTGTGTTCAAGCTCTAGCTGATGTTGAAGCTCTTCAAACTGTTTCTCTAACTCCGACTTTTCCTTCGTAATAACTGGCAAACGCTGCACACAGACACCACTAAAAATCCTTGAACTACGAGGCTTTGGCTGAACAGAACTGTTATTTCTTCCATTTACAAAAGCTGAGAGTATACTTCCTGGAATATTTAACATAATACATACAAGTAGTATAAAGTGTACCCTGCGAGCAGAGTCTCCTTCGATCTTCCTAGACAAATCGGGAAGAGGAAGGAGACTCTGCGAGCGGCTTCAAGATTCTTTGATCCGCCGATCATCCAAAAACATGGATGAGTCAGTCCAGTTTCGAACCAGTCGTACCGGTTTTTCATTGACGCGCATGATCATTCCCCGGAATTGCTGACTATTTGCGCGCCCACGTTACGTGGTAAACGTCAATCATCTCCGCCTCCTTGCCGACTGTATGGAAAATTTACCCGAAAGAAAAAAGTCTGAAACCTTGCAGCGGTCCACTCGAAAAAATTATCATTTTACTTTCGGTTTGTACGGCTAGCTCACTATATACATTTTCATTAAATATTCCTTGAAATCTATAACTGAAGACGTTTGTCGGGTTTTTCAACAGCCATTCGCATGCATGAATGACCCCAAGAGATTTGCACGCGACCGAATAAATTATTTCTGCACGTATTTTTCTTAGGGCTACGGACAGAACAATACTTAACCTATAAAACTTCTAACTTATTAGTTCACAAAATTATAAGGTTTATAAGAAGTTTAAGTCTTGTTCAGTCCGTAGCACCAAGACAAATACGTGCAGGAATAATTTGTTCGCATGTAGATTTGCTTGATCTCGGGGTCATTCATGCATGCGAATGGCCGTTGAGAAACCCGACCCGCCCGCCAACAGTTATAAATCTCAAGAATATTTAATTACATGTTGTGCCAGTGTATTTAGCGAGTTAGTGCATACTGAAAGTAAAATGATAATTTTCACGAGTGGACCGCTGCAAGATTTAAGCCTTTTTTGGAAATTTTGCAAACAGTCGGTAAGGAGGCGGAGATGATTGACCGGCACCAAAACTGAAATTTTGTCTAGACGCTTTGGCGCTGAAGGTCGCGTGTGATTGTTGATTGAGGCTCGGCTACATTTGCATTGGAGCATGCTCAATAGGAATTGTGCAGGCCGCTCGCAGAGTCTCCTTCATCGAAGGAGACTCTGCTCGCAGGGTATATAAAGTGTTTCTTTGTGATGAACTGGGCTCGTCCCAGCCGGCAAAGGAATTGAAATTATCTTGCATGCCTAAAATTTGAAAACTGCAAAAGCAGATGAATTTCTAATAAACAAGGTGAAACATGAATTAAGCAGAAATTTGACTGCGTTTCGCAAGCTACTGGAGTAATCAGTGATACTATTTTGTAAAATAATTAATACAGTACACCAAGATCTTTACTTTGAGGTAGAAACACAGTTTTAAGTTTGCAGTACATGTTTCGGATGACCAAGATCCACCTTCAGTTGCGAATACAAATGAAACGCTAGTCGGTGTGATATAAAAGTGAACTTAATGGAATACATCAATACTAAATAACAACATGAATTTGTTATATAGCTGGCGTTTTTCCCTCCACAGTGCGCCCATTCATTGGCTAGTTCATGGTCACATGACATCTAACAATGAAACTGTTTCCCGCCAAGTGCCATGAGCGGGCAACATTGCGAAAACTATGACGTCAAACGGGAAACAGTTCACTGTTACCCGCGAAATGTTGACCGCTGTTGCACGTGGCCTGATGTTGTCGCTGGAATCTCAGCGCGTTTTTCAAAATTTGCTTTTGTTTTGTTTTGCTATATAACAAATCGCTTAATGACTGGTCCCTTGGGAAACAGTGAATTTTGTTTCCCTCGAATCTCAATGTTTCCCTCGACTTCGTCTCGGGAAACATTGAGATTCTCGGGAAACAAAATTCACTGTTCCCCTCGGGACCAGTCATTAAGTGTTAAATGTTACACTATAGAAAATACATGTACCTCAAAGTTACTTCTTGTTTGCTGAGTTGGAAATATTGTGCACTCCCAGATCTCTCATGCAAACCAAACTATCTGAAAATGCCTAGCAAAATATTTGTCTTTACCTGGTATTTTTAGGCTGTCTTTTGTCCAAACAGGAGAACTTCTTGTGGCAAGACGTCCCAACTTTGTAATAAGCCGACCGTTCTGGGCCGCCATTTTGAATTGCTTTGTAACCACGTCGCGCCGTGAATGCCTGGTGGAAAATCGATCAAACATGGCGCTTCAAAATTTGAAGTGTTTGATTTCGCGAGAAAATTTACACCAAATAGGAACATTATTTTTCCTTCATGGTGAAGGATACACCGCAGAGAGCTCAAGAAAACTTCTGAAATCATTGCTTCACAAAGAATTCGAGTTTGACCACCTGCGAGTGATTTACCCACAAGCCCCTGACATCGCATACCGGGTCGCTGCAGGAGAAGAGGAAAAGGGCATCATGTGGTATGAGCGAAACACGTTTAGTCCTACTGATTGGGAGAGAATGGACTCGATAAACCATTCATGTACTTTGATAAGTCAGCTGATTAACCTGGAGAAATCTCGTGGGATTCCACCGCAGAATATAATCGTGGGTGGATTTGGTATGGGGGGAGTAATCGCCATGCATACTGCGTACAGGTAAGTTTAAATTAAGATTAATTGTTTTAAAAAACAGACACGAGGGTTCAGTCCTGGTGTACCGGTTCACAAGAGAATAAACATTGTTCTTTCTTTGTTTAGGAGTTATTGGTTAGCTGTTGTGTATTGTTTGGTCTTTTGTAGCGGTTCTCGTGAACCGGTACACGAGAACAGAACCGATCCGAGTGTTTTACTGAAAATATATATCACTCGTAATAAGTCATAGGAAACTGTATCTGAGATGCCAGTGGCTCCAGTGGTTCCGTATCCTCATAAGTGAGGGGTGATGATGTAATTTCCCCCTTTTCACTGTTGTTTGTGCCAAGAGTCAGTTTGTCTATATGATAAAAAGACCACATAAGTGATTAAATATAGGTTGTGGGCTTGGCATGACCAATTTAGCATCATTCCATAAAAAAAATGAAACCATCTTTTTCATAAAGCTGAAAAGCTTGTTGGACTCACTGGGCTCGAAAAAAGTGCTGTCCGGTCGTCCAGGACAAGTAGATCTCCTTCTGGGCAAGTAAGTTTTCACCCTCACTTACCCAATGGGCAAGGGATCAGGCAAGTCATCTGCCAACTGAGTCATCAAAACAGCAAACTAAGACTTGCCCAGGGCAAGCAAAATTCAAGGGCTACTTGCCACAAGGGCAAGCTGGAATTCAAGTTTTTTTCGAACCCTGGCCGACTAGTGATAGATGCTAGCAGTGTAAAATGAGTGGTGGTTAAACTGGTAATATACAAAATTTAGCCGTAACTTAAATTCCATATTGTATTGTAAAAAATATTACTAATAAAATAATAATGATAAAAAAGAGATATACAAATGTGACCATTACCACTACTCATGGGGAGTATCAATGAGGTCCCATTAGGGGTGGGGTCTGAGTATCCCGTATGCCATTAGTTTATGGCTTAAATATCCTGTATCCAGCACATTTCAATTTCAAAAATTATGAATTTTCCAACTTGATGTCTAAACATCCCACATCCCATGAATTCCCCCCCCCCCCCCCCCTCAAATGGGTGATTCCAGAAAATATCCATAACTGTATCACAGGCAGCTTTTTGGAATTCTGAAGGGATGAGTGGGGGGGGGGGGGCTTAAAAGTATTGGACAGAAGTAACATAACAGGGAACGCGTTACTGGAACACAAATGAAGTATGAAATAGGACTCTATGGGAACGCCAAAGGAACATCAAAATTTCTGGTGAAAGGGAGCACGTTCAGAATTCAACAAGAATGCGTTCCATTAAGAACGGTGTCCTGTGGAACTATTTTTCGTGAAGAAAAGTACATGTAGGTTGCAGTAGTAGTGGCGGGATAGGATGTCCTGATAGACAATGCTGTCCATAGTGCCATCGAATTAGGGTGGGTCACAGGCAATTTTATTTTTAGAATGCATTTTTCCATGTTCCGAAATTTCTTTAGAATGTGTTCTATTTCTCATTGCAAAATATCAGGGGAATGCCAAAGGAACGCTAAATTGAACGCTCCAAGAATGTTATTTTTCTGTTAGGCTACTTCTGTCTGGTACTGTATGATTTGAATGCCATAGGCATGGGGGTTGGGGGGGGGGGTGGGGCATTTTTAGAGGGGACAGACAAGAGTATCAAAGCACAATCGAACTGACAACACTGCTGACTACTACATATCGGTCATAATTTCAAGCCCAGTAGACAGTTGGTAAACTTCTGAGAGGATGTAAAAGCACAAAATCTCTTTTGTTGGAAATCGTAGGGAGTCAAATTAGGAATCCAGATATGTTGCACTAATTGATGCGACTGCTAAATTCCAAAACAAGACAAAACAAAACAAGCTAGCTTTAGGCGTTTCGTGACAAACTAGTGGGTGGGACTACTTTACAGGTCATCTTCGAGGGTAGACAAGTAAACCTCGGTAAACCAAAGTTGATTGTTATCACCGATCTATTACATCAAATAAACGATCGTAAACTGAAATAACGATTTCTATCAATTTAGTGGAAAAAGTGCGTAACAATAGTCGAAACAAACTGATGATTTGGAGTCGATAACATAACAAAATTGAATTACAATACATCTAAAGGAATCAGCATAATCGTTTTCCCGCACTTTGCATCAGCTACATGTAATTACTTTGAGCTTTGATTGGTTCCCTGTATTGTCTGTGTCCTTTGTAATTGGCTAGATTGATGACTTTCAATTGGTTTTGGTTTTTGAAAACCGTTGTACATGTAGTAAGTAAGGCCTATCGTTAATTTTGTTTCCAACCCAGGAGAGGAAAATGTTGTGCAAAACTGCCTTTCGTATTCCTAGTATTGGATTGGAACTAAGCTTGCAACTGAGGCTAATGCAGGGAGTCTTTTCAAATGCAAATGACAATCTCTTTTTTAATGATATTCCCCCGCATGAGCCCCCACTGCAAGCTAGTTCCAGTCTTCTTCCGAGAATACAAATATGGTCTATTTATTAAAAACAGTACTAATAGTTTAATCAGGTATATGATGATTATAATTATAGATAAAAAGATAGATATTTAGTCTTTCTTAGGTGGAAATGAATTTCAGCGCAGTTTAAGGCTTGGAAATTGGGCCAAACTGAATGAAATAAAATGAATCCAATTTCATAAAACAAATTGCCATAAGGAAAATAGATATAAAGCAGACATCTTGCATTGGGGACAGAAAAACATCTGCAATAATGGAGAGGTGCGATGTATGGGAGGGGCAGATGATGTCACAAGATGTGCTAATGTGGCATAATATACCATCGCTTGGGATGACAGTAATAAACAATTTGACAATGATGTGAATAATTGCTTTGACGATGTTTATTCTTTAGGTATCACCCTGAAATTGCTGGAGTTTTTACACATTCCTCCATCTTGTCAGCAAGATCGATTGTGCTAGAGACAATAAGGGCAGAACTTCAGCTCAATAAAGACAAAAAGTTCCCTGCATTGTGGATGTGGCATGGTCGTAAAGATAAAAACTGGTTAAGATGGGCCGTGCACACTGCAGAGTGTTTTATGGACTTGAAAATCCAGACTAATTTCCAGGTCAACTATGCCATGCAAGGACATGAGATCATTCCAGTTGAAGTCAACTACTTGAAGGAATGGGTCGAACAAATTATTCCTAATCCTGGGAGAGAAATTGAGAAAGAAACAAGCTAAAATTTGTCTTCGTTGTTAGACGTTCGGCAATATGAATTACAGGATATTTCTCCCTGCTAGTCAGGCCCCTAGGGAGTCTCAAAGTCTCCTCGCCACCAATAATGAAATAACATTAAACCACAAGCCGAAGAGTCAGGGTGCTTTCCATTATGCCATTATTCCGGAAAGTTTGGTCGGAATTCAAATGGCAAGGTCCGTTTCGGTTTCTTCCGACCGGAATATTCGGGATCACCTCTGGAGGTGGTCCACCTATTCCGGTCGGTAGGTCTTTGCCCTAATTAGGGAATTCGGAACAAGAGCCATTCCAATAGACCAATTTCGATATATCAAAATTCAGCCTAAAACAATAGACCTCAGCACGAGGCTCCGGGGAATAAACCCCACAAACTCTGTATTTATTCCCCAGAGCCTCGTGCTGAGGTCTATTGTCTTAGGCTGAATTTTAATAGTTGGCCCGGTTTAATCGGAAAATGTCGTTCCATTTTCCTCGGATATTCTCACTGATCTCTGACCGGTCGGTTTGGCATAATGGCAAGCACTCGTTTCTAAAAGCATTCACAAAAGCATTCGTTGTACTTTGTTTAGCTGTATAACTCACACAGTTCGTGTTACGTTGAACGATATGTTGAACCAGCGGTAGCCATAAGAGATCAAGAGATCAGGCTACTTTATACAATTGCTTCGTTGACTTAGTTGTGTCTCATTTTTTAAAGGACTCGAAATAAAACAAAGCTAAGAAGGCAATGCGTTGCCCATTTTTGTTGGTGTTTTTGTGGCGAGTTCATTGGTTGCGAGACTCCCTTGTGGCGCGGTGAACGGATACCGTTGTTACCTATATAAGGGTGTGCCTTCCCAACGTCTTTGTCCCTCTCATTCCATAAAATAATTAATAGAGAGAAAGAAGTACAGTAATGATCGAAATCATTTAGCGCCCGGGGCGCTTATCCCGATTGGGAAGCTCATTTGCGGACAGGCAGCTTAATTACACTCTGTTCTTTTTTTTATATAAGAACCTCGAGGCTGAGATTAACCAAAATTATAAGAACGTATCAAGAACATTCCTCAGGCTGAGAGTCGATTAAGAACGTTTTTATTTTGCTAATCTGTATATTAAATGACAAGCATAAAGTCAAGGTAGAAAAATGTAAATTAAGCAAAATACTTAAGGGCATGTTTTGTATAACATTAACAATGGTGACACACATGTCGGTTTGTCATAATCAGCAGTTCTTATTTATAACTGTTCCAAAATAACTTCCACACCATCAAAGTCATCAGGTGATACAAAGTCTGAAGTATTATCTAGTAGTTGACCTTATATTCTCTCTGCTTCGAGTTGTAGTACTCAATGGTACCATGTAACGGTTCCGGCCTCAAATCGCAAAAAAATATAAGAACGTTCAGCCTTAGCTCCAAAATTAGACGTTCTAATAAAAACAAAAAAAAAACAGATTGTATCTTACGTATTGTGATTTTATATTTTTGACAACAATAATAAATGACAAAACAGCAAAGTGCAGCGACGAGAGAAAGTATATGTTATTCCTAGATCTTTCCAAGCTCAAACGACTCATTCGATGCGAACGAGAACGTCGCCGCTAAGCTAAAGTATTCTGAGCAGATGACTCTGCACGTGCGTTGTAAATCCTGGTACTTTTCTTAGACATCCTCTGCAAAACAACAACGTGAAATGAGCACACTTCCTTGCGAATTCAGCTAGAGCTCACTGGGGCTAGAGCACATCTCCTGAGTGCTTCTAGATAAATGCAAGATTGCTTCTAAATTTAAAATATTACTAGGTGTTGTCCTTGGCGTTTCCGTCGTCAATGCTGAAGCTCCCACCGGCAGTAGAACGAAATGACCAACTTCAGTTATCACTGAGATGCATATTAAACAGTTCTAACTGCGTCGGAAGGTACCGCGAGTTTGGTTTTTCTGTGATGGACCAACTCACGTGGAAGTTCAAATCCACGGTCTTGATTGAGCTCGTTGACTGGCACTGAATTTCCAAGGCCTCACGAATTCTCTTTCTGTGGAAGTTGTTTTATTCTCTAGCTGTGGCGCCGCCTTACTCTCTTCCAATTTGTGGCTTGTCCCTAAGGTGTTCTCCAACAATGCGTGTACTCGAGTGCCAACCGTTTTTCTAAGAATTTGAAAAACGAAAATTTCAATTTTAAAATTTTTACATTTTCAATTTCCAAGAAAAAGAAAATTGATTATTAGACATCAAATTTCAGCTTTCAATCTACAAGAAAAACCGTCGAAAATTAACATTTTTAATTTTCACTGAAAATGGAAATAGAAGTTCGGATGCCAATTTTCATATTTCAATTTTTAGATTTGAACAAGGAATATTTTTTTCCGGTTCGTGGTTCTTACTTCCGGAAAGTCAGAGAAAGCCTGGAACGAACAAAGACCGGAAGGCAATGAAGAACTGAAGAGAAAGGAAAATGTTCGCGCGCTTTTTTGGTGGAGGAATTTTTCATTTACGTCTCCCTCTCGCCTTCCCCTGCTCCAAGATCTTTGTGCTTAAATACAGTGGAAGTCCTTGTAAGCAGACAACCTCGGAAAGCGAAAAAGCTGTCTGTAACTGGATCTGGCCGCTTATAACAATTGCTCTAGTAAGCGGTCACTAGAGCCTCTTGCCTAGCTTACAATAAACACTTGGAATGTGAAAATACCACCAAATTATTCATTCATTTTTGTTGTTTTTGTTCTTTTATAACCTTGTGCGATGCCCCGATAATGGTGATAACTTCATGTACACAGTGTTTACTGGAGTACTAGGACTGGCTATTAGTGATTAAGAACAAATCGTACAAACAGTCTCACTGCTATAAAAAGTAGTGATACAGGACCATACAGCTTACAAATGTTTATAACTATATTTCAAAGTCAGGCCCGATTCCTTTCCGTTGCCGTCTACTGGAGCCTCAACGCAGGACAATTCTAGATCGTTAGTCCTCCGAGCGTCTGCGGCCGCCGGCTTACGAGAATGTCCGCGTACGGGAATGAGTAAAACACAATCGGAGTCTGTATGGGAGTTCAAACGGAGTTTGTGAAGGCGGCCGTTAGTAGAGCTTTACCTTATACGAGAGTGTCCGTTAAGAGAGCTTCCGCTGTACTAGATCACTGTAACAGACATCGTTGTACTGGCTGAGGAGACGCTTTATAGTTGATGTCACCTAAGACGCCTCCACATAAGTTCAATCTCATGCGTTCTGTCAGTCAGTCTTCGTCTTCTGAGATAATAGTGTTAGCAGGATCAGGAGCCCATCACTAGGAGCTTGCAACTCCAATACTAAGCCTATGTCACGGTATTTTTACAGACCGGTCTATTTTTAGACTTCTTTTCCCGCAAAATAGGTCAGTTCCGTTCTACACGAGCGCGCATCGGTAAGGGAAACAATGGCGGCTTTTCCTTTTAATCTTCCAGTGAAAATGCCGACGTCAATTAAAGAATCAAGTCCGCGCTTATGATTTGTCACTGTTGTCCCTGCGGGAGCCTGAATTCGCGGCAAATTCAAGTTAAAAATAGACAGGTCTGTGAAAACGCCGTGACAGGAATATGGGGCAGTTGCTGGCTCCTAGTGATGGGCTCCTGGCAGGATGTAAAAGTGTTCTAACTACCGAGCTTTTGTGACCCAGATGATTGCGGGAGTCCAATTTCGGATAGTGATCTGTGTGAGTAGGTTTGCGGTATATGATAGTACTCTGGTGGATCCGTCATCCTTGCCATCGGATGCTTACTCCATTGTGAACTTGATGTTGGGGTCCCTGGAGTTCAGATGCTCGGTAAAGCCCTCTACCTCATACTCATCCAACTTCAGAAGCCTTGGAAATTCTGTGCCAGATTCCAACGCACGCTCAATCGAGACCGTGGATTTCAACTTCCGGCCTTTAGGCGTGTGACTTGGTCCACTCAAGCTCACGTGAGAAATAGATTCCCGTTATATTCACTTGAGAAAGACGCTCGAAAGCTAGACTTCGAGTAATCTCTCTTTTGCTTAGAATATTGCATGAAAAAATAGCCGCGTGAATATACACGCACGGTGGGCCAGGCGAAAGAGGGGCCTCTCGTTGTCTACTCCAAAGCTTGTGTTTGCGAAAAAACTTTAACTCTGCTTCGGTATCTGGTTTCTTATTATCTTTGTAAAGTTTTTAAGTCTATTAGGTTGGCACTTGGTTTTGCCGTGTTAAAATGTTCTAAAATTGCTTCCCAAGCATTTTCTTTCTTCTTAGGCTACCATTTTCATACCCCTAGTACTCAAGTTGTGGGCCAAATTTAGCAAGAAGAGTTTTTTTCTTTGTCGTGCCAATGACGCACAGTATGTATTTGTGAAAATATTCAAAGCGATCTTCTAAACCACGATTTATACCCGCGTGGACCGTGCGCATTGGATCGTCCACGTTCTATCATAGATCAGATAGATACAAATTTAACCGGGTTTACTCGTGATTTGTAGAGTACTCGTCTAAACCACGACTAAGCTCCATGACCTTGCCTTTCCTAACTGATCTGAATAGTTTCTAAAAAAAAAAATAAAAATTGTGCTCTTTTGAGAGAAGCGTGACACTGTATACAAACACAGACAGACAATGACGTCACGGGAAAATTAGCCCAAGTGCCAACCTCGTTCCCAGGGTACTCTCTCTACCTCGAGAAAGTACCCTGGTTACGGCTGGTCACATGTCTATGCAAGCAAACCAAAGCCGCACAGAGGGTGGGTCCTCAACTTAATTTTGTCGACACTGTCTAGGGAGGTGAAAGTTGCGCTGCTATACAGACGTTATTTTGAAAGCGAAGCAAGTTTGATATTTGTCAGAGATCCTGCCTGACAAATGCTTCATCTCCATCTAAATTCTTTGAGTATGAGATGCTGATTGAGCTGGAGGCACCTTTGCTTATTTTTTACTGCTTTTTTAAAAATAACCGTCGGGTACTTTAATCAGTTTTTCACAGCAAAGTTTCACAGCAAAGGAATTTAAAAATATTAAATCGGCAAATTATCGATGGCGGGGATGCATTCAACTAAATGAGAAGCTGGTCTCTCGACCGAAAATTATACTAACCGCGCTAAACAGTTTCAAAACGAAAGCCGTTGGATTTTGGAAACGCGCGGCCGAATCATGTTGTTGTTGTCAAGTTCTTCATAAAATTTTTCACTGCAAGAGAATTGAATGACCGTCAAACTTTCGATTGGATGAATTCAATCAAATTCAAAGCTAGTCCCTTGGCCAAACGCTGGAAGTATCAAACCCTAAACGAATGCATCAATGCCTCTAATGTGATTTTGCCGATCGAAAACTATAATCTACAGTACGTAGACACGCAGACGTTGTTGATGGTTCTTCGTAATTTTTTTTTCGCCGCAAGAGAATGGAATGATCGTCAAACTGTCGATGGGAGAAATTCGATAAAATTCAAAACTACCTTTATACGCGAACATACGGCATATTCAACTCTAAACGAATGAGTAAATACCATCGTTGTGATTTTGCCGAATGGAAATAAAATTCACCGCGCGGTCCGTTTGTTGTTGTGGTCGCCGTCATTTCCAAGTTCTTTGGGAAATGTTTTCACCGCCACAAATTCCAAATACCGTCAACTATCGACGGGAGAAATTCTGCTAAATGTAGAGGTAAACCGTTCCTTTAGCCGAACATTGAAACGGAATGCATTGAATTCTTGTATCGAAATGTCTGTGAGTTTTGCCGATCCACAACGGGAGGGTTTCAAATTCCACTCCCTACTGGGCTCGGTAATTGAGTTTCGTGGGGACAAACTTTAACTTTCCGGCCCCTCCCTTCAATCACATCTCTGGAATCTGCTAAAATCTAGCAGACACGTGACCAGCCGTAACCAGGGTTTGAACCAGGGTACTTTCTCGAGGTAGAAAGAGTACCCTGGGAACGAGGTTGCCCAAGTGCCTTCGCGCTGCACCGCATAAAGCCCTTGGAATATGGAGTACAGACAATATGTTCTGTTTCAGTGCTGCCAGTTCATTTTGTAGGATTCCAGGGTTTGGACAAGAACTAACGTGGTAAGCTTCAATTCGGGTCAATTTTGCCTTTCAGTCAATCCTTTTTTTATGCAACTCATTGAGAGACGTCTGACGAAACTGTTTCAGAATGGCAGCGCGGGGGGTATTGTCTCGAACGAAAAATTCGAAAGTTTAAGGTTATTATTCCTTTTTGAAAATTCTGTAGATTAGTTACTCCACTGCCTTCGTGGACTAGTTGCATCCTGTTGGTCTTGAATTAAGCTTGAGTTTTAAGCTTAATGTTTCACTTCCGTGTCTTCGCATTTCCCGAGCCTATAAATATTAGCTTCTCCGTAAAAACTAAAATCTTATACTAAGACGTTCTGAGGTAAGATGGGTCTGTTATCTTACTATGAGATTTATAGTCATCTTAAGTAAAGACATATTTCCATCTTACTTTAGATGATAAAGTCTTAAAATCAGACCTCTGAGGTTAGAGGAAATTTAATCTTAAAATAAGACTGGAAATAACTTAGACAAGATCTTTCAAATCTTAACTTAAGATTGAAAATTGGCTTATACCAGAACTCTTGTATTGAGACGCTTATCGACTTAATTTAAGATTTAAAACTTCCTTAATGTCTTCAATCTTAAATGCAACCTCTCCCAGAAAATTACACCAAGGACACAAAATTGACGTTACTATAGAACCATAGGCCTTATCACGGTTTCCGACGCCATTTTGACGGGTAGGCAAAGCGGTCAGAAATTACAGTGTTTGTATGGGAATCCGATGGCAAAGAACTTTTTCCAAAATCGAATTTTACGCAATTTGTGAATCGCAATGTTAAAATATCAAGTGGAAGATTGTATTCACCAAGTTTGAAGGTTGTAGTTTAACTAGAAGACGCTCAGTTAATTTTTATAGTTTTCCATACATTTGTCTGTAAATTTGGCTGGGAAGACGCGGCGGCGCCGAAAAAAAAATTACAGACAAATGTATGCTAAATTATAAAAATTAACTGAGCGTCTTCTAGTTAAGTTATATCCTTCAAACTTGGTGAATACAATCTTCCACCTGATATTTTAACATTGCGATTCACAAATTGCGTATAATTCGATTTTGGAAAAAGTTCTTTGTCCGTCGGATTCCCATACAAACACTGTAATTTCTGACCGCTTTGCCTACCCGTCAAAATGACGTCGGAAACCGTGATAAGGCCTATTTTTCCAAGTTTATTACGCTGAATCAATCATTCCTTTACTTTGCGTCACTCTTTCATTATTTAAGCATATCTATGAGCTTAAACAGATATTTTATACCACAGGGCACCCACACAATCTGTCTGGGTAGCTGTTTATAGTAAATGTACTAGATTTACCGTTTGCCTCACCTATATATAGTCGTCATATATCGCTAACTGTGTATGAAAATCAATGATAAGTAACGTTGAATTACCTTACCTGTGGTGTATAGTCGTCCTTTTGTCTCAAAAGCGGTTTTTTGAGCGATTTTGAATGAATTTGAGTTCGCCGTTGACTGTTCTTTATAATAGAGAGACAAGGGTGGAAGCCTTGTTTTGAAAGCGTTCCAGCGCCGGGGCGATTTTTCCCCCAAAATCGCATCGCTTTGCTTTCAAACTTCGCAGCATAAAGGTCAAAAGATTCACGATTCTTCCCGTACCTTCCAATCGAAAATCCATCCAAACGGCCCAGAGCTAGCCCTCGAAGAAAATCAAAATCCGACAGTATTCGAGCGACTGTAATGCGTAGCAAGAAGGTCCTTACGTGCCAGCCAAAAACCGTTACGCTGATTGCCCCATTCTGATTGGACGACGTTCGAACGTTGTCCAGTCAGAATGGAGACGGTTTGTGGGTGGCATAGGTTTCGCGCGAGAATACGAAGCAACAAAGGGAAGAAATTATGGCGGACTCTTTGCCTATTTTACTTGCTTTGGAGTTGTTAGACGACCCCTGAAGTTAAAATAAGCGGTGTATTAGGCGAGGACGACGACATATCGTTGTTCATGTAGCAAGCGTAGGAATTGAAATCGAGTCCGCAAGCTCTTCACTCGCGCTGTCATGCCAACCGGAAGGATACCACTTGGAAACGGATCTGGGCGAGCTGCCATCCTACCCTCAAAGAAAGTTTTAGCTTTCCTTTGGAGTATGGTCAACCAAGAGCCTGCTCGAGCAGTTGACAGACAGGTTCGACTATAAGCTCCCGCCATGTTGTTCGATTTCCTGGCTCGGAGAAACTGGCCCGAGTAGGAATGGTCGAATGGAACAGAATTTTCCGGTTATTCCGACTTTTCGGAATTTTACAGGTCAACCTCCCGAGGTACACCCAAATTCCGGAAAATGTCTGTTCCATTCGCTCTCCTAACCGGAATTTCCGGAATTTTTGGTCGAATGGAAAGCGCCCCTCATTTTCGTCAATTCGACAGCTTTACATGCAGCATGCAAGCATCTGTGTGAGAAACTTCGGGATTGCCCCACTTCTGCAGCTGACATCCGAAGCCTTCTTGAATGCAGAACTCTTGTGTGGAGAAAAGTTGAGTCGTTGAATTTGAGTGAATATCAAATCCAGAATCCACCGGGAATAGCTTTCTATGGAAAGCGGTTATCTCATCATTCAACCGTAAGACGTGCTCCCGCTTAATTAATATGCTATCATCTTGACAACCTGTTCAGCGTCTTAAAATAAAGTTAAGATCAAATATCATCTTAATGTAATATCCTTTTTCTCAAATTAAGTTAGAAGCGTCTTGGACAAGAGCCGCGAAATCTTAAGTGAGATATGTACGTCTTGCAATAAGATATGCCCACCGTCTAAAATTAAGACCTTCATTCCTCTTACGATTTACCAAGTCACTTTTAGTCTTAAAGTAAGACGATTAAAAATGCTATCATTAAATTTAAGATGAATTTGTCTTAATCAAAAAAGTCAGATCTTATAATAAGATGACTTTATCTTATTTTAGGAGTACCTTTATCTTACTCAAGAAGATTTTAATCTTAATGTAAGATTTTAGTTTTTACGGAGTTAATAAGTTTTAAACGAAATAATTGTCGGGAAAAAGAACAAGACTTCTTGTTCTACATATTACTTATGTAAGTGGACGATGAAGTAATATGGCAGTGGAAAATGGGTTTGTACTTTTAATCCATCGTAGGAAAAAAAAATGGCGGCTGTACATTTTACAACAATACCTTGGGAACCTAACGCAGAGTATAAGACACAAACAAAGCCAAACTTTTTCAATATTGTCCTTGGACTAAGGACATTGTGTAGCTTAGGTTGAAGATTTTTTAACTCGTCTGTACGTTTTTATGTGCTAAGTAACTATGTTTAAATCTACCAGTCGCCATTTTTTTCTACACTGTATGGAGGATTTTGATTCCATAAACTCTTATTGTATATTATTATACATCAGACTCACTATGAAAAATCTGATTGGTCAAGAGCATTCAATCAATTCACACTAGCTTGTGAACTTGACATGATAAATGCAATATCTGCAGATATTGCATTTATCATGTCAAGTTCAACGTCTGCCTGGTTACTAAGCCCCTTGGAGGGTTCTCTCAGAAACAGAATGGCTGAATGCTTTGCTTTTGTTTCTGAGGATGAATTATATGTGTAAATGTCTAATAAAACGATTTTTTGAATTCAGTTTTCGCATGATATCATGAATTATCAAAACCTCGTGTCTGTGTTATCTTCGGCTTCGGCAGATAACACAGACCTCAGTTTTGATAATTCATGATATCATGCTCAGCCTCATCCAATAATTGTTTAATATTCTCTTCTATGCATGTGCTGAGATTTTTCAGGTTACATGGCTTGAATGAGGAAAATTTTTTCATTGTGCTTTTGAGACTTGAACTATTTGTCATTTGTGAGGCAGAAGTTTCACGGCATACATGTATTATTAGTTTTCACATCGTGGAGAAATCTGACATCCTTTGGGTATGAATCCTGGCAGTCAGTGTTCAAGGTACTTGGTTATTTGAAAAACTTTGTGAGAAAAGCTGCTCAGGATGAGTGTGTTTGGTGCTATCTTAGGAACGCACTGTATTGATACTTAATTATGAGCCTTAACAAAGCTCTTTCAGCTCACTGACCTGACAGGCAGCTTGAAGGGGCCCAACAATCTGACCTAATTTTCTGTGGCTTAATATGATTTTCAGTTGTTAGATGTCAATCAGCACGATAAAATGGGGGTGATGGCAAGCCAACTCACAACTTCTACTCTGCGACATGACATTTTTGCATTTTAATTGCCATTTTCTATTGATTTTGTTGACTTCCCAGCTATTTTGCTTTACACTACTGTAATTCTACAGAGTACTAGATGCTGTAACCATTGCATATACGCATTTTGATTTTCATAAAACATGCCAGTAGATTTGTAACCTGCATTTGTTTTTGGCTTCCTAAATGCAGCAGCTTGTAAAGCTGATCTAGCCTGAAATGTAGAGAACTGCTTGCTGCATGCATGTTTCATTGATTTATTTATTATTTTATTTGTCGCTACCCCCCTACCCCCCTCCCCTTTTTAATTGGTGTTGAGTTTAGCCCAGTCTACTGTTCTTCTGAACTTTAGTTTTAGCATGGTGACCCAGAGAAGGAGCTGATCAATTACCTTTCTGTAGCTGTCGCTGCTGGGCGACCATTTGACTCGGCTGGTTCGTTTTAACTTTATTCGCGGATTCTACACTCTGGAAAAACGTTACTTTTACCACTCATAACTTTACAAAACTCAACTCAACTTTTTCCACATGCACACGCGGCCCTTAGCAATGAGCAGGCCTGTCACAACATAACAACGCAACCAGAAATAAAAAGTTTAGGAAGCGGGAGGCACAATAACTGCTGTCTAAAGTAAGTCTGGTCGAGGACATCATTAAGTCCAATGAAGGTGCAAGTCTAATGATTTGCTAGTAAGCGTCGTCCATTATCGTACAAGAAATGTCCATGAGGTGTACAGGTTGCAGTTTCATTGTGGCAATAATGCTGTGCTTGCTTCAGAGGGCAAAGAGCTTTAGCTGCATCAATTAGGGTTTCGAAAGTGCAATTAAATGGACATTTCTAGCTGGTGTGGCAATACTTGGCCTGAATTTTGATGTATCTTAAGACTTGTATTGTTGGAAAGGGTATACTTTCTTGCTCAATGAAATTCAAACACATCTGGGACATTGCTGTTTGCTAGGAAAACATTGCCACATGTGAGTAGCATTTCCCTGTGTTTTTTTTTTCAATTTTGGGTGCTCTTAGTTAACCATCAGGCCCCAGTTGTTTGAAGGCTGGATAACTCTCTCCACCGGATAAATCGCTATCCAGTGGATAGTGTTAACAAAACAAACCACACTATCTGCTGGATAGCGATCTATCTGGCGGATAGTGTTTTCCACCTTTCGATTAACCCGGGCCTTAGCTGTCTGAGATTTGCTTACGCAGAAGGAATTTATTTGCATGGTTTTCTGGCCGATAGGTGATGTAAACAACATGTGGAGTTTTTGCTCACTCAGATTACTCGATTCTAGATATAGGAAGCTCTTGCCCAGTCCCTTTAGGACAATGCAGGCCTTTAGAAAACTATAGATCTGTCAAGAGAGCGAGTGCAAAAATGTGTCGTCCGCGAGCGCTGCAAGTTCAAAGTCCATTCAGAAAATGAGCATGCGTGTCACGCATAACATCCTAACGTGACATCTCCTCTTCTAAGACAGTTAGGAAAACAAACAAGGTTCCAACAAGCAAACAAAGTTCGTTAACGGCCCGTAAGGTTTTGGGTGTGTACAACCACTAAATCACCCAAATGTTCTTTTAGTTAAAACTTATAGTAGCTTGACAGTATCCTAGATAGTTTCAATAAGACGCTGTGGTGGTCTTCGAATCCGTAGACTTCTTCTGGCGGAATGTTCCTCCTGCGGAATATTGGGATGTGATCCCATTTCTGGCGTTTCGATACCAGCATCTGTGCTTGGTTGCATACGAGGATTTGACTCATCACTGCTGGCCACTGCTTCCCATGCCGGGCACTGGGCTGGAGATGCCTCCTCCTTGGTCGGCTGAAGATGAAAACGATTTCGACGCATCTGCGTTCCATCCGGGGTGGCCACAATGTACGAACGAGGGGCCTGGTGTTGTTTGACCACCACGGCAGGCGTCCATTCCCGTCCCCGCTTCATTCGCACAGGTTCACCTTCATGTAGTTTGGAAAGTGGTCGAGTGCCACGGTCATAGAACGCTTTCTGACGCTGTTGACGTGTCAGCAAATTGTGACGAATCTGAGAAGTAGGCCTAGGCTGCGGTTGTAGGAGGTTCTTGGAAGTTGGCAGTCTTGTTCTAAGTTTTCTGCTCATAAGTAGTTCTGCTGGAGATTCATCCATTCCACTGATAGGGGAATTACGGAATTCTAATAAAGCAAGGAATGCATCCTGTTTGGATTCATCAGCTTTCCTTAGTAACTGCTTAACGGTCTGCACGTTTCTTTCTAAGAGACCATTAGACTTCGGGTAGTGTGGACTAGAGGTTACCACTTCAATCTCCCACTTACTGGCAAAGTCCTTAAATTTCACACTGTTGAAAGGCATGTTGTCTGCGATAAGCCTCTCTGGAATTCCATGACGTGCGAACATATCTTTCATTGCCATGATTACTGCTTCACTATTCTTACTAGAGAGGCGAGCTACTTCAGGATACTTTGAAAAATAGTCCACTACAAGCAGGTAGTCTCTCCCTTTATAGTAGAAAATATCCGCTGCGACTGTCGCCCAAGGCCTCTCAGGAACCTCTTGAGGAATCAAAGGCTCTCTCTGGTTGCTTCGCTGGTGCTGCTGACAGGTACTGCACTTGGATACCAACTCGTCAATAGCACTATTGATACCTGGCCAAAACACTGCACTCCTGGCCCGCGCTCTGCACTTCTCTATCCCAAGGTGTGCAGCGTGTATACGTTGCAGGATTTCAGGTCGCAGGCTGTGGGGAACAATTATGCGATCACCCTTGAACATTAACCCCTCGTAACAGCTTATTTCATCCCGGTAGTTCCAGTAAGGTCTTGTCTCAACCGGTGTCTCTTCTTTGGTTTGCGGCCATCCACTCATGACAACTTTCTGCAACTGTTGAAGTTCAGGATCGCTCTTAGTCTCGTCCCTCAACTTGTGAAACATAGTCTCAGACAACTGTCCAGATTCCAGGACATGAATTTCGAATTCATCAGGTTTATCTGCCGCTTGGCTGGGTAAGTAAGCTCTGGAGAGCGTATCAGCTAAAACGAGATGGCTGCCAGGTATGTACCTAACATTGATTGCATAAGGCTTTAATCTGAGAATCATCTTTTGAAGACGGAGAGGTGCTTGATGAATGGGCTTCTTCAGGATTGCTTCCAATGGCTTGTGATCACTTTCAACTGTTATCTCGCGTTGCCCATACAAATAATCATGAAACCGCTCACATCCAAAGACAATGGCAAACATTTCTTTTTCGATCTGCGCATAATTTTCTTGGCTTGGAGTCAGGGCTTTGGATGCATAAGCGACTGGGCGGTCATTCTGCAGAAGAACTGCACCAACACCTTTTGAACTTGCATCAACAGACAGGGTCACTGGTTCTTTCGGGTCAAAGAACTTGAGGACTGGAGCTGAGGAGATTGAAGTTTTCAAGCTTGTAAATGTGTCCTCTTCTACTTGTCCCCAGGACCATTCAACATCTTTCTGGAGTAACTGGCGGAGTGCAGCACTCTTCTGAGACATGTTTGGGATGAACTTAGACAAATAGGTCACCACACCCAAGAATCTCTGCAAGTCTTCACGATTGGCTGGAGTTGGCATAGCGATGATTGCTTCAACTTTCTGAGGGTCCGGTTTAACGCCGTCTGCACTCAACACATGGCCCACATAATGAACTTCAGATACTCGAAAATGGCATTTCTCTCTGTTAAGCTTAAGGTTGCACTCACGACAACGGTTTAACACCTGTCTAAGCCTCACATCATGCTGCTCCACATCTTCCCCCCACACAACAAGATCATCCACAATTACCTCAACACCTTCAATGTCCTGGAACAAATGGACCATAAGATTCTGGAAGACTTCTGGGGCCGATGCTATCCCGAATGGCAAACATGTGTAACTATACCGGCCAAATGGGGTGTTAAAGGTAGCTAGCTTGCTACTGTCCTTGGCTAGTTTTACCTGCCAAAACCCATGATTGGCATCAAGGACACTGAACACTTTGGCATTGGGCATTCTGCTAATCACATCTTCCACGGTCTGCATGGGGAAATGTTCGCGCATGACGGCACGATTGAGGTCGCTAGGATCCAGGCACACTCTGAGCTTGTTATTCTTCTTCTTGGCAACCACAAGACTGTGTACCCAGGCAGTGGGCTCTGTACATTTCTTAATGACACCCAGCTTCTCCATTCTCTGAAGCTCCTCTTTTAGAGGCTCGCGAAGTGCCACAGGAACCCTACGGGGAGGGTGCACTACAGGTGTGGCATTGGGATCAATTTGGATTTTGTGCTGGACGCCTTTAATCTCACCCAGGCCCTCAAACACGTCTGCATACTCAGATTCCAGGTTTTCTTCTTGAAGGTGGTAAATTCTCTTTATCAGGCCTAACTCAAGACAGGACTTCAATCCAAGAATGGATGGTAAATCTTGCTCAATAAGTATAAAGTCTAACACGGTGAATTTCCCTTTGTACTCACAAGTAAGGCTGATCTTGCCACTGGGTGTGATTCGACGTCCGTCATACACTTTCAGCTTGGCATTGCACTGGCGGGTTTGTTTGGGACCGACAGGAAGGTGAGCCAACAACGACTTGGAAATGACATTACAGTCAGCCCCCGAATCTAATTTAAAATTCACTCTTGTATCAGCAATCTTGAGCGAGACGTGCCAATCGTCTTGAGAAGGGCATTCATCACTGGCCTCCACTGAAAACGTCAGAAGATCAGGTTTGTTGTCACTGCCCTCCGATTCAGCGACTGCGTGGATGGTTTTCCCGCCAAAATCCCTCAGTCTTTTCCGGCAAACCTTTGCAAAATGATCTCGCTTCTGGCAGTAGTCACACGTTTTGCCCAAAGCAGGACAAGATCCCCACGAGTGAGAAGAACCACAAAACGTGCACTTTCCTTTGTGTGTGCCTGAACCTAATCTTGGTCGACGTGGAGGATTTTTTTCCTGCCTGCCGCCGCCAGCTCGAATTTCATTCACCGTCGGATTTTCAATGTTTTGCTCGTTTGGGCCCATCGCTTTAATCTGTTCTTTTGAAGCCTCGGACGCTCTCGCCATAGAAATCGCTTTTTCCAGTGTGAGCTTCTCTTCCCTCAGTAATCGTTCCTTCACTTGAAGATCTCGTATACTAAACACGAACTTATCTTGCACCATGTCATCAACCGGCGACGGGTACTCGCAAGATTTCACCTTGTTTTTCAAACGTGTGACGAATTGATCCACGGTTTCAGAATCTTTCTGTGTTATCTGCCAAAATTGATGTCTCTCGAAGACTACGTTCTTCCTGGGGTTACAGTACTGCTCAAACCGCTCAAGGACTTTGTCCAGCTTTTTCTCGTCGCCTTCGGCAAACTGAAATGTATTGAAGACCTCGATGGCATCCTCTCCTGCAAAGTTTAGCAATATAGCAATCTTGACCGCATCGTCTTTCTTTTCGCTTCCCGAAGCGGTTACGTATATATCAAACTGCTGCTTAAATCTCCGCCAATTGTCTGATGTGTTTCCGTCGAAACTCAAAGCGCTAGGGTTGTGAAAACTATCCATGTTTCACTTCTGACACCATGTCAAGAGAGCGAGTGCAAAAATGTGTCGTCCGCGAGCGCTGCAAGTTCAAAGTCCATTCAGAAAATGAGCATGCGTGTCACGCATAACATCCTAACGTGACAAGATCAGCTCTCCACGGGGTTTGACATGTCTATGTTGAATAATGATTTAGACTTGCATGTCATGTTGAAACACTCTTAAATTGTACAATTCATCATTCAATAAAAAAGACCTTGAATTTAGTCTTTCTGCCTTCCAAAGGCACACAGGAGGGTTATTTCCTCTTATTTGAGCTATGGTAAGCCTTTTTGAAAGTTCACTGTAGAGCAGAATTGTATCAACTTTATCAGTGACATGTCAAATTCTGTTTTTACAAATACAGACAGATATACATGTATGTTTGCATGTTTAGATTTAGGTCTGCATGCCAGATTTTGTCTTACAGTTTGACACCCTGTAATGCCACAAAAGGGGATTTTTAAGGAATCTCTAAAATAGACCTCTGCTTTCACAACCAACGAATGGCCTGTTGATAACAACCTCTGATTAAAATTTAACCCCTATGATTTTCTGTCTGATGTTGAAAATGTTCAAGTGGCTACCTATTTCTTATCTACCAGGAATAGTGCTTTGTTCCCATAATGATTAGTGTGTTGGAATATTTGTGGAGACCTGCAATGATGATCTCACATACTGAATGAAAACCTGTAGTGTACATTATAATAAGTTTTAACAGTTTTTCCTCTTAATTATGCCTCTTACTCCATAAATTTGCCCACTGCCAGGTAGATGATGGCTGGCACTTCAGCATCATTTTCCTCGACTAAGGAAACCACAAACTACGCAAGACTTTGTCGTCTTGTGGTAGATGTTGGATCTCAAGTATTAAGAGAAACCTTTGACAGAATCCATCCTCCTGCTGGCCTTCACAATGTCCTTATGAAAAATCATGCTGCTCTTCAGTTACTTCAAAAGAGGAGAGTTTTGAATGCAACACAGTGGGGAAAATTGTACCCTGCAATACGTCCTTCTGTATCGTCAAGGGATTTTGACATCACACTCCTGACGGTCCTCCTGAGGAACATATGCGGATTAACCCCCCCAGCAACTGGTTGGGATGCACTTCCACCTGTCACAGACACGAGTGTGGAGGCTGATATTGCCCGTGTGAAGTATTTTAGAAATACTGTGTATGGTCATGCTGACCAAGCCTCTGTTGATGACGCAGCATTTAATGCTTACTGGCAGGACATCCGTGATGCTCTGGTGAGATTGGGAGGAGCCAGCTATGGAGTGGCAATTGATGATCTCAAGAATGAAAGCATGGATCCAGAAATTGAGGACCACTATGAAGAGCTTTTAAAGCAATGGAAAAAAGATGAAGACAACATAAAAGATATGCTTCAAGAAATTGACAGAAAGCTGGAAGAATGGAATTTGAAGGCATCAGCCACAAGTGCATCTCAGGCTAAAGGTACACTTTCAAAAATAATCTTGAGTAGCCATGTGTTAAATAAAATAAATAATTATTTAAATATAATTTATGATTATTATGTTGGTTGGTTAAGTGATTGCTTGATGGGTTGTTAGTTGGTAATCAGGGTGGTGGGTGGATGTGTGGATGAGTGTGTGGGTGGGTCAGTCAGTCTGTCTGTTGGTCCTTGGGTGGCTGGGTAAGTCAGTCGGTTGGTCGGCTGGTCAGGTGGTTGGGTGGGTGGTTTTTTTTTTCGATTTACAGTAAATTATTTACATTCCTTGCAATACTGGTCACTTACAATTCTATACCTTATTTTCATTGCCTTCTTTACAGGTTACTTTCACTAATAATAGAGGTACAATATTCCACTAATAACTGAATACTTACACTACTTATTTTTCCTTTATTTATTTATATATTTATTTATTTATTTATTATGTTCTATTACTCAACAAACAAACGAGCAAACAAAACAAATAACTAAATTAACATACATACATACTTTATAACCACTTCCCCAAAGAGGATTTTCAGAGGCAATACAGTTAGGTTAAAAAATTAATTATACAATTAAGCTAAAAATTATATATCAGACTTAAAGGGAACCTCCACTCTTACAACAAGTTGGTTTTAAAATGTTTGAAGTAATGACTATCTCAAATTTTTCTGGACAAGG
Source organism: Micromussa lordhowensis (assembly GCA_964020085.1). Classification (NCBI taxonomy): domain Eukaryota; kingdom Metazoa; phylum Cnidaria; class Anthozoa; order Scleractinia; family Lobophylliidae; genus Micromussa; species Micromussa lordhowensis. The sequence goes on from OZ026609.1 coordinate 9,704,494, forward strand.
TGAAACTAATATTCAAGAGTAACAAAAATTGAGTGAAGGTTATTGCCTATTTTTTGCGTTTAAATTTCCCGCGCACCGCCATCTTGGATTTTGTGATGTCATTTGGTTGCCGCTATTGTTAGGAAGCAGAGCATCTTTTGTGTGAAACAATTGGGCAACCACATGACGTCATGTAATCCGAGATGGCGGCGCGCAGGAAACCCAAAAGCAAATATAGGTGATAGGCAAACCCTGTTTTTTCTGACACTGATTCCTCATCGCTGGGCTGTTCAACCGAAATTTAACATAAGACAGTATTTCCTACAAGTTAACATCCTTTTGCTTTAAGAGTGGAGGTTTCCTTTAAAATAGAGCAATGACATTAAATAGCGGAAGTGCTAAAGTTACTTAAGAGGCAAGACCTAAACACATTAACTGATTCACAGAGTTTAGATCATTAGATAAGGGATTCCATAAAGTAACTGCTCTGTAAAAGCCACTTGCTGTTCTAAAGCGAGGTATGTTAACAAATGTAACATGTGTAATTATTGGGGCTGTAACTCTTACTTTACACTTCTATTTTCATCTCTGCTGGTTATGCAAAGAAATTGTCAAGGGCTTACTTACATTGAGATTGGCTATAAATTCATCAACCATGCATGAATATTAATTGGATTGGTGGGTTGGTTGGTTGAGTGCTTGATTTATTTGTTGACTTGACTCTGGAAAGAGTGACTTGGATTCATAAGCCTGGCTGTGGCTACTCAACAGTCCTTGTGCAAATTTTCCACCATGGCAGCCTTGCTTATTGATTACATGTACCTACAATTGACAATGTCATGCAGTTAGAATAGTTCTTATTTTCATGCCATCTGATAACTTCCTGCAGAGTGAAACACCAGCCTTACTTAAAGCCAGCGATTCTTAACTTCATCCATGACCTCACTAAAAACCATAAATTTTAACCTGAGCATGTTTGGGCTGTAAAGCCTTACTTTTAAGTTTAAATTATTTGATATAAAAATTAAAATAATGCATTAAAAAATTATATAGCTGTGAGTCATTTCCAAAATTGATATTGGAATCCTAGGGTTGGCCTTGATCTGGCTCAATAGAGAGGGGTGCTTGTAATTCATCTAGCAGAAAAATGATTGTAGATATTATTCACTAAGTAAACGAGATTTGTAATTAAATATCTTTTGTGGGTAGCCTGGGTTTTTGTGCACCCTGTCCTTCAGTGGTGATCTATTAGCTGTCTTTGATTTGTTACTTCAGTATGGTGACTTGGCCAATGCTTACTTTATCTTTAGCTGTAGTCAGTTGAGCAATACTTTTGAGACAGTAGCTTGTTTACAGGCTACTTATTAGTTATACCTAATTGTACCCTTTTGGTACACTTCAGTGGCATAATTTCTTTTGATATTGATGTTTATTGGACCCAAATCAATTAAAAAAAGAAAAACGTTACCTACACTAACAAAGAAAAAAACACTACAATGTACTTGCAATGTACTTCTTACAAGATAAATTTGTTATGAACATTTGCACCACCAGTGGGAGAATTACATCCATTGCTTACATACAATTAGTTTGAGTACATATAACAACTGCAACATAGGTGAAATTATTTACACTACTTACAATTGCACCGCTGGAATTCCTTACATTACAAAATATTGATTGCCAGATACATTACTTACAAAATGCCGATATAGAATATTACTTTCACCATTAACATTACCAGAGATGTTTTCTTGGATTACATTAGACTAGAGATTTTTCCTTAATTAGGGAGGCATTGACTCTTTACTTACACTGACACACTGTTACACTGTTTACAAATTTTAGAGATCTCTACTAAGACTTTACTTAGTGGTATAATAGACAAGTTTGACATGCCCATATGAATAACAAATGAGCTTGATATGCCGCTGAAGCATGCCTAAAAGTATGATCCTTAATATTTTCTTTACCCCACTTTGGCCATAAATCAGCTATGTCGGGTCATTTATTTGATTAAGGTAAAAGTCTGCATACGAGCCAACTGGCCCACGATCGGAGCTCATCCCGGTTTCTGTGGCATTAGGCAACTAAGAGTCTTTCTACGAGAGCACAACAAGAAGACAACACAACCTCTCTGACCAGGGCTATAGCCTTACATGTAATCACCAAACCGGAGTTGAGCGCACTAACCACAAAACTTCCCCCCCCCCCCTTCGTGCACTGATTGGTTAATTGCTAATTTATGTCTTTATAAAGATTTTGTCGGAATTTATTGTGACATCAAATTTCTATTTAACAATAAATCTTTATATATCTTTTCCAGTTGTTGAAGAGCCAGCTGAGCTTATAGAAAGAATTCGCCAACTCTACATAACCCGTGAAGGTCGGCTATCATTGTTTCCTTGGTGTGAAGAGTTCAACTTTAGCCTGAATGAAATTTTTACAAGGTTGAAGATTGTCAACAGAGACAAAACAAGGAGAATGACAACTGAGGAAATTGCCAGCATGACGGAAATCTTCAAACCCCACAAAGAATGTTCCAAGCCCAGGACTGTCTTGATTGAGGGAGAACCTGGAATGGGGAAGACAACCTACTGTCAAAAGCTGGCGTATGATTGGGCGGAAGGCCAAGAAATGCATGCGACTTTCCCAGATATTAAATTACTTCTTCTGTTAAAATGTCGTGAAATGTCAGGCAACATCTGGGAAGCCATTGATGATCAAATTCTTCCTAAGGACATCGAAGAAGAAGCCAAGGAAAACTTCTTCAAGTACATCCATGCGAACCAATCTCAAGTATTACTGGTGCTTGATGGATTGGACGAAGCTCCCTCAACTCCAAAGCAAATATTTTCTGACCTTGTTGAAAGTAGAGAGCTTCCTAAGTGCCATATCGTACTCACGTCCAGGCATGAGGGTGGAGTCAAGGTAAGCAAGTACTGCGACACCTTGCTGGAAATTGTAGGATTTGCTGAGGAAGACTCCAAGAGCTTCATCCTTCGATACTTTAAGGACATGGAAGCTCTAGGCCTAAAGCTCTTGAGGGAAATAGAATGTAAAGAAGCACTCAAGGAACTGACAGTAAATCCTTTAACCACGGCACTTCTCTGTCTTCTTTGTGAGGATTTTAACGGTGACCTACCTTCTAGCAGAACCCACCTGTACCTTGAAATAACAAACTGCGTTCTCAGGAGATTTCACCGGAAAAAAAGATTGCCTGATAAAAGTGAAAACCTCAATGAAGTCTACAAGGACGAGTTAGAGCAACTGGGACGGATAGCCTTGAAAGGTTTGAAAGAAGATAAGATGTCCTTTGAGGAAAACGAACTTGGAGGTTCAGCAAGTGAGATACCTGTCTTTGAATTTTTGTCTGCGCAGACAGTAAGCAGCAAGAGAAGTCCAAACATGTCTTATGGATTTTCACACAAGAGCTTTCAAGACTTTTTTGCAGGTTTTTATCTCGCTAGCCAGATCTCAAAGGGAGAAATTGACTTTGAAAGTCTGCTTGCTGACGAAAGGGTCTTTGACAAGCTTGAGCAAGTACTTTTGTTTGCAATTGGAATTATTGGCCTTCAACGTGGGGAAGACGCATTGTGTCTCTTGAAGACTCTTACCAAGAAAGCCAATCTTGCCGACAATTCGATCCTTCAAAGTTATTATGTGTGCTTTGCCTTCAAATGCATTGGCGAATGTTCTATAACAAATTCAGGACTTCGAGCCCAAATGTTACACTTAATAGGCACCAGTCTTGAACGTCAGTGGTTGATCATTTCACACAACAGCTGTGACGTCCAGTCGCTCTCCGAGGCCCTAAAAGCCAACACCACAGTTAATAAGCTTTTAATGCCGTCACATGCTTTCGGAGACATCTGTGCCACGTGCTTGGCTGGGACCCTCTGTGTTAATAAGACACTGACTGAAGTGAATATGTCAAACAACGTTATCACTGCACGTGGAGCCAAGCATCTGGTGAACGCTCTCGTTGTAAATACAACTCTCCTTAGTTTGGACGTTTCGTTCAATTTTTTACATGATGATGGAGCCAGGATCTTTGCAGAGTTCCTAAAGGGCAACAAAACCCTGTCTGCCTTAAACTTATCCACAAATGGCATTGGAAACCCAGGTGCCACTTCAATTGCTGAAAGCCTTCGAATGAATACCACTTTGAAGTTTTTAGATCTTTCAAGAAACACTGACATTGGTAACCGTGGTGCTGTTTCACTGAGTGAAGCTTTGGAAGTGAACAGAACCTTGACTTGGTTAAATCTGTCAGGAATTGGTATTGGGGATAAAGCTATTCGTTCACTTTCTGAATCCCTGAAAGTTAATACCAGCCTATCCTCATTAGCACTGTCAGATGTGAAGATTAGTGCTTACAGTGTTAGATCGATTGCTGAAGTCCTTAGAGTCAACTCCACCCTAAATCGTCTTGAGTTCTTAGGAAACAAGGTTGCTGTTGGTGGGGCTCGGTTAATAGCTGAAAGCCTCAAATTCAACGCCAGCCTTAAATGTCTGAATTTGTCAAGGAACAACATCAGAGCACCAGGGGCACAGTTCCTTTCCGAGGCCCTCAAAGTTAACTCAACGTTGGCCGCGCTGGGTTTATCACAGAACGCCCTTGGTGCTCGTGGTGCCCAGTTTATTTCAGAAGGTCTAAGAGTCAGTACTTCTCTGACGCAACTGGATCTGTCAGGAAATGGCATAGGTGCTGCAGGTGCCCAATCAATGGCTGAGGCTCTCAAAGATAATGCCTCATTGGCATATCTTAACCTCTCAACCAACGTAATTGGTGACACTGGAACCAAGTCACTCTCAGAGGCCCTTAAAGCAAACACCACTCTGACATACCTGGATTTGTCCCAGAATGGCATCCAAACCCCCGGTGCTCGGGCTTTCGCTGAGGTCCGGAAAAGCAATAATACGTTTAAATCTGTCAATTTTTTGTACAACAATATCTGTGATTTAGGTCATCAAGCACTTTCCGATGCTGGTTTCAAAAATGTGCCTTTGCCTGCAATTGTCGTGAAAGTCGATTCAGTTCCACTAAGATCTGGAGCCACTGAATTTGGTGCGTCCAAATGCGCCAAAAGATAACTTCCTTTTTCAAGACTGAACAAAAACAAACATGACTTGACGTTCAAGATTGAACGTAACTACATAGTTCACATGTACACATTTAAACACGGAGCGAGCCTATGAATGGAGGCTGAGCGGCTCAGCCCGTCGATCAAAAATTGGAATACCCTACTTTGATCAGCTTATTCACCCAGGCGTGTCGTACTCCCGCGAAATAGCTCTTATCGCAGTTATCAGCGGTTTGACATGCAAACGAGGCGAAAGGGTCAATACTGCATTGTATTGACCCTTTAGCCTCGTTTGTGTGCCGCTCTAAACAAAGGAATATTTGACAGTGGGCTCAACTCCAATAACAGCTATTCGCGCGAAGTAATATTTCAGGCGACCGCACAAGGGAAGGTTCTTCGTTTTGTTTGCTCTTTTTGTAAAAAGGTCAGCGAAAACAACAAGAATAGCATCTACAGAAGAAGAATTTAGACAGGTATCGTACTTCTTATGCATGCATTTTAACTTCTTATTTTTGTTGTTTAACTTGTGAAAGCATATCGATTGTTTTCGAGTTGTTTACTCAACGTAAATGCCGTGTTTTAGCCAACAAAGTGCAAACCTTTTATAGGCTCGTTCCGTGTTTAACGCTTTTTCGTTGCCATAAGATGTTTCGGCAAGTTAGTACAAAATTTATAGCTTTTCGCTCTTGTTTGTCACGCTGGTTCCGCCACTGAATCACAGCTTGAAAATCTGCGAGATCGTATTCACGCAGTTTTTGTTGTAGATTCGTTTAAACTCTAATTAATTATCGCAATATTCGTGTATTTAGTGACTTTTTAAAGATTCTTTTCATGCGTTAACGAGTTGAAAGATATTTTTTGGTTAAAATTTTCGTTAATTTCGCAGTTTTTGCAAACGTAACACTAACAGTCTTTAAATTTGTAATTTTCGTAACTGCGTTTAATCCTTGGACTTTACTCGAAAGCACACCATAGAGACTGTTTGCAGTGAATGGCAGCTGTCTTTCTATTTGTAGATATGGACATTTTCGGAGCTACCTATGTGAGAAAATAACCGATTTTCCCCTTGTTCGTTAAGGCTGCAACTGCTACGGAAAATGTTTAGCGATCCTTACAACTACCGGTTTCTCTACGATCTTAAACTTTATGGCAGTGATAATAAGCACTTAATGACTGGTCCCAAGGGAAACAGTGAGTTTTGTTTCTCCGTAGGGGAAACAAAACTCACTGTTTCCCGAGGGGCCACTCAGTAAGTGTTTTGTTATACCTCCCAACTCGAAAATAGAAAAAAAAAAACAGCGAAAAAATGATTTGTTTGACGCCTACTGTGGCTGTGCCCGCAGTGCGAGCGGCAGTCAAACCGAGCTGTCCTGCCGAAATGACACGATAACAGTCTTTCGTCGCTGCTAACAAAAAATGGGGACAATACTAAAGTTGCTTTGGCTTGTTCTAATGCTAATGGTTTGACGAGGAACAGCGTATCTTGTTTTCGTACCTGGAGACAGCGATCGAAGAGCGAGTTGCCGAACGCGGGCGACCCATTTTTTGGCGCCAAATTAAAAGCTTAAAACCAGTTTCGCCTTTGTTAATCCGATATGTTTTTGCAGTTAGAAATCCCTCTTCTTGAATAATGAATGCATTGAACCAAAATGGCGGATTACGCATTTAATGCGCGCAATGCATCTTGGTTTGCCAGGATCCTTTAAAATTAAAGAGCTAAGGGGAGGACCAGTTAGCTTTTGAGGAGGTGGGGAGTGGTTGATTTGGTAGGGTTTATTTAACCCTCTCATTCACTTGGATTTTTTTCTCGGGACGTGTGTGTGCATGATATTTTTTCTCCGTGTAACATGCTTTATTGTCGGCTCACTGAACGTGCGTGATTTTTTTTTTCTGGCAGTCCTCGTGCGCATGAATTTTGCCTTGCACGCGTATGCTTGCTGGAATTTGTTTTTCGAAATCACCCCCCCCCCCCATGAAAGGCAAATGGTCCACCCTGAAACTCATCTCTTATCTTCTTGATGAAAATTGAGAAGATATAAGACTGAGAAGATATAACGGTATCTTCCGGTCCCAATGTTTCACTTGGAACTTCATAACATACGAGGAGAGAAAGTTAAAAATATCGTAGCATTCCATAGGAACACGACAAATATATGTATTTCTTAACTCCAAGTAGATCCTACTAGAAGTGAGACGTTTTAGCAAGTTTAATTTAATTTTAACTGTATTATACACGACCACATCAGCTACTCGGTTTTAAATTTAATCGTGCTTAAATGAAGGCTGTCTGTCGGTAAAGATGATTTTTGGTGAAGACAGGAAATAGTAGTAATTTTCAAACTAAGCTAAGTAGTTCATACTGATCCAAAGAAAGTGAACAATTGACGAATGGGTGTCCACGCTTTTGCCAGTGTATCAAGGAAGTGTCCACATTGGATTTTCCTCTTCTGCCAAACTGGATTCAACTAATTCTTAACGGATCTCGTTGAAGGACAAATTTTACAACTTGTTAATTTGTCCGAAAGAAGGCGAGTCAATTCGCATCTTCCCACTGTTCATAGTTTAACTGGAAGTCTGTGCCACAGTAGTTAAAGATGTCAGCTATTGACTATTATAAAATAACTGAGCCAGTACGCGCGCTCTTATTGGTCGATAGGTGTGTTTAGATGAGAGTATGTAAACACGGATGTGACGTTTTGGATTCGCGCGTATTTTTGAGAATTATTTTATAAAAGCAACAGAGCACTTTTTACGTGTTTAGATAGCCTCATCTAAACACTCGGAGGGTTGGAAGAATTCTTGAAAGTTATGCAAACCATCGACTACGTCTCAGGTTTGTTGCATACTGTCTTGAATTCTCCCAACCCTCCTCGTGTTTAGATGAGGCTATGTAAACACGGAAGAAGTACCCTATTGCTTAAAGGCAGCATTATTAAGGTCAAATGGTTAAGAGTAGCGGATAGACTTCCGAGAGATGACTGTAGTCTTAAATAACGTGAACTTGTACAAAAATAGCTTGAGTTAGTTGTTCAACGAGTAACACAAATACAAATAGTAACAAGGCGTGTATGTATCCAGATCTGGTTCAGTCTGTATCGGTTCCCACTATTGTGAACCGATGTAATGCTCTTCGTCTAGTGGAGGGCATTGAATTGTGGAGGTAAATTTTACTGTTGAACACATGTACAAAGAAAAAATGTCGTCATACTGTTTTGATGGTAGCCTGCATCGCAGACGGAATTTAATTACCCGTAAATAACCCGAGGTAGACGGCTGATATCGGTAAATTTCTTCATAAAAGACAATCGAAGCAATGGCCTTATATGCCAACCAGAGAACTATTGGCTGGTGGAACAAAGAATTCGTTTGTTTAACGCTTTGAACATTTAAATAACAAAAACAATGTTTGTAAACAAATATCTTCCCTATTGTCATGCACCGCTAAATTTCTTAATTTCCAACAACAGTTTTCAGAAGAGAGAACCAGAATCGTCGTTACAAGACCTCGAAAGACCGGCATAATAATAATGATAATAAATAATAAACTAATATTTTACGAGGAGGCCTCCAGTCACCTAGTGGTGGTTTTCAGGAGGGTCCTCTAGAAAATAAAAGTCTAAAAACATACTAGAGCTAGTGTTAAAAGTCTATTGTAAACTAAGGTTAAAAATGTTCAAGTAAAAACTGCTTCAGTTTGCATTTAAAAATCCTTTTCGGCATAAGTTTCTTTAGTTCAGTTGGCAGTGAGGCCCAATCGGTTATTGCTTTATAGTACGTTTTGTTTTTACCCCATTCAGTTCTTGGCTTACTAATTACAGGCATGTAACCATTTCGGGTATTGTAGCCATGTTGTCGGCTCATGGTAGATTTGAACACATCAAAATGTTCAGGGATCTCTCCTTTGATTGCATCTTGCACAAGACAACACCGATGTCCAAAACGCCTCGCATGCAGTGGGACCCACTGCAACGATGTTAGATCCTCAGCTGATGTCATTTTCCCCTTTGAGATCTTCTTTGCAATGCGATTTTGAAAAGATTACGGTCAATGACTATGACTATGGTCAATGGCGTTCATTTACATGGATAGCTATTTAGTAGTTCCACAATGCGTCAGTCTGTTTTCGGCCGTGTCTCGATCGTACTAGTCTCCTCCGCAGCCGTTATTAGGGTCGTCACGCAACGCTTCTCCCCCACTGACGGCCGTTAGTGGGGAAGAAGCGTCGCGTGACGACCCTAGTAACTGCTGCGGAGGAGACTACGATCGTACGGGCAGGTGAACAGTTCCTGTTTTCGATGTGTGCTGTTCTCAACGTGAAATAAAACTTTTGTTGTTTTTTATTAGGTACCTCCAATCGAAGCAATGGCCTTATATGCCAACCAGAGAACTATTGGCTGGTGGAACAAAGAATTCGTTTGTTTAACGCTTTGAACATTTAAATAACAAAAACAATGTTTGTAAACAAATATCTTCCCTATTGTCATGCACCGCTAAATTTCTTAATTTCCAACAACAGTTTTCAGAAGAGAGAACCAGAATCGTCGTTACAAGACCTCGAAAGACCGGCATAATAATAATGATAATAAATAATAAACTAATATTTTACGAGGAGGCCTCCAGTCACCTAGTGGTGGTTTTCAGGAGGGTCCTCTAGAAAATAAAAGTCTAAAAACATACTAGAGCTAGTGTTAAAAGTCTATTGTAAACTAAGGTTAAAAATGTTCAAGATAAAACTGCTTCAGTTTGCATTTAAAAATCCTTTTCGGCATAAGTTTCTTTAGTTCAGTTGGCAGTGAGGCCCAATCGGTTATTGCTTTATAGTACGTTTTGTTTTTACCCCATTCAGTTCTTGGCTTACTAATTACAGGCATGTAACCATTTCGGGTATTGTAGCCATGTTGTCGGCTCATGGTAGATTTGAACACATCAAAATGTTCAGGGATCTCTCCTTTGATTGCATCTTGCACAAGACAACACCGATGTCCAAAACGCCTCGCATGCAGTGGGACCCACTGCAACGATGTTAGATCCTCAGCTGATGTCATTTTCCCCTTTGAGATCTTCTTTGCAATGCGATTTTGAAAAGATTACGGTCAATGACTATGACTATGGTCAATGGCGTTCATTTACATGGATAGCTATTTAGTAGTTCCACAATGCGTCAGTCTGTTTTCGGCCGTGTCTCGATCGTACTAGTCTCCGCAGCGGTTATTAGGGTCGTCACGCAACGCTTCTCCCCCACTGACGGCCGTTAGTGGGGAAGAAGCGTTGCGTGACGACCCTAGTAACTGCTGCGGAGGAGACTACGATCGTACGGGCAGGTGAACAGTTCCTGTTTTCGATGTGTGCTGTTCTCAACGTGAAATAAAACTTTTGTTGTTTTTTATTAGGTACCTCCAACCTGACTCCTGTGCTTAGATCTTATCGCGGTTTTTGAAGTCACCTGAGCGTTTGGGCAACACGAGTCAGAAATTATAGTGTTTGTATGGGAATCTGGTGGCAAATAATTTGAGGGATGTAGCTGTGCTAGAAGGGGTTCATTCGCTTTTTTAATTTTCTTTACAGTTGTCTTTGATGACTATGATGTTTCGATAGGGCACGAGTTCAAGGTTCGCGGAAAAAATTCATAGACTTCCGGGTCACGCAATGAAAGTCGTCTGTCACGCCAATCGATGAGCGGCGTGTTCCCCTATCGTAGTAAATCTGTATCTTTGCTTTTGTTGATCAATGCGAGATCTAAAAAATGATAATCGATTGGTAAAGTAAGGAAATTTCACTTTTTCTAGCGATTGGCCATCAATTGCCCAATAAGGAAGATATTTGTTTACAAACATTGTTTTTGTTATTTAAATGTCCAAAACGTTAAACAAAAGAATTCTTTGTTTCACCAGCCAATAGTTCTCTGGTTGGTGAACCGAGAGCACACAGCGCGGCGAGACTGGAGCGCTCCAGTTTTCCGCTTTCGCTCGGCTATTTCGCGCGCGCCTTCGCGACTATCTTGAAAGGGACTGCTAGCAGTCTACATATTAATAATAATAGGTGACATCACTGATATTTTTTGCTATATCCCAACCGATATCCATTAGCTAACAATCGCCGAATTATTTCATGAGCTCATTGTTCTACTCAAGTGACAATAAGGCTGAACTTTACGGTGGGTAGTTGAGGAATTTTTTTATATTAAACTGACTATTAGTTTATTTAAAACTCTTTATTAATGGATTTTTTACTCTAAATCCTTCACACATTGTTTTATTCAGTTACATGAAGAGTTGTTTAAAAGTTATTTCTACTTTTACACATTTTATAATTATCTATTTTGAGCTTCACAATCTAGTAAACAAATGTTGGCTATACGTTTAGAGAAGAAAACTTTACAGTTTCTGTGGCTTCATTTAGCTCATAGTGACTACACCTGGCCAATATCAATGGCATATCATTTTGGTCCAAATTTTAAGCCTAAAGTTAATTCATTGTAAACAAGCAATTTTTCTACGGCTGATTTTGTCTAGCATAAGTAAACATCTCTTTAAGTGGCTTCACTCTTATCCCTAATGAGATTGACATATGATGTTCACACATAAAACACCACTGATGCATGAGTAGGTACTCCAATTTTATTTTTTACTCCAATTTTATTTTCCAAAACAATTTTGTTTAATTGTATAACTTTTTGTAGTTTTAAGCAAATATGTGTGAGTACGAATAAAGATTGTTGTTGTTGTTGTAGTAGGGAACATGATAAACTTCAGGGAGAATTATTTCTCGACAGTCTTATAACTATTGAGCCGGTATGGAGTGACTGTTTTGGAGGCACAGTGGCCTCATGGTTTGTGCACTTGTCCCTTGAGCCCCAGCCAAAGACATTGTGCTGTGTTCTTTGCCAGACACCAACTCAGTGGCACACCATTCTGAATCACTGAGTAAAGTGGAGTGCCTCTCTCCTGACCCAGGTGTATAGATGGGTGCCAGCAAATTTAATGCTGGGAGATAACCCTGCAATAGACTAGCATCGCAGTCATGGGGGAGAAGAAATACTCATTTCATGCTACTGAAACCGAGATAAGTACTAGCTGGATGGGCCACTTGACCTGTATACAGACTTTACCTTTACCTTTTATGGACTGACTGTGGCAAACATGAAACTAAGTTCAACAAACAAGCAATGAAATTAGGTTAGCCAATCTGCTACAATGTATCTATCTCAGAGTACATTTAGTCTAATTCTGGCCCTCTCTCTGTCATGCAAAACTACGCTGACACTCTCTCGTGACAGCCTAGCGTGACAGCCTTGCGTGACAGAGAGAGGTCCTTTGATCTGGAGTTAATGCCACAAGGGCAAGTTACAATTTATCTTGAAATGAATCGGAGTCCTCGTGCTCAGCCGCCCTTTGTATTGCTCTTCTTTGGAGCTGTACCTCTTCATGGCGTTTTTCCCTTCTGCTGTTCTGGTTTTCCGAGGTGCACGAGAAAGCTATTTGGCGAAACTTTCTGTTTAGTCCAATGTATAACCACGGATTGATAGCACTGTTTCCCTGACTGAGTAGAAAGGAAATGTATACTCCAAATTTCGAGAACGATGTAGCATCTGTTATTCCTAGTTCTAACTGGTACACGTTTGTAGGAAGCCAGCACAGAGCAAACACAGCTACAACTATGACAAGCATTCGAATCAATTGTTTCTTTTTCTTTTGTTCTTCTTGACTGTTCCGTCCCTCTTCAGTGCTAGGTGCCTTGTAGGACCACAGTTTGAAAATAATAGCACCGTACAGAACGGACATAATGATCAATGGGACCAGATAGTTTACGACGAAAAACATGATAAAAAAGGCTTTCTCGCTCACCTTCGCCTCGTGAGAAATGAAGTCATAGCTACACAGAGTGTCCTCGTTCAGCGTAATCACAGTCACCGAGACAGCCATCAGTGCTAAGGATACAATCCAAATAATCGGAGAGACGATCTGTGCTTTCCTGAACCAACCGATGCTCCGGAAAGGATAAAGAACCGCGAAATATCGATCCACTGCTATGATGGTCAGACACAGGATTGAGGCAGTTATCGAAGTGAACGCGAGATAGTAGAAACATTTGCAAGTGATTTTCCCCGCCTGGCCGGGAATCCAGGTAGCCTCCAGTAAGAAGGATATTGTGATGGGCATTTGGAATAGTGTTGTCAGCAAGTCGGCCACTGCCATGTTCACAAACATGAAGCTAGTCAGCGTTCGTGTCTCGGGTTTTTTCCACACGATGTGGATTAAGAGAGTGTTCCCCGCCAATGCCACGAGCATTGTTGCAACAAACGCCACGGTGAAACCCACTTCAGTGTCTCCCATCTTGTGTATTGCTAACAAACAAAGAAAATTCAGCTAATAAGTATTGTTTGGTGCACTGAAAATATTCACTGAACTGCGAGATGTGCGACGGCCATATTGAATTTCAAATGCGCGGTCACCTAATGGGAGGTCTGGAACTGAGAAATCTTGGAATAGACCTTTTTACCGATACGGCGGCCATCTTGAATTCCGAAGAAATTATGGGATGCCCAGGGGGCAGATGAGAAATAATTAAAAAGAATACTGTGGCGTGATAACTTTTAACAATAATTTTTCAATAACCATAGGAACAACTGCCAAATATCGTGACGGAAAGATGTAACGCTTGTGATATTTGTTATGGAATATGAGAGACAAGCAGTAAAAATTTATCCTGAAAGCTGTGTGTACGATAAATTTTCCAGCGATTGCCCCCTCGGCAGCCCATAATTTCTCAGTCAAAACAATAGAATTCAAGATGGCCGCCGTATCGGTAAAAAGGTCTATTGTCAAAGACTTGGGTTTCTACCCGGAGCATGTAATTCTGGTCAGCCGACCCCACAAACAAGACAAAATATTTATCTCAAATGAGATCATGGTCAATTGCATGCGAGGAACCTCTCTAGTGTCGAGAACAAAATGGCTCAAGGCAGGAACAAATCAGTGGTGATATGCCCCTACTCGAGTTTGGAAAAATAAGACCGGCCCCATCAATTAATCCCGAGGGACTGGTGCATGGTGAACAATCTTTGATAATTAACAATTAGATTATGAGCTCGAGATTTCTATGAGGTGATAGTTGATGAGGCCGAAGGCCGAATCAACTATCACCTCATAGAAACCGAGAGCGAATAATCTAATTGTTTTAGTAGAATTCTAACTGAAATTAACGGAAATAACGGTTTCCAATTATTTTTCCACGCATTATTGAACTTTACGCACTAAGTCGCACGTATTGAATCGTCCTTGGTAAATTTGCAGTTGTCTACGCGCGCGCAGCCGCTTTTTCAATAATTTCCAGTTTTTTTTTAAATAAAGAAATCGTTACTGACCTTTTTTTAGTCTTCTCTAGAATTAAATCATCCATTTACATCTAAACTTTCTTTCAAAACTTCGGAAAAACGATAAAAACGTCGCCTTTCGTGGACGAGCGACAGCCACTGCGCTCTAATGGCTGATAGTATACGAGTAGCTCAGCCAATCAGATTGCAGCATTTGCATTAGTATACTAGTAGAATTCCACTAATAATAAATAGAGCGATCTTTGTCCATGCAGATTCTTGGCTGTCGTTATTATTTTCCAAAAATGAGCCCGATGAAAGATAACTAGATAGATCAGTGGCGGTGCATAGACAGAAAAAAAAAAAGAAATAAAAGAATGTGCCATAACCAGAAATGACATGTAAAAACATGTTGCCAAAATTGAAAGAAAACAAGTTCGATGCAGAAGACTTTTGTATATGCCTGTAACCATAGAAACGGCTGCAAATGTGACGTTTTTATAAAACTTGCTACTGGTTCCAATTGACAGGCAGCGTATACCCGTAGTCTCTGTCAATTCATCGCATCTACATTTGAATTAACAAATATTAATTGAAATGCTAATAGCGATTGAGACCAAATTACACCGAAATAAACTAATTTGTCATATATTTCAATATATCATAAATATTTCTTATCGTTTCTGGCCCGTGTTCAGAACTTTGTCCATTAAGCAAAGACATAGTTGGTGACAGTAAGTCCCAAATTATTTGAAATTTTATTTTGACTTTACCAATTGAGTTGCCTAGAAACTGACATTTGATCCAAATAAGAAAATTTCAGATATCCGAATTGGGCCTGCAGTCAGGTTTCAGTCACGAGACCAGTGCCACCCGTGTCACATGTGACACTTGAGCCTTCTCGAGGGCTGCTCGCTCGTTCATCGACAGCTGAAAATCGCTAGGTCGAGAAAACATAAATTTACATGAATTTCTATTATTTTTGCAAGGAATGATGACCACATTTTAATTAATGCAAAAAACAATTCGTCGATGCTAGTAGACCTTACACCGACCCTTTCTACAAAGTACAACAGTGAAAAGTGCATAAAAAATAGGTCACTTTTTCTTGTTTTTTTTTTTGTTGCTTAGCTTTGGTCGATTAACTTAGTCTGAAACGAATTGAGCTAGGGAAGTTATTCATCGCTTATCGCCCACTGCAGCTGCTTGTTGCTTCTTTCGACCCAGTTACCAAATTAGCTGTATCTTGGGATCAGCTTATGTGTAAATGGCGTATGGCTGGTTTCTATCTCAAATAATTTCATCTCCACTTGAAATCGACTGTTGCATCGAAGGAACGTTTTCAACTTTCGTGTACTTAACTGAACCAAAACGTCGCTACCATCTGTTTAAATACTACCTCATTCTAGGTTAGAAGGTTCCCTTCACTCGCTCATTTTCCCTGTGTAAGCTAAGGCTGACCGCCATGGAGCCAGTCCAAGCAGCTGAGATGAGATGCATTTCACTTGATGTTTTCTACTCGACTCAGAAGAAATGTTAGGGAGCTTAAGCAATGACGACGGCGACTTCGAGGACGAAGCAATGTCCATGAAAAAAATATGACTGAGGAAATTTCCATGGCTAAGTTCTCTTCCTAGTTATTTAGGCTGTTTTTATAAACAACAAAAACCGAAAACAGTGGCTGGAGCAAGTGCCTCGGTTTAGTGCCTGTTACTTTCTTAACTTAAGGCCCTGTGACTGTTGATAGCCTTTGCAATCGCAATTGATATTGGTTCAGTGAGCTTATCCATTGGTCTAAAAACTTGCTTAAGCTAAATATGAAATGCCAGTGTTCAATAGCAAATGAGCATACGAAAAAGTAGCCGCTATTACATGTTCGCGTTCTTCAAACGCAGAACTTAGTCATTATTTAACGTTGTTGTTTTTCGGCGGAGGAACGGCTATTAATGCTTAGCACTCCCTGTTACTTATAGACACCACCAATAGAGCGTAGCTTTTTTGTTTACGCTGATCTTGTGAAGCGTATGGCCTTTGTCAATACATAATCCTTGGCCTCCCGGCAGTATAAGTATGCAAGCCAAATGACAAATTCTTACCTCACTGAAGTCTTAAGCTAGCGAAGAATTTTTCTGTCCTCCTGGTTTTCTTTAACCTTCTATCAGTAGAAACATCTGCGGGAAAACCAATAAAGCTTGTGCAAGCTTAATGACACTTGGCTTCACTTTTCACTTATTTTAATTTTACTTTGTCGTTTGTGATTGACTGGATAAGCAAGCAGCCAATTTATCCGAAAAGACTTGTTATGCATACAATTCAACCATCTGTTAACCCGCAGTCAATCGTAATGGATTGGTTTAGAATATTAAGATCTCTAAAGCTGCAAGGCACAAAAATGTAAATTTACAACTGAAAGCTTTTATATTTGAAAGACAAAACAGTTTTAGCAGCAATTTACATATGCCAATTTTTTTCGATGTTGCCGTTCACATCTTCCATTTAGCCGGTCTATGTGAAAGCATAAAAGTTTCATAAGTGGAATTAAAGGGCTAAGAGCTACTGCGAAAATGAGCAAGTGTTAAAGGTGTTCTTGGTTTGAAACTGGTCCAGCAGTCCAGCAGTCCTTCAGCAAAAACTCGTGATAACAAAAAGTAAATAAAAAAACAAACAAATAAGGCAAATAAAGCAAGCTGGCAAGATTAACGCATTAAAAACTTCGCCCAAATTTTTCAAGATCCTCTGAATCTGCATTCAAAACTAAACGTGTTCTGTTCAACTGCACGTTTCCGGCTGCCGAAGGTTGTCTTTTTTCTTTCAAGATTCTTTCGATTTTTTAAAGATAAGTATCAGTTGCTGATATCGCAGAGCATAATCGTGGCTTATCGTGGTTCAGTAATAGGGTACCACTATAAATTATTCATCTGGTAATTTATTAGCAGACTGAGATAAAATATCGATAAGTTGTTTAAAGATTAATTCATTACGTATTCCCAGTGAGAGTCTAAAGATAAGTGAGAGCTTATATGCGGGAAGCCCGACTTGCAGCCATTGCTTTTTCTCTATATCAACTTGCCTAATAAATTAAAACTGACAATAGCCCACTAGTTTTCACGCACTCTTGCGGTGTTTGCGGCTCAGTTCGGGCCGAAGTCTACGGCTAACTACCCTTGGGTGCTTTACGTTAAGCCGCGGACAGTTGTTTCAAGTTTCTTCAGCAGGACTCATCAGTATAGAATAGACTGAAAACTGGTGACGAGTTGTAAGAGCAGCTTAAACCTCGCCAACTCCGACCTACACATAACCTGCGCAAGACGCTGCATGCATTTATGTACCATGACTAACTTAGTACAGTGAAGTTTTTATTTCTTTAAACCTCTTTTAATGCGTCGAGCCAGTCGACCGAAACAGATAAATAAAAGCTTATTCAAATATCGTGTGTCCATCTGTTGGGGTATTCCTTTCTATTTCATTAAAACAAGGCCAAATGTATTATTCATATGCTTCTCCATTCTTACATTTTTGTTTGATTTCGACCACATTTCTTTGTGAAATAAACGGAGTTCAACCCTCCGTAGGAAAAAAGATGGCAGCTGTACATACGAACCTTACACAGCCCATAAAGTACAAGGAAAGTCCTCTTTTTGCAATATTTGTCACTGTGCTAATGACATTGTGTAAGCTAGGTTTGAAGATGTTAGCACTTTTCTGTACGTTTCTCGTGCGCTTAGAGTTATGGGTAAATGTACCAGTTGCCATCTTTTTGCCTACGGTGGATTGCACCGTTCACTTAGCTTTATTTTGCAAAGGTGTTCGATCGCACAAATCGAAATCGACAACCGTCAATGGTCAGATGAATGGTTTTCGAGGAAACACCAAAATACAAGCATCGTCGACCGTAAGGGAATAGGAAAGAGCCTTTAAGAAGAACTACTGGCCGAAGAAGTTTCTAAGTATTTTCGCTCGCAGCTGTGTAAATAAAGAAACCTTTCATCGCAAAGAAAGTATTTACTCGAATTGACGTGCCAATCAAAAGAAGCTAAAGCCCAGCAGTATATACTTTCATCACGCAATTCGTTTATAAAGTCTGATTACAAGAAAGATGAAGGATAAGAGCGTTTATCCCCCGTTTAGCCGTGGTGTAAATTCAACACACCGCTGTCATTACCCCATGGCTTCGGCTGACTCAAAGTTTGACGATTTCGTTGTGCATTGTATTCAATTTGACTAATGAAAATGTTAACGTACTCATTGCTCGTGAATTATCGGGATTTCCTGAACTCGTTCACTAACTATGAACTCAAAATTTTCAATACTGCACTCGCAAAGCCTCGAAATTTCTCGTTCACACATAAAACACCACGGATGCATGAGTAGGGAACATGCTAAACTTAAGGGAGGATTTTTTTTCTCTTGACAGTCTTATAACTATTGAGCCGGTATGGAATGACTGTTCTGGAGGCACAGTGGCCTCATGGTTTGTGCACTTGTCCCTTGAGCCCCAGCCAAAGACATTGTGCTGTGTTCTTTGCAAGACACTAACTCAGTGGCACACCATTCTGTATCACCGAGTAAAGTGGAGTGCCTCTCTCCTGATCCAGGTGTATAAATGGGTGCCAGCAAATTTATTGCTGGAAGATAACCCTTTTTGCAATAGTTGTCACTGTGCTAATGACATTGTGTAAGCTAGGTTTGAAGATGTTAGCACTTTTCTGTACGTTTCTATGGGCGTTGTTAGAGTTTTCGTGCGCTTAGAGTTATGGGTAAATGTACCAGTTGCCATCTTTTTTTTCTACGGTGGATTGCCGCGGCACCGTTCACTTAGCTTTATTTTGCAAACGTGTTCGATCGCACAAATCGAACTCGACAACCGTCAATGGTCAGATGAATGGTTTTCGACGAAATACCAAAATACAAGCATCGTCGACCGTAAGGGAATAGGAAAGGACCTTTAAGAACACCTACTGGCCGAAGAGGTTTCTAAGTATTTTCGCTCGTAGCTGAGTAAATAAAGAAACCTTTCATCGCAAAGAAAGTATTGACGTGTCAATCAAAAGAAGCTAAAGCCCAGCAGTATATACTTTCATGACGCAATTCGTTTATAAAGTCTGATTACAAGAAAGATGAAGGATAAGAGAGTTTATCTCCCGTTTATGTTTATACTAATAAGGTGATGCCTCTTAAGTTGGCTTCAGGAAATCCTCAGAGAATCCAGAAAAAGCCAATCCTGTGACTGGTAAGTTAATCACGTGGACAGCCCACGAGACTTAACACGTATTTTTATCCTCCACGAAAACAATCACGCATCGCGCGTGGTGTATCCGCGAGTGACACCATATATATATCTGAAAATAACTTGAAAGGGATTACTTGAGAACAAGCCAGTACCCTCATGTCTCATCCCGAGAAGGGAAATACTAAAGTGTCAATCTTTTCTGAACGCTACACCAAACAGGCTAACAAACACAATTCATTAAAAGCTGCATTCAAGTGGCTTGTCAACTTCCAAAGTCGAATTCCAGCCCAGTACCTTCGATCAGCTTGTCTATAACATCGTTTTCAAACCTCTCGTTCAGTTCAGGGGTGAAGTAGCTTTTCCAATCTCCAATCTCTCCTTTACGCAAAAGGTTTGGACCATCGGGTCATTTTGGAAAAAACTGAGAAACTCAATTTGTTGTTCTGTTTCCCCTTGAATGTGCACTGGTCACTGGGAAGAGACGCAAGCGTTGGCTGGTTTCATTTCTGGGATTCTCTAGGAACTACACTCGCTCAGTAAGGTCAAGGCTGCCGATTTCTCCGCAGTTGAACTGCTGCATGCCACAAGATTTCGGCACCAACCCAGGTCGTTCCTTGTTAATAATGAAAACAGATTACATCGGGATTTTTCTGACAATTTAAGAGATAAATGAATAGAAAATTTAACACACACGGCCTCCTTGACATCACACGGTCTCTGTTTCCTTAACTGATTGTTATTTAGGGCAACCAGAGTGCTCCTTAGGCTAACAAGAGTGCCAGGCTCACCCACTTCCTCTTTATTATTAGAGACTTTAAGCAATGACGACGGCGACGCCAAGGACGACGTCCAGTAAATAGTTTTCTATTTTACCTTGGAATTTCGCAGCTGTATTAGACTTGTTCAGAGCACTTATAGCTATCTCTCTCAGACTTTACTC
Source organism: Micromussa lordhowensis (assembly GCA_964020085.1). NCBI lineage: Eukaryota > Metazoa > Cnidaria > Anthozoa > Scleractinia > Lobophylliidae > Micromussa > Micromussa lordhowensis. The sequence goes on from OZ026609.1 coordinate 9,725,043, forward strand.
AAGCTAAATGTGAAATGCCAGCGTTGAATTCCCAATTAAAATGCGAAAAATTAGCCGTCGCCGTTCGCGTTCTCCAAAATACGTAGAACTTAGTTATTTTACTTTGTTTTTGCAGACGACGGCTAAGAAATGTACAGAGATTTATAATGCACATGCACAGCCACTGGTTCTGCTCATTAGACCTTTTGTTTGGTGGTGTTCTGCGCACAATCACAAGCATTAGCAACATACGCAGACGCAGTAGAGAGCTGCTAAGTAGCGCCTTTTGTTAGGAAATTAGGTTAACTTTTCTCATTTGCATCACAATATAATCTAGCATGTATGTGAGGCAATTTCGGGCTATTTTGTAGTTTCAGCTCGAAATTGCCTCGCACACACGTTGGATTACATTGTAATGCAAATGTGAAAAACTAACCATGAAAAGGGCTATTATCAACATCATACTGCTTCTGCGTATGTCGGCTTATGCTTATGTTTATGCGCCAGTGTAAACCAGCCTTTAAGGTTGCCAATAATTTCACGAGAATGAGAAGAAAACAACATGGAAATCCCCATGACGGCCGCCATTTCGGATTTGATGTTCGAGAAATTAGGCTTGGTAGAAGAGAAATCAAATGATTGTCGCGACGTCAGCGTGTCTGAAAAGCTCTGTTTTATAAAGTGTTTTCTGACCACACTAAAACGCAAAGCCGGCCTATTCAATTTATCCACTTGAAGGAGCGTTTTCAAAAAGTTCCGTTTTTTCGGGGGACATTTTAAATGGATTAGTGTAAGCCTAACCATAAGAATAAAGTTATGAAACGTAGTGTCGACGGGGCCTGGATGCTAGAGTATTTGAAGATATTTAGTTATTCATGTTTTTTTTTTTCGGGAGAGACAAGCGTGGTGATTGGCATAGCAGATATTCGCTCATTTGCGATCCTACCGCCCCTTTTTTTGCAGAAAGACTACTGAGAAAGAAATGCTTCGTGTTTTATCACTATGCCCACTATGCATTTAACGTGAGAATTACAGGTTAAAGCACTCAGCGAGTGCATTATCGGGATTTACCTGCACGAGTTCGCTAACAATAAACGAGAAATTTCTCGCAAAGCCTCGTGCGATATTGAAAATTTCGAGTTCATTGTTAGTGAACGAGTTCAGGTGAATCCCGATAATTCATGAGCAATGAGTGCGTTAACATTTTTATTATTCAAATTGAATACACTGCACAAAGAAATCGCCAAACTTTGAGTCAGCCGAAGCCATGGTGTAATGACAGTGGTGTCAAGGAGGTTGTTTCGTCACAACCCAGTATCACGTGGTACAAATCAGCCAATCAGAAAATCGGAATTCGTACAGTGTATGAAAGTTGAGTAATAATTAACCCAAGCGAGATTCGCTCTTGAATGTATTTGTTTGAAATGAGAACTAGAGGAAGATGCACTACAAGGTTCCATAGCAGAAAATGATCACAGATTGACAAAAGTTAATTTATATTTATTTCAGTGATACCAAGAGAGTTCTTCTTTTGTTAAAGCGAGTAGAAATTGGTTCAATGGGGTAAAGATGACGTCGTTGTAGTGTGTTTTCACTCGTGGCTACTCGGGGTCAATCGGGTTCACTCGTAGCCACTCGTGGTCATTCGTGTGTACTTTAGACACGATCGTGCACCACGGAATGCGGAAACCTAAAACGGAATGCGGAAAGAGAGTATCCTACTTCCGTTTTACAAATGACTGGATGTCCCTCCCAGTATTTTTAAGAAGGCCAATGCCATGCACAATTTTTAAGTCAAACCTTACAAAGTTGTTAATGGACAAATATTTTAAATAATGGACAAATATTTTAGATGTACGCTGATTATATTTTAGTTTTTTATGACAGTAGGACAGTAGGTAGTTTTTTAATTCGTAGTTTATTTTAGCTTTTAATACTTTTTAATTTTTTTACGGAGGACCTCCCTGAAAACCACGTATTTACGTGACGGGCGCTTCCTCCTTAAAGATTGTTTATTATTATTATTATTATTATTATTACGCGTAAAACTGCATGTCACGCTATACGTGTAGTGCTGTTTTAATGCTCCTCTCCCATCTTCCGTGTGTGCAATCTTATGATAAATAAACTGCCTCTCTCTTTATTTTCTAGAGTCCCTTACCAAAAAGCCTTAAACAAGTCCGTGCGACTGAAGGCTGCGGGCCAACCTCGTGCCCAGGGTATTTTCAAGGTGATGGACAGTATAGGTAGTTGATAGCGAGCAGTCGCCATCTTTTGCGATAGATCGACTCGCAAACCAGGTAAAAACGACAAGGAGTTGGAAAGAGCCTGCTCCCGATCCGGCAATTTTCATCGCTTCGCTTGTATTTTTTCTCGATGTGTAGACTACTCTTTGCTAGCTTTATGCCGTTGGGAGATATGGGGACTGCTCGTTCAGTCAGTTATATTGAGTTATCGGGCTGCTTGGAAGTGCGGGGAAAACAGAAGGGACTTACCTCTAGCAAAGAGCCTTGTACAAC
>OZ026609.1:9732540-9820040 GCA_964020085.1 Micromussa lordhowensis
GTGGAGCTTTGAACATAGTGCCAGCATAGCAACAGCATTAGCAGTACCATTTTGATAGCTTATCATGGTGCCATTTTGCAATAAAACAATCTTTAAATTCTTATAGATATTTTAGCTACAAGCAAATTGCAAGCCAAACTAAAGTTTTAAGTAGTTTTTAATTTGTTCCCAGTGTATCCTCAGGCAATTCTAGCCCTTCAAATCTGGTTACCTGTATTATGCCAGGCACCTAAGGCCTATTCTAGATATGATTCCTGTATTTCTGGCAGGAATTATTTGTTATGCACGTATAAATACAAGCATATTAGTATCACCCAACTAGTGGACTAATGCAAATCCTGCATAATTTAATTGGCCATGCTACTTGAGGACTATTAGCAATAGTCCTCGAGCGCCATGGAGAGGGACGCTTTCTTTCATTTTAGTCCCAAATAAATATTTCTTCAACTTACATTTGCTAACTTTCTTATTGCCATTTCTGTCGGCCGACTAGTTGGGTGATACTAAAACAATTAGACCACAGTCAATAGCCCATTCGGCTTCGCCTCATGGCCTATTGACCCATAGCCACAGATAATTTGGATCATAATAGTTCATAATTTTTGAGAGGTAGCATAATACTTGATGTTAAGAGCATAATGTGTCAACCCCTACTGAGTGGTTCATCAGCTTGGCGCTTAGTTATCTCTGGCTTTTGTAGCCTGAAGTGACTAGCAGTATCCGCATCTCTCTGGATGAGATGCTGGTCCATTGCAGGGTTCCCCCTCCAACAATAAATACACCAGTACTCATTTATATAACTGGTTGGATCGAGACTAGACACTGTACAGGTGTGATGAAGTGTTTTGCCCAAGAATACATTGCACAATGACCCGATGCACAAACTATCCAACCACTTTCTGCATAAATTTAGTAACTATTGCTAAATTACCCTTACTTTACTTTCAGCCAGAAAGGGCAACCCAGTACAACACAGAATACTCAGTTATTGAAATTGAGAGTGACAACAGAAAAAATTCACTTCAGCAATGTCCAATAAATAAATCTAGAATAAAATGTTATTATTTGTTGTTGAATTCCCTTTGCTTTACTTCAACCACAAACTGTAACTGTGAAAATATAACTAGTTCTGAACAAGTCTCCCTAGCTATTCATGTTGCCTGGTTGTGTAAAAGCTGGATAACGCTATCCATTGGATTAATCATTATCCAATCAGGGTAAGTGATTATTCGGAAGCCTTGGATAGATTTAGCTATCCCTTGATGACCTTTGATCAACCTGGCTTTTACAAGGATGTGGTTCTTGCCAAGCTCACATTGCCAGAGAAGACTGGTGAGAGCACAAAAGTCACAGCATTGGCGTCAAAGCAATGCTTGCAAGTAATGAATCTATCAAAAAGGCAACCCTAAAACACAGAAATTGGAATGCCGGAATCTGGAAACCACAAATCAAAGAAAACAACATCTTCAACTATGAAAATTACCATGCATAGATTTTGCCTGTAAGATTAAAAAAGCCAACAAAAGGCCCCAAACTTCACTTCTTTTGAAACATGTGTTTGGGGCCCACCAGTTGAAATTCATTCTATGGTTATCTCAAGTGAAGGCTATGGGTATGGGAATCCAAACGAGTGTGTGTCCAAATTTGATCATATTAGCGCCCTGAGAGCAAGCTTGCTGGTGATTGCCTTTTTTTTTATTAATTTAAGTGGTCTGTTGCACCTCTCACCTTTGATATGCCAAGGTTAACTCAGGTCATCTAAATAACTTGGGTTTTCCCAACATACTTGTAAGATTAATTACAGAACAGCACTATTTTCACACTGATACTGTTGCAAATCATGACCAGATATTCTTATTTGCCATCGTATTCACATAATTTCTAGAAACGGTTCCACACTACCTCCGTCTTCTTGTTTGCAAGCGGACTGGACCACAAATTTTCTTAAAAGATTATAAACATTGCCAGAAACCTGTTGCATGCAAACATCGCTTTGATGTCAATGCTATAAGAGTAGGCTTTTTATTATCAATAGTGCCACTCACTAGTCTCCTCAAAGCAATATGATCTATATACAAGAATCACGCTCCTGTCAGGGCCAGTTTCAACAAAGGATGGGTCATTCTCTCTGCCCGAAAAATTACTAACCCTGATTGAGCAGTGATTTACCCTATGATAGGGGATCCACCTTTTGAACAACTGGGCCACCAATTCATGTTTTTGTACAGTTACAAATTGTGGTTGAAGCTGAAAGCAAAGAAAAACAACAAGAATAAAATTATACTTTTCCAATATTTATTTGCTGTACATCGCTGAAATGAATTACTTCTGTTGTCATTCTCAATATCAATTTAACAAATTGATGTCAGTTTTTCATACGTCTGTCCTGTTATTGATAATGAATTTCATCACAACATTGTCAAAGTAGCTTTGGATCCACAAGGCAACAGCCGAGTGCATCCACAGACTACTTTGACAATGTTATGACGAAATTAATTGTCAATAACAGGACAGACGCATAAAAAAGTGACGTCAATTTGTTTGTTATGATAACAAATTGTATGCTCTTACTCGTTGACGCACTGCATAAGTCATAAATTCATGTGTCTGTCTGCTCCGGTTTCCGTGTTCCGGATTCCTGGATTCCGGTTCCAGGAATCCATGCCCGACTAGAAACACTGCTTGCACATTATTCAACCAAGCAAATACAGTGCCCCTGCATCGTTTATTATAACGTTATCTACAGTTATGGCCGCTATTTGAGCTATTTAACGGCTTACCTGACTTGGGATAAGTTGCAACAAACACATCATCACCTCTGGTTTGAAAATTGACGATGTAATCTCGCAGTGCCGCAGGATTTGGCGTGAAGAAGTCATGTATCCGAATTCCTTCCATTAGAAAAGTCTTAGAAGATGTCCATTCCCCTTCTTGCTCTTGAAAAACTGGAAAACTACAACTGGACATCGTTGTAGTATATAAACAGAGTTTTGAATAGGGTTATGAGCAGTTCGAGCTGTAGTACATACACACCATACAGACGAGACTACAGACGAGATACGGTGGGGGGACGGTGGGGTGAAATCGGGTGCTGTCCACCAGTGTGGACAGCGGTATATCCATGACACCGGGTAGGTACTTAGTGTATTCATCATATAGTGGTTTGACGTAACCCAATATAGGATTATTTATGGAGAGGAATACATAGCTCTACATGGCTATATATGACCCAACACAGCTATACATACACGTACATGGCTATACATATACATAAATATGTACTCCCATAAATTTCGGATAGGTGTATGCCGCAAAGGGTCTTAAACCCTGACCCTATTTAAGGATATAGCAATCAAAAATGGATAGCCTATTTAAGGCCCAAACCCGAATCAAGGGAAAAACTAAAAACAGCTTGAACGGGTCAACTCTATTTCGTTTCTGTAAGATTGCTGGAAGTTAGCATCAAGAATAGCATAGTAGACTAAGCCTACTTTAAGAATATGCCATCATAAACATGGCAAATCTTTCAGAGTTGTTTTGTTCCCTGCTGCTACTTTGTTATGGAACTAAAACAATTAAAATAATCATGTCATCTTTGTACAACTACAATCGTCAACAACATTTTGTTGCATCGAATAGCTAAACACAACGCGAAAGCAAATATTTCGGAGACGAGGCAACAGTACCCCAGGCCAGCACCAAGAAAGAAATAAGATCCTTTCTAGGCTTGGTTGGTTACTATTGTAAATTTATTCCAAATTTTTCTGAAAGAGCAGCCACCCTAACTGATTTGACAAGAGGGAAAAATCCCACAAAGGTGAAATGGCTTGGTGTTCATTTGCAAGCATTCCTCCGATCTTACGACCACCCCACTGGGATGAAGAATTTATTTTGCAAGTTGACGCTTCGAACAGAGGTCTAGGAGCTATTCGGTGCCAGAAAGGTAAGGACGGAGAAGAGCACCCAATAGCTTATGCTAGTAGGAAGTTGCAACCCAGGGAACAAAAACTTAGCACCACCGAGAAAGAATATTTAGGCATTGTGTGGGCTGTGGAGTTATTTAGGTATTATCTATATGCAGGACCTTTTAAATTGCAGACTGACCATAACCCGTTAGACTGGCTTAACCAGGTCCGTGATAAAAACCGAAAGTTGTTGCGGTGGAGCGTCACTCTCCAAGAGTACGACATATAGAGCACAAGAGTGGCGGAAATCACTGTAATGTGGATGCTCTAAGCAGAGTTTGAGCTTGCTGTAGTTCCAACCTCGTCATCAGTTCTCTCATTTTCCTTTCTATTTTTGTGTCGTCCCACCCCAAAAATAGACTTGTTAGGGGGGAAGGCGTCACGAAATTTTCTTTTTTGTCATATAGTGTTTTTTGCGTTTAGTTTAGGTTTTTGTTTCAGTGTGTTTGTCTGGAAGGAATTTGGCATTACGTAACTTTTGTAGCATTAAAGTAATTAATATTCAAATAATCATAATCGTTAATTGCATTGTGTATAGTTTAGATGTACGTATTAGAAATAATGCAACTTTGTACAATTGAGCGTGTATTAAGTGTTCTTTGCAGTAACTTTCTTTACAGCGTTTGTTTAAAGTGTTAATTGTTGGAAAAATTAGCATAAATGTATAAATGTAAGTCGTAGAGAGGTAGTGGGTTGTTGGGTGCAGCAGTTTTGTTGGAGAAGGGAAGTGAGCAAGAAAAAAGAGAGACGAATTTGAAGGGCCTTTGGCCAAAGAGAGACAGAGAAGAATTCACTGCCAAGAGCGATTGGTAGGCGCCAGCCAAGTAACCTGACGAAACTCATTTGTCAGTGGTGGCGATAGAGAGGAGAAGTGCTACGCGCTGTTTGCATGCTGTGTGGCGATTGAGAGTAGTGTTGAAAGACCTCGTGCTGAGGAGAAAACGTCGACTGAAAGATAAAAGAAATTACGTGAAGACGCGGAGCTAGGTTTGAACTAAAGAGAAAGAGGTTTATATTATGGTATCGGTTCAGGTTTTGTGGTATCGGATTAGGTTTTGTGCTGTTGGTTAAGAAGAGTCAAGGAATGAAAAGGAACTGAACAGTACTGCTCCATATAATTTGTAAATAGTTAGTTAATTCGATTTCGTGTGTAATTACTGTCTAGCTTTAAAATTACTGAATTCGAAGTTAAAGTTATGAATCGTATTAGTTTAGCCATGAATTGTAATAATTTTCAAGCAAACGGTTGTTATAGAATATTTAGAATTAGTTTACTTAGTGTTAACATTGTTAATATCGAGTCTTTTTTTATACTTAATAAGCATTAGCTGTTGTAATTCAGGGTGGTGTGTTGCGAGATTGTGGGAAGGGGTACTGTATTCAGTCATTTGTTATTGTTTGTTTTTATTTCTCCGTTTTCATTGCCAAGGGAATTTTCGCAGATAGCGCCACACCAACTAACACGGTTTGTACGGGTCATGGAAAACCTCGAAAGTCATTCATTTTAGAATTTCATATATTTTCCAGGCCTGGAAATTCATGGAAGTCAAAAGCACTGTGAATATCTACTACCGTGCTGTATTTGTCCCTCTTCCCTGTGTCTAGATTCTCTGACGTTTTTTATATTTATTTATAGTTGTCAAGGTACCTTCAAAGAGGGCCAAAATTGATGGGAAAGGTCTAGCTAAGGAGGATGCTAAAAAGCCGTGCTAAAATTAGGAAGTAAGTCTGGAATATTTATTCAGTCTTTGTCTCAAATGTATGCAGAAGTCTGACTAAACAAGGTAGCATTTTCTCTGACCTAACAAGCTAAAAACGGTTTTGACACGGGTGTATTATTATTATTATAGCGTTGCAATTCTAACCTATACGCCAGAGAGATTATGAAACCCTTATCACTTAAAAGTTTGGCATTCACAGTATCGTCAATGCATCAAAACACTAGTGATGCGTGTTTATTACCTAGCACCTTGGTTGATACAACATTCGCGTTAATTTATAATTTGCGAGCAGGATATCTATGACACTCTCGATAAATCCAGTTGCGAATTTCGTTTCGGAAGGACATTTTCAGGTAGGATATTCAAAAAATCGTCATCCTTTTACTCGGCGTTGCAGTAACTTTTCATGGTGGCGTTGTTTTGGTACTGAACGGTTTCGAGAGGCGCTTTGCCCGTATACTGTGGGAAATTTTAGGCATCCGTGGGAACGCTTTGTTTTCTTCCAGCAAAGAAACGGTGTTTTTCACTAATGTAAGCGTTTTCGATTTGCAGAGTCGATTGCCCGTACTCAGTGGACAGAAGAGGAAAAAGCAGCTGTTTTCAGGTATCTCGCTCTCTGGATTAGACGAGGACGTGTTCCTGGCAAACGTGACTGTGAGAATTGTATTGCCTAAGCAAATGGTGCCTTAGATCGAAGGGAATGGACAGCCGTAAAATATTATATTAAGAATCAGAATGACAAAAGAATTGAGGTCTCACAACTATGAATAACAGTTTGTAGTTTGGTATTGTCATCCTGTAACGTTTCTAGTTACTTCAAAGGGAATTAGCACAGTGAAAGAAATGATAATGTTGTGAAATGATCGTAATGATCATTGTTAGACATCTGTAAGCTGTAGATTGGATTAGATGTGATTGATGTACATAAGCTTGTGAGAAGTGGGACTTCGGTAATGATACCAGCTGGAATAGCGAAGAACATAAAATATCATTTTTATATCGTTTCGCATCATTAGAGGCATCAGGTACTTCTGTATTAAGCAAAGAAATAGGCATGCCGAATTTTTTTTCGGCCTACGGCCTCGGACCGTACTCAAGACTAATGGAATGCCGGCAAATGACTTCTTTATTTTTTTTTGTCTACGGTATTGCTTTAAGGTGGCTCAAAACAGTTTCCAACACTTATATTTGGATAGGTCGTTATAACCCCTGTTTATCATTTGATGCTACAATCATGGTATCAAAAAACTGCCCAATCATTGGTGAACATGTTGTCATCATTTTCTTGACACAATAGGTTACCATAGCAACCTTATGACCTCTGAAAAACACCCTTAATTACAGCTTTAGGTGCTTATAATTCAAAAACGGCACGGTGAAATTTTTTTATATTATCAACTTTTGATAAGCATGATAAGATACAACTTTTGGCAAAGTTTAAAAAAGTTCTGTACATGGGGTTCAGAGCCACCTTAAATTTTCGAAAATTTAAGGTGGCTCTGAACCCCATGTACAGAACTTACGGATAATGAATGCGTGAGTTACTAATATAGTGATCAGAATGTTTAGGCTACTGTTTTTATCGCTCAGATTTGGCAGTAGATTTGTTTTTATGAAATTTAGTCAAATTTCATAACGTGCATGTAGATGAAACAAGATGTATCAAGTGTCGTATCTAACTTTTGATACAGGTTTAGCTTGTAGAATGTCGGAGGTATTCTAGAATATTGCCTCTCCACACAGAGGGAAATGGTTAACAAGTACGATAAATATCAAAGAAGTTAAGAAACAGGCTAAAATTTATGTTGGAAGGTCCTTGACCCTGCACATCTTCTGTTTCATGCTCACTGACTATGCATGATTATGTAATCATGCATAGTCAGTCAATCGGTATGCTTCTATATTGGTTAGTTGTACGAGCACACAAAACCACCTTTGTATTTTGCCAGGGTTTGTGCAGGGTCAACCCCCAAAATAGCCAACGTACAAAAACACACAACAAAGAACTTCAGTTTGCCAGTTTTCATAACCATTCCGCTCTATTAACTATGCTTTCCATAAGTATTCCTCAATGTTTTGGTGTGTGATACTTTGTCTCGTTAATTTCACGCCTCGGGGAACAATGAGGGTCTCGGAGAAATACGGGGCCAGTCATTACAGAGCCCTAGTCAGCCACACCTTTGTTTTTGTTTATATGCGAGAGTTTGGCTATTATATTCTATTCCGAGCGTGTTTAAATGAAGGAAATCACTGTGAAACTAGTTAAGATAATTCAACACAGTTTCAGGAACACAGCTTACAGTAACGCAATCGAAACCGGCGGAGGCTGGCTAGGACAAAGTTACTTACTTACTTACTAGGATCCTTTAAGTGCTTAATTATAAATGTGTCGGAAAACAAGAGAGCGTCAATTTCAAGCAGGAGCTTTTACTGGAGCAAATGCGGCCATTCAAAATGATAAAGATTTCATTAACGTTTAATTGATAAGTAAGCTCCATTTTGCATTTTGCATCATTTTCATGATGTGTTTGTCGGGAATTTGAAGGAAATTATAGTTGTTCTTGGTTAACGTTTGTTTGTTTGTTTTTATCCCCCTGTTGAATAATGTCTAATCTTCAAAGAAAAATATTAAGTTTTGTTTTCCCTCAAGTCTCGACGTTTCCCCGACTTTGTCTCTAGAAACAGCAAGACTCTTGGGAAAACCAAACTTATAAAAATAAGAGCTTTTGTGTTTTTCAGTCTTGATCCTTTTTTTAGCTGTTTGGATCAGTTTGTTGTATGTCAGATTAAGGGAAGTGAGAGCTAGATCCACTAAGACAGGTCAAAATCTACGAAGTTCTTATCAAATAAAGTTTTCTAATTGTGTAAAAGTGGAAGTTGGGTGTATTGACGTGTCCCTATACGCATTGTCCAAACAGTCCCCACAAGTAAGGCGTATTGCCATGTGTACCCATAAATACTACTGTCTCAAAATGCAATCCCCACAAGTCGGGTGTTTAGCTCTGTGTACCCATAAATATCGTCCACAACGCCCCCGCAAGTAGGCAAAATTCGCTGTGTAAACTGTCCCCTAAAGAGTGTCCCCGCAAAAAATATTAACCTTTTTCAACTTTGGATCAGATGTTTTAAGAGGCCAAGGAGTAAGCTGACAAATGCCCAAGGATCATTTGGATAACTGCTGTGAAAAAGGGTGTCCTCGGAACTTGAGTCTGGAAACAAGGTCCCTAAAAGAAGGCTGGTAGGTATTAGTGTGGAGGGTTATGCATAGCTCTGGAGAGCTGTGTATAGCTGTGGAGGGCTATGTATAGCTGTGGAGGGCTATGTATAGCTGTGGAGGGCTGTGTATAGCTGTGGAGGGCTATGTATAGCTGTGGAGGGCTATGTATAGCTGTGTAGGGCTGTGTATATCTGTGGAGGGCTATGTATAGCTGTGGAGGGCTTTGTATAGCTGTGGAGACCTATGTATTGGTGTGTAGGGCTATGTATAGTGTATGTGTAAGGCTATGTATAGCTGTTGAGGGCTATGTATAGCTTCGGAGGCCTATGTATAGCTGTGGAGGGCTAATGTGTGGAGGGCTATGTATAGCTATGGAGGGCTATGTATAGCTGTGGAGAGCTTTGTATGTGTGTGTAGGGCTATGTACAGCCCCGGAGGGCTATATATAGCTTGGAGGGTTATGTACAGCCGTGGAGAGCTATATATAGCTTTGGAAGGTAATGAATGTGATAGGGTCTATTTAACAAATTGACGTCAGTTTTTCACGCGTCTGTCCTGTTATTGATCGTAAATTTCGTCATCACATTGTCAAAGTAGCTGTGGATGACAATGTGATGACGAAATCCCTTGTCAATAACAGGACAGACTCATTAAAAATTGACGTCAATTTGTTTTTTACGATAACAAATGGTCGAATTGCCCTCTTTCAAATTCATCAACCTCGTTCCCAGGGTCTCTCTCCTCTGCCTCCCTTTGTCGTTGGGAGAAAGACCCTGGTTGCGGCTGGTCACGTGACCACCCAGAATCTGGGTGGTAAAAAAATCTGTTGGGTGGGAGGGGTGCCAGAGTACTTTGATTGTTGTTGTGGCAAACTTTGTGGGTAAAACTTCGAGCAGTCGCTAAAAAAGCTACTCGCTCTATCGGGTTCGAAGTCGGATTTTGCCGATGAAGAAGGCTACATTATTTCTGCCGTCTCCAAAATATAGAAGACTTTCGTTCACAAAGCAATTCGGCAGCCGAATGGAGCTCAAAATTTCCGACGGTTATCACTTGTAAAACGTCACGTACCGAATCGAAGTGAGACCGACCAGTGGATCAGTCTCTTGAATCTTTGCGTTCGGAGGTAATTTATTTTCTTCTTTGTGCGGTAATTTGAATTTAAAAAGTACTTCTGTCACATGGCCGATTAGCCGAGCTGACTTGCATTTGGTTTAACGCAATGTAAAATGATTTGCAGTTTTGTTGACTTAAGCCCGCGCTTATATTTCATCTGCATCAGGTTTATGTAAGTTTATATTTAGGCAGATGTTTAAACACGATTCCTTGACATAGTCAAGAATTATGTTTTGCAAAATAGTAAATAAAACATCGTTTTATATAGCGAACAATGTGCCATGAGGTTAATTCAGGCAACATGCTATGAAACAGTTTACGCTTAATTCGACCGGCTGGAATTGAAATAAAGAGTGGTAATTCAATACGCTGGATACATACAAATTTATTTCGTTTGTCCTGTATGAAGCTTAGAATAGGACTGAAGAATTTCAAAGGTATTTGCCAGTGTGTAGTTTAATATAGCGACCAGTGATCGCCTTTCTTTCGCTTCAGTTGATATCGACAAAAATTATTTGTTGACTCCACCCTGGTGAAAAAGTTTGTGTCACAGGTGGTCACGTGACCAGCCGCAACCAGGGTCTTTCTCCCAACGACAAAGGGAGGCAGAGGAGAGAGAGCCTGGGAACGAGGTTGCAAATTCATGTGTCTGTCAGTGTCTGTCCGCGTATCGACGATAAAAATTAGCCAATGAGCGCGCGGGAATTACATGGACAGTTACATGACGTATCTACGCTTTCCATAGGGACAAACCGCTGACAAACGAGACTGTACTCGCAATCTCGCAATCACTCGGTCGTCCTCGGTCGGTCCCTCGGTCGCGGGAAAATTCATTGAAATGGCGCTGGACGTTTCAAAGATACAGTTCCGTTTAACGGTGCTTTTGGCCAAACATTTTGCTGATATTTAGTTTACGGTAAATTGGAGGGAGTCAAGCTTTGATATCTGTGTTTCGCCAGGTCACTAGCTGCTGTTGAAGCCTGTTAGACTTGTTTACAGCGCTTGCAACGCTCGTCGGAAAAAAGCAGCGAGAAGCCCACGTTGTGTTTGGTATTTCAAGGTAAACTCACAAACTGTTGTTAGTTGTGTACGCTATGGCTATAAACTAGTGAAAACTGATACGTGTGCAAAAAAGTCGTGCTTCATTCCTTTGAAAATTATGTTCCCACGATAAACTGTTGACCAAGTGGTGAGCTACATGTAGTCTCTTCAATTCGGTAAACTTGAGTGAAAGGCAAACTTTAGTCTCAGTGAAGTATCCATCATAAGGCTGTCTCAGGTGAAAGTAGACATTTGTTTTGCCAGTGCTTGAATGTTTTTTCTCAAGTTACTAGTTCTCTTGCTGCATTTCACTGCTGTTGCTCGCCTTTTCGTAGATTTGTAAAACATTTTCTACTGCCTCGAATGTGTGCATGTTTGTTGTCCTTTGCACACTGATTGTTGGATATTGCATAATTTATCTATTATTACTAGTTTACCTAACAGGTAGTGAATACTGCGTATAAGTTAGCAGGTATAGAGCCATATATTGCGGAACAGAATCATATTTTTTTGTACGTAAGTTATAGCAATGAAGAGGCCTTATGTGACACCTAGTCACTAAAGAGATACATGAAGGTGAAAGAAGAGGGTTACCAGAAGACAGACAATTTGTATAATAGTTTATGTTGGTCGCTCTGAAGTACATGTAAACCTTGTTCTAGAATACCTGTATACTACAACATCCTTTTGGTAGTTACTAATGGCTAACAAGTTCTCTCTAGAAACAACACGTTACTGGTTATTCTGCCAAAAATTAACCATGCAGCGGAAAAAACAAGAATAATCCACATGCATTACTTACCGGTAAGTCCTAAGTTCACTCACTGCTAAGATTATTCAATTACTGTAAACACCGGCGTATAAGCTGCACCTTTTTACTGAAAATTTTCGTATCAAATCGGGAATGCGGCTTATCTGCGAGAACATCTTGTGCATCAACTTAATAAGAACTTCCTAAAACTATACCACATGACATTACGCATTGATCATTGGTTTTGTGAGTTTGGTGGCTCCTAAAAGAGCTGTTTCTGTGTGAGCTTACACAATGATTAAACCTTGTTCGTTAAAAGAGCTTTTAACCGGTTTAACATTGCCTTTCTTGAGCAGGTGAACTTCACTCGGCAGGGAATCTCCATTCCATCACAAAGTTGTTTACAATTACTGTCGACGATGGCTGCTATCTTCGACAGAATCAAATCAAATGCCTGGTTACTAAGCTACAAACGAACCGAAACGTTCATCAGGTGTTGTTGTAGGTAAATGGACAGGAATGAAAAATACTGGATTAAAAATGCCAGAGAAAGGTAAAATGTGTGAGTCCAATTTTCATACTATTAGAGAGCCAAAATTATAGGTAAGAGTTTTAGTATTCTCTGTTTTAAGTGTTAGTGAGTTGATACGTGGGTTGACACGTGCAAGAAACTTGAAGACATCTTTGTCAAGACTTCGCTTTCGATATATTTCAATTTCTTTCAAATTTTTTTATCCAAAATCTAAGTTGCCAAACTCGGGGTGCGGCTTATATGCCGGTGTTTACGGTACATGCATCAAGGCAGGTTTAATTTGGCTGCTTGAGTATCCAAATTAACTTATGCCTTGTCTTTGGTATGCTGAATCAGACCTCTTCCTAAGTTAAAGGTCTCATCGCAAGTGTGTAAACCTAACCCTAACCCTAACCCTGTACTGTTAACAATACCTTTTTTGCCAATGTTGGGAGGGGTTAGTGGGAGGTTGTGTTGAGGTGGAGAGTTGATGGTCTTATGGTTAGTCCGTTAGACTCTGGATCAATTGGTCCATAATGGAGCCAAACTGGGGTCGCTGTGTCATGTTCTCAGGCATGACACCTTACCCTCACAATGTCTCACTCTTCCCAAGAGTGTAAATGGTACTGGCCAATTAGTGAGGGCAACCTGACAATTGCAGGGGGTCACCTGCAATGGACTAGCATCCCATCCAAGGGGAGGGACAACACTCCTAGACACGTCATGTCACAGAAACTGGAGTTGAGCACCTGTACTGATGAACCATTTGGCTTCTCTGATCCCTTGGGAATGGAACTGACTTGCTTGCCCAGTAGCCAGTGAAACACTGGAATGTGCCCATTCTTAGCCACAAAGACTGGAGGGGAGATTTGGTGTCCTGTGTGAAATGAACCTTTCGCCATTTAAGTCCAACACCCTTCACCGGGTATACCACCAAACGTTTAAGTGAGGGAGGGAAAGGGCGTTTGTTAACAAGCACTTTTAGCAAGCAGTTATGCAGTAGATAACTGAAACTGTGGAATGGCAGAAGGGGACAGGGCAGTAGTGGATTGTGTAATGGGGTGGGGAAATCAGGGAATGTTACCTCTTGAGTTTCGTTGTACAGTAAGGTTAATTCAGGAATCCACAGTGAGAAGGACAATTTTTCAGTAGTGATATGGTTAGCACATGTTATTGTGGTCACCAAGGTTAGGATTCAGACCTCTGAATGAATCCTTTTGTTATAGGAAAAAGATGGGTTATAAAACAACAGTTATTTGTCCTTGATATTCAGATGACACACCTTATTTGGATGATGCCCAGCTTCTGATTGGCTGTTGAAAATTGGGAAAATGATGTATTGCTTGCTTGGTTGGGATGATGTCACATGTTTTATGCCATAACAGATCAGCAGATGGGGTGGAAAGTAAATCATGGTTGGCGATCCGTTTCTCATTTCAGAGACTTCTCCATCCTTTTGGCATTTAGCCCAAGATGTTTGAGTGTATGTCTTGCAGGAACTACAATGCAAGGATTTTCTAGTTGAGACGAAGCTTCATCTTCCATGTATTTAGGAGATGTCTCAAGCACTGAACTGTCACACCTTGATGAAGAAGCAGCTTACATAAGTTGCATGAGCTGGAGAGGATTCACAACGCTTGTGCACAAAGGTGTTGCAGCAGCAAAGCTGGAGGCAATGCAGATGTGGTGATGGCGCGGCGGAGCGCATGGTTGGAGGCAAAGGTTGTGGCGCGTGGGCAGGGGTGCATGTGCGACATCTTTGTTGCCATGACACTTTTGGGCAGACAACCTGAATCCTCCTCAGTTCATACAATTGCTGTTAGCCACTTCTTCATCAAGATGTGTCAGCTCATCACCTGGTACTCTCCTGAATGCATGGACGATTTTGCTTCACCACAGCCAGAAAATCCTTGCACTGTTGTTCCTGCAAGAGATACACTTGAGCATCTTGAACTGAATGCCTGAAGGACAGAAATGTCTCTGACATGAAGGAAAGATCACTTACCATGACTTGCTCTCCATTCCACCTACTGTCATTATGGCTTGGAACATGTAACATTATTTTTACTGGGCATGGAATGCCTTATTTTCCTAATTTTTAACAAAACTCAAAAGTTGAGTTTCATCTCTATCAGATGTGTCATTTAAATATCAAAGTGATAACTCTTGTTACAAAGGCTGCCTGTCTTTTTTCTATAATAAAAATTGGCTCCTTCAGAAATCTGAATCGTAGCCTTGGTAACTGCAACACCACTGAGCTGAGCACATCACCACCAGGGGATTGTCCTTCATTGTGGGTTCTTGAATCACCTTGACTGTACAACCTCATTCGAGGAGCATTACTCTCCAATTTCCCCTCCTCATTCCATGATGCACCATTGCCCTAGTTCCAACCTGTCATTCTACATTTCCAGCCATCTGCTGTGTAGCTTTCTGTTTAAAGTGCATGTCAACCAATGACCTTGTCCCTCCCTCACTTGAACGTTTTGTTGGTACATCCAGTCAAGGGGGTTAAACTTTTATGGCAAAAGGTTTGTTTTAAACAGGACATTAAATTCCTTTTCTGGTCCCAGTGGCTCAGAACGAGAACACTCTAGTGATTATTTCACCGGCTCCAGGGCAGGGAAGTCGGTTCCACTCCCTAGAGATATGGAGAAGCCAGATGGCTCATAAGTGCCGGTGCTTAGCTCTGATCTCTGTGACATGTAGTGCCTAGGGGTTTTGTCACTCTCTCTCTGGATGAGATTCTAGTCTGTTACAGGTTACCCCTTGTTTTTTGTCAGGTTGCCCTTACAATCGGCCAGTACCATTTCCACTCCTTGGAAGGGAGAGGTACTGGGAGAGTCAAGTGTCCTGCCTGAGAAGATGATACAGTAACTCTAGCTTGGACTCCATTTTGGACCTATTGATGCAGAGTCCAACTGACCAACCAATAGGCCATCAGCTCCACACCCGCACACAACCCTCCACTTCCCCCTCCCAACATTTGCAAAAAGGGTATTGTTAACAGTGCACACTTGTGATGACATCTTTAAATCATGACGGAGAATAAGAATTCTGATTCAATATCTCAAAGCCAGGCCATACCTCAATTTGGATATTCAAGCAGCCTATATACATATACATGTAGTTGATTGATGCTACATGTAGCTCAGCTGGAAATGAATTGACTTAGGTCTTACCGGTAGGGAAGGGGTAAGTATAGTCCTTTCCCCACTTTCACAATTACTTTGTCTGGTACACTGTATACCCAATGATGGTACTTTTGCAAGATGCTTGAAAAGGCCTTGAAAAATTCTGAAAAGTATTTTTTTGTCTGCATAAAAGTCGTACAGTTTTACCATTAGACTTTAAATTCTCTTTAGAAGTTCATGAATGCTAATTAGACTATGAGCAACATTAAAAACAATATTTTGTCCCCACAATATCGCTTGGAAAGCATTAATGGATATGGAAAGGACATAACTTATAGGCCATGTCCTTATTACATATTAAAGAGTCTCCAAGCACTACCAAATGTAGTTTCATAAAAATCCCATGAAATACTCGTGAAAGACTCATGAATCACTTTTCAGGGGCCATGAATATTGCAATTTCCTATTTTCATGGCCTCACTGAGAGCCATTAATTTTTCATGAAAATCCTTTCATGGCTCATGAAAATCTTTTTCATGGCCATGAAAAGTCGTCGCTCATCCAGAACTGAAATTAATGGGTCATTAAAACATGTTTTCATGGTCATGAAAATTCATGAAAAAATAAAAGTTAAATTTAATATTTCAGGGCCCATGAAATTGAAATGGTAGTCAGAAACTGGCCAGAGCGGAATTTAATGGGTCATGAATGTATATGTTCATGGCCATGAAAAGTCAGAAATATGAACCAAAATATAATTTAATGGGTCATAAAATATACACCAATACATTTCACAACACACAAAAAGTCTACAAATGAACATATGAAAGGTTGTATATTTGAGCTGCAGAGATAGCACTACTTTAATAGCCCTTAAAGTAACTGAGAGACGGCCTTATGCGCCTACTGGCGCCATGAGAAATGATGATGATGAAAGTAACTGAGAATATCACACTCCAGAAAAAGAGGGCAGAGTACAATATTTTGCAAGTGTCGAAACATCAAGATTTCATAGTGTGCCCAGGCTCGAAAATTTCCTCAACTACAATGCCAAAATAATACTTGAAATCGCTTGACAATTCTAAACAAACCATCTGCTATTTTATAAGAAGAATGGAATGAGTTATTTCCTAGAAATTCTATTAACAATAATTTTAGACTGCTGGGTATCTAGTCGTATGGAAAACAATTCCCGGCTGCCAGATATCTTGACACTCTTGAAAATATTGTCTATTTTCTGATTTCTATTAAAAACCTGATTGTACAATTATAAATACCGGAACTGTGGACATGATAGGGCCACAACGTTTCTCCCCAGACTTCAGTTTCGTTTCTTGACCATGACTACTGCATACTTCATCCTTCTCACAAAAAAGGTCAAATATTTTTCAGCTCCGTAAGAAGAAAATTCTTTGGGATAACTATGCCCTCCTACAAATGATTTCTAAATACTTTCCAGCCTGTGGCAGGTCTCTAAATTGTGTAAAGATCTGTAAAAAAGGCCTATTTATGTTGTGGAATTCGAACATGCCAGACACGAACCGCCATCTTGGATTTGAATGTTGATAGGACCCTGGGACCTAGTTTGCTATAACCCATGATGCAATGCTCTGAGCAACGCGCGGTTACTTTCAACGGTCAAAAACGAAGCGTGATCATGGCGGGACATGATGATAATTCTGAGATATTTTACTACGAAATGCCTCTGGAATGATGTTTAAAAGCGACAAAATCTGGATCTTGTGGCTCTAGGAACAATTGTAAGTATAAAGAATCGCAAGTCTTCTGGACTTAGACTTTGTACAGTGTTTTTGATGATCAGTACTGTAACGATATAATTTTATCGCCAATAAAATCGATCTCGCAAATACTAGTATGCTGCGGCCAATTTTGGATCTTTGTCTTAGCTTTCTTCTAGCCCATTTCAGGTTTTACATCGTATATATTACAATCATAACTTAACCAAAAAGAATTGAACGCTTCTCATAGAACTTGATCTCAAATCATGTTCTGTTATGAGCAATAAATCGCTTCTATTTAAGGTCTTGATTTAGCCTTCAGTGGTGAAACTGAACAAACCTTGTCTGCCGTTTTAAATCACATGTTGCTGTGTTTTTGTTCTAGTTATTGAGGCACAAAAGCTTGAAGTATGCATTCAGAAACAGAACTACATCATCTACATGGTTGATAAGCTAAGTGAAATTCACAAACATGAGTGATGATACTGTCAGCATTCTATCGTAATCTGAGAGATCTGACAGGAAATACACAGTAGTCTTCTTCAATTTGAAGCTTGAAAAAATGTCGGTAATCTTACTTATGTATGCCATATTAGAAAAACCTTCAAATTTACCAAATAAAATAAAATTTAAACAGAAAGAAGATGTTCCAGGTGGTCTTTAATTGCTGTTGGCTTCTTCTGTAGATACTGGACAAAAATCGTATGATACATGTATATATTTATAGAAATTAACCCAAAGCAAATACGCACGCTGATTGGTTTAAAATTGGTTTCTATAACTCGATAGAAACACAGAACTAGCACGAGTTGTTGACATAATGATGGCATGAACAAAGAGAATTTACATTTTGATGATCGAAGTAAACAAGTTGTTTTCTTTTTCTTCGTCGCGGTATTTTCTAAACGAAATAGAAAACATGTTCTCCATGTTCCTACACTTGTGAAAGTTTGGGAGAACTCGAAAAAGCTGTGGAAACACTCACCTGCAGCTCGTGTTCCCACAGCATTTCTCATTCTCCCAAATTTCACTCGTGTTTCTATTACTCGATAGAAACACAGCACATGTTTTCTATTTCTTAATTATAAGCGTAATAGAAGGTTAATGTTGACAAGTCCAGTGTTGGAAATTTGCACTCGCCTGCTCGTCAATACGAGTGTGAAAAGCGTCAAGTGAGTACAAATCATTGATCACTCCCCCGTTTGGCAAGTATGTTTTTCTGTTTGGGGAATTTAAGCTTAAATATTGAGAACACTCCTTTTTATTTTCCATTTTGGCAAGAATATCTTTAAATGAAAACTTACCATTGCTTTTATTTTACTTTTTTAACTTTCAAGATGCCCAAATAATTTGAAAATAATACTCAACACAGTGTTTCATAAAGAGACAAAATGAACTATGGCTTCCTCCAGTGATAATTTACACAACGGTTGCACATCAATGAAGGGATACTGCTAGTCTAACATGTACTACTAATGCAATATTCTTATAGATTTTTGTTAGCAATAAGAGAAGTTCAATTGAAAAACAAAAAATGACAATATTTTTTGATCAGTAGTAAGTTTGATTTTGGTCTTTGTAAGCTGTATATATATAGTGATTTACATAGTAGAAAAAATGTTCATGTTTAGAATTCACTGCATACAGCATAGATAGTTATTATTACAACTAATATATATATCAAAATCGGTCAGAATCATAGAAGGTTATTTTCAGATAGAATTTTATGATCATGGCAAAAGTTATTTAATTATATGACTGAAAAAGAAATCAGTGATAGAATAATATTTAACAATTTTTTAATATTCAAAATTTCTTTATTTAAAAAGAAAATGATATAAAGACATCCAGTATTCATGCTGGAAATAAGATGCAAGCATTTTCTGGTCATATGACACCAAAATGGTTACAATAAAAATATTTGAACAGTACGTGCAGCAGATTGATGTTTATGTTAGTCATACATTACATCAATATCTTTGCCTGGACAGATGGGTGACAAATGACTATAGGATTTGGGTATGTTTTTCCTATAATATTGTTCAGTGTCTTATGGTACATGCACAGGTAAAAATGTGGACTGCACTTATAGCCTACAGTACATGTAGCTTGCGATTTTTGGCACTCATCAAAGATCCTGTTGCCAAGGTGTCATTATATGAACATGGCAGTCATTTACAAAGTGTTTTAGTGAGTATAAAGCTTTTTAAAAAAACACTAGGCTTACATTTAAGTGACAGCAATTTACAGAATTCAATACAAGTTACATTGCTTTTGCTAAAATGAAATTCAACGAAGCAAGTGTCATGTTTGTTGTTAGAAGTCACTGAACCAGCAGCTAAGTCTGTTTACTGCTGTCTGTCATTACTTATCAACAAGTCAGACTTTTTATGTCCAGGCCATACAAACCTGTCATTTTTTTTGCAATTTTTTGGCAAATAGGATTGATGAAACAAATTGTAATGATATCAAAATGGCTGGAATAAAAGTATTTAGTTGTTTTGTAGTTAATGGACTATTAATGGGATTTTCATGGGTTGCAGGAGTAATCATTTGCTCCATGAAATTAACAGGGAGTCAAATTTCATGGACCATAAAAATTCTGTGAAAAGGTAATTAAAAAAGTGAGAAAATTTTCATGGGCCATTAAAATTTCCCCGTTCAGGGGTTTTTCAGGAGCCATGAATTTTTCATGTCATTAAAATCCCATGAAATTAACACCATGAAAATCTGGTGGTAATTTTCATGGTGCACTTTCCAATAACATGAAAATCCCATTAAATTACATTTCATTACACCAGAAAATTTAATGGCATTTTCATGGACTTTTAATGTTTTTGATTTCAGAATAAAAATTTCATGGGCCATTAATTGGGAAGTTTTAAGAGGATTTTCATGGTAACTTTATGGCTTTTTTCATGCTTTTTTCATGGGATTTTCCCCATGAAAACACATGAATTAACACCATGAAAAACATGTTAAAATGGCATGAAAATGTTATGATTTTCCCATTAAAATTTTTCACAAGATTTTAATGGGTTTTGGTTTCATAGTGAAGCAGCCTTGTTGGTCATACCTAAAATTAAAAGTCAACGTTTTAGCGATCTTAACTTCATTGGGTGGATTTACGCTTTGGATAGCAGAGAGAAACAAAAAACCTCTAAACCAGTAAAACTTGAAGTTTGTGCAATCCAGACTTACATATATTGTTATGGTGGATACTTTGCTCGTAATTAAAGTCTGTTCTTGATCAGGTTGACCACTTAACATGGTGATATTATTGAGTGAGGAATGCAATTTGAAATCAGAGCTCTGTGGTTACTGCATCTTAAGGAGTTCCTTTAACTCTCATGTCATACCAACCAAAATTTTGCATTAGTCAAAAAGCAAAATGATTTTTATTTCTCAGTCAACATATTTTGTCAGTGTATAATCTTACAACATGTGCTAAAGAAAAAGTTCTGCCTTTCAACCAGTTTTGTTCCAGCTTCGAAATTTAAAAAGTGTAAAAAAGATACCAGGATGGATAATCCCCCCCCCCTGCCCTGTCCAAAATTATTAATTTTTTATTGGATACATTTGTGACTCAGTGTGACACATGTTAATACTTTGCATTTTTAGTATAGAACATGGAACTTAATGTGAAGTATTCTTTGAGGTATTCTAAAACAGGTATGATTCATGACAACTATATGAAGCTTGAGGAATTCAACTACACGGGATGGGATTAGTGACGACTGCAAGGGGTGGTGGAGCTTGTGGATTGTCAGGACAGTACAACAGTTTCAAGTTGATACAAAATGAATCACCAGCCCCGAGCTAAGCATCATGACACCATTCATCATGTCAGAATACAGGGTGTGAATACATGGTTTGGGTTGAGGTAGATTACGTTGCAAGTACATGTAACATGGAGTTAATTGTGTCAGTTTAGTTCATTTTGCTTTTTCATTGATAACCGGTTTCTAAGGGAAATATTTTAACACCTGCAGTGCACCAGGTGCTAAAATGTACCCCTTTACTTCATCATTCATCAAAAAGGTAATTTATGTAAAAATATTGAAGATCCGTTACCAGGATTCATGATAAGAAATAAGTATAAGCGTTCTCTGGTAAAAAGCTTTAAAAAGACTATGAGCTTTTGACAGACTGAACTGCTGTCTTCAACGGATAAAAAACGTTGAAGACAGCAGTTTGTTTAGTCTGTCGAAAGCTCATAGTCTTTTTAAAACGTTTTACCAGAGAATGCTTATACTTTAATTTCTTAAAAAGGTAATTGTTCATTTAAAAAGACACAAATGTATGTTTACAAGGTCATTTTAATGATTGGATGATAAAAATGCCCCATAATTTATTTTTTATAAATGTTTCTGGAGAGAGGAATATTAGAGTATTTATTTCAAAGTAAGGTACTTTATCATCCATGTTATCCTTTCACTTTTATGAGCACTAAGTTGCCCAGGCAAAACCAATTGCAACTTGGTGACATTCATTTTCTTGCATTTGTGTTGCTAATGTGTATTTGCCTCAAATGATCAAGTCATCAATTTGCAGTGTCCTGTTTTTGTCTGTCATGAGTCATTACACACTGCTCTTCAAACTGTAATACTCTTAAACTGATCCAAGAGTTCAGTGCAATTCAATGAACTGTTAAGGTAATATCATTGATATAAGGTTTGAATCAAAGTACATTTAAATGTACTTCTAAAATGAATGCAGTGTTTTAAAATAGATCACAATTGTTTTTTATTTGTAATACATGTAGTTTATAGTTGCATATTTCCATGAGACCTCTTTGTCAATTACAAAGGGTATTTAAAATAAACATTTGAACATATACAATGTAACAACCAAGAGAAGCATGCACAGTTACATGTAACTATAATCACAACAAATAATTAATGCAGCTCTATAATGTGGGCAGGCGGCAATCTAGCCTAATAAAGAGATTTGTGTTGCAAGCAAAATACTCTCTGCATGATCATGAATCTGTTATTGACTCAAAATGACTTTACATCCAGATTTAAAGTGCTGCCAATTGAGGCCTTTCCTCAATTGCAAGGTTGCATGAAAAAGAAATATGAGGGATGGTTTGGCCACATACACATCATAGTCTAAGACTGTACAAAGTCATCTGCAAAGCAGGGATCACAGAGAGTGGGCAAATGTACACATAACCTTACATTGTATTCTTGAATACTTGAAAGCAAGGCCTCAGTGCAAGGAATGGTAGTTTTCAAATAACCTGATGACATGTAAGAAAAGCAACAATCTTACATCATGCCTAAATCCAAAAAGAAAACAAATTTGGAGACAAAAAAATATTTACATGTAACAACCTAGAGAACTAGGTACAATTACATGTAAGTATAATCACATCAAATAATTACTAAAATTCTTCTTGCAGCTCTAAACATGGGCAGGCAATGTAGCCTAATTAAGAAAATTATTTTTCAAGCAAAAATACTCTCTGCATGATCATGAATCTGTTATTGACTCAAAATGACTTCACATCCAGATTTGAAGTGTTGCCTATTGAGGCCTTTAATCAATTTCCAGGGTTGCATGAAAGTTAAATATGAGCAATGGTTAGGCCACATAGTCTAAAGCTGTACAAAGGCCCCTGCAAAGCAGGGATCACACAGAGTACGCAAATGTACACATAACCATACATTGTATGCTTGAATACATGAATGCAAGACCTCAGTGCAAGTAATCAGGTAGTTTTCAAATAACCTGATGACATTACTTTAAAAAAACAACAATCTTGCATCATGCCTAAATCCAAACAGAAAACAAATTCAGAGACAAAATAGAATTTGAAAATTACTCTGATTAAACATGGTAGATGAAAACAAATGAGCCATTAATGTTGTTACCAGTACAGTCTGGACGGGCTGGACTGCACTTTGGATGTGTGAAAGTTATAAGGAACACTATGAGAAGGTTCTGTCTTCCTCAATTAAGCAACCATTTTGTGCCACAGAAACATACTTTTTTTTAAGGTATCAAGTTTGGATTAAGTTTGGATTCCACAATCAAGCTAAACATTAAGCATCAAACAAGGAAAAAGATCTCTAAGGAGCTGATCGGTCCTTTTAAGCTCATGGAATAGTAAACCATAATAAATGTATTATGATCTCCTTTGGCAAACATGAGAAGTTTTGATGACATTTTTACTGGTATGGGTTGTCTACCGCTAAAAATATAAAAGTTAATTTAGACATCAAACCTGTACAACAAACTTCTTGATGGATTCCTCTACAGTTAAGTTCCTGGAGTGACAGGAAACCAGCAAATAGATGACCTTGGGAACTGAGGCCTAAAAGGTTAGCGGAGTGCCATATGCTGAGGGGAGGTGTCCAGGGCAACCGTGGAAGTGGGAACCACCCCAAGAAGCGGCCACTAACTGGCACCATCAGACTGAAAGATATCATTGGAAATAACTTAGCTGACCAAATACTTACCAAGAGACCAGCACACCCAGAGGGAGGCAGGAGAGGGAGCATTAGAATCCACAAAGACTCGCTAGCATGAGCTGTGCAAATGATCTGTAAAGATCAGCTAACTGAACTACACTTGTAGTGCAGTGAGACAAAAGAGCCCTGTAAATCCCCTGAGGGACACCCCACAGGTCACATACTGTTGAGGGAAAAACCGCTGGCTGCATTGGTTGAAGTCTCGCTTTACCTAAATGATATTTAGCCACATATCAAGATTGATGTGATGTTGAGCGTAAAACTTTTGCAATCTTTCATTTTAACAACCAAGATGCACTGCACACCTACCATATTTATTTCTGTCTTTTGTTGTGAAAAGTAATGTATTATTGTAGAACAAAACAAATACAGCTCTCTAATACCAACAATATATGTAAGCCCAACAATATATGTAAGCTCAGAAATAGCTCTCTTGGAGCCATAACATTAGTAAACATGAAAAGTTCTAACTCTGCAATATAAAACAATAAATTATTTTGAAGTAAATAAACAAAAGATCAATGATGCCAAAGGATATTTTTTCAAACATTGTTGTGTTGGGATGCCACCATGGAATATAAAGTCTGATGGCTGAGATAGTAGTTCACAGGTCTAGGCACAATAATGGTTTGGACGATACAGCCTGACACGATCTTGGTTAGGTTTGTTTGCTTCAGGTATTTGATCCAGACTGAGGGCGAGTCACTGTTCCTTTGCTATTTAATATCATTGGGCTTGGTTGAGTGGACACTAGTTTATTTGTAATAATGCTGCCATTGGTTCAGGGCTGTTTCTAGATTCTGTTGGATTGCCAAGGTTATTTAGCTGAGAACCTTGGGGTGTAGAGGAGAGCAGTGCAGCTGTTGATTGCTGTGCGTAGTGATCAACAGTGTGTAGTATGTTGACAGTCACTTGCTTCATGCAAGATCATTGGACAAGAGCATCTAGTGGTAGGGGCACAGCTGGATGCAACCTTCAAAGAGTGTTTTGTGGGTGTGTCTATGTGAGAACATTTTCTTGCATGCTGCATTTTCCAGTCTTAACAATCTGCTTAACGATTTCCGCTGGTTTCTTTTTTTCTGCTTTACAATTGGGCCAAAGTGTATACCATAAGCCTCCTGTAACATGCTGTTCCTTTTTGCCAAAGGGATGACTGCTTGTCTTGGTTCGGAATGGTTATAGGGATCAGATATTAAAATCAGTTGTTCTTGAGCAATCTCTTTTTCTTTTTCAATTCTGTTTTGTAAAGTTGTTTCAGGAAATCATATTATTTAGTTAAAATACACAACTTCGGTTTCTTTCTTTAGAGTGGCCCTGCTACTATCCCACCATCTTTTTGCTTTGTTTTCGTAGCATATATGTGGAAAAGTATCATTAAACTGAAACTTAGAAATCACTGAACGGCATAATACAACTCTTACCCAAACTGCCAATGTCATTTATTGTAGTGTTAGCTGAATATAACTAAATCTCCAGTTAGTTCAGGCATTGGTCATTAGATAAAAATGTCTTCTGGAAGTAGATCAGTTTTCTCAAAATTTGGCTGCTCAAAGTCTGACGAGCATTTTTAAGAGAATTATCAGAGCTGATCAGATCACGGTGTGATTGTGTGGCTAACTAACTTTGTATCACAATTTGTCACCTTGATTAAAAGAATCATCTCCAAGGCTAATGTAAAAGATGTAAGAGCTGCCTGAGCTGCTTTGCATAATCACTGAGTGTTTTAAAAAAAGATTTATCAATAGGTTATGTTTTAAGTTTAAATTAGCAATATAGTTTTACCTTTATCATTTTATCCTTTTTAAATTTGTAACAAAAGCGCTTTTTAGATGTATTTTTAATCATTTTATCTTTTATTAAATGCAACACTTTATGTATTTTGATCAACTAAATGAAGTATTATAATAGTATTACTATTATAATTACGGTTGGAAGTACATTAGCAATTACATGTTCTAGAACTCTTTCTAGATTTCACACCAATTATAGGGCTCGTACGATACTGGAAGAATACAATACAATACAAATAATACAATAAAGGGTTATTCAGGATGCAAATTAAAAGATGTATCAAGGTAAAAGAGTAAAACAAAGCAATGCCTAATGATTAACAACAAACAAAAAGTTTGGCCCTAATTGAAAACTTCCTTTTATTAAATTACAAACATGAATGAAAGACAGAAAAGCGAGAGCAATAAAATAACATAATAAAAATCATATGCCGGCAATTTGCATACATAGGTGAACTACAAATATGTTCTTGAAAGCTGGCAAACTGCCTGCTTCAATGACAAGTTGTAGGTTGTTCCATGACTTAATTATCCTTGTAAAGAACAGTAATTGTATGCGTTAACCTATCAGCACTTAACATAAAGCTTTTCAGAATTACTTGATTTGGTGACTAAAATTCAAAACGTCGTTTAACTTGAGATGACTTAAACTGAAAACCACACACTGCGGCATGCTGAAACTTATGCAGTGTGTCCCTTTTTGCAAATCAAGTATCAAACAATAGAAGCCAATGGCCCAGGTCTTGTACCTGGTTATCTACTAAGCCGCCCAGCTTTTTTGCC
Organism: Micromussa lordhowensis; assembly: GCA_964020085.1. Taxonomy (NCBI): domain Eukaryota; kingdom Metazoa; phylum Cnidaria; class Anthozoa; order Scleractinia; family Lobophylliidae; genus Micromussa; species Micromussa lordhowensis. The sequence continues at coordinate 9,758,785 of OZ026609.1, forward strand.
AGTGCCCAAGACAAAAATTTGATGCACCAATGTTCATTTTTCCTCTCTCCCAGTCAAGAGGAGAGGCCAGCTTGACTGTTGGGCACAAAATGTAACACCTTTTTCAGTTGTCATCATCTGCAAACCAGCATTGTTTGGCTTGACTCACTGCCTGTATGCTGAGGGCATACATGCACACATGTAATGACCTCCTACGTATTGATTGCAAATGTAGCTAATGCTGGAAAAAGAACCCTGATGTTATGAAGGGCAGCGGTATTGAAGGCGTTTGACGCATCCACTAGCAGCACTGCATCGGCTTCCTCATGCTGGAATAAACTGATCATTGTGTGCACTGCTGCCTCACTCCCAGATTTGTGTTCGGTGCAAACCTGAAGCAAGCCACTCAACTCTAGTATCTCTTGTTTGTCACCTTTGTCACGCACTTTCCAATAATTCTAATTACTTCGCCCACTCCTATTGGTCTGACTTCACTGTTACCCTTACCCAGCGGGATAAGATGACTTTCCAGAATTGCGTCAATGGTTGTGAGATCAATGTATTCTGTGCAGAATCAGCGGGTCAGAGTTGCAAAAGCCTTGCACAAATTAGAGCCAGACTTCTTGAATGACTTGCTAGCAAGGATCCTTTGAAAGCCATTTGTATCTACATTCTGGGGACCTCTAGCACCTTTAGATGATAATGATGATAATGATAATAATCATAATCAACTTTGTTTATTGAGGGTAACACAGAACAGTAGTAACTGAAAACCAGTGTGCCTCATTTATAAATATGTACAGAAAAAAAGGTGAGCTACACAATGTATTAAAAATTAATAATACAGGAAGATTCTCAAATATGCAACTATAATACAAAAATCTAAAATGTGAGTCACTCTAAAATAATAAAGAGCAAAGGATTGCATCAAGTCTAATAATTAAAACAAGAAAATTAAAAATTTACACCAGTATGGAGAATTACAAGATAAATTCTGACTCTGGACAAGTTAACAATGAATGGCAAACAGTATGGAGAATTACAATCATATCAGTTGTGATACGGACATGGTAAAACTGACTGGCATTAAGTATGGTGGATTACAATTTCAGTTCTGATACATCCACCAGCAGCACTGCATCGGCTTCCTCATGCTGGAATAAACTGTTCATTGGGTGCACTGCTGTCTTGCGTCTGGATTTGTGATCGTCGCAAACCTGAAGCAAGCCACTCTACTCTAGTATATCTTGTTTTGTTACCTTTGTCACACACTTTCCAATAATTCTAATAATTATTTTCCCACTCCTATTGGTCTGACTTCACTGTTACCCTTAGCAATGTATTCTGTGCACAATCAGTAGGTCAGAGTTGCAAAAGACTCGTACAAGTTAGAGCCAGACTTCTTGAATGACTTGCTGGCAAGGATCCTTTGAAAGCCATTTGTATCTACATTTGGGGGACCTCCAGCACTTTTAGATGATGATAATAGTAATAGTAATAATAATAACAATAATCATAATAATCATAATCAACAATATTTATTGAGGGTAACACAGAACAGTAGTAACTGAAAAACTAGTGGCCCTCGTTTAAATATGTACAGAATAAAAAGGTGAGCGATTAAAAATTAATAATACAGGAAGATTCTCAAATATGCAGCTATAATACAAAAAACTAAAATATGAGACACTCTAAAATAATAAACAGCAAATTAAAGCATTGGATCAAGTCTAATACATGTAATTAAAACAAGAAAATTAAACATTTGCATCAGTATGAAGAATTACAATATCAGTTCTTACCCTTGACAAGGTAACAATGAATGGCAAACAGCATGGAGAATTACAGTGATATCAGTTGTGACACTGGACAAGGCAAAACTGACTTGCATTATGTATGATGGAGTACAATTTCAGTTCTGACACTAGACAAGATAAAAATGATGGCAGTCAGTATGTAGAATTACAATTATATCACTTCTGACACTGGAAAAGGTAAAACTGACTGGCATTCAGTATGGTGGATTACAATTTCAGTTCTGACACAAGACAAGATAAAAATTAATTACAATCAGTCTGGAGAATTACAATATCAGTACTGACACTGGACAAGAAAAAAATGATGGCAATCAGTATGGAGAATTGCAATATCACTTCTGACAAAGGACAAAACAAAACTGAATGGCAATAAGTATGGAGAATTAAAATATCAATTGTGACTCTGGACAAGAGAAAACTAAATGCAATAAGTATGGAGAATTACAATATCACTCTTGACACTGGACAAGAAAAAATAAATGGCAATAGTTATGGAGAATTTACAGTATCAGTTGTGACACTGGACAAGATAAAACTTAACGAGAATCAGTCTGGAGAATTACAATATCAGTTGTGACACTGAAGGACAATCAGTATGGAGAATTACTACTTCACTTCTCATAATGGACAAGATAAAGTTAAATGTCAATCAGTATGGAGAATTACTCTTTCAGTTCTGTCTGCACAAGATAAAAATGAATGACGAGAAAACACTGAACAAGATAGAAATAAGTGACAATCAGTATGGATGGTTTACTCCTGCACCAGTATGGCTGATTACAATATGAGTTGTTAGGATTACGTACTACCTGAATGGCAATCAGTGTGGAGGATTTACTATTGATATCAGTTCCAGCATCGAACAAGGTAAAAATAAGTAATAATCAATGTATATGTGACATTTACCGAGGGTGAGGTTGGGGAGGCTGGACATTCTAGTTGATTTGTTGTAATGTATCATCAACATTCGATTCTTGTTAACATTTGACCTGGCTGCGAGACATGTGCAGAAACACTTCAAAATAAAATAGAATATCACTGGAAAAGATAAATGGAATGACAAGCAATATGGAGAATTACTTCAGTTCTGTTACTCGAGAAGAAAAAAGGGAACAGCAATCAGTATGGAGGATTTCACTTTTTGTCACTGGACAATATGAAACTGAATGACAATCAGCATGGGGAATTACTGTTTAAGTTCTGACACCAGAGAAAATAAAAGTGAATGACCATAAATAAGTGTGGAGGATTACTATTTTAGTTCTGACACTAGAGAAGATAAAACTGCACTAGAGGATTACTATATTTCTTATACTGGGCAAGATAAAAAGTAGTGACAATCAGTATGGAGAATTAATAGTTACAGTAACTTCTGGCACTGGACAATCAATATAGCACTGGATGAAGGAAACTAAATGAATATCGAAATGGAAAATTGCTATTGACAATCAGTATGCATGACCTAGCACAAGGTCAAGTTGGCTTAGTATTCTCATGGACATGTTCTAATATACTGTTTATATTTGATTTTATCAACAGGTAGGCTGAGGAATAGTCAGGAATGTGAACAATGACAGCACAGTAAGAAAAGAAAATGGCTTCAAGACAAGTGCACAAACTTTTTAGATTAACACTCGATAAACTTGAAAAAAAAAGTCAATTGTTCATATTTCGATCCTGATAGTAATGCATGATCATATATGTGATATTAAAATCATGTACAAGAAGTACAGAAGAAGAAAAAAAAGGAACACGACTTTTGCAGTTAACGGAAGTAAACTTCACTGATGTAAAGAAGGGGCGAAGAGAAAATTTAAAGACTAGAGTCCAATAAGCTCTTAAAACCTTCCTTAATAATTGATAGCTAAAACATGTAAACAATGAAAAACAAATATGCTGTAGAACCTCAAAAGTGAATGCTCGCGATGAACTTCTCTCGTTCTCTACTTTTCATGTAAACTTTGTTCACTATTATCAGCACTCCCATTCTCAAAGTAGAAGCTAATACTAAGATGTTAAAACCATTATGGGTTAAAGGCTTCCATGCAATTTCCTGCTCTCCCCCAATGCGGAAAATTGAGCAAGCGAGTTTGATACATACCCTTCTACTCTTCTAGAGGGGGTTGTGGAAGGGAATTAAACTCCCATGCAAAGTATTCCTTCATTCCTGAAAACATAGACCACTTCCATAAATGGCGGCCAGTTATAAATTCTTTTGAAAGTATTAAAATCAGCCTTACCAACCTCATTTCGAAGTTGGTAAAAGAATTTTTACTCTGAAACTAGGTTGGCAAGGCTAATTTAAATGCATACAAAAGAATTTTAAATTAACAGCCGTTTATGAAAGAGTCTATTGGGCACATTTATTGAACTCCTTGTAATATTTGTATGACACTTTCTAACAAGTCAAGATTGTTCAGAGCATAAGTTTTAAGCCCCCAACCCTTCTGCAGTCCCCTAATAAAATGAATCTGAATGAAGTCCACAGTCCTCTAATCCCCAAGCGAGCAGCTTAAATCACCTTCAATGGTCATTCTTAGTCTGTCACATCTCAACCTTGTTCAGAACCTTGGCCCAGCTACAGGGAGTCTCCAGTTGCTTAGTGATAAAGCATTCAGTTTTTATAAAGACGATCATTGGTTCAACTCATTCTGGGAACTCGGATTTTTTAAAATAGCCTTCATCACGGATTGAATAATATATTTTCCTTTTTTTGCTTTACATTGTTATGAAGTGCTCAGATAATAAAGTATAAGACACGATTTGATATTTACCCAGTGAGTCGGCTGGGTCCACAGCTGACAAATGACTTACATTAGTGTTATGACATCACTATAACGTATCTCATTAGCCGATAAATTAACCTAATGATCGATTATAGAATTTCTCGACGAAACACTCCCCTCTACAAGAAGGGATTTGTAAATTGATAAATCCAGATTATAAAAGTAGTAACAGTACGGAGTTCATATAATTTCAGAAGTTGGAAATGTCATCCATTGGTATAAGTAACACTAAGCGGTGTACGGGGCGTTCGATCGTGACGTATCCTCTTCCTTGATATTTGGCTACAGGTTCACCTTGCTTAGGGTTATTGTATTGCACTTCAACTTTGCGCACCTTGCCATCAGAACCCGGGAAGGTATTCGAAACTATCCCAAGTCGCCACTGACCTCTAACCAAGTTAGAAATCTTGTATTAAAACAAGGTCTCCAGTTTTTAGGTTGCGATTTGCTGTATGCCACTTCTGACGCACGATCAGGTCTGGGAAGTAGTTTGTGGTCCATCTCTTCTAGAAGCTATGAATTCAAAACGAAGTCTTGAATTTGTTGACTCTTTAAAAGGGCCACTTGGTACTCGTGTTGTGGAACGGCCTAAAAGTAGGTCGTTTGGGCACAAATAGGAACCGTCTTCGGGTGACCTTGGATGACGGCCTATAGTTCTTTCATTAATTAGGTTAACAACTTCAAAGAGTACCGTTTGAAGTTCTGAAAACGTTAGGATGCTTTCTCCAATGGCAGCCTTGAATGATCTTTTGATCGATCTGATGAGAGATTCTGATGTTCCATGTTGCCATGGTGCATCAGCTGGCGTGAAGTTCCATTCAAAACCTTCCCTAACTCAAAACTTCAGTTAAAGCTTGACTCCCAATCCCAAGATCTCGTAACATTCTTGAGTTCCTGACTTGCTGCGACAAGTTGCGCGCCGTTGTCGGAATAGATCTTTGATGGATACCCTCTAAATGTGAGACAAATCTTCGCAACACCATAAGAAAACTTTCTCAAACTCAAGAACCGCTTTAAAGTTTCAGACCACCTAGAATCGTTAATGTCCTAGTGAAATTAAATTTAGTCATCTAGGATTTACTATCCATTAGACTAAGTGGAACTGTGAACGAAGCGAGCCAAACGACCTGTCAAGTCTCCCGTTTTGCGCTGGTGTCCAGTTTTCTCGTTATTCTATCCTTGCGTTCAATAATCGAATAACAATACGAGAAAATGGAGGGCTGCGAACAGTCTGCTACGATACAAATAGTTTGTCAAAGTCATAAGTTTGTTAGTGAACGACTATTTCAGTCAAAATGTGACTCTTTGCTGACGTCATTGTTTACGCAAAGAAGGCATCACGCTAGACAAGAATTGACTACAAACAATTAAAGAATTTTTGGCTCTTTGGGTGTAATATTCGAGGAAAAATTGAAAAAAAAGAAATGCAAAATGTCTCAGTGACAAAAGCACTAATGAGCTCATGCATTCTTTGTAAAATTTGCATTTTTAACCCGCGTCGCAGAAAGAGAGTTCAATACACCAGGCTCAAATTCCTTGGCTCTAGACGCGATTGATCCCTACAAATCAATTGTGAAAATTTCGTCATAGGTTTAACGGTAGGTTTTCGAGCAATCCTCGATCAAAGACTGGCTTTTACAACCTTGGACAGGAATTCAATCGCGCATGCCCTTTATTTAAGCGCGCGCTAATGTAGGGCCATGTATAGTTGTTTAGGGCTATGTATAGCCATGTAGGGCTATGTATAGTCATGTAGGGCTGTGTATAGCCATGTAGGGCTATGTACAGCCATGTAGGGCTGTGTATAGCCATGTAGGGCTATGTATAGCCATGTAGGGCTGTGTATAGCCACGGAGGGCTGTGTATAGCCATGTAGGGCCATGTATAGCCATGGAGGGCTATGTATAGCCATGTAGGGCTATGTATGGCCATGTAGGGCTATGTATACTCATGTAGGGCTATGTCTAGCCATGGAGGGCTAAATATAGCTATGTAGAGCTATGTATAGCCACGTAGGGCTGTGTATAGTTGTTTAGGGCTATGTATAGCAATGTAGGGCTATGTATAGCCATGTAGGGCTATGTATAGCAATGTAGGGCTATGTATAGCCATGTAGGGCTGTGTAAAAGATTTCACGTCTACCGACGTATAGTGCCCGCCAAAAAACGACCGGAACCAGTATCTGCAAGTAGATTTGTCCAAAAAGACTTAAGTCTAAAAAATCGCCACACAAGGGCAGATTGGTTACGTGGACAGATATGTGAAATCCGTTATGTGTTTTACCTCAGCGATGCCGGAAAGACATGGCAATCATACAAAAGAACGTCACAGGTTAAATTCAGACAGAGAGCCTTGCTCCTCAAGGATAAACTTCCCAAATATCAGACACAAAATCCTTTCAACAACAACAACAACAACTTTATTCAACCAAATATAATAGTTAGTGGATGGCCTACCCCGCAAACAGCTAGAAAAAGCTAATCGAGGCGGGGTAAGCCAAATTCAAGAACACACCTATTGAAAGACAAATTTACACAACAGCAATTAGTTTAACAAATGAAAGGTACAAATTACAAAAGGACTGATTATTGACAAATATCTATTGACTAATAATTAAAGGCCAGCAAATCTACTCGCAACTATATTTTGCATACTAATTAGAAAGAAACACAGTTTACAAGGAACTTGGTTATTTACAACGTACACCTCTCTGGTTAGATTTAGATTGCTTGTTAAAGAAAAAAATTAACTTCGTCTGATTCTGAGCTTCCAGCTGGAGTAGACTACGCTTAGTTCATCGTGCTTGACGTCAAAGAAAACCTCGTGAAAAAAATCGCTACGCATAAGTTTTTATGATGAGAAAATGCGAAAGAAGGACTTCTTACAGTCTTACTGGAGGACATGGTTTGTGTTCATAGACTTGTACGTAGCTTGCCATCCTCCTTTAACAAATATTGAACTTATTTTGTGTTTCATGTCCCAATAATTAGAGAATTGTATTCGTTACTCTTGTACTCACAGCGCCAAAAATTTGTCAGACGCAGCGTCCCTTCCAAGTATATACCAAAACAATTTTGCCTCATGATATCATGGAGAATTTCATGATAGGATTTAATGATAAGTTCGGTTTGAAATCGCGTTAAATTAGCAGTATGTTTAAATCTACAACAGTAGAACAATTTATTATCACGTACACACTTTTTACCTTTTTATTTATTTGTAGAGCTTCGAAGCCAACAAAGATTCATTCACAGTTCATCATAACAAACTAAAAAAAGCCTGTCATTTAAGAGCTGACTCTTAAATCAGTACCCTGTTTCAGACCTGCCTTATCATTAACTCCCTAGTTCAAGCCGATATTAAAGTGATTGTGGACGATCTTATCAATAATGATGAAAAAGTAGCTTCATCTAAGACACATGCCCAATTCAAGACTAGAATGCAAAAACCATACCCTTTGGGGCCGCACATACCTATGGGAAATCGTGGAACAAGTAGAACAAGTGTCTTAAACGCATTCATTCCATTTCCATTTAATTTTAGTAGGCATAACAACAGGTTAAGGAATAATAACAGAAAAATGGTTGCGATGAATCACTGTTGTAGTTGGAAATCAAATCAAAGTTTGAGGGAAAATGATCAATCCTGTGTATAAAAATAATTCAGTGATTGATTGTTTTTGCTTTACAGTGTGAAGACCACGCCATACCGACCAGGGTTATCTATGTCCAAAGTTCACATCGTGCAAAGATTTAATCCTCACTTTTATAACAGAAAATACAAACAAGAGCGAAGAATAAAATACTCCCTTTAACAATTCAAATTGAAGCTAAGGAAGAAAGAATTCTACAAACAGTAACAGAAAGCAGTGGAAATCTGATTATCGATGTCTAAAATGTGTCAATATTTTACAAGTACATGTAGTCAAGCTCGGACTATAATAATGTTTATTTTTATTTTATTTATTTATTTCTTTTGCCACTCTACAAATATAATGAAAACAATGAAAAATGGAAAAAGTAGATTTAACAATGGCGAGGAAACCCAAAGGAAACTATGAAGCTTATGTTAATTAGGTCTCCTCAGTTATTGTTTTACAGGATGAAATCAAAAAAGAAGATAAGAACATGACGACGGATACAATTACATTTTTATACAATTACAATGTCAAATGGAAGGATACAATACAAAAGAAAAGCTGCAGGAAAGTTGATACTTAAACGCATTTGTATGAAAACTGTTAATAGGTATTACAAAAAAACGCCTTAAGTGCTTTTTTATCATTAAGATTTTAACTAAGGGTATTGTTTTTCCCTCAAAGGGTGTTTTCAGTGTTATCTTGCCTTGAGACTGTAATCTAATACTTACTTACGTCTAAATAGTTTATTAGCTGATAACTATTTAAGACAATTAATGTCACGATTTTCAGCTCTTGTGTGTTGGATGAATACCGAACTAGTTTTGACATTTTTTGTGTGTACTCTATGATGACCACAAGCAATTAAGTTGTAGTTTTCATTCACAAGAAACAATTTATGTTGTAGACTTGTATTTATTAAGCTTGAAATACGTGGCAAAATTTTTTTTTAAATAACTGCTTGTAACACTAAAATTATTTACAATACTTACAATACCTACACTACTGTCGATATTTACAACACCAACTTTGCTTACACTACTTACATTATATGCAAAAAATAATATTTCTTACAGTACTAACATTACTTACCATTCTAACATTACCTGCAATATATGTACTAACATTACTTAATGCTAATTTAAATGTTCCTCCTTTTCCAACATGGCAAAGTTGTACCGTTAAAATCAGCTCTAACAAAATGGACACAACCTGGATACACGAAAGACCGTGTTTGACCACATTTCCAAACGCTAAAAACTTATTCGAACCTCTTAAAAAAGATTATTGGAATTAGCTTATAGCGGCATAAAAAATATGTATAGTTGCATACTAGTGTTTAGTGTGTAAAGACCATCCGGGATAGAGTCTTTCCCCTGTGTACATCAAATATACTTCTCTTGCTTGACGGGGGGAGGAGGGAAAGGAGGCTTTTCCATTCAGAAATCTCTTGGCAAAAAAAAGTTTCTAACGGGATCCAGTGTTTCTAACACTGTACCGCGCACCCAGTAGTTTGGTGTCAGGAATTTAGCTTCATTTCCCGCACCATGGTTTTTAGTCCTTCAAACAATTCCTTTGCCGTCGGTTCTATGAGAGAAGCTGGAAGAAGGAATCCATAATGTCCTTTATCACGTAGTTCTACGGCAAACGCATATTTTACTCCTAATGAGCCATACGCATAATCGTGCAAGGTTCCAGAACATAAATCTGAAATAAGGAAGATGAAATAGTAGCATCAAGTGATGTGACTGTTATTTTTTCACTGTTGGCGATTAACTCCATTTTGGGTTAAGATGTACAAAATATAACTATGAGAGAATTTTTCACTGTCTACTAGGTTCTTTGCTCTGTATAGCAGGACATCTTTCCGTTTTATCAGGTTGACCAGTTTGACTTCCTGCTGTAAAATGGGACAAAATTTTCCGATCAAACTGGGCGAACTGTTTCAGGTATTATTTATACAGTCGAACCCCTATTGAGGTGGCTCGAGACAGTTTCCAGTACTTTCCAAGACTTTGCCTTTGATGGGTCATTTTAACCACGGATGATGTCAAAATCATGGTATCAAAACACTGCCCAATCACTGGTGAAAAAGTTGTTGTCAATGTTGTGGCATAATAGGTTACCATAACAACAATACAAGCGGCTAAAAACACCCTTAATTCTGGCTTTAAGCGCTTCAAACTCAAACACGAGCTATATATATCCTTTCGGACTCATATCTGTCATCGCTTTTTCTAAAACAAAATCAAACTACGTGCATTAAACGTTTGGTGCAATAACTTCGAAACTTTGATATCGGACCCCTTAACAGGGGGTGGCAGCTTAATAGAGGTTCGACTTATCTGGTTTGTATCACGTGACATTTCCACACGCGTCTTAGATTTTCGTTGTGCAAATTCGCAGTTTTTCAGTTTATTGTATCCAAACAGTTCTTTGACATGGTTTAAGTTGGACGTTGGCGAAAGTTAGAGCTTGATTTGCACGATAGTGAAAGACATTTCTTTGAATTGCATGTTAATACGGTATTAAAAACAAGCTATAACGATAGCTACAGAGAGGAGTGGCTCTTACTATTCCCCATCCCTTACCCCAGTCCCCCTCATAAGTCAAAATCGTCTGAACGATTGACTGAGCCAGGCAAGGAAAACTCTCAATCGCTCTCCATTCGTGCAAAACCTATTTTTAAGTTTCTTAATCAATGAACACTATCAGTAAAGTCAGGGGATAGCAAGAATTATTACGATATTACAGGGATATTTTGAAAAAAACACAACAACAACTTAGGGTTAGCACCTATTGTTAGTGTTACCTCAAGTTAGGGTTAGAATTCTCTCCATTGAGAGGCTGGAGGGAAAATGATTCGCTTGAGCATCGACTATTCCCATGAGACTGGTGCGGGCAAGAGACGATGATCATCGTCTCTTGAGACGATTTGCTGTCTGTTAACGTGCAAATTACAAATGCTCACTTACACAGCAGCCTGGATGAGGGTCCCAGTTTGTAGGTTGTGTTAAATTCCATTGATTTGATCGCATTCACTGACGCACTGCCAATCCTCATCTGCAACTCGTGCAAATACATAATTTGAAAGTAAAACCAAACACAAACCAGTTACTAACCAATAAGACTACTCAGCTAGTCTCAAGCCGCAGTAAAACCAAAACCAAACCCAACCTAATTGCCTCAATACTTTTGACAGCAAATTGAAGACCGCTCTAAATCGTGCGTGTTGTACAAGGCAGTTACCAAGGGGGCATCGGACCTTTTATATCTACTAGGAAATGCTTTTTCAAAATACCGAAAAAAAACTTCGCAGTAGACAGTACTATCTATTGTTTCTTAATTAAATTAAGAACACTTCGTACACGATAGCGTAGTATCTATAGCTCCACGGAAGCAGTACAGATAGGTAGATACTCATTACGTTGCTCATTGTATTTTAACCTCTCGGGAATTCCGGGATTAATTTAACGAGGAATCAGTGCAACACCATTGCTGTCCTTCCTGCCGACACTTGGCGGACGACTCATGGAGTTTTGCACCAAATTTAAAGGAAACCTCCACTCTTAAAGCAAAAGGATGTTAACTTGTGGGAAATACTGTCTTATGTCAAATTTCGGTTGAACGGCCCAGCGATGAGGAATCAGTGTCAGCAAAACAGGGTTTGCCTATCACCTACATTTGCTTTTGGGTTTCCTGCGCGCCGCCATCTTAGATTACATGACGTCATATGGTTGCCCAATTGTTTCACACAAAAAATGCTCTGCTTCCTAACAATAGCGGCAACCAAATGACGTCACAAAATCCAAGATGGCGGTTCGCGGGAAATTTAAAAGCGAAAATAGGCAAAAACCTTAACTCAATTTTTGTCACTCTTGAATATCATTTTCACCTTGTCCAGTAAAATGTGAGACAGTCATTACTTCATACATTTTAAAGCCAACTTGTTGTAAGAGTGGTGGTTCCCGTTAAAGCTTTAAGGTGCAAAATGTTCATTATTTTTAATTTGTTATAAACTTTTATGGTCTCTGGCATTTTCGATCCCTTTTCGCGAACTGATTCAGTGCCGTCTCCAGGGAGTAAATCATGCCTTCTTGTTAACACGCAAGCACTCTACAATTTCTCCCGCCTGCTCAATGCTGATTGGTCAATTCAAATATCACAGGACCGGCCGTATCTAAAGAATTCCAGTCAAGGAATTCTTCCTCCCTTGCCCAACATAATTGTTGAACCCAGTGTCAGGGACCGAACTAACTATGGTATACACCAAAGTACAAATAACAACACAAGAACCCCTTGTATTTCGAATCCTGTACACTTCTCATTCTGCAGATCGCGTTTTCTAACAGACCTCCCTCTATGGGGTCCTTTATCTTTTACAACACTCAGCTGAGCTAAATGACAAAAAATAGATACTATATAGTAACATTACTCACGAGTTCGTCATAGTCTTTAATATTTTCCTTCGCATATCCCCACGGAATCATCCACATTTGGCTGTAGTTATGCACATCAAGAAATCCCACAAGCCTTTTCTGCTCAGATTTCAAGAAACGGTCCACGTTCTGAACCTCGTTTTCAGACATGATCGATGCGCCCTGGTAAACGCCATTGCATGGTTTATCGGACGCTCCTGGGCCTAAATACAAATCGGACAATAAAATTCATCAAACTCTGTTCAAAAAGAAATGTAACTCTTTATTTCTAGGGGTGCTCAACATGGTTTGTCTCGTCACAAACTCGACAAATATCAAGTGGATTAGAGCAATGGTAATACGAACAAAATCGACCTCTACAGTTTAACCTTTCCTTTGGACACGCCCATAATCCAGAAACTCAGCTTTAGAAACATAGCTTTTTCATTAGGTGGCCGTATATTAAACAGTTTTAACTGTACTTATCTATAGGAATAAAGAACGAGGTGGAGAGCTAGTGATGTAACAGTTTTAACCAAAAAAAATAGCAACTGATCTAGTTAACACATTTTTGAGTCAGTGAAATAAAACCAGTTACCTACGGTTTACATAATACTTGTCGGAACGAAATGAAGGTTGTATTATTGGTCGAACATGACCTTGGGCGGATCTTGGATCTCAGATTCTCTTGGGGGGGGGGGGGGAGGTGTTTAAGCTAACTTACCTCCCCATCCAAATAGCCAGTTTCTATTCAAATCTGTGCCAAAACACTTAGATCCTTTGTTGGGGCTTCTGTTCTTTCGCCATAAACGGTCCTAGAATGTTAAAATATAAGGGCGCTTAGATTGGTATATATACGAGTACGACTTTTCATCAGACACGGTCGTTATCCATTCGATTATCAGGTTTCCATCTAAACTCGCACTAATAGTCTTCTACTCAACTGGATCTACCTTCCCTTTTTGTTATTGAGTAAAGACAGGAAATGAAGTCAGTAAAGATCTCAAGTTGACAAGATGTTGTTTCTTTAATTCTCAAATATTTTGCGCTTTGCGCTTAATTTTGATTTGACAAAGTCACAAACAGGTAGTCAGAACTCGTTAATAAATCTATAGATTAGCCTAAAAACGACGCAAGATCTTCTAGTGCTGAATAATTCAATAAAGTATTTTGATGAAGTGCAAATCTTACTTTAGTCCAGGTGTAGACGTAGCCATCAACATTAAAGACAGGCAGTATAGCAAGGTCTATTTTATTCATCATGGCTGTCACTTTAGGGTCCTTACCGTACAGGAAAACAATCTGAAAAAGACATCCTGCTGATGGTCGTTATCAAAATGTTATCAAAATTATTACAATGGCCGGGGACATTGTATTGTGTTCTTGGGCAAGACACTTCACTCTCACAGTGCCTCTCTCCACCCAGGTGTATAAATGGGTACCGGCGAATTTGATGCAGGGGGTAACCCTGCGATGGACTAGCATCCCATCCAGGGGGGAGTAGAAATACTCCTAGTCGCTTCATGCTACTGAAACTGGGGTAAGCTCCAGCCTGATGAGCCACTAGGCTCGTATGCAGACTTTACTTACCTATCAAAAATATACCATCTCAAAACTCACATCCACGCTCTGATTTACTTCATAACATCATGGATGACAAAGTACTCCTTAATTTTGGCGCGAAATTTCAGCGTTAGAAAAAAACTTGACATGTGATATTGCAAAATTGCCATAGCAACGTTTGGCGCGAAATTTCTCGATGCAAAAAACAAGTCAAAAAAACCCACGATTGTAGGCGAATTTTGTCACCCAAGATATTAAAAGGAAATCAAAGGGTAAACTCGCGAAATTAGGAAATAATGTCACTTATGTTTTGCCAAAATTGTAATAGCCTCGCCTAAAGGTTCGGGAAATTATAAGAATTTTGCCAAAACCCGCGTGAAATTATTTCCTAATTTCACTCGTTTGCCATTTGATTCCCCATACTAATCTACATCATCACGTTGGTAATGACGAAGTAGAAGTAATCTCTCTTCCCGTGGGTTAGGCTTCTCTCCAGCATCTTCTCAGGCTGCATAATTAAAAGTACGTCTGTACCCATTTACACACTTGGGCGGAGAGAGGTACTGTGAGAGTAAAGATTCTTGCCCAAAAGCGTGACATAGTGACTCCGGGTTGAACTACATCCCCCGACTCACTAACCAACAGAGCTGTAAGTTTCCCTAACATCACCGGCAAGCGACATTCAAGTTAATACCTGATGTGTGATGTACATACAAGATGCCGGAGAAACCCATTCTCGAGCGTGAATACCACAGCTTATGAATACCAAAGGTTTTATCAGCTTTTTATCTGTTTGGATCTGGAGAAGGATTAAAACAAAACAGTTACACAGTAATAGAGAAAAGCATGTGGCTGTGTGTTATAGAACTGGCGCTTAACTGGCTCATCGGAAAGAATTTTGGCATTATACTGATGCTGCAAGTGATTTTTCGTATGGCGAGTTTTCAAGCCAGATTACGAGACTGTATTAAAACCCGCGCGATATGAAAACCAAACTGACTACATCCCCGCAAAGGTACTTTTATAGCGCAGAGTATTTTATGTTTATTGTATCACTTTTCTTATATAGCCTCTCGTATTTTAGAGTTTTTACGTTTTGTTACGCCTAGTGCATATTTACATATTTTTATCGCTTTCAAATTCACGCTTCTTAATTTTACTCACATATGTAAAATGTTTTAATTACGTTTTAAGCCTATAAATGATCTCAGGGTTGAAAGTCCTATATTTTTGGCAGAAGAATGGAATGTTACACATACCTTTAACAAATATTGCTCCCTGTTTTCGTACGATTTGCCAAGACTGTTCATACTCACTAGATTTGATGTTTGATTAATTGCTTTCATCCATGATACGATCTTAAAGAATTAACCGAAAAGTAATAACTTTAGCGACAGTTATAAAATGAATGCAAAATTGTATGCCGCGTAATACTTGTAACTTGAGGTTGTTTTCCAACAAGGGCAAAATCGGGGAAACTTCGCAAATCTTTGAAATACTTAGGACCAAGAGAAAAATACGTCAGACTGATCTGAAGGAAAGAAGGTTTTTTTGCCACTTAACTCTAGCTAGAAGATGACTTCTGCTAACGTTTTCAAGAGTGTATGACTCTGCTAGTTGATAAAGGTAAATTAACCTCGCGTAGCGAGACCTCTTGATGTGCTAGCTCTTTGCCAGCTCCACAAACTCGCCATGAAGGTGAATCAACCTTTCATTATCAACATCAATTGTGATAAATAGTGTTTCACTTTCCCTTCTGCGTAACCGAAACGAATTAAAAATAATAAAATTGTTAATATTATGACTGGAAAATACCGAATAATATTTACCTCATCTAAGGGGTGATATTTACTATACCAAGATGACGCTTGGCTGTGTTCATCGTTTTGTCTGTTGATGACGGCTTGAAGATCGAATATCTGCACGATATGACGAATCTTGTATTGATTCAATAATTTCGTAAGCTTTAGAAAGTTGTGAGGAGAAACACGCATGTCTACTGAACTGCCAGGGTGTGATGGGGGTCGCCAAAAATCTGCCTGAAATTAAGAAAGACATAACCTGCGATAAGCAATATTATTATACACTCAACAAAATATCTTGTTTCTTATTGGCCAATGGCGAATGCATAAATAGGTTACAGAGTGCAATACGGAAGTTGCTATGGAAACACCGGGGAAGCGCCAAATTTTCTATATATTTTCTTAGATATTTTCTGAGATATGTTTTGAATTTTTTCAAAATCCTTCAAAAACTTCACGCTTGATTTCCCTGTTACAGCATAATATTTCTGATTGGTTCAAATAAAACATGTGAGCATATTGGAAACCATTGAAGCGTTTAATCGGTGGTACGTAACGCATACAAAGTGGTGCTTTGAGTAATTTTGTTGAGAATATAATAAATAAAAAATCGTATGAACCTGCTCGTGCATTTCGTGATTTATGGTCACTCGTGATGTTTTGAAAGTTGTCAAATTGAGAACTTTCAAAACATCATTCGTGCCCATAAATCACGAAATACACTCGCGTCCATACGATTTCCTATACTTATAAGTCCGCAATACGTTGGTGCCACTTCCTACGTCAACGGAAACGAAAACGTCACCAAGCAAAAGGTTTTATTGTAAAATGTTACGCGAAAGCGATCGTGATACAATACCACTAAGTGTTCAGCATCTTGAAGACGTGACAACAGTTTAACGTCGGAAAAACTTGATGGAAAAGCCCGCACAAGTTTATGACTGAAAAGCAACCACAAAAGTCAGAACGTTAAGAAACCTTGACAGAGCCACCGAATATTATGTTAAATTAGAAAATAAGAGTTAAACCGGTTAAGTTATTTTACTTAAACTGTAAACATGTGTCGTATTAGTCAAGTGCGAGATCTTAAAGGGAGAAAGCCTTTCAGAAGCTCCTTTTTATGGAATAGATTTGTCCTTATAAAACAGCAATGACCTTGTGGCTCGGATCCGTACAAAAGTTTCATTCAGCAGGGGCGTTTCCTTGGTAATCTGATGCCGTGACCCTACATGTTAATTAAAAATTTACTATAACTAGTACAGAGGCTTTTCAATATTTCTGGCGAATCACCGGAATTTGGTTCTTAACTACAGTTTCTTCTGATAACTGTTACAACAAGCAATTTTAAAGAGAATTACAACTTCTCTTGGAGTTAATATTGGAGCCCGTTGTAAGCGGGTTATTCCTCGATCTTCGATTCAGAAATCGAAGTGGCCAAAACTCGGTCCGTAACTTGCAATATGTACCGCGACCTCGGTTAGTAAGAGGTATATATTCACGTTTTTAGGGCCAAGTGCGAGCGTCCGCGGAAGAATACGAAAAAAAAACATCTACCAGGCTCATGTATGGAAGAGTGCTTTGTAAGTCAATATTGAATACATACCCGCGATACGCTGATTCAGCTTTGGTTTCTTTCATTGCAGTCATCATTGAAACTAAGGTCACGAGTGCGCCGAAGTTTGTCATACCACTTCAGTTCTTGCAATTTATGCTAAATAAAATGAAACCAATAATGAATTCAGAGTATTTTTTATTGTAAGGAGCATTATATCTTTAACACTAGTTGTAAAGCAATATATTCATCTGCAGGCTATCTCTAAAACAAGGAACGGGGAATGGAGGAACAGGGAACGAGGAACGGGGAACGGGGAACGGGGAATCTCTAAAAGGGGGAATCTCTAAAAGGGGGAATCTCTAAAATAGGGAATCTCTAAAATAGGGAATCTCTAAAAGGGGGAATCTCTAAAAGGGGGAATCTCTAAAATAGGGAATCTCTAAAATAGGGAATCTCTAAAAGGGGGAATCTCTAAAAGGGGGAATCTCTAAAATAGGGAATCTCTAAAATAGGGAATCTCTAAAAGGGAGAATCTCTAAAAGGGGGAATCTCTAAAATAGGGAATCTCTAAAATAGGGAATCTCTAAAAGGGGGAATCTCTAAAAGGGGGAATCTCTAAAATAGGGAATCTCTAAAATAGGGAATCTCTAAAAGGGGGAATCTCTAAAAGGGGGAATCTCTAAAATAGGGAATCTCTAAAATAGGGAATCTCTAAAAGGGGGAATCTCTAAAAGGGGGAATCTCTAAAATAGGGAATCTCTAAAATAGGGAATCTCTAAAAGGGGGAATCTCTAAAAGGGGGAATCTCTAAAATAGGGAATCTCTAAAATAGGGAATCTCTAAAATAGGGAATCTCTAAAAGGGGGAATCTCTAAAAGGGGGAATCTCTAAAAGGGGGAATCTCTAAAATAGGGAATCTCTAAAAGGGGGAATCTCTAAAATAGGGAATCTCTAAAAGGGGGAATCTCTAAAAGGGGGAATCTCTAAAAGGGGGAATCTCTAAAATAGGGAATCTCTAAAATAGAGAAAAGCCGGCATGGCAGTGAGGAGAACGGAAGGAGTGCGTTTACATTTCTTCTTAATGATAATAAATGATTGGGAATGCCGGCCCTACTTTGAAAAGTATATTTGAGAAAGGCTTTTTTAATGTGAAAACAATAAGTCGGGCACAAGTTTAGGCGATCGGACGTGATCAATAATCGCACTTTCCACGAACTGTGGAATCGGCTAAACGCTATTAAAGCTTATCTGGAGATCAGTGCAAAAATGAGAAGGCTAAAACTGGTATTGTTTGTATCACAATTGATCTCTCCGCCTTCTCTAATAGCCGTTTCTAGTTGGAGCAAAGGTCATGATTGTTTTGCAAGAGAAAAAATATCAATGAAAAATGCGCTTTATCAGCGATGTTATTACCCTGGTTCCAGAGGTATGGTTTGCACGCTCTGATCAAGCTGGACAACGTTGCATGTCTTTTGGTGTAAACCGGAAACCACGCAAATGCTAAATATGTTTTGATTGTGTCTGGTGGGTTACGTTTAATGGCATAATTTACTAGACAAGTAATGAGAACATACAGTTAGCATCTGCTTTGTTATAATAAAAAAAGACAAATTCTCTCAAAGTAGTATCAAATGGCAGGAAATGGTTGCGAGAGCGTGTTTAGATAAGACATGTCATCCCCCGTCAGTCGCCCTTTTTTCGTGTCAATGGCTTCAGCTCAACATGGATAATTTCAAGTTTCCATTCGCGTTTGCCAGCAAACGAAAAAAGCTGGACGCGCTTGATGGGCTTCCACAATTTAGCTGGCATGAAACTGCGAGCCAGGAAGTGATTGGTCAGGGCTCATTTGGCTCATTTTCATCTCTCAGGCAATAATTCCGCGTTTTTTTTTTTAAAACAAAACGTCGCTTCGTGTTATGTTCATGATTTTCGGTATCCGCGTTTTTTTTAACAAAACGTCGCTTCGTGTTACGTTCATGATTTTCGGCATCGCTTCCTTTGTTGACGAAAGGAATGAAGCGACGTGGCAAAAAAATACAATTAATTCTGGTTTTCTACGATTTTGCTGAAATTTTAACATGATGGTGCTGGATTGTTACGGAATAGATGCTACTTTCGTAACCGAAGATTTTTGTTTGACCTAAAGGAAAAACTACCCAGAAAAGGTCATCGACGATTCAAACGAATATAAATTTAGATATGTTCCGAGCTGAACTTCTAGTGAAAAAAATTTTTTTTATGAGCGCTTGGTTCTTTATTTTTTTCTGCATGTCTCAAAACTGTTATCCGTACTGATCTTTGTTGTCGTTTCCTGAAGTTTCATCACGAGGCACCGTATCTTTATCTGCACAACAAACTTTCGTAAATATTCTTCTGTCGTCTGTAGTGAAACTTTGTCCACATTTTCTGTTCATTGATAACTCATTGGTTAACATATTCGACATATCGATTTCTTTCGGCATCGACTAGAAGGTTGAGCCTTTAGAGATTCCCTATTTTAGAGACTCCCCCTTTTAGAGATTCCCTATTTTAGAGATTCCCTATTTTAGAGATTCCCCCTTTTGGAGATTCCCTATTTTAGATATTCCCCCTTATAGAGATTCCCCCTTTTAGAGATTCCCTATTTTAGAGATTCCCCCTTTTAGAGATTCCCAATTTTAGAGATTTCCCCTTTTAGAGATTCCCAATTTTAGAGATTCCCCCTTTTAGAGATTCCCCCTTTTAGAGATTCCCTATTTTAGAGATTCCCCCTTTTAGAGATTCCCTATTTTAGAGATTCCCTATTTTAGAGATTCCCCCTTTTAGAGATTCCCCCTTTTAGAGATTCCCTATTTTAGAGATTCCCCCTTTTAGATATTCCCCCTTTTAGAGATTCCCCGTTCCCCGTTCCCCGTTCCTCGTTCCCCGTTCCTCCATTCCCCGTTCCTTGTTTTAGAGATAGCCTTCATCTGCACACTAGGACCTCTTGTAGCCAGCGTAACGAAAACAACAATGATTGTGTCCTGTGTCTTTGGTAATTATAACGTGATTTTAGAAGTAGATGGACCAATAGATCTTCTTTTTTCTCCAAATCAATCTGGGATGAACCTGATAAAGAGGCTTCTAAACTTAAAATGACTAATATTCGCTGGTTTTATTTTCAATTTAATTCGTGTCCACACGCGATCTGACAAACTGTAAACATTTTCTAGTCTGCTCGGTAGAATTTCAACATTTTACTTGTTTTATCTCATTCTTAGCGCAAGTTTAAAGTGTTAATTTTTCTAACTTGCAACTGTTCATTTCGTTGGTTGTAGTTAAGAGAATTAGGTGTTACGTAAAGACGATATTCTTCCTTTGTTTTCTTTTCTTATGCCCGTCACCTGTGCCTTACTTGATGATTCATTCACTCCTCTCGCAAATAAAATTGAATTGAAACACCAACAGTACAACTTGTTGACCTTTTTGTAGCTAAAAGCAATGTGAATGCTAACCGTACAAGCAAGGTAACTCATTTAGAGGAATTCCAGCACCCGATATCCATCCATGGGCTTACCCGATCTTCTGCTGGCCTCGTGGATAACACTAATATCAGACTCCCCCGATATCATACTGACTGGAATCACTTATAGCCTGGGTTTTCAACAAGGCAGCTAAACTTGCAATGAACGTTATTTTTCTGCTTATCAGCGACGTTGGAATTATTACCGTAATATGTACTCTTTGTAGTTTACCTTTTTACTGCTCCGAATCCAGTTTCTACCAACGACTGGGTAAATACATAAACACTGAACTGGTAGCTAACACGTCTGGTGGTCTCAAAGTATTTACATAACAAACATCCTCGTTATCAAGTCTCTCTGTCTCTCTCTGTTCCAGGCCGCGAGCGAAAGGAGAACGAGACAGGCGAGAACGAGGGGGATCTGGGTATGAAAAAGAGCGCACTGCTGTAACCGCAATCATAACCTTCTAGTTTCTCATGTTTCCTTTTGATCCCACTTACTGGATTTTTCTCTCAGTAGAGCCCTATTGTCCCGATTGTGCTCGGCAACATTTGAGCACCTTTTGGCGTTGAAGCAACTTTTTGCGGTTCTAGCAAACTCGAGCAAGTTTTGCCTTTCGAAGAAACTTTTAATTTGAGCAAAATATAGGTTCAGGGCACAAATCAAGCTCGTAAAAGTCACTGAACTATTTCATAGAAAACTTCAATTTAAGCGACTTTCTTCAGTAACTGTTTATCAACTTTTTAAAGTTTGAACACATAACCTGTCACTTGACAACGCTCGGCAAAACGTCAAAAGAACCATGTGTTTTGTTCGTTAGACTTATAGAATGTTCTTATATTTCGCCCATATTTGCGAGCAACTCTTTAAAGCTAAGTATGAAACTATTTATCTTGACCAATGTTAGAAATTATTGTGAAGAACAAAACAATAAAGCTTTTAATTAACGTTTATGTAAAAAAAATATCAAGAAATTTAGGTAGCAATGTTTGGAATTTTTAGCAATTTGTTAGCAACTTTTTGGCATTCCGGTGAGCAACGTTCCAGCATTTTACGAGCACAATCGAGAGGGCTGTCCGGCGAAGGTCACGCCGACAAAAACCTCAGAAATCACCAGCTACCCATGCGATCGGTATTTCCCACTGATTCAGCTCCACAGTAAAGTTGAATAAAGTGGTAATGCAACTGGCTAGCCCTCACTTATCGGGTTACGATTCGACATGATTCTATGTGCACTTATATGTATAGCGTGGGTACTCGAGTAGTTCCTCCTTTTTCTCAGTGTTTCAGTCTGTAGCAGCCAAACGCACGAGCGAGCGAAAATTAATCACTTTGCACAAGACAAGAAGAAGCGACTTGCCCACGCTCACGTTGTCAAGCTCTCAAGCTCGACTAATTAAGAGGAACTACCCAAGTTTACCATTATATTGTGTGGAATTACTGTCTTCAGAAATATGGGAAAGAAAAAATAAAGAAAAATTGAGCGTGGCTCAACCGCCATCCGTCAGCTTGCTCTGAATAATTATGTAATTATGTTCCTCATGAGGTATCAGCTTTAAATGAAGCACTGTCAAATTTGAAATAGGAAACCAAAAAGCTATGACGAACACCATTGTCAGTAACTCACAGACACTATTTCTAGTATATATCAGGAAGAATAATTTTCGAACCAAGGTGTAGCCTTTCGCATTCAAGCATTTTTAGCTCAGTTGAATTGAAGCTGCGATGAAAGACGTTGAACTGCCTATTCACCAGGCCCCGTTTGTTCGAAGGCTGGACAACGTTATCCACCGGATAAGTCGCTATCCAGCGCCGGGATAAATGTAAAAACGCGCCATCCACTGAATAGTGATTTATCCGGTAGATAGCGTTATCCAGCTTTCGAACAACCAGGGCCTGGAGTATTCATCTTCATTAATAGGAAAAATATTGTAATAGTAAATACCACATCGTTTTTCAACTATTTATTTGTTACAGTCTCTATAAAGCTCGATGCTGAAACGAGCCGAAGTGGAGAAAATAACAGTAATGTCCAGGATTGAACGCACTTACGAAAAATCGTAAAATTAGTTGTAGAATTTAACGAAAAATCGCAAATTTTGTTAAATGTGCAACTGACAAAAAATCGTAAAATTTGTAAAATTCGTAAGTGCGTTCAATCCTGGACATAAGTGGAAAATAAATTAAAGATGTTCTAGTTTCAACTCGAGTAAGTAAATGCCTTCTGAAAGTATCGACTCTCGTTTCTTTCATAATAGACAAACTAAGTGCGAAAATAATGGATTAATTTACTGAAAATTACCCATGAAGCAAGTCAATGTTCAACAAGTCTCTTTCGCTAGCTTATCAGCGTTGAGGAACTTCTTTCGCAACCATTGTGTTTATATTTTCCTTTCGAAAGCCTTCGAAACCAAAATATGTAAATCGAGACCAAGCCTTCAGTTGCTCGACTGAGATCAGTAGAGACATTCCTGTACTTTTCGTCATGTACAGTTCTCAGAAAAAACAATTTAACTGCTCATAGTTTCGTCGAAATTGTACTAGTGCTGGTACTTTTAACGCAGACATGGTGTTTTCCAGTCAATTATTCAGAGGAAATCTACACCAAACTTTCTGCAAGACAGCACCGTAAGTTGAATGATTCGTTCCTAAACACAGGTCAGTTTAAATATGACAAACATGAATGTCCTTTCTGCGTCTTTAAATATTGGTGCTTCAGGTACAATGCTTGTAACACATGATAAATTCAGTTCAATGACTTTTACTAGTAGATCTTTATGTATAATTGAGCGGGAGGTAGAGAGGTTGAGAAATCACACGGCTCCATCTCAGATAGACAAGGTTGTTTTATACAGGAGAAATAAGCTTCATGGATTTCACGAGATTCCGTTTCACTCTCAATTCCAAGAGGCCGGACTCCATAACTTATAGCCCAGCTTTTAGAACACAATGCATTATTATGTTAACGTAGATCTGTCCGAAGATAAATATTCTCTGTTGAAATGCAAGGAAACTTCTCTATTTCCGTATTCAAATGAAATGATGCTCTGTGTCTGAAGGTCGCGTTACTTTTCATGTATATTTTTATTTTATCAGTCTGATGTGGAGAGTTATTACAAATGTTAGTTAGCTGTAAAGGCTCGAAAAGGCAGTATTATCGTATGATTATGCAAATCATCGATCGGACACGGTAAAACTGCGAGGAATTTGCTTTCCTTTTACTTCTTATGGAACATTCGAAAAAGAAAGAAACTGCTTTTATAGAAGAGTGTAACAGGATAGATAAGGGGAATTTGTGAGATAATGGTAGTGAACTATGTATTAAGTTTGATTCAGTGACAGTAGCGACAGTGGTAGTGACAGTGACAGTATTTTCCGAAAATAAATTATTTCACGAAAGTGAAAATCTTTTTTCTTCCTCGTTGTTAAGATAAGGAACGGAAATCAGTGTCATCTCCAGCCCAAGGACCTCCCCCTGAGTGCTACCTGAAGTATTTTCTGCACCAGTCACCCCCTCAGGGGCTTTTGGTTGACCATCCTACATCAGAGCGCTTCATTTGTCAATCGATTCCAGACTCCCCGGATAAGGACTTCTTCGCTACTCTGTTTGACGATGAAGCCGGCATTGCCATATTGTCAGCGTACACCGTCAGCTACAAGCAGGCGCAAGGTATGGGCCGCTTTTCAAGGCAAACAGTTTCAAACAGCTGGCGAACAAACAAAGGTGAGAACAATTTCTTTCGTTGCTTTTGTTGTTGCGACTATTTTACATAAAAATTCGTTCCTCGATTTATGTAAATTTCATCAACTCGCTGTTTCCTTTAAATTCCAGGACTCTCCAGACAGGGCACCAACAAAATGTACAGTGGCAAGGGAACTGGTCACCAGGGATTTGACAAAGGTCACCTGAATGCTGCTCACATCAACTCGTTTGACAAGGATCACGTGCTGGCCACGTTCACCTACAGTAATGCAGTACCACAGTATGGTCATTTTAATCGAGGGGCCTGGAGCAGCTTTGAAGACAAAATTGTGGATTACGTCACGACGCGGTGCGCAGAGCAGCATGGGTCAACAGCTGTGATGTATTTGCTGACGGGAACGTCAAAATTTCGTCTACAAGTTGGCTCCAATAAGCCTGCTCAAGACAAAGACGCAATAGAGGTAGGTTGATTGTGGTTTAGTAATACCATTGATAATTATAGTCGAATTTCCGCTGACAGTCTTCTCCATTAGGTGTACATTGTACAACTCCTAGAAGAGAGTTGGTTATAGTCCCAGCTACATCAAACACTACATTTTTATCCTCGCGCCATAAATGAAGGCCTACATGCGGATTACCTCTCTTTACCTTTATACTCTCTGGCCTCAACTGGAACTTTGGAATCTGAGGAAGGCATGATATTTGAGGGTAGAAAATGGAAAATTGAAAAGTGTGTAATAAGAAGAGTGACATGTTCGCTGAGACTTTCCTTCTCAGTAAAAGATGTGGAGTTTTCATTTCATTTGCCCGTTTATTGAAACACGCTAAGCAACGATAAAATAGACAACTGATTCGCATTGGTTTACACTCCCTGCATTAAAATTCTGCTTGGTATGAGGAAAACTAGTATTAACCACCCTTGCAAATCGCGATTTGTGATCGAGCTTCTTTCATTTTTATGTCACACCTGTTTTAGTTATAATCTTAATTCTCCTAATATCCTATCAGTTTGCTCGCAGGTTAATCTCCCGAGATTGCAATTAGAACATTGAACGTTAATTACTTTTGCGCACCCCTACTGCGCACAGTTTTCACATCGTTAGAGCGCGCACGAGAGCGCGCCCAAACACAACATCAGTATATTTCCTCCTTCAAACTAAGATCGACAGCGGAATAAGTGCTTGTTTTCACTTAAACGAGCATAGTGATCTATATTTCATATTACATAATTATACATCACAAAACTTTACTTCTAGCAACCGCAAAATGTAACGTGAGTCGGTTATAAGGCAAGTGATTAGGCATAAAAGATTGGCCCATCATATCTCTTTTGTGAGCATGGTGAGCCATCTTTTTTAATGTTTAATCCTCGTGTCCTATACCCTGGCTATCCTGCAATGACGAAAAAAAGCTTTCCCACTTTCTTGCAGATTCATTACTTTCCCAACGATGACGAAGAAGATCGCATCGTGCGCCCCAATTCCATGTGGACAGCGGGATGCTGTGTTTGGAATGATGAGAGTGGAATACAAAGAGCCCAGTCCATCGCGGTCATGGGAAACAATGACTTTGACCGAAAACGAATTGGCATGAGGTCGATGGACCTGGCAGAACTGGAAAAATTGTTGGTTGATAAAAACAGTGAACCTGTTCTCCTTTTTCCCTCTGTCAAGGAATGCAGAACCAACAGTTATCTGTTGTAATATTATGATCATAATTTAATGTTTATGAGATAGAAGTGTTAAAGTTTTCTCCATTAAACAACAGGAATCCGAAGTAAATTAAAAACAAGACTTTACTCATATAGACATATACATTAACAAGATGGCGGAAAACTCCAAGCGCGGGAAGAAGCTAGAGCCAGTCCCTCGGCGTATGGTCGAGCATACTGTGACAAGAAGAACTCAGTGTAAGATTTATTGAACTCGTTGGTGGGATAATGAACAAGAACTAAGTTGATGTTTCTGTGATGCTTGCTAGACACAAGAGATTTATTGACTTTTTTGTCTGTTACTTTTCTCTAATAATGCATGAAAAAAAAAACAGACCGCAGAAGACAGAAGGTTTAAAACAATATAATTGTCAGCGGTTTTTAGTGTTACTCATTTCTTTAATTTTACAAACACCCTTGTTATAGTAAACTCTGTTTTCTGTGTTTTAAAAAGGTCTCACTTAAGTATTATTAGCGTTGTAAGTAATGTTAATATTGTAAGTATTGTTTGTATTGTAAGTAATGTTAGTATTGTAAGTATTGTTTGTATTGTAAGTAATGTTAGTATTGTAAGAATTGTTAGTACTGATAGTAATGTTAATGTTGTGAGTAATCTTATTTTTTGAATTTAATGTTAGTACTGTAAGCAAAGTTGGTATTATAAATAACGGCAGTATATTGTAGGTGATGTCATTATTGTAAATAATTTTAGTGTTGTAAGCAAGTATTAAAAAAAAAAACGTTGCCATGTGTTTCAAGCTTAAGACAAGTTTACAACGTGAATTGTTTCTTGTGAATGAAAACTACAACTTGATTGCTAGCGGTCAACATGGAGTACACACAAAAAATGTCAAAAATAGTTCGGCATTCATCCAACACATAAGAGAGTCATAAGACTTGACACACAAGAGTTGAAAATCGTAACATTGACTTTAATATTTATCAACTATTACACTATTTAAAAATATATACAAGTAAACTTGATACTTCATTGATCCAAAGTTTCTTGCCTGAAGTAAGGCGATCGCTCGAAAGGGAAACCCTCAGATTACAATCTCGGGGCAAGATAACATTGAAAACATCTTTGATGAAAAGACAAACCCTTACTTAAAACCTTAATGATATTATAATGCTCTGAGCTTGACCACTTGTAAAATATTGACACATTTTAGAAATCAATATTGAGATTTCCCCTGCTTTATGTTACTGTTCGTAGAATTCTTTCTTCCTTAGCTTCAATTTGAATTGTTACCGGCAGTATTTTCTTCTTCACTCTGGTTTGTATTTTCTGTTTTAAAAATGAGGATTAAATCTTCGCACGATGCGGACTTAGGACGTAGATTACCCTCGTCGGTGTCACGTGGTATTCACACTGCAAAGTAAAAACAATCAATCACTTAATTATTTTCATACACTAGATTGATCATTTTCCCTCAAATGTTGATTTGATTTCAAACAACAACAGTAATTCATCGCATCCATTTTTCTGCTGTTATTATTTAACCTGTTGTTATGCCTATAAATACAACATAAAAAATTAAATGAAAATGAATGCATGGAAAAGTATATAGGACAGCTGTTCTGACTAAAAATCATCGATTCCCATTTCCTTTTAAAGATGATTTCCACTCTAATCCTGGTTGGTGAGAAGCATGGTGGCCTAAAGAATATATAGGGCGCCGGATCGAGCCGTAATGGTTTTAGCTCTGGCTGGGGACATTGTGTTGTGTTTTTGGGAAATGATGTGGAGGACATTTCGTTACAGAAAATTTGAATTGCTATACCCAAGTCACGTGACTTTGAACACTTGGTGGATTTTTGTGACCACGTGTACATGTTGTTAAGTACAGAGTTTTAGGGTTGGAATTTGTCATAGATTTTGCTTTTTCTAAGGTCAAGTTCGATAAAACCCAGATACTCTACTCTGAAAGAGAATAAATGGATACTGGCAGCTTAAAAACTTGGGGGAGCCTTGCAATGGACTGGCAATTCATCCAAGGGGGAGAGGTGGGGTAGAAATACCCCTAGTAGCTTAAGGCTACGGAAACGGAGAAAAGCGCAAGGCTGCTGGGCCATAAAGCGTGAACGCAGACTTTTTTCTTGACAGAAAAACGATGGAGCACGGACCCTGAGCCGACCTATAATAACTCCACCCTTTGTAAATGACATCATGTAAACTTACCATCACATCCAAATACTTCAAGCCTCAAACAAATGGCATTTTCCCATGACCTCGGATTAATACGAAGATACCGTGTAACGAGAGGCTTTTCTAATTTGTTATGATGAACTGTGAATGAATCTTTATTGGCTTCGAAAATCTGCAAAGAAATGTGTATACATGTAAATAAATTGTTCTATTGCTTCAGGTTTAAAAATCAAGCTGATTTCACGTGATTTTATCCATAAATTTTCATGTCATTACTATCATTGAAATTGTCTATGTCATTATTACAATACAAGAACCGAGGCCTACCCCGTCATCTTTATCTGTTCAAAAGATTCTTTTTATGGATTTATATTTGGTTGGTTTGGGGGGGGGGGGGATGGCGGGGGCCGCAGAAGGCTTATAACATGGGGGTCGTGTTATTGCAGGGAGCTCTGAGTTTCAAAACTGTTTTGGAAGAGAGAGTCTGCGTCTGAAACATTTTTGGTGCTGTTGTACTAGAATAACGGATAAAACTTTTTTTATTATATGAAACGCAAAATAAGTTCGATTCAATAGTCATTAATTATGAACATCAAAAGTTGCAAGTAAGTCTATAGACACAAAACCAAGCCCTCTGGTTGGTAGCTCATAATCAGAAGAGGCTAAATTTAAAAGGGGAGAGATAATTATGGGAAGGATGTCTGATATTTGGGAGGTTTATCTTGGAAGAGATGGACTCGTGTCGGAATCTAACGGTATCTAAAAAGTAGCTTCACCTTTTCTTTCCCTTTATTTCCGTATTGTTGCCACTTTTTTCCATCATCGCTGTACAATAACGCGTAGGTTTTCACATGTCTGTCCTTGCTACCAATCTGCCCTTGTGTGGCAACCTTTGTGACTTCAGTTTTTCTGGACAAGTCCACTTGCAGATACTGGTTCTCGTCGTTTTTTGGCGGGCACCATGCGTCCGTGGACGTGAAATTTTTTAGCATACTGGAAGCAGCGATTTCGCCGTCGTTAAACTCCCCAGCTTGAATTCCAAGCGGCTCGAAACAACCTGGAAAGTAATATCAGCACTAGTAGCTAAACAATTAAGACACGTATATTGAATGAGTAGTTAATAGTAATACATATGAAACATGAAAGACCGTGCTTGACCACAGTTCCAAACACCGGCGCGCAGCTGTGTATTTTTGACGAACTTCGAGGTGTTTGGAAATGTGGTCAAACACTGTCGTGAGTGTTTGATATATCTTCTCAATCTAAACTAAAACTAAGGAGAAAACGGTGAAATAAAATCGTAAAAATCTATACTAATTAAGATCAGATATCCAAACAACGTCACGGTCAAGATTTTTAAATCAATGCAATGCCGGCATAAATGAAAATTTAATTGCCGCTGAGAAATGGTTCATTACGGTTTTGAAACTGATTACTGAAGTCCCAGAATAAAAGTGTATTATACCTACACGGAAAAGCAAAGTAAGACAAGTTCTTTGCACAGTATATTTTAACACTGTGTGAAAAGGTAATAACTGAGCTCGAGATTTCACTGTTAAGAATAAACTTTCAATACGACTTTTAAAATAGCGTGATGTTCTCTGGAGAATCTTTTATCCATTTAAAGTTTATTCACTCATATACACGCAACTATTTGAAAATTATAAAGCAAGAATTCTCGAGAGTATATCATCACATGGTCTGAAATGGGACAACAAACCCGCCCAGCTAAAAAGGTCTGTAGTGTTTATCTGAAAGCTGAACATAAATGAAAATTTAATTGCCGCTGAGAAATGATTCATTATGGTTTGGAAACTGATTACCAAACTCTATCGAGTTCGGTCTACGTCTCTCCCTGAGAAGATATTCGGAGAGAAGCGCGGGCACCTTTCCCGAGCAGCGGTTGATACTCGAGACTTACTGATATTTGAAAAATCGCCGAAAATATAATTGATATCTGATATTACATGACCCTCATCCGCATGTTGGGTTGATGTGATCAGTGAAGCATAAATTTATTCAGCAGTGTTATTGGTACAAAGGTACTAAATAATATTCCTTCAGTAAGATTTATTGATAGAGTTCTTGTGGAAGAACATTTGCTCTCAAAGAGCCTTGTCCACCAGGAGTAGAAATGCGTACCAAAAAACCTGGGGGCAGTCCGCGATGCGGTCCACTGGCATCCCATACAGGAGAACTGAGAAACAATCGCTTCAAGTTAAGGCAACTGTATGCAATACTCCGATCCTTGTCTTTGTGTTACGAAATCTTGGATATGCTTCGACAGTGGGGTGTGGGTGCAGGCTTTTTGCTTTAAATTGTCAGCCATCATATAACAACTGATTGATTTTGTATATCACGGTCTTACCATTGTCATCGTCATCGCCTAATGTCCAGGACACAGCACACAGCAAACCAATCAAAAGCACTGGTATTGGTGGATGGCAAACCATGCCTGGAAAGTAAGAGATAAGACAGTGCTATTGTATAATACTGTGGTATGATATGAAAAATATATACCGGTCGAATACGAACTGTCTTTGAGTTATGTGAATGAAATGTCATAACAAAACATTCCAGTAACTTGAACGTCGAAACATTATAAAGGTCTATAAACCCGTTGCTAGAATTATAGCGATATATTGTCAAAGATGTCCAAAATTTTTAAAACACCGTCTAGCATATAAGATATCAAACGATGATTTCAATTTGCTCAGTCAGAGCTCTCTTAATCGACAGCTCCATATGACAGACAGCTGACGTAGTCCCAGAAAACCAGAATTCATATAATCTCTACCTCAATAATATGAAAAACTCCACTCCGCCCATTGGTGGTGTAAATATTAAAGAAGATTTCCGGATTGTATACATACCAGTTGGCTTGCGGGAGTATTAAGATAACTGAATTATCTGTGGAACTAAAATTTGTTCTGTCCGACTGAAAAAAATGGTTTTCAAGGTCATTTCTCCGGGGCAACCGGCCCGTTAAACATCCTCATTGCAAACAAATGACATAAGTAGGTTTTTTCGCTCGCTGCCATGACAAAACCAGAGACTGAACATAATAACATTAGAGAAATACAGCTACGTTATTGCAGAAACATTGGGTTCAATGAATGGTTGATTTGGTAACTGCTTTGAAGCGAGTGAGCGTTGTATTCTTGACCACAGGTGAGAGTCACTGTAGCATAAACCATGTTCATTATTAAATACTGTTTGTGTGGGTTTCATTTATGAACTGTCGCGAATGGCAGTTATCGAATTAACGATTATTCTACTGATTGCATTAGTTCACTTTTAAAATTGATTTTGAGCAGTTCGGTAGCGGTAAATCAAGACAATAATTATAGAATTGATTTAAACGAAATCGAGGTTAGATTTTGTTAAGATGGAAATGAGTTTTACGCTAGACTTCATAAAGAACAACAAGATGGAGGTTAAATGGTATCTCGTGACTGAAGTAACTGGTGTAATTATAAGCTACACTTCATGTAGACTGCAGTGTAATGCGTGAAGCTGTTAGTTTAAACCTGCTGTAAATGCTGTCTAAATTTGAATTCGTCTACTAACTGGTAATCTGCCCTTATTATAAAGCTAGCCCTAATGAACCAAATCCTGCGATGTGATTGACTAGAGGACGTGGGTGATGGGGTTATCTAGTCCGCTCTGGATTGGCAGTGTATCAGAGATCTACGCAGCCTGTTCCAGGGAAGCATTTTGAAAATTTAGTCTCCCTCTTTCCTTAACAGCTGCTCCCCGACCGGTTAGCTCAGTAGGTAGAGTTCCGGAATAGCGTGCGGGATGTCACGGGTTCGAATCCCGGCCGGACCAACACTCAGGGTCTTAAAATAACTGAGGAGAAAGTGCTGCCTTTGTAATGACATCTGCAAATGGTTAGACTTTCTAGTCTTCTCGGATAAGGACGATAAACCGTAGGCCCCGTCTCACAACTCTTCATAATTAATTCTGCGGGACGTAAAAGAACCCACACACTGTTCGAAAAGAGTCTGGGACGTAGTTCCCGGTGTGGTGGTCTATCTCCCATCTGATGGTTAAATGCTCGGAGATATTAGCTGCATAAGCTACTCTAGAATCCGAGGGTAAAGAAAGTAATGTATGCATGTATGACTGTCTTAATGCCTGTAACAGGCTAACAGAGACGGAGAACGGGACATGGCAAGGAGGCTAAGAACATGGGAGGAGATCAGGCTTGTCGTGAAAATTTGTAGCGATTGTTCCGTGCACTCAGTAATTCAAAATCTCTTAAGATATCCACAGGTTAAGCGCGCAAATCTATTGCCAAGTTGCACGACTCTTTGGATTTTACCATATCATAGTTTGTTTAAAATTGTCTCAGAAACAGACTTGCGCGCACTGATAAAGAACATGCAATAAGTCACTTTTTGATGTATTATTCAACAAATTAAACAAAATTTCAGAGAACACCAGGCCTGAGAAAAGGTGAAGTTCGTTCAGTTATCCGACAAACCTGAGAACCAATCAAAACAGTATGCTCGCTAAATAATCATAAATTGCGAGTGACCTGTATAATGGTTATATCGGATCATCGAACAGATAAAGCTGAACTCAACCTTCTTATTCTGATCTGTTGAAGCAAAACCACTGACTTTGAAATATGACTGTTATGACGCAAAGGGGTCATGTAAAATTACTGTTAGTCCTCAACATTTGTTGGGCCATAGAGCTCTGAGAGCGATCCATGTCTCGTGACAATCTTCAAGGTGCCCCAACGAAGGCAGTTCACTGAATTTCAAAAAATCTAATGTCTTACGAGAAGAGGAGTCGGTTCACTCTTTTAACTTCTTAGATGCATGTGACGTTTTTCTGGTTTTCACTTTGTTGGTGGCTGGTTTAGCATTTGTGAAGAATACGGCGCTTATCGACTTTCGTATCATTTTATAA
Source organism: Micromussa lordhowensis (assembly GCA_964020085.1). Taxonomy (NCBI): domain Eukaryota; kingdom Metazoa; phylum Cnidaria; class Anthozoa; order Scleractinia; family Lobophylliidae; genus Micromussa; species Micromussa lordhowensis. Next base: position 9,792,310 of record OZ026609.1, read on the forward strand.
CCGAGGTACATTATCTTGTATAACTCGCGAGAAAATCGAAATTTGAGACCCGTTTGAACTGTTTTGGTAGTTTTTATGTAACCAACAAGTCGATATAGGTCTGGTAAAGGAACTGGCGATTGAAGATTAACTGATTTGGTTTGATTAGATCGTTTGATTCGATCGTTTGATTCGATCAAACGTCGAATTTCCTGAAATATAATTTTACACCTAATCAATATTCTATATATGATCAACAAAGATACTTTTGCCTTACCTGATTTCAGCCGGACTTCAAAAACATTCACAGCAAAATGAAATAACCTCTTGAAATTCCAACGCCGTATAACTTAAAATCACAAACGGTTAGCTCGCTGAAAACAGTGCATTAAAGATTTAAATAAGCAAGTAGTAAAGCAGAGTTAGTTTTGATCTGTTTTGCTTATCATTTGTTTAAATAGTCAGTGATAAGATAAGAGCCAAAGTATTGTTCATTCGCTAAGTTAGCTGGTGCCTCATTGTTGATCCGCGGCTGACCTGCTGTTTTTGAAACTTGCTTGGCGCCTTTTTAGACAGCATTTGGCAGGTCTCATGACATTTTTAAGGCAACTACACGACTTTTGGGAAAACAACATAGAATGGTGGACTAACATATAAGCTATAAGGAATTTACGAAGCGCTAAGCACACGCTGTGGCGGAACAGTTAGGTCTCAGTTAAGTCACTTACAGCAAACATTTGTTAGCCTTTTAATTAAGACAGTCTAATAATTCTTCTCCAAATGTTTGCTTTAACTCACTGAGTACGTCGTGTTAACAACAGGAAGCGTCGCAGGTTTCGTTTGCGCTGCAAATTTCAGTCTTAGAAGTGTGGACGATAGCTCACCTTGCTGTAGTAAACTCAAAAGACACAAAGCTTCAATGTAACAACTACCGAACTGTTCACTCACACTTGTCCTACTCATCGACTCGTTTGGTCACGTGATGTCCTCGTTTTTTCCGGCGCTGTCCAAACATGATCCACAAATATAGTCTTAAAAAATACGTTCCCACTGGCCGAAAAGGTATCTTCCTTTTTAATATTTAAGATGGAGTCCTAAATGAGGATTTGCTGTCTTAGAGCACGTACATGAGAATCGCCGCGCAAGTCATCGTTTTTTCGTCCGTTAATTTTTGTAGATTTTTGTCTTGAAATCTTCGTCTCTTAATTCTGATAGGCTCTTTCCACGTTGTAGGGTTTCCCCGTACAGTGCCATGTGCCGTTCTTGTTAAAGGTATGTCGCGCTGCGGTAACGCGCTTTAGTGTAAACATGACTGGTTGCAATACTCGTTGAATTGATGTATGCTTTTAACAGTAGGAATTCACTTTTTCAGTTGACATTTAATTTCATCACAAACAACCTCTACAAGAGCGTCTTCTAATATTAGTCTTAAGGAGGCTCGAAAGGGTTTTTCGTTGCTATATTGCTTGTGAAACGATGGAAGATTACAAAGAAGGATGTTTAATGGTGTGGGCAAACTATATGTCTCCTTGCAACTCTATTATTGGGCTATACTTTAAGGGTACTTGTGACGTCATATCAGTTACCATGGCAACGCACGGGGTCCACAAAAGCGTCCTCTAAATTTCAGTTTTTGTAAATTATCTGAGAAACTAATTCGGTGACCTACCATTTTTATCTCTTTGTTGGAAAGTTCCCTAAATTCTTTAACTTTTCAGACAGTGTGGAAAAATTCTATCTAGTAGTATTAATATATTTAAAGAAAACGTGTTTTATGGCTTACAGAAAATTCCACTAGATAATTTTCCCCGAAACTTTTATATCTGAAGTGCCATCGCGAATGGTGCGTGTATGCAAAAAATCAAGATAGGTCACCGAGCGAACTTTCGAGCTATAAACAAATGTTTTCCGAAGATTTTATTTCCGGTTGGCGCGATTTTACGCAGCATTAACTTCCGGTGTGCTGATTTTAATACTGATTCCGCTGACGCGTGCATCTTAGTTATGGCGTGTGTAGATTGCGCGCGCGCGTGCAGCTAAAAACCCTTTCGAGCCTCCTTAAGTGTATATTGCTCATTTTCTGTGTTACGCGACATATACTAGATATGCAACGCTTTCAAGTGGTATTTCTCGATGCTGAATATGTTCGTTACATTCCCATACACGCTTTTATTTTTACGTCATTCCGTAATATATATATTGGTTATTGACCAAGATATTGGCCAAGTTATTTTTTTCGCATGTTTATGGACGAAGACGGAGTCGAGGTCCTTATTATAAACACGCAAACAACGAAGCCAATATCCAGCTATCTTGAGTGAGCTGAGGTCGGTCAAAAAATGATTTATTATGTGGCTTTCGCGGTAATTTTTCTTTGCGGGACAAAGCGGGTCCCGAGCGGGCAAGATAGCGCCATCTTGCCGGCTCGGGTAGCCAATCACAGCGCAGTATTTGGTTCATCTTGCCCGCTCACGGAGCTAGCCATATAATAACGTAATATAATGACGCTAACACACTGGGGTACCTGTGGTAAACTAAACCAACACACTAGCACACATCATCTCCGTCACTGCTTTTATTCAACATCCTCAGAGAGGACAACACACAGTAAGTAAAAACAATGGATTCTGATTCTACATAAGTTATAGCTGCTTTTTTCACCTCTCCTAATCTACTAACGTCCCATGGGCTAACAAAGCTATATAATATCATTAGTTAGCCGAAATAAATATATTATACAAATAGCACATAAAATACGGGTCAAGCTATATGAGATGATTCTGCTTCATAAAAATTATGATGGTCTAAAATGAATATGAAGATACAAGGTGGTCTGGAGTATAGAAGGTAAATACAGGTTAAAACTGTACAGGTGAACCTCACAACACGAATTCAGTTATATCTGCAGCGCCAGCATAAATATAATTAGGAACATTGTAACAATAAAACCATTTTCTTCATATTTTTTAGCCTGTTTCATCATTTAAATAGTATTAAGTCATTTTATTAAATCACCGCGGACTGTAATTGCATTTTTTCAAGTTTTGTCTGATATTTCATTGTCTGCTAATACAAGAAGTATCCGCATTCTCTCTCTTTATTTCTTCTCGAAGAGTTTTTAGCTCCACGAAGAAAGGAATCTTGTCAGTCGCGCGAGGATATGTTTGTGTTCTACCGGATGTGGAAGGCATCACATAAACAACCTGCGGATCAAAAATTATGTTTTAAATATTTTGTGTTCTGTGGTGACCTTAATTGTGGACTGCTTCTAGCAAACAGGCCCCGACCCAAAGCTGGTAGACAGCATTATATCTAGTAAAAATAGAACTGTAACCAAGATAAGACATATTTAAGTGTAAAAACGTTCCTTGGTTAAACATAAGCTTTCGGCTATCGGTCTTTAGTAAATTCTCAGCTCCGACTATTGCATTTCTAGCTTTTTGATTGGCTAAAAAACTCCGACTATGCGCCAATAGTCGGAGTTTTACGTCATATGGAAAATAGTGCGCCAAGTTTAAAAATTTCCGCACGAAGTTTTCAACTTCAACCCTCTATAATGGCCGAAATAAAAATCGGCGGCAAAACCCGGTTTGAGGATATGAAGTGATTATAACCAACTCGCGCTACGCGCTCGTTGGTTATTTTATAACTTCATATCCAACAAGGGCGAATGGAATAATTGTTATATAGCCTTAAACGAATGAAAATTGTAAGCGCGTGAACGGAATATATACAAAAAAAGGGGTGCGAATGTTTTTTTTTATAAAGATAAAATACAAAAAGAAGTGTGAAAAAGGCTGAAAAACAAACAGTGTAAATAAGTTCTAATTACAATAAAATGGAGTATTGCCTAGGCAACGGTCTCGAGTTATTTTCCGCGTCGACAGTTTAAGCTGTGTGCCAGGATTCTAGCAATATAATTATCTAGAATCATATTTACCGTGTTAGTTCCAGGTATAGGATCTTTCTGACGACCAACTGTACACTTGGATCCAGAGAACAACTCGTAGATTACTGTTGAAAACATATTTCGGCACATTACTTATACCCAATAAGTAAAAAATGCGGGAGGTACTAGTGCGCTAGTCTCTGGATTGAGCGGTCCGGGTTCGATCCCTACCCGGGGACACTGTGTTGCGTTCTTGAGCAAGACACTTAACTCTGACAGTGCCTCTCTCCACCCAAATGGGTACCAGAGAACTTAATGCTGGGAGAAAAATGCAGTCGACTAGCATCACATCCAGGGGGGAGTAGGATAAGCTCTGGCCTGGTAAGCCACTTCAGGCTCGTATGCAGACTTATACCTAGTCACACCTATTTGGTATGCCAAACGAGGTCGATCAGATACCAAACGAGGTCGATCAGATACCGCCGAAGCCGGTACCAATGTTTCGCCTTTATAGCGGAGCTCCGGCGGCCCGAAGGGCCGCCAAGCGGAGCCCCATAACCATATAGGAAAAAGAAACCCATGTATGGATTTTCTCATGGTTAATCATGGACAGCGGTATTGCTCGTGGGCGCGTACGCACGACGGCGACGACAACGACGACGACGACGACGACGGTGGAGTCGCGCAAGATGGCGGCCATAAGGGGACCTCTAAACCAAAAGGAGGCTTAATTTTTCGCGTGCTTTCTGGAGCTCAACGCGGCTACACAATATGCTAGGTCAGCTAAAGGAGTAACGTTTGTCGTGTTTACGTGGAAACTGGAAGATTTCCAAACTGGAAGATTTCTGGCTAATTTATTTAACTACAACTAGTACTACGCAATAGGGTCAATGCAATGATAAAACCTTGGAACAATGCTCACATGTTAACATCATTCAGATAATATTTTAGCCCAATAGTTTTTGGCAATTCTTTATTAAACAATCAAAGTAATTTTCACAATTTCCTCTGATAATGTTTTGATTTTTTAATCCACTCGTTTGACTTCTGGATTGAAAAAAGCAGTTCATTTCAGTTGAAAGAAAAACTAAACACCAAACAATATGCAGAAAACCTTGCAGCAAAGTTACAAAACTGAACTCAAAATTCAACCTTATCCTGGATAAGCCTAATCGGGCTACAGGAGCTCCGCTTTTAGGTTGACCTAAATCTATATATTACAGTTTGTAGGTGTCGTGACAATCTAAGTTTCAAAATGGTAACGTGCGGACACCAAAAACTCGAATCGTTTTGTAGCTATTACTTTCACTAAAACCAATAGAGTAGTTTGCCTCGATACTTTTCCTGCGACTTTCTTTGCTTGTAAATCAGGAGGTTTTTTTTAAATACTGCCCTTATGTTCAGTTAAAATAATTTGATGTTTAAATGGCCAGACAAAATCAAAAATGTTATCCCACAAGAGCAATTTCTTGTCTGTGTGTTTGTTGTAATGTTCACTTGAAGCTTTAACATCTTTTATATTTCTAGTACTGCAGTACAAACCTTTTCCATTGAAGCAAACTATCAATGGCTTGAACTGCTCCACTTTTCGTATGAGCCCGTCCTTGCCATCTCTCATTTCTTGTCTATAAAATGACACAAAGAAACCTTAATCCGGGTGTATTAAGTAATGGTGTTCATAGCTATTAGTGTTTTTCTAGCAATCGAGCGCAATGCACTCTGATGCCAGCGTGCTTTTGTCACATTTTGATGGAAGGGGAAGCGGGGGATATTTTAAAATAAAACAAAAAAAAAATAGTTTATTAACACTTCTGGCAGTTAAAAACCGAATTAACAGTGTAGATCACAAAGTAATGTTTAAGTCTAACTAGGGGATGACTAACTAACTACAGAAGGGGAAGCGGGGGATAAGAAGGGATTCAAGGGGATTCAGATTCGGGTGTCACGAAAACTCGAATAGCGAATAGTACGAATAGTCTCGAATAGTGGCAAATAGGGGACGGAATGGTAACAAATGACAGAAATTTGGTACCCAGTACCTCGCAGTCAACCACACAGCAACGTGGGATGGGATTTTCCCGCTAAAAAGCATACATGCTTATCAGGACAAAACCTGTTTCTAACCGGTTAATTTATAACCGGTTATCAGAGCAGCTCGTATGTCTTTTTAGTTGATAAACTAATCACAGACCACTTACCTCATATTTGTATTGTAATGTTTTTTTTTTTCACAGAACGTGCTTAGTCGAATTAATCTATCGGTGTCCGCGGATAAACGCTATTGCTCCACGTGATCAATTTCAACGATTAAGCATTAAGCAATAGAACACTCAGTTTTACTGTGTTTACATAGCCTCACCTAAACACGAGGAGGGTTATGAGAAATCGAGAAAGTTACGCCAAACCCAAGAAAGTAGTAAAGGGTTTGCATGAATTTCGAGATTTCTACGAGTCCCCTGAGTGTTTAGATGAGGCTGTGTAAACACGAAAAAAGTGCTCTGTCTATTGCTTTTATAAATGATTCTCGAAATTTGCGCGAATCTAAAACGTCACACCGTGTTAACATACTATAATCTAAACACACCTATCAACCAATGAGAGCGCGCGTAGTGGCTTAGTTATTTTATAAACCCAGATCAGTGCTGAACTAATAAAGCGGCGACTACTGATGACTATTCGTCACTGTTCGCTAATGGCGCAACTATTCGCCAATCGTGACTATTCACTATTCGAGTTTTCCAGACACCCTTCAGATTCTGCTTTGTGGGCGTGGCTTCAAACGTTTTTCATCCCTAAGAGGCACCAATTCTAAAACGAGGCATGATCTCCTGTCATATTTCCTCGGCTCAGCACCCCTCCCACTGTGCCCGGCTCGGGACTCGGACCTTAGAGGCTGAACACCAAAAGAGATACCCAAACCACGCTTTTAACCCCAAAAAGGCACGACAAGTCCTTTTCTATGGGAGTATCGCTGGGACCCATCGATCACAATTGACCAATTTCGATATATTAACACACAGCCTAACACAATAGACCTCAGCATGAGGCTCCGGGGAATGAACCCCACAAACTCTGTAGTTATTCCCCAGCGCCTCGTACCAAGAGGCCTATTGTTTTAGGCTGAATTTTAATATATCGAAATTGGTCTAGTCACAGAAGTCGACGGAAAGGTTTTTTTCATGGACCACGTTTTGGCCAACCATGAAGTCGCAAACATAGCCTTACACCCCTTGTCGGTTGTTCAAGATTTGCGTGTCGCGTTGCTTAATCTTCAGTTATGTTTGCTATTTGGGTTCATTGTTGCTGTGTTTAAGTTCACCTGGAAAGATCTGCACTTCCTCTTGTTGTGCGTTCAACCATGTTTGTTAATCCTATTCCGTAAGATGGACACCTAACATCATCTAGGTGGGTCAGTTTCTCTGGCACTAAGCCTGATTCATATAGGCAGCGCCCTGTAAAACAAAGATTTATAGCACGTTTTGCATTATCAATATTATTGTACTTCCACAACAGATTGTTTGTTGTTATATATAGTAAGTTTGTCAATTTATTTTTATTTACATACATATATGTTATTAGTCGTTTTGGTGTGTAGTATCGCTGTTTTTTTACGAGTTGTGCCGTCTTTTGACGAGCCCGTCGGGCGAGCGAAAATACGAGTTTATTATCCACCGATATTTTTTTCCCAAAATTATAACTTGCCAAGTTTCTTAACCTTTACGCGGCCGGTAGGAATGAGACGAGTCCAAATATCGTGTGATCTTTTCCCGCGTTATTCGTACTCTACGAAGCAGAGTTGGATAATAAACCTATTTATTTATTTTTTGAGCTAGAATAGTACAATAGCTAATGCAAAGGAAATTTAAAACATAATGGGAGACGTGTCCCCTGGGAATCATGGTAGTTGTACTACCATGATTCCCTGAAGGCACATCTCAAATTAAGATTTTACTTCCACTCCTCATGAGTTCCTTTGTTTTCAGTAGACTATACTACGGCTCAACCGTCTGGTCAAACATGATTAATGGTAGGTAGGTAGGTAGGTAGGTAAAGTCTGCATACGAGCCAAGTGGCTCATCAGGCCGGAGCTTATCCCGGTTTCAGTAGCATGAAGCGACTAGGAATAGATCTACTCCCCCCTGGACGGGATGCCAGGGTTACCCCCAGCATTAAATTCGCCGGTACCCATTTATACACCTGGGTGGAGAGAGGCACCGTGAGAGTAAAGTGTCTTGCCTAAGAACACAACACAATGTCCCCGGCCAGGGCTCGAACCCGGAGTGCTCGCTCCAGTCCAGGCTACCAGTCCTGGAAAGTTCTGGAAATCTTGAAGCGATGATGAGACTGATGATCGCTTCAAGCATGAAACTCGAGTAACTGTACTGTACAATGTAGTTTCTATCTTAATTTAGTTGTGAAAGTTTACTACATGTCTCCTAGCACATTTTTGACAAAATGTATTCACTATGACATACAAATTAAACTAAATTACATGTAAACCGTTTTCTAAGAGACTTTCATTTGTGACTGTACATCATTTTCCAGTCCCAATTTGTTTTTGATGGCATACATTTTCTAGATTCTGCCAAGATCCTTGCAAGCAGACTTCAGTGCACACTTGGTTTAAACTTAAATTACAACTTACTGTATATCAAATTTGATAATGAAGCAAGATAACAAATTACCCACAGAAATGATTATTTGCTCCAGCATAGTGGTGTCCTTTGTAAGCTGCCATCAATCCTGGATTTATTCCTACCTAGTATACACAAAAATACCAAACTGGCAGATCTGACCGCTACATAGTCCAGTTCTGGTTCTCTCTGTCACGCAACGCTAGGAAGAGAGGCCTAGTGTTGCGTGACAGAGAGAGGGCCAGAACTGGACTAACTGCTACACAAATCTTTTGTTTCATAAAGTTTAAGGTGACAGGGTGTTTTATCCCTCAAATGAAACACTCTGGGCCAATTCTTCAATGGGTGGATACTGCTGTTCCCTGGGGAAATCACTCAGTGGATAAGTGTGAGGCTAAAAAAACTACACTAGATAGTGATTTATCAACCCTTTGAACGATTATTATGCTTGATAAGCTATATAGAGGGGCGACCACTGGCTGGCATTGTCTAGAGGTTAACCTTGCTAAATTACAGTGTGTACATTTAGCTGCATGAAACTAAATTAAATGAACTATAAATATGTTGTACATGTAGGACTGATGAGATCAGGCCTACTTGAATAGCACTAGCTGCAGTTGAGCCCGTTGGTATTCATTTCTGCCAATGCCGGGCAAAGAGTGACTTGCCGGTCAGGTATGCTCTATAGATGGATGAAAACTTTGATTGCCAAGGACATGTCCTGAAACTACTCAAATGTCTAACATCAGTAAGTCTTTTCTTATGTTTGAAAACTCTCAGGCCAAATTTCATAGCCTTTTCTGTATTTTCTGGTACAGCATCATCTTGTATTCTCAGGATTTGTGGTTCAGAAACACTGGTGAAAAGTGATTTCATGCCGGCCATATTGTTTTTGTTTGGATCATGCAATATTCACCCAGACACAGTAGCTCATTAGCCAAAGATGCACATAGCAAAACCAATCAGATTGCTGGAAACACCAAGATCACTGAGTGTGTAAAAAATGTACTAACATTGAATAATATTATGACAAGCTTGCATTACATGTATATCCTATATTTTAATTTTAAGTAATAAATAAATTTTCTTACAAATAAAATATCCAAATTGTAATCCAGATGTTCAGGTAGTTTCATTTTCAGTACATCTTCCTCGGACATTTCTCCAAACCTTTTTACTGCTCGCCTTGGTTTCTTGGGAGATTTTCCTGCTTGATTTTGCTTTTCTAAATTGAAGACATCATTACTGCCTCCAGCATCTTGATCACTCTGCTCCACTTGTGATTTCTTTACGCTGCACATCAATAAATCAATATTAGAAAATCATTTTTAACATTTGTATTTAACAAAGTAGAATACTTTTACTATTTAGGTAAAACCCAGGTAAAGTGAGTGCTGTAAGGGGGAAAAATAGTACTTTTTAAGGCAGATGTTTTGACAAAAATTATTTAAATGCTGAAAAGAAGTGTGCATTGTGAGTTCGCTGATAAATAACCATACACAACCCTCTTTAAGTTGAAAGTTCCGTCCTCATGCAGTCATAAGTATATGCTGTAAGCGATAAAGTGCGTATCATTTCAGAGCTCTCAAGCCTCACACAGATGAATGTAATCTCGTGCTCTCACAATGACATAATTGAGGGTCTATTATAGTCTGGTGGTTTGGCGGTTTAAGCCAATTCTGAGTGCTGGTTTGCGGTTTCATTCACATTTATCTAGCGGTTTACGGTTAAGAAATTATTTACGGTTGCGGGAAATCATAAATTTAGCTCGCGGTTTTCGGTTTTTGAATGTTTTTGTAGCAGTTATTCAAACAGAGTAAGAAGACTGAGCGATAACTTTATCTTGCTTAAAGCTTCTCTCTTTAACAAAGGATTGCCTTTTAGGGCTAGACCAAGTCAGTCAGGGCTTCCCTCTGTATCCCCGGCCATGTGGGAAGGAGTGGGGAGGTAATTTGATATAAGGCCAGGCTTCAAAGCTTCGAAAGGGTCACGAAACATATCGCAAACAATTTGCTACGTGCTGTTAAAAGATCGGTTATGAAGATAATCGTCCTCCTGTAGGGCAGTGTCGGTTTTTAGACTGAAGAAGACGAAAGCGGTTTGTGGTTTCCAAGGATGTACGACCCCTATACATGTAATAGACCGTCATAATTATTTCCACACATATTTTGTCCATTCCATGTCCAAAGAGTCACATACTCATTCCATTCCAGACGTTCCATTTTTTTAGTGTTCTGGGGATGCTTGACCCTCCAAAAAAATCAATTATTTACAGGACAATGGGATAATAGACCCCCACAGCCCTCTTTTAGTGCAAGATGCCTTGTCTGTGTTGAAAGACTGGCCATGGCCCAGATCAGTCTATATACTTTCCTCTGACAATACCTTTATCTGTAAAGTCGCTTTTATATACCGGTAGTTTCACTTCATTTTTGTTCAGCAGAACTGTAAGTACATGTAACAAGCCCCCTGGGAGGCGTGCAGCCTACCAACCCTTACCAAAATCTGTGATTTTTGCTACCCTATTTATGACCTGACCAAAAATTTGATACCCTATTTATGACCATGGCACAGTTGCCCTAAACATAAGTTATGAAGGGCTTTTGATGATGGTCTTGTTGATAATGATAAAAAAGTACCGGTAGCTTCTTCTAAGAAACATACCCAATTCAAGACTAGAACTTGCACCTATTTATGACCAAAATGACCAAAACTGATGCCCTATTTATGACCAAAATGGCTGAAAAACCATACCCTTTGGGGCCGCACATAACTATATAGCCCATATAAAGGAGTACACACCCCCGCAGATTACATTAGTGTCAGATAATATTTTAGAAGTTCTTTCCTCTTGCTACTTTTAGATCAGTCTCAATTTTCAGATACCGGAAACATGAACCACATGTTTGCCAATCAATCTCAAGAAATAAGGGATAAATGTTGTTTAATTAAACAATCAGTGTTAAAGTAAATATACTGTATCGCCTAAAAAAAGATCATATAAAACAAATATATTTTTTTAGTGATCATTTTGCTTCAGCCAGCTTGTTGCATCTGTAATTTCTATTCTTTGTCATAATTCCAACAAGTCAAAAGTTTGGTTTGAGGTCATACCGGTATGTTCTTTCCAATGGTTTGTCGTTTTGATGCAAAATTATCAATAAATTGGTTACTGTTTTGTAATAAATAGTTTGAAGAGGTGTGGAAAATAAATAAGATTTGTATGGAGAAAGTTGCTGTCATTCAGCAGCTTCTGCACTGTCTTTGCATTCCAGATATCCTTTCGTTTCATTGCTTTTCGTCACTTTTTAACCGCGCGGCCATGGGCCGAGCGCGGTTCTTGCTCTGCACGGGTTTTTTTTTTTTTCGTTTTCGTGTCACCAGACGCAGACCTCCGCGGATGAATCAACCAATCACAGGCCAAACTCCCACTCGGTCAAATGTCGTCACCGAATTATGTCATCATCAGCCAATTACAGACCATTTCTCAGCTCTTTTCCTTATACCTCCCCTCAGGAAAGTTTTGTCTACAACAATGTTGTTGCATGTGTTTGAGAAGATCATGCTTCTTATGAACTTTTATTTTGCCACGAGCTACAGTCATTGATTGAGCTGTAATTTTCCGAGAAGTTTTGGTGTTGTTGGGCACTTCGCTTTTATCTTTTATTGATCTGTTTATGGATACTTGTTTTTTATTTTCGCAGCTTTAAGTTTAGAAGGTAAGTTTTTCTTTTTTATCTTGCTTAGAGATGCGCGCATATGGTCTGTTTTCATGTATCTTGAAAATCCATCTTAGTATCCTTCGTAATTTCATAGTTTAACTTATACGCTAATTATGGACAACAATAACGTATTGTGGAAGGTTTGCTACAATTCTCAGAGCTAAGATGTTTTAAATTTTTATGGCAATGTCGCGGAGTAGGATGCGCCATTTCTCAACTGTTTTCGTCATACCTCTTCTCAGGAAAGTTTTGTCTAGTTAGTGAATTGAATATATTATTCATAGTTGCGCGAAAATTCCTCGGAGATGGACGTCAAGACATTTGCAAGGATAAGGAATGTAATTTTGGACCTGTTGCTGGCTACTAAGGCTGAAATTATCTAGAGTTAAGCTGTATTTTCGTTTGCTTGCTTGTTGAGTTTCGAAGGGAATAATGAATGCGGTAGAGAAGGGCGTCTGGTGTCAGCCGTCATAAATAAGACCGTATTTATTGTAATGTCATTACAGTGATAATTAAGATGCTGTTTACTTCGCCTCTAGTCGAACTTATAGGTTTCTCGAATTGAAGTTAAATCGTCTCCGAAGAAAACGTAAGAGGTCAAATATGATATCTGTGATAAGAATCTACATACTGTAGTTGAATGTAGTTTTAATCAAACAGCTGGGCCCTGCGTCACACTATATGATGTAAGTAAGCAACATGTTCACGCTAAATTTCATATTTAGTCCGTCGAAAGCAAATTTTTGGAGACATATGTTGCTTTAGAAATGAGACTAAGCAATGCATAAACACATGGCAAATTATAGAGGTGTCAAACTCTGCAAAGCGACATGCTGATAACGGCGGAAACTATGCAGATTAATGACCTCTAATTGAGAAATAGAAAACGTGTGCCAAGTTTCTATCTAGTTATCAAAAAGTGAAAAGACTGTATTGTCTCCATTGTATTGTTTTTGTTAGAAATACACTTGATCACAGTCATCTTGTTGTTTCGTTTTTCTAGATTTATTTTTGCGAATTTTGGTTCAATGAGGATTTGTTTTAATAACAAATAACCATTTCGTGCCGGAATGGAAAGGTACTCCTTATCGCCTTTTAGGATCCGTTTTGGAATACTTGTGCAGTGATGCGCTTGACATTAATTTCGGTCAATAATGTTTTGTTGTGCAGCGTGTTAAATGTTTTGAACTTTTATTTTGGCAATGAGCTACAGTCATTGATTGAATTGTAATTGTCCGAGTACTTTTCGTATTTTTTGTCACACTTTTCTTTGTAGCAATGATCGGTTTTTGGATACTTCTGTTTTATTTTCCCAGTTTTTAGTTGGGAAGGTATGTTTTTTGTTTTGTTTTAGATTTGTTTTTTGAGGTTTGTTTCTATTTATTTTAAGTGTATGTTCATGTCTTTCATAATTGTATAGTTTACCTTATGTTCATGATTGCATGTCTGATTTTATTTATGGATAATATTTACGGTTTGTAATTTCGTTTAGGCTTTAAAAACTATCTTGAACCCTAAACAAAAAAGAACAATTAAAACCATAACTATTTGAAAGAATGAAGACAGAAAACTATCAATAAACAATATAACTGAAATCAATCTTCAAAACCTACACGAAATTACAAACCAAAAATATTATCAATAAATGAAATCAAACACGCAATCATTACATAACGTAAACTATACAATTATCAAGTCATGAACATAGACTTCAAATACATGCAAACAAGCCATGGAAAATGCGCTGACATGATAAATAAGACCCTATTTACTGTAGTGCCATTACGCTGATTAATAAAATTAAAATAATAAAAGAAAAACGTTGTTGCTAAATAATACATAATGTCTTTACAAAAACAAAGAATTAAAAGAGCGCGGTTTTAAGTTTTCTAAACTTCTTGTTTCATTTTGAAATGAATAACAAGATCACGTGACACGCTGAAGGAGTAAGCTGTTTAATACTTAGAATTTTATCTCGTAGAAGGCTTTGATGTCTAAGGTGAAAAATGTTCCGAGCATAAAAAGCACATGTCAAGAAATTTAACGCTCAAAAAATGAATTATTTGATCTCTTTAACCAGCCAGTGTCGTACACATATAAGCTCAGTTTAGTGATACTAGCTGTAACTTTAACTATGTATATCTATCTGATCCATGCGTGGACGGAATTAGTTGCCCCCGGAGTGAATCTAGCCAATTAAAGTAAAAGATATCTAAATACATGTACATTCAACTTACAAGTATGGACTATAACGAAGCGATTCGCCTTGATTCTGCATGTCTCACAGCCAGCTGTCTTGGAGTGTTTACCTTAATTGTTGAGTCTGCAGTAGTAAAGCCAGCGGTAACCAATCCAACATGGCGGACGAATGCTCCTGAACAGTACCAGGAGTTTTGCTTGTAGAATGTGATGTTGCTAGAAAAACTAGGAGGGATTAAACGACGCCTTGGTGTCTATAGGTTCTTGCCATTGTTTTTCTTCGTTGGAGCTGGTATTGAATTCTTTATGATAAAAGTTCGCATTGGAAGAGAGACTTTCTGTAAGTAATAACTGGTAATAATCGATTTGACAAAACTTTCACTGAAGTTATCATTATGCAACTTTAATAGGCATAATATTTTTTCTCTTTTTATGTAATTCAATAGATGACGTTTATGTTAGAAAGGAGTCAGAAAGACAACTGCAACGCAGGACACAAGAACAACAAGACAAGGAAAACGTAACAGCAGAAAAATAATCATTTGGAACTGTGTAATCGCACACCATGCCCACTGGAGTATCATGGTCTAGATATTTGACATTCTTTGCTGCAAGCCTGGCTTCAGGACTGGCAGGAAGTCAAGCAGTTCACTTGTACTACAAACCAAGTCTTGTAAGATTTATTTTGTGTTTTTTTTCCATTGTTTTTCTTGCTTTTGGGCAGTTGTGAAATAAATCCTGAAACAAATTCAGGCTTAAATGGGATTCAAACACATGATCCCTGCAATACTGATGCAGTCCTGTTCTAATGTTTTAACCAGACTTCACTCTTTTTGATGCTTAGAAATGAGATCTCCATTCTGGGTTTGAGATCACATGTACAGTCCTGATCTACTGGGAGCTCAGTGGTGACGTTTTAATTTTTTAGGCTATATTCTCATAACTGCCTAATTATATAAGCTATGTATAAAATGTTGATATTCTTAAATATCCTGTAAGTTCTGTTTTTGAAACAAAGTAAAGTCTCTTTACCATGGACATGGAAGATCGTGAGCTGAGTGTCTGTCTGACAGTGTGTGTATATAGAGTTAGAGATGATTTGGATTCTGAATATTTAGTTCAAGTAAACTAATCATAATATAGAGGTATCCATTTTATGGAGGTATCCCTAAGGAGATGTTTGACTATACTAGGTTTTTGAGGCTAGGAGCTTGAGGACTATCAATATGACACTGATTTGGAGTTCACTTGCCCAATGTCTTTGCATGTTTAGTTTTATTAGCAGGTGTTGCAGTTTGATTCTGGTTATCATAGGGCAACAACAACAACAACTTTATTAAACCAAATATAATAGTTAGTGGATGGCCTACCCCACAAATAGCTAGAAAAAGCTAATCGAGGCGGGGTAAGCCAAATACAAGAACACACCTATTGAAAGACAAATTTACACAACAGCAATTAGTTTAACAAATTAGTTTAACAAATTAAAGATACAAATTACAAAAGGACTGATTATTGACAAATATCTAGTGACTAATAATCAAAGACCAGCAAATCTACTCGCAACTATATTTTGCATACTAACTAGAAAAAAAAACACAGTTTACAAGGAACTTGGTTATTTACAAAAAAAGGGAAAATATAAGGAAAAGTAATTAACCGTCCAAACTGTAATGACTTTCATTAACAATTATTCTTCCTAAACAGGAAATTCCAGATGTTCCACCAAACCCTGAAGACTTACCAGAACAAACAGGCTGGAGGAAATATATTTCAATAAAGAAGGAGTAACAGATCTGAATGGTAACACCTCTTCACATGCACTGCAAGGGTATTTTGACTCAAGGACCTTGATAGATTTTGGCTTCCGTGTGACAACAGCAGCTGACTATCATGTTTGATCATTTTAATGTGTGATTGTGGAAATGAAAAGATAAATCTCTTCTGTTTCTCGTCTATGAATTTAATGAATTGCTAATTTTACATGTAGTTTCCATACCAAACCAAGGGAGAACTTTAAAGTCCAGCATACAAATATTTGTTGCTGTTTGAGAGATTTAGCGCTAAGCCTGATAGAATTACAGTACATTGTATTTGGTTTCATGTGTCCTGCTGATTAATTAAAAAATTAATTAAATTTGGAAATTCTGCTCACCGATCTGATTGCTTCTCCTATTTGTTGGGTACTAAATATTGCACTCTAGAGGTTTAGAAAATAAAGCCGCTAGTGGGTACAAAGCCATTAGTGGGTACAAAGCCATTAGTCACATGCATTCAGCTGAAGGTGTATGCCTGAAATTGGAGAATATCGATGCAGTTGCCAGGGTTCTTTGCAGCAGGCAAGATGGTGAAGCTTATGCCACCGCAATATCCGATGTTTTCAGGCACGTGACCAAGCGTCACCCCACGTTCAAAGATGGTGACAATCTTATGTCAAATAATGGTAGATTGTGACCAGGCCCAATACAACAGGTTGCTGAAAGCACTGGGAGCTGATTTAGCAAAAAATATTATAAAAGGGTGCAGCGTACATTGGAAGACTTCAGTGAATAGGGTGAACAAGATAGTCACTAAAAGTCGTGATGAATTCTGGAACCTTGCATATCAAGTTCATGATTTCGAGAATCAAACAGATGTTATGTTAGTATTTGATGTTCTTTGTGCTAAAGTACCCCCCTCACGAGCAACGCACCTCTTACCAGACTATCTTGCATTAACTTAAAAAAATATAGACACTCGTCACTAGCAAAAAGTAGAACACTGGGTGACTTGGTGGAAGAGAGAAAGAACCCTCAGAATGCCTTGTAAGGCCTTCACTTTGAGGGATACAGAAGAATGGGATTCCACTGCCAATACCAACAATCCCGTGGAATCGTTAAACAGACAAACGGTTCCAGAGAGCAGTAATAACATTTCCGTTCTCCTCAAAAACATTTACTTAGAAGATAGACTGCACTGTGTAAAAATTGTGGCCATGGAAGAGAACATTAACATCGACTACGGATCAAGGGGTCAAGCGAAAACGAAAACGTTCAAGCCTTGCGAAAGCTCATGAAGAATCACCCGAAAAGTATCAAACCCCACCAGACAAGCGTAGTAGATTCTTCAGAAATGAAAAAGAGCCTAAAAGAAGAACAGGCAGAGCTTTAATTGGTTCCACGATAGAAGTAGTGATAGAATACCAAGAGGAGATAAACGGGAAAATGAATTATCTGGGATGGTTTAGAGGGAAGCCTAGTAGCATACAATAAGAACACTCGATATCTTGTAAAGTTTGAACCACGGGAAAATGACTGGATTTCCTCTTTAAACAGCCCCGACGTCGTAAGGTTACCACCAGAACAGTAAATCACCGTTGTAGATTACTAGTAATTATTTATTTAGTTTAATTTAATTTTCAGAATGTCCCCATATTAGTAAGGGAGATTTCTCCCTGGCTAGGCGGTCTTTTGACATTTGAATAAAGTTTATTGATTGATTGATTGACATTATTATTCTTTCTCAGTATCGTAAAAACTTAGACTGATTTGAACGTAGGGCTGGCTATCAATACTGCGCGAAACGTAGCGATCAAGGGAAATGAAAACTCTAAACGAATAAATGAAAATGTAAAAACGCCCCTTAGATAAAAGATAACCGACAGATAAAGAAACGGTAAACAAAAGCTGCTTATATCTTATATGGGACAACGACTACCCCTAAGGGGGCTTCACTTTAGATTTATCACGGAGCTTTTCGTCACTGATATTTCACAACATACGAAGAAAAAGATCTTTTATGACTTCCAATGTCCCCCCTTATTTCAGTAACTAAGGAAAATAAAAAGTTTAGCTAAATGTGAATTTTTAATTTCAAGTAAGGAGTAACAATGGGATAAACCCCTGCTTTTGTCAGGCAAAGCTATATTATTATATCTCTCAGTCACTACTCCCGCTGTGATTGGTCAATTTAGCAGGCCGTACTCTTATATGCGGCCCGCTAAAAATTAAAGCTGTTTTGTTTACTAAATGTTTCGTGATTTACATGTAGCTAAATCGGGTGCGATATACAAATAGGAGAGCCTGTTCATAGGTCATAGATAACGACAGCACAACTTCTTGCTTGATTATGTAGCTGTAATGATCACAAATCAATGCAAAGTTGGTTCACTAAAGCATACGAACATTTCTAAGGGCCCAGTTATATGGTCTCGGGTACCCGAGACAACCCTTCCCCTGAGGTAACTTTATCGAGCGTTTATATGTGAAAACATAGTTCCAGTAGGACGAGTCAAAGTTAACCCAGCATGATTATTCATAAACGTTAACCTTACTGAATAATCAAATGTGAAAATATCCCTCTTTCTTTGGATTTTTCCGGTCATTCGATCACAGTGGGTTTTGCCGAGTTAATTTTTACTTCTTTAATATACGAATTTCTGCTATAAATCCTAAATCTAAGCATTACGTGACATTCGCCACGCCGAGAGATGTCCCGGTCAGGCGAGCCAAAGCGTTTATATGTAGAAAAGTTGTCCCGCTTGCCAGGGTTACCCTACCTGCCGAGGTGAGACAACTCGCCCACCCGAGTTGTCTCGCCCCCCGAGACGAGTTGGCGATCCTAATGTAAACGGCTGGTTGAATTTTAGAAAGAAACAAGCTAAATGTTACCTCGGCCAGGGTAGCTCGGGGGGAGGGTTGTCTCGGGTACCCGAGACCATATAACTGGGCCCTCAGTTCTGTGCTCGCTGTTATCAACCAAAAAATCTAGCAGTTAATTTACTGCTAGCTCGGGGTCCCACTATAAATGTACTTAAAATCCAAAATTTAACCGTTAATTTACGGCTAAATGGGGGTTTCACTATGTTAAATACCAAAACTTTACCCGTTAGTTTACTGCTAAATCGGGGTCTCACTATATTACATAACAAAAATTTAGCCGTTAATTTACGACTAAATGGGGGTCTCTCTATATTACATACCAAAAAATTAGCCATTAATTTACGGCTAAAGCGGTAGTTTGTATAATATACTGAATGAGTTTTTGGCTAATTTGTGTTATATTTGTAGAAGGTTAGGCTTTTGTTCCAAAATTCGCCGTTGTCTAAACTCTCCTAATAGAGACACATAAAGATATCTAAAACAAAATAGTGGAGAAAGTTTGTCCACCGAGAGAAAGAGTAAGGGAGGGAGGGAGGGCGAGAAAGCGAGGAGTATTTGAAAAGAGAGTGTTTGATTAGAAACGGAGGTCAAGTTGTTGGATGATAAATATCTACAGAAAAGTCGTGCTATATGATAGCGGGATGATAGGCCAAGACTACTGATAGGCCTGCCGTCCACACGAATCCGTCACGAAAATGAAGGTTTTCGTAAACGCTCTTCAAACCGGAGGAAATGGAAACGCTGGCTTTCCTAATTCGTGTGGAAGGAAATCATTTTGAAAAGGGAGCTTTTCTAAAACGGTGGCGTCACGATTTCCCTGACTAGGTTTTCTTCAAACGTAAATCCAAAATGACCGGTGATTGTTCCTTTTTTTTTATTTCCTCCGCCTAAGTATAGACGGAAAACATTTGATGCGTTTTCAGAGTGAAATCTACGTTTTCAAATTCTTCTGGCGTAGTGCCGTTGACGGGCCCTGGCATGGGTGGAGACTAAAGCGCTCTGGGGTTTTTGAGGTAAAAGGCGTTTTGAACGCCTAAAATTAAAAAAAACACCACTGCTTCCAGTTGTACGAGCCATCAAAGCTTGGCCAATCAGTACAAACGCGAAACGAAGCCTTGCCAGTAAAAAGTCCTTCACCATGGGCTCCTGCCTTCACTCAGTCTGCGTTACAGCGCATTCTACACCGTGACTACACCGAGGATTTCGTGACACGTCCGTGTGTTTACGCGCTCCCTCATCGTGGATCGGACCCCACGTGGATTGGCGAGTAAGCTATCTTTTCCTAATCCCTCTGTTTCTAACCTTAAATACAAAATAAATACGTTACATCAGTGACTCAGTTATTTTCCAAGTGCCGGTTGTTTTCTTTTTCTCTCGAAGAACGATAAGTCCCTGGGAACGAAGTTGTTGGATTACGGAGTAAGATTGGCACTAGTTGTGATTGCTATGGTTTCATGTTGATCGAAAATGGCGGCTGCGGAGTGATATCGATTAAAAAAATCAGTAATGTTTACTGCCTTTGAATCTGTGAAATGTCTAAATCACCGAAAGGAGAAGCTTCGTCTGTTGCTTTGACAAATACGGAGCAGGTTCAGGAAGGAAACAATGAAAGGTTTGCCCATGCCTTGATCATAAAAAGCGCGCTCGATCGATAAACAAGGATAAACTAGCTATCGCTGCATCATTTCATTTCGTGACATCAGTTTTTTATCAATCTCTTGTTGTATAATTCCAGAGGTTTTATAGAATGCTTTGTGTGCTGAATGTGTTTTAGCCCATCGTCAGAAACCTAGTCGAT
Organism: Micromussa lordhowensis; assembly: GCA_964020085.1. Lineage (NCBI taxonomy): Eukaryota > Metazoa > Cnidaria > Anthozoa > Scleractinia > Lobophylliidae > Micromussa > Micromussa lordhowensis. The sequence goes on from OZ026609.1 coordinate 9,813,171, forward strand.
CGGATTCTAATTCGTTGTATAAATTAGCTTAACCTTGAGCTAAGCTTGCTGTATTTCAGTTCATCATTCATTTGTTAAGAATATATTAAATCTTATTAAATCTTAAGTCTGAGCTTAGTTCAGATTTCGCTTTCAATTTCTATCATTAATGAAGGCTCGTTTTCTTTCTCCGTACTTACAATGATCATTATCAAGGCAATTTAATTTCCTAAATTAATGGTGTCAAGGTCGTAACTTCCACAGCAGGGTTGTCACAGGCTCAATGTCAGAAAATGGTCAGGGCAAAAGTGGGTCAGTATTAAAACACAGACTGCGGACTGCAGACTGCAGACGAGAGGGAAAAATGCCAACTACGGGATGGAAACTAACTGACCTAGGCATTATTCAGGCTAATCGGAGTGAATGTCTGCACTCCGGTTAGCCTGAATATCACTCTAGTTATAGCCTGAATATCACTCAGGTTTAGCCTAAATAACACTCAGGTTAGCCTGGTTACAGTTAGCTATTGATAATAGTAATGTTAACACGGTTCAGTTAAGTTAGCAGTCCGCATTTTACCCTCAGTCTGCATTTTACACTGACCAAAAAATGTTGTCACACTCAGGGAACCTTATTTTGAGTCAGAAAATTGACAGAAATTTTGAAGAAAAGTCAGGGAAAATTAAAATAAGTTAACATGACTGATTTAATACCATTGAACCCTGGCAGAAGTACAGTATTTGAGGTCACTGTGATTCAAACAATATTTTGCCTTTATTTAATGAAGGAAAATTTATTTTAATAATTACATAATAATTTTAAAACATACAATGTAAATTTATTTAGTCTTAATGAATGGGTGGAAAGGAAGGGGCCTATTATATGTGACATTTTTTAAATAAATTACCCCCCCCCCCCATAGCTGTACACCATGAACGTTTGATACATCTGGAACATTTAGAGAGCATTAAGGTTGAGTTACAAGGAGTTACCAAATTACTCTTGGCTGCAACTCAAGCAACTTGCATGCATCTTTCATTCTTCTTTCATATCCCCAAACTTGATGATATGTGAATCAATTGTTCATATTGAGGGTGACTAAGGCCAATTTAATATTGGAAAATAGATTTTACATGTAGTTAAAGAACTGTGTCCAAACCTTGTTATTATAGCCTAGGGGGGACTTCTGACATAAAAAGCACAGGGATGCTCTTCAAAAATTTTGAAAAGATCCCCTAAGAGATACCAAAATACTGTTTCGTAGGAGTGGAAATTCAAGGTACCAGTTCTAAAACAACACTCCGCTCAATACTCTCAAAGGTGGAGGCGCGTAGGCCTTATGGTTAGTCCGCTCGTCTCTGGAGCGAGCGCTCAGGGATTTGAGCCCTGGCCAGGGATATTGTGTTGTGTTCTTAGGCAAGACACTTTACTCCCACGGTGCCTCTCTCCACCCAGGTGTATAAATGGGTACCAGTGTATTTACTGTAATGCTGGGGGTAACCCTGCGATGGACTGGCATCCCATCCAGGAGGGAGTAGAAATATTCCTAGTCGCTTCATGCTACGGAAACCGGGATAAGCTCTGGCCTGATGAGCCACTTGGCTCGTATGCAGACTTTACCTGCTCTCAAAGGTACTGCAAAAGGTCATGCTGTGGACCTTATGAGGCTCAACACTCTAAGAGGTAACAAAACCACATGTTTACCCCCTAAAAGGTACGACGAGCCCCTCCATTCTTCTTATATGGGAGTCCCCCCTGGGTCAATTGCAGAGATGTGACTGTGGCATACCCTTCTTAGTTTATAATTCAAACTCTTGCATGATGTGTTTCTTATCTGTATTTATCCAGGAAAGTTGATCCAAAGATGACAAGCTACAATGGTGGTTTGAAGCTGGTTGCCAGGCTTACAATGCATGACTTGCAGGCTGTCCAGAGTGCATTTAGGGTATACTATATCTACAAACTGTTCTTACATTATAATGTGACAGCTCATGAATAAACTTAATACTGTTTAAATTTACCAATAATATCATTCTAAATTTACAAGCAGGGCACAATTTAAGGATACTACCTATTGTTGTATTTCTTAGTCATTAGACATGTGGCCATTGGTCAATTATTTTATTAAGCAGGCTGTATTACATTGTAATTCTAGTGTAGGGCCTACTAAACTTTGAAGCTCTTCTGCACGACATGAAATGAATTCCGGAACACACTGGCCACACAGCGAAAATAGATACAATGTCAGTAGCAAATATCTCAGTAACCTCATATTCTCCGTCTGTGCTAAGTTCATATCCTCATCTTTTTTTTTTTTTGTAATTTGTTTATTTTTATTTTTATTTTGCTACAAAAAGTTACAATACTTAAAATACTTGATTTACAATGCCTTAATCATTTGACGGAAAAGGAAATAACAATACTTACAAAACACTACTCGGAATGACTTACTTAAAAAAAAAAATCTACTTACAAGACCTACTTACAAGGACTTTTTTTACACCACGAATACAATACACACACGAGAAGAACAAAAATATTATAAAAGACCAAGGTAAGCAAGATTCTACTGGTTGTTTATAGCAACTACTAACTTTTCCCATTTTTTAAAATGAATGGCGAGTTTATTTCTCTCCCTCGCAATATGAAGTTCGATATTATAAACACTTCTTATCTTTGTAATAATGTCGGGAATAGCTTAAAGTTCTCGACTAAAACAGACGTATGATAGACTTAAACGTTTTTAATCAATCTCACTGCTCTCTTAGACTCTTACAGATCATGTCTCTCCCACGCCACGAGGCTTCGAAACTCAAAAATTGCACAACAGTGGTATCACATATCAAATTTTCTGAGAATCACGTGAGCGTCACGCAAGGCTCTCGATCTGTCAACCACACTCACTCCCCCTATTTGACAATGAATATGGGAAAATATAACAATAAGGAAAAGTTCTCTTAACAAATCAAACGAGAAAATAAATGTTTCATTAGTGTTCGTAAAGTTAATCAGTCTTCATCCTCTGCATTCATCATAGCTCTGATACGCTCTTGGGCTACAGCTGCGGCTTGCCTTGTCGGTCGGAACACCTGGGCTTCTACGTTTAGGGGTGTTCCCCTTTTGGCTGGCATGTCGCACGTCAGTTCCAATGGGTATAGATGCTGGATCGGACTTTCCAGGAAGGATTTTCCCGCCTTCAATCGTACGGCCCTGACAACACCATCTCTGCCTGGTATCGGGGTGTCGACCACTCCCAGCTTCCATTTACCTCGGTTCCGCTCTACTCCCTTAATAAGCACGACATCACCAGCTTTGACACTCATTGACTTGGTTTTGTGTATGAGGTTATGTCGTTCCCTCAGGGCCTTCACATACTCGCGAGTCCACCTGGACCACAAGACTTCTTTACATCTGAGTAGGTACTTGGCACGCTTCCTGAGATCAGCTTCTTCCATTCGGTCTGGGTCCATTTCGGGAAGAAGGTTTGATCGGCCAAACAATAAGGCGTTGGGCGTTAGCACGGGCAATTGTACGTCCTCCTCCACGTAGCTAAGAGGTCGGTTGTTGAGTGCGATTTCGATGTCAAGGATGACTTCTTGGAGCTCTTTCCATAGCAGATTGCCATTCCCGATGGTTTTGTACAGGGATTGCTTGACTAAACCAACCAGTCTCTCGAATTGACCTCCCCACCATGGGGCTCGGCTTAAGTTAAACTGCCACTTGATGCCATGTGTAGCCAGCCAATTGTGAACTCTCTCTTCTCTCTCTACTTGCTTTAACCACTTTGAAGCAGCAACAAATGTTTTCCCGTTATCGGAATAGATCTTTTCCGGCCTTCCTCGTCTTGCTACCAACCGCTTTAGGCTTCCGATGAATTCTTCCGTGGTGAGGTCCGGTAGCAATTCCAAGTATAGTCCCCTTGTCAGGCTGCAGGCAAACAGCACGATGTATGCCTTCCCCTCTTTCCGCCCCCTGGTTCGGTACTTGATAGGTCCAGCGTAGTCGACTCCGATTACTTGAAATGGCGAAGAACCTTCGGTTCTGTCCCTCGGTAGATTTCCTTGAGGGGGGCGTGCATAGGCATTTGCTTGAAACCGTTTGCAGCCGTTGCAGTTTCTGATCACTCTCTTAGTTAGTCGCCTCAGTCATGGTACCCAGTACCTCTCTCGCACTTTTGCCATTGTGAGACCAACTCCCCCATGGAGAGTTGTCTTGTGCACGTGTGCGACCAGCTTCTCGCTGAAAAGCTCTTTGTCCGGTAGATACACGGGGTAGTCTCCTTGGATACGCCCTCGACACTCTAAGATTCCTTGATGGTTTTCCTGCAAGTTGAGGCTAAGCTTGTCACTTTGGAACTTCTCTGTCATCTGACTTCTGCTCTGTACTGTTCGAACCCATTTAGCTATTTGTTCCTCGGTTTCTTCGGTAGTTAGGGGTCCGTTTTCTTGTCGGCATCCTTAGTTTTGCAGTTGTACAGGAACCGCCCTATCCACGAAACGATTCGGATGGCTTTCCAGAATTCGTGCTTTTCTAGAATTCCATTTAGGATATCTTCTTCTGTTACTGTCACCGCCAAAACTTCCTTGATCGCCTTAGCTTCTACCTGAGTTTCGGGTGTAGGATGGGTAACAATGTCTGGCGGCCAACAGTCCGGTTTAGTGAGCCATTCTGGTCCTTGCCACCACAAATCTGCTGATACGTCCACTTGTCCACCTCTGCTGTGAATGAGGTTTGCTGCCATGTGAGCAGATACTAGTTCCTGTCTGGGAATAGTGAGTCCCTTCTTGGATAACCGTGATTTGGCTGTTAGAAGACCTTGGTTGATGCCTTGAGCTTGATGAATCACTGTGTAAACTGCGGCGGAAACGCCCTTGCCACTGGCATCTCCAAACCCGTGGAGATCAATAGCTTCAGTTTCTTCCTGGTACTTAGCTAGACTTCGTGGTATCTCAACCTTTTCAGGCAAGCAGTTCTTCCAGGCGGTCCACCTGTTTAACAGCAAGCTTGGCAAAGTCTTGTCCCATGCAATGCGGCTGTCACACACATCTCTGTACAGCGTTTTGCCAGTCAGCGTAGTTGGAGACACGAGTCCAAGTGGATCATAGATTCTGGCAAGACTCCCTAGCAAGTCTCTCTTAGTTGGCTGCTCTGGTGGACTCGGGAAAGTTACTGCTATGGTGTCCTCTTCTTTGTTCCAAGGCATACCCAAGAGCTTTGTCTCGCCTTGGTTTGCTCCCAACTGCTGTTTCGCGTAGCTCGATTCTTGCTCGCTGGATCCCGTGACATCTGTTTCTAGCACTGGGATGTTAGAGTGCCACTTGTGTAGTTCGAACTGGGCTTCACTGAAGATAGCTTGTGCTGATTCCTTCAAGTGCTGTGCTTTCTGGACTGTCGCTCCACCGCTGATGAGATCATCTACATAAAGACTTTGGAGGATTTCTTCAACTTCTACTGGAAACCGTTCCCGGCAACACTCTAGATGCTCTCGCAGTACTCCCCCAAGCAGGAATGGAGATGGCGCTAAACCGAAGAGAGCTCGCGTGAAGCGCAGCGTCTCAGTCTCTTTGGTATTCAGATCTCTGTACCAATGAAAACGCATCGCATCTCGGTCTGGTTCCCAAATTCGCACTTGTAGGAAGGCTTGCTTAAGATCACCTGCAATGGCCACCGAATGGAGATGATTCCTCACCAGCACGCTCCACAACAAGTTTTGTAATGGTGGGCCAGTTTCAAGACATTCGTTCAAGGATGGTGCCTTTTCATGTGCGCAAGCGGACGCGTCATATACAATGCGTAGTTTGGTACTCTCTGCTGTTTCACGGATGACTGGCTTATGGGGTATGTAGAATTCTCTCCCTTTTGCTTCACCTGTTACAGGTTCGACAATGCCTTGCGTCCGCTGATCTTGGATAACGTCATTGTACCTCTCGAGCATTCCAGGTTGTTTTTCCAGTTTTCTGGTCAGCGCTTCCAACCTCTTCAAACTTCCCTTTTCGTTGCTGGGTAGGGGAGGGTGATTTCCTTTCCAGGGTAAGTTAACTTCGTACCACCCATCAGGGCTTCTCTTCAGCTGTTCTTTGAACTCTTCATACACACTTCCTTGGTCGCCCGTTGCGGAATCTTCTAGGCCTAACACATCTAGTCTGCAGAGATTTTCGTAATCAAAGGATGACGTCTGCGTCAGGAACATGGGTGTCAGATCTACTTCCTTCCCGGGGGACATCACTGTCCAACCAAAGCGAGTTAATTCAGCAATTGGCTCCCCTGGCTGTCCAACTCTCGGCATACTAACTGTCTTAATCTTCACGTATTCGCTGGCTCCAAGGACTAGGTGTATTGGAAGCTCGGGTTTCTGGTCTGTGTCATCCATACTGATACCTCTTAGGTGAGAGAATCTTGCAATTTTTTCTTCGTACTTGGGGTTGCCGAGTGAAAGAAGTTTACTTCGGTTTACTTTGGTTACTTCTGTCTCGAGATGAAAGCTCTCATCAAAGCTGCTGATCTTCAGTTTGTGGAGTTCAATCATTTGATTGGCTGACTGCACCATCATCTCGATTCGTCTCAGTTCCTTGCGAATGGGGTGTTTCCGTAGGCGGTCAAGGAGAGCAGCAGAGGCATAGGAGCTCCCTGCTCCAGTATCCAACAGTGCACGACATTTGATTCCTTCTACATTCACCACTACTACAGGGTACGTGACTGCGCTATCTCCAGTCGCCACTAACATCTGTTCGGTTGTTCCTCTGTCACAAATCGATGTGTGATGTCTTCTTTTGCAGTACAGGCATCCTGTCTGACAACGACACTCTGCAACCTGATGTCCAGTGCCAGTGCAGTTAAAGCAGAGCTGTTTTTCGCTGAGGATCTTCTTCCGCTCGTCCACAGAAACAACCT
>OZ026609.1:9825040-9860040 GCA_964020085.1 Micromussa lordhowensis
TTGCCAAGGAAGCTCTCAATTATTAAATATTCACTAATGTGAATATGTATTACATGTATTACATGTATTAACAATACTATAATGATTTGAATTAGCATCCTGAGCACTAAATTTCCTTTTGGTAGTTCAAGAGATGGTGCTTTTTGGTAAGGGGCCACTTTCAGATTTGGCACTTACATAACCATAGAGTGCTGTTCTTCTTTTTGGAATTCCAGTATGTAATTAACCCCCATTCCAATTTGTGTAAGTCCTCTTTCAATAAATGTCCCTGTTTCTATATTCTTCACTTCTCTTATCCACCTTCCTCCTTCTCCACTCCAATTCTCTCTCCTCCTTCTTCTCCTCTCTAAGTTTCCCTTTGCCTCCTCCTCATCCCTTCAGATCCTTTTCACTCCATCTATTCCATCATTTACCCTTCAATTCTCTCCTCCTACTTTTTGTTACTTCTTTCTCCCCTCTCTCAACCCACTTCTTTTTCCATTTTTCTCTTCCCTGTTCCTATCTCTGCCTCTTCTCTCTCTTTCTTTCTTCCACATACTCCTTCTACTCCTCGTCCACTGCCCTACTTTTCCATTCTCCTCCTCTGATCCACCAAATACACCAAAATGACCAATATTCTGTACTGCATTTACAGTATTTTTCAAATCAAGTGTTGATAATTATGTGAACAGATCACAGAATGAACATGAAGTACTCATTACTTTTATTTATAATTATTTATAATTTATGTAATAATAATAATTTATAATTTATAATTATTTATAATTATAATTATTTATACTGTAGCGTAAAATGTAAATTAATAAAGTTTCTCCCGTCCATGCATTACTGCTTCCTGTTATTGTTGCTACTGACAATATGTATTGAATGTTACTTTTTTAATGTACATATACTTGTTGTAACATATCAATTGTTTTAATTGTTTCTACCGAAGGTTCCTCAGTGGCGAGAGCTTAGAAACATTGCATGGTAGGTAAATAGCTAGCATCATACATATGAATGCTGTACATGCAATTACACTCATAGAAATCTACCTTATTTGACTGGCACTTCCTACCCTCCCTCCCTCCCTCTCCACCCACCTCCCCCCTCGCTAAATACAATATATGATTAAATCAAATTTTCAAGTCAAAATGTAATCGCATGCTCGTGAACTGAAAAAACCTCCATGCCTCTTACTATAGCCACTGATTCAAATATTGGCTGTAATTTACCTAAATGTGAGCAGGTTCAAGCTAATGTTTGCCAACTCACTCTTCCCTCTTACATGACTCAGAGGTGCATGTATAATTGTGTTAATTGCAATGAACTTTAACATATATTTCATTGTTCTTGAGCTTTAATGTTTCCCAATAATATATACATGTACATGTACAAGTGTATGTACACGTAGCAAAATTTGCATTTATTATTCATGGAATTCTCTACATACATTGCATTACAATATTTACATTGTGGTACTTGTGTTATAAATTTGAAAATTTGACCAATTCTTGACTGTTAAAATTTCAGCCCCCATAAAGAAGCCATTGTTAGAATATCTCCTTTGATGAATCCATCAAGATACCTGGCAGTTAGCAAGGTAACTAACCAACTTAGATGTCACTTCCAGTATCCGTTTGTCACAGCCACAACCATGATTACCAACATCACCACCGGCCGCAGCCACCACCTATAACACTACCAGTCTACCACTAGCATGCACAACTATTACTTAACCACTGCCAGTACAATTTACCCTAATACTGTCATGGCTTAAAGTTTAATGCTGCCGTTAATTCAATCAGCATGTACTGATAGACCTTTTGTTTTGTCTCAATTTTATAGGAAGGGATAATTTCCCTTTGGTCATTAAACATGAAACCAATAAGAACAGTACAGGTAGGGAAACATTAAGGTTCAGAGTTTAATTAATGTTCTTCTATCCCTGTCCTGTAAAATTTTGGTTTGCGATCCCCATTCCCTTCCTGATAGGGCAGCTCAGGCATGGATATTTACTGGAAAAACACTTGTACAGCCTGTCAGTGGCTTTAATTGCTATAATTTACAGTTATTAAGTAACTAGTTTTGCTTTGCATGTCTTGAGGAAAACTATTTTCAAGTAGAAGTGTGTCACAAGCATGCTTAATCACCTTAAACATCTACTGGCATGAGTCCTGTGCGAGGTCATATTTTAAGAGTCTAGGCTCACATTTAAAAGCAAAGTTAATTTTTGTTACAATCCTAAATTATGTGTGTTGTTCTAGGTCCAAACAGATCAAGAGGAAGTTAAACAAAGGGATCTCTGGGTGACTGACTTTGTACCAATGCAAAATATCTACAAACTGGCACTTGCTCTTACTAGTAAAGAAATAGGTATGGTCAATGTACATGTAGTGCATGATCATATCATATTAGTCCCCAATTTTGAGCATTCATTGAAATCCATAATTTCCAAAACATATGTATCCTGGAACATCCCAGAACATTCTGGCACATCATAAAATATAGTAATTATGAGAAAAGTATATGAAGTTAAATAAAGAAATAAGCAAAAAAGATTTCTGGAATTTTCGTGGATGTTTCGGGATGTTGCACAGGATGTCCCTTGTTCTTGATTTTATTGACTTCCAGGCCACGTTTTTACCCTTTTGTACATGCTGCACAACGGGACTGTCTTACTTTGTTTTTGTGCCCCTTACTCCATTCCTGACTGTAATAAAATGATTCCAGAAAAATAAGATTTATATAATTATGCTGTGCCTGCCAATTTTTTTTGTTTGATGGATTGAAATGATGGGTACAGTTTGGCATATACAATGTAGTTATAGGTGGCATATCAACATAATATGCCTGCCGTTTCCTCCGTTACATAAATTAGACCAGCCCAACGAGAAAGACACGACAAGTCGACCGTGTGCTACTTTATTTTCCTCCTGTGATCCTCCTTGCCTACTACATGATGTACATTACACAAAACGTAGCTAGGTTATTACATGTATGTCATGCAATACATGACAATGCCCTATATTTTACATGTAATTGATGAATTTTAGTGGAGATGGTCTGACCAAGTGTTAGGGCACTGGAACTGTAATCCTAGGGGGTTACTCTGTAAATCTTAGGGAATGGGCTGCTGGGACAGTGAAACCCTTACCCTATACTAGACCATGATCAGCTTGATTTTGCAACCCTATTCTAGCTAGACTAGGGACCAAAATCCCCTACCCTAGGCCTATCCCAGGCTAGCTATTTTCCATTTTGAAGCTTTACATGTAGTTATCACTATTGTAGTCAATCGATCATACACTAACTAAACCAATATCTCATGAAGTCACTTCTGAGTTTCAATTTCTATTATAGAAGAACCAAAGAACCCTGTTCCACACTAACATAATTTATTTTCCTGTAAATTATACCCCATTCTTGATCAAAACTGTCTGATTTCTACACCCTATCCCGGACTAAACTGCCTGAAACCATACCCTTTACAGCAGCACATACCCATGTACCTTATGTACTGGAGTACTCCCCCCTCTAGACTGTAATCCAGACCCAATCCTTGGCTCAAATGTTTCTTCAGCTGTCACTAGAATCATGTTCAGTGGTTCCAAATATAATTCAACTCCTCTGGGCTCAGTGAATAGGTCAATACCTCAGCCTCTCCCTAGTTGGAATTTTTTAACAAGTTTCGTGTTTTATTTACAGTTATTTTATTTGTTCATTTTTGATTTTCTTTTCAGCTATATATGACTTGAGTTCCAAGTCTGAGTTCAACTGCCAGTTTAGGATACAAGGTCTTCAACACACCCCTCTATGTATGGATTACTGGTATGTCCTGTACTTTAGGTATTCTCTATTTTCCAATTGTCCATAATGCACTCTGTTTGCCCCCCAAATTTTGCATAAACGCTCTAGGGAATATGCAGACCTTCCAAGAGTATTTCACAACAATAGTTTATGCAAAATTTGGGGGGCAAACAGAGTGCATTATGGACAATTGGAAAATAGTCAATACAGCCCCACATAAAAAACGGCTCTGGTAATCTCTATGTATTATTAAAGAAAAATAATAGTTTAAAGCTCTGTACTTTTCGCATTAACCTTTCCCACTCTTCATAGGATTTAAAAACAAAAATGGCTCGTGTTCACAAGGTTTGATTCATTTAAGTAGCAAGTGCTGTCAATTTCCACTACAAGAATCTGAAAATATTTCGCCACTAGCCTCTTCGCTCTGTTTTAGCTGGCTGGCTCTTTTTCTTGGCATTTGTTTCTCTTCATCTAAAATGTTGTGAACAAGTTTTGGTACCCATACTTGCTTTTCTTTTCTTGGCTGCAATGAATATTTGTTTTGAACCTTTATAAACCGACACTTTTGGACCAAATATCTAATTTTAAAACTTATTCTACTAGTTTGTTCTTTGGTCGGATCTTGTAAGTAAAAAATGCTACAAATGATTAAATATATTATCCTCTGAATGCTTTGTGTTTTCATGCTTTAAGGATTTCTAAAAAAACCCTAGCTTTACATTACTTTGATAATATATCTAGTGACAAGATTATTTTAGTCCTTGCTTGCAGTTATGGACTTAAAATAAGTTTCTTTTCCTTCTTGGTATGTCATTCTTCTTTCCTTCTTACACCAGTAGGTTCTTCTTCTATCCTAACAAAAGATAGTGGAGTTGGAAATTGATAGAGCTAGCCAATAATGAAAGGCAGAGATGTCAACTAATTGCCTGCAGGGGTGGTGGGTGGGTAGGTTACTCTACAAAGCTTTATATGGGGAGGCTCTGCTCCAAGGTCCACCCCCTTCCCCTTTTGTATACCATTTAGACTGAAGGACTCTTGGATTCTTTTGTTTCTTTGCTTGCCAAATAGGCAGGTGACGATTTTTTTATGAAAATTTTCCGGGATTTTTCAGTAGTTTCACTAAACACCACCGACATATCAGCGCTAAAAAAACAACGTTTTGATGTCATCTTGACATCATTATCAAGTTAGAAATATAATATTTGGTAAGTTTGTTTAAATGTTTACAGGCAAAGCGTGATTGGTTTCATGCGCAAGTTAGATGATAATAGATCGGAATAATTATACTTTACAGGTGCTAATTACAAAACCTAGGGAAATGCCAAACAAAGCCTTTACACGAATAGTAGTCTGATTGGGTTTTTATTTTATAAACAGCATCTCATAGATCAGAAAATTTAGCTTTCCTTTGCATCTCTATTGGGACAACCTGCTTGTTGTAGCGACAACCTGCTTGTTGTCGTGGATTCCGTTCTCCGTCATGCCTTGATCAGCCATATTTGCCAAAGACGCTAAAGACACATGGCGAGGAAGGGCGGGGCCTTGAAACTACTTTCAACGCTGAAGTCGTTTCCAATGTACTTCCTCACGGTATCAACTAATTCATTCTGTTGTTTTTCATGTTGCCAGGCACCAACCAATAGCGTAGCTCCATATTTCTATATATAAACCACACACAACCCACAATTCCTTGATTCGCTCTGACGAAGGGCTAACGCTCGAAACGTCAGCTTCCGAATCTCTTTACGGTGGCCAATTCACATTATCAACCCAGTTGATAAAACCAAATTATCCTGAGCAGAATTAAGTAGGGCTTGTGAGAAAGTAAAACAAAGAGGCTGTCTCTGTAAGATTATCGCAAAGTAACTTTGGCTAAAGAAATAAATTTCGCCAAAAATCTCACCATTTCTTTGTCTTGCACAGGTCAGTAAGCAACAAATATGAAATTGGATTGGATAAATTTGTTCTTCTTTAGAAAGTTTGAGTGAAAACGTTTCGAATTCCGATGTGGCTTCGACAAGCACTGGCGTCATGGTGGAATAGTGCAAACTTTCGCTATGGATAACAGAACGAATTGAAATTCTTGAAATTCAGTAGTTGCAAACGATAAGCGTTTATCTTTACGAAATGGCAAACTCACTGCTCTGATCACCTTTACCTATCTGTTTCGTGACTAGGTGCCACATAAGGCCTCTACAGAGCGCTTCCATTCTTCTCTGGCTTCTCTGTCTGCTGCAGCACTTTGTGCTTCCGTCCATGATTTCCAGCCCACCCTGTTCCTTTGTTTCTTTACTGTACGCCTCCAGGTCGTCTTTGCTCGTCGTTCTCTCCTTCTTCTGCCTTCCGGTCCTCGCTCATGGTGTCAGTATCTCTACTGGTCATTTCTGTCCCAGCCTGTAAAATGTTCCCACTTCTTTACAGTGTTCGTATGTTGTAGTTACCAATCTTCCTGATGTTTTTTAGGTGCACTAGTGGCCTATCTGGCTCAAGGGCGTCCATTCAGCTCCTTCATGATCTCTCCGTTGAAGACGGTGGTAGCCCCATTGCACTTAAGACTCGAATTAGCTCTGTTTGAGGTTTCTGTAATATATTTTTTTTACAGGAAAGACCTCAGCCCAACCTCCAACCTGGAGGGCCGAAAACGAACTTAAAATTGTTTTAATCATTATTGTATAATTTACATCAGTACTGTATAAATGAAAATTAAAAATAAGATTTGTACTTTGACAAACGTACCCTAGAACGCTTCAAAGTATACTGGAATAAAAAAAACTAAATTGCAAAAAGATATTTGCGACTGAAGAAAGTTTATGACGGAATGCGAATTAGGAGAATGACAAACTTGAGTTTAGCCAGTTGTCTCAAGATACGCCATGTGTGACTCGCACTAGCTCCTTTACCTACTATCAGTTATGGCTGGCAAAGAAACTAGTTACACTTGGCGTAAATCTGCTAGCGTTCTATCACAAATGTCGTTCTCTGATTGACTACGCTACTCGCTATCTATTCTGTTGTACATATAGTGAGAAGAATAGCAGTGTATGGTTTATAAGAAAATGGCGGCCGCTTCTTTGCTTTTTCGAAGTATCTTTGAAGAGGATTTGGATAATTTTGTTTAAGTTCTAAACGACTAGTAGATTGATGTTAAAACAATTAGATCGGTCGCTCTCAATTTCTATGCGCGATAGTTACGCGGCCTTTGATTGTCGATGGAAATCTCGAGCTAGCAATGTAACTGTTGAATATTTGTCTTTTTTCGTTAGGAGCAACCCGTATAAATTGAATGAAGCAATTCTTGCTTTTGGAGATAGTCATGGTCAAGTGAACGCCCTGCTGTTTTCAGCAGCAACAATGGCCTTGTTCGACAGACCATCCCAGCCAGCTGGCAGCAAACAAGGTGAACAAACACTAAACAATTATTGGATGAAGTTTTTGTGATTACCAGAATAATCAAGGTCGAGGTGAGTCGAGGTAAGGGTTATCAGCCGAAGGCTGAGGCTGATAACCCTTACCGAGACCTTGATTATTCTGGATATCACAAAAACCGAATCTAGTAATTGTTTTATTATACATTGAACGAACGCAAAAATTTGGAAGTCATGTTTCTACTTCTTCACTGACGGCAAGCAACACAAATCGCGCGAAGTTGACATGATTGCCCTTGGAAATCATGCACTGCGGTCATACATGACTTGATAACCCGTGACCTTGACATGATTATTGTATAACCTGCAGTTATGACGTCACGAGCGCTGATTTCGAAAATTCACTGTAGGCTTTCGGCCAATCAGAAAAAGGGTTAGAGAGTTGAATGTATAATAATCACTCTTATATGATTGTTACTTCAGAGAACCAAGGAAAAGCAAAATATTTCAGACATGATGTACCAACAAGTACGGATTGTCTTGATTCTTATCACGACATAGTGCCGGCCATTGAAAATTAAGAGCCACTGCATCTAAATATGGAGAATCCAACGACAGGTCGGGAAATTTGAATTTTCTTTCACTGCGTCAGAAGGTCCCTTGTGATGAACTAGTTTCAGAAATATACTTTAAAAGTTCCAGCGAGTTCACGTTTTTGTGGAATTTAGGAAAATTCGAAATACCGCTCAATCAAGCAAGATGGTGGATGAAATTTATGCAAACTTGCGCATGTTGAACAGGCCAGTACAAAAAGAAGGAAACTTGCCTTGATTTCATATTTACACAGTTTAAGTTTTGTCGACTTCTTGGCCGTTTGATAAACAGAATTATCGCAATTTAATTTACATGCTAAATTTCAACTGGGTTCACAACTTTTCTAGTAGATAAATAGGTTGATTCGATTGAGTCCTTGAGCTACTGTATTTTAATTCCGAGCTGTACGAATCGCTCGACAAATAAGACGTCAAGAAACCGTAAATCCTCGCCTTTTAGTCTTCTCGAAAATGTTGTTTATTCATTTGTTTCTAAATGTTCTTTCAAAGCTTCAGCGAAACGAGAAAACGTTACACTTTTGTCGACCACAACAAGCCACTGCACACTAATGGCTGATAGTGTGCAAAAGCTCAGCCAATCAGATTACAGAATTTGCATTAGTATACTAGTATAATTCTACTAATTAAACAATAGAGTGTTTCTGTCGAGGAACTATCGGCTATATAGTTGCCCCGCGGAAATTTGATGTTCTTAAAACAAATATTCGCCCGAGAAGCGAATTATTAGTCCTTTATTGACTAAGCTTTTTTGGTCAAAATGGCTGGATATTGGCCTCGTTCTTTTTTTTTTGCGAGTTTATGGAGCTCGACTCACACAAAAAAAGAACTTGCCAATGGCTAATATCCAGCCATCTTGACCACACGCTTGGTCAGTAACCCATACACACATCTAACTCCTGTTGTCATTTCTTTACTTGAGCAGATGTATGTTTAAATGTGAATATCCATGATGTTCACAAGGGTAACTACAAGAATGCAAGATTTGTGAAGCACCATGGACACACAGAATGGGCAAGACAAGGTGAGTGAATACTGATTAAACTATTGTTTACTATCGTATATTGCAATGTGTTAAGAGTCTATAACAAAACAAGATAAGGCAACCTGTTCACCATCTCTAAAGTTCTTCTCATATGAACAACAAATCGCTGGCGAAGCAAGCCTTGGAAGCAAGCCTTGGAAGCAAGCCTTGCGGCTTGCAGAGGACCTACAGGAGTGAAGGAAGCTGGTCGATTCCCTATGCGCGGCTTGGCGTCCAAAAGACTGATAACGATGAAACCTTGTTTAAAAGAACTGTGACACACAGTTAGAAATATTCCTGGAATATGTGTTTTTACCAATTTGAGAAACCGTTGAGACGAGATAAAGTCAATGAAACATATTTCAAATTTTGACTATCTGTTTCAGTGAAATTGTTTACAGTTTGATAGTTTCAAACATAACGACTTTAATGCAGTCTCAATGTGTTGCATAAGAATAACTCATTAAGAAAATAACAACTTTAGTATACAGCCCGTAAGCGAACACCCAAAATGTCAAGTTTAGGTGGTCGCTTACGGGAGTGTGGTCGCTTACGAGAGCTTAGACCATACTGGGTCAAAACTTTGCCTCATTAGCATATGACAGACAACAGTGTATGTGCATTTCTTTAAAAAAATTAATTGTCTTATTCATGTGAAAAGTCGATCTCGATAAAAGTTCGGTACTCCCCATTGAGAAATTTCTGTCTCTTGCACCACCCAGGAATGCGGTAATGTTACAACACCTTATTGTCCAATTTTCGCTTTATAATATGTCAAGTGGTCGCTTACCGTAGGTTAAATACAAAAGAAAATGTCAAACTTTTAGCTCTAAAAGTGGTCGCGGTCGATTACGAGAGGTGGTCGCTTACAAGAAGTTCCAAATGTAGTGATTCGACTTGGAAACGTTTGGTATTTTGGAAAACTGGCCACTGAGGAGAGGTGGTCGCTTAATTACGAGAGGTGGTTGAAACCGGAGGTTCCACTGTAGTTGTAAGTTTTGATCTGTAGAATATGCCATGCAATTTGTTGAGTTCTTTTTTTGGCTAGAACATTTGAGATCACTTGATCTTGCTTCTTGTAGCTTCATCTTTGTGTACCATCAATTTTAGAAATACTTAATTATGCAATGGCGCGGTTTTCAATTGAATGTCGTAAAACCAAAACCAAAGTAATCACTCTAGCCAATCACAATGGACACAGGCAATACGGAAAACGAGTACGGGCGAGTCTAGATTGGTTTTGGTTGTACTTCTGATTGGCTGAGAAAGTGGTGCGAGTTTTTTAAGCCAATCATGTAGCAAATCGAAGTGATGCAAAGCCAATTACTTTTCAACACTCAAGCTTTATTATTATAGTCTTTAGTATATCTCTCAGTTAGTACGCGCGCTGTGATTGGTCAATTTAGGAGGCCGTATTCTACTGTACAGCCCGCTAAAATTTAAAGCTGTTTCTGTTGCCAAGATTCCGTTCCGTGATTTATCGCCAAGTGCTCTTAATTTTTATAGGTAGTATAAATTTAAAACTTATATAATTTTACTTCTGAAATTGTGTATTAAAGCCTGCTAACGACTTAAGAGTCACTTAATGACGATTTCAAATTGACTCGTTTTGCTTTCGAGGTACGTCAGAAGTTTGAAGCCGTTCCGCGTGAATAGAAATTGTATTTTTTTATAGTTGTTTAATTTTTTTTATTTTGCCACAAACACGTTACAGTACTTAGAATACTTGGTTTACAATGACAATTCATTCACAGAATTACTTACTTAAAAGTAGCGATATAATAAACATCTTACTAACCTCATATTCTCGGTCCGTATTGTAAAATACGGATCCTCGTTTTTCCCCATCGATATAACTTACAGTACGGCCCTGGACTCGGCTAGTAAGAGGTATGTATGTGCATTGTAGTTAGTGAACCATTATATTTTCCTGTCTTTACAGTGATGTACTCAGCCCATTTAGACTGTTTCATCTCATGCGCCACCAACTACAAAAACTCCTTGGTGCTAGGCTGGATAGAAAAATCCAAAATGAACATGAGAACGTAAGAATCTTTTTATTTTATTTCAAAAGCTAGAACGGAACAAAAATGATTGCTTACATCTACAACACATTACTTGATTTTCTCGTGTTGTTTGAGGTCTGCCTGCCTTCCTGCCTGTCCGTCTCTCAGTCTGTCTATCTATCTGTCTGCCTGTCTATCTGTCTGCCTGTCTATCTGTCTGCCTGTCTGTCTGCCTGCCTGTCTGTCTGCCTGCCTGTCCGTCTCTCAGTCTGTCTATCTATCTGTCTGTCTATCTATCTGTCTGCCTGTCTATCTGTCTGCCTGTCTATCTGTCTGCCTGTCTGTCTGCCTGCCTGTCCGTCTCTCAGTCTGTCTATCTATCTGTCTGCCTGCCTGTCCGTCTCTCAGTCTGTCTATCTATCTGTCTGCCTGTCTCTCTGTCTGTCTGTCTGTCTGCCTGCCTGTCTGTGTCTTTCTGCCTGTCTGTCTGCCTGTCTGTTTAAAGGGGGCAAGTTTCTAAAGAAACTGTGGTGCTGCGTCGGTGGGAGTATTACGAGATAATTTGGTTTTATCAACTGGGTTGATAATGTGAATTGTCCACCGTAAAGAGATTCGGAAGCTGACGTTTCGAGCGTTAGCCCTTCGTCGGAGCGAATCAAGGAATTGTGGGTTGTGTGTGGTTTATATACAGAAATATGGAGCTACGCTATTGGTTGGTGCCTGGCAACGTGAAAACAACAGAATGAATTAGTTGAATGAAAAGCGTTCGTTGATACCGTGAGGATTAAGAGTGCCGATTTGAAAAGTAAATCTTTGTTCAAGAGTTTTGCGGCTTTCTGTGCTTCCGTGATGTAGGGAGAGGCCGCAGACTGCCATACGTTGCTTAGAATGATTCGGCAGATTAAAGTGTCTAGCAACCGGTTTAGAAGCGTCTTTATCGTCTTTCTCTACGTCGCGAAGGTGTTCTTGGAAACGGTCGCTTAGTCGTCTACCTGTTTCGCCGATATATAACTTTTTTGCAAAGAGTGCAAGTTATACAGTAGATGACATTGGCTGAGGTACAGGTAAATTGATCTGTGATCTTAATGGATCGCTTGGGGGTTTATATACAGAAATATGGATATGAAATAGTTGAATGAAAAGCGTTCGTTGATACCGTGAGGATTAAGAGTGCCGATTTGAAAAATAAATCTTTGTTCAAGAGTTTTGCGGCTTTCTGTGCTGTGTGATGGATGTGAAGATGAATACAATATTTAATGTACAATATTTGATGTGAAGATGAATACAATATTGTATTCATCTTCACATCAAATATTGTATTCATCTTCACATCCATCACACAGCACAGAAAGCCGCAAAACTCTTGAACAAAGATTTATTTTTCAAATCGGCACTCTTAATCCTCACGGTATCAACGAACGCTTTTCATTCAACTATTTCATATCCATATTTCTGTATATAAACCACACAACCCACAATTCCTTGATTTGCTCTGACGAAGGGCTAACGCTCGAAACGTCAGCTTCCGAATCTCTTTACGGTGGACAATTCACATTATCAACCCAGTTGATAAAACCAAATTGCCTGTCTCTTTGTCTGCCTGCCTACCTGCCTTTCTGCCTGTGTGCCTGCCTTTCTGCCTGTCTGTCTGTCTGCCTGCCTGCCTGCCTTTCTGCCTGTCTGTCTGTCTGTCTGCCTGCCTGCCTGCCTTTCTGTCTGTCTCCCTGTCTGCCTGCCTTTCTGCCTGTCTGCCTGTCTGCCTGCCTACCTGCCTTTCTGTCTGCCTGCCTGCCTGCCTTTCTGCCTGCCTGCTGCCTGCCTTTCTGCCTGTCTGTCTGCTTTCCTGCCTGCCTGTCTGTCTGCTTTCCTGCCTGCCTTTCTGCCTGTGTGCCTGCCTTTCTGCCTGTCTGTCTGTCTGCCTGCCTGCCTGCCTTTCTGCCTGTCTGTCTGCCTGCCTACCTGCCTTTCTGCCTGTGTGCCTGCCTTTCTGCCTGTCTGTCTGCCTGCCTACCTGCCTTTCTGCCTGTGTGCCTGCCTTTCTGCCTGTCTGTCTGTCTGCCTGCCTGCCTGCCTTTCTGCCTGTCTGTCTGCCTGCCTACCTGCCTTTCTGCCTGTGTGCCTGCCTTTCTGCCTGTCTGTCTGTCTGCCTGCCTGCCTGCCTTTCTGCCTGTCTGTCTGCCTGCCTACCTGCCTTTCTGCCTGTGTGCCTGCCTTTCTGCCTGTCTGTCTGCCTGCCTACCTGCCTTTCTGCCTGTGTGCCTGCCTTTCTGCCTGTCTGTCTGCCTGCCTACCTGCCTTTCTGCCTGTGTGCCTGCCTTTCTGCCTGTCTGTCTGCCTGCCTACCTGCCTTTCTGCCTGCCTGCCTGCCTTTCTGCCTGTCTGTCTGCCTGCCTACCTGCCTGCCTGTCTGTCTGTCTGCCTTTCTGCCGGTCTTTCTGCCTGCCTGCCTTTCTACCTGTCTGTCTGTCTGTGTCTTTCTGCCTGTCTACCTACCTGCCTGCCTACCTGCCTGTCTGTCTGTCTGTCTGCCTTTCTGCCGGTCTGTCTACCTGCCTGCCTTTCTACCTGTCTGTCTGTCTGTGTCTTTCTGCCTGTCTACCTACCTGCCTGCCTACCTGCCTGTCTGTCTGTCTGTCTGCCTTTCTGCCGATCTGTCTGCCTGCCTTCCTGTCTGTCGGTCTGTTTGTCTTTCTGCCTGTCTGTCTGCCTTCCTGCCTGTCTGTCTGCCTGCCTGTCTGTCTGTCTGTCTGTCTGTCTGTCCGCCTGTCTGTCTGCCTGCCTGTCTGCCTGCCTGTCTGTCTGTCTTTTTGTCCGCCTGTCTGTCTGTCTGCCTGTCTGCCTGTCTGTCTGTTTTTTGAATGCTAAAGTTACGTTTCTTTCGTTAGAATGAAGTTTTGTTCTCAGTTTGTCGCTTCCTATAGTTGTTTATATATTTCTCAGAGAATAACTAAACTAAACGTGAACGGCAAACAAAATAAAGGTTACTGTATGTGGGATGGTGAACATTTTATTGCTACAGTCATTTTCTGTCTTTTTTCCTACCTTTACAGAACACAGTTTAAGATTCCTCAAGGTGTGAATGCATTTGACTACAGCGAGAGAATCAATTTGATAGGTAAGCTTGACGTTAATATATTTACTTGCTTGAAATGACCATGTCTGCCTAGTAATGTATTTCTCAGTTATTTCTTACATAAACATTTTAATGCTGCTGCTACAAGATGATGCGAAAAGAGACATGCATTGGACTTTGCCTACACTGTAGTCTCCACTCTCAACAACAAAATCCAGTCACAGGTCGTTTACTGTCTCTTCGCAGCTTTTCGCAAAATGATGACACAGTTGTCCACTCCAGTCAAATTGCACGTAAAATCTCCTTGTCAAAACTTGTTGTCAGAAAACTGTAACAAGAGCCATAATTGAGCTTGCAGTTGTGCCATTGCAATTGGCTCTTACTTGCCAGAAAATGGTAATCGCCTTTGAAGAAACCAACAAATTTTGGCTCAAATTATGCAACCAAAAATTTATAACTGTGAGTCTTACAGTCGTCATCATTGTAATATCACAGTGTCAGTTTTATTATAGAGCGTTTTCACATGATGTTATGGAAGCCATATTATATTGGTGGTATAAAACAATGAAGCGGCGGCCATGTTGGTGTACCAAACCAGTCCTGTGGGAGTTGAACTGTGGGAGTTAAACACTTTCTTTTGTTTCAGTAAATTTGCATGTGAGCTGGCCATATGAGTGAAAACGCTCTATATGTGCATTGCACTAGTTGTTAAATTATGACTTTTTTAAAAAAAGCTATAATTTAAGAGGTGAAGTCACATGAGAGTGATATTCGATCAATCGACACTATGTTATAAAACAGACAATGTTCTTTTTTCTCTGGCAGCCACTGCAGGAGTTAATCATCATGTGTGTTTGTGGAATCCATACGTTATCTCCAAACCAGTTGGGGTAAGGTCTCTGTGGTTTGATGTTTTGTGAAACTCTTTGTCATCAGAGGTGTTATGTTGTGGAAAAATGGCCATGGACATTATGTTAGTCAATTTTAAGTCAAATAATTTTTTTTATATCTGAGAACTTTTCAAATAGACATTTCATGGCCAGGGTTTGTTTCCTTTTTTTAGTTTTTTTTTTGCTGTTGTTGTTTTCGTAAATAAATTTATTAGTCGATCTTTATCTCTTCTGTTCAAATTGGACAATACACAATCATGTGTCACATTTAGTATGTCAGTCTGTTGTGGAAACGATGCTGAACAGAAAACCTAAGAAGTCCTTTCTCCTCTTCATCTTAACACGTCACAAATTATCCAACCAAACCTAATAGTTCCTAATAATGAGATAATAGTACTGAAAAGTAGTCTTTTGCACATCTACATAATACCTCTTCCCCTAGCATTCACCTAACTGCCCTTTGATGATGGACCAGTGACTTTTCATCTTGTCTTGCTTCAAGTTAGCACAGTAACGAAGATTCCATCAACAGAAGATGTTCGTGTTAAATTACCGCGTTTTTAATGTTGTTTCTAGGTTCTCAGAGGCCATATGCAGAGCGTCATCTCAGTGCGATTCATTGAGTCTAGAGGCCAGCTTATTAGCTTGTCAAAAGACAAGGTAAGCTTTTGCTGCATAGCTATTGGCCACTTCAGAGATGTGAAGAAATCTGGGACGAGTCTCATCTCGCAGTGCCTTGTGGGATTGTTGGCTGGGACAGTTTGACTTCTCGCCTTTTGTCCCCAGTAACGATCCCACAAGCCACTGTGAGGTGAGACTCGCCACAGATTTCTTCTCTTTTATGAAGTGGAAAATATGCATAAGTGAAAACTGCTACATCAGAAAAGGTCGAAAGAGTATTTTGATGCTGATCTGTTTAACGCCGTTGATGAGAGCGCATTCTTTGCCCTGTCTACTTAACAAATATGTTCTACGTTAACTGGCAACCTGCCGTTTTTAAATATTTCAGGTTGTCAGTTACCGTTATTTTAATTTAATTATTTATTAATTATTATACTATGTAATTTAATTTATACAAAATAAGGATAAATAAAGCTGTTGTTGTTGTTGTCATGTTGCCATGTGTCTGTTCAGTAAAAGGTCACAGATGACGTCAAAATGTGGTAAGAACAAAAGCGTGACACACGAGGCGATAGCCGAGTGTGTTACTGATGTTCTTACCACATTTTGACGTCTTCTGTGATCTATTGGCCTAGTTCATACCAGCGACATAACGACATAAATAGAACGACATAAGAAGGATGTTATGTCGTTATGTTTGCTGTGTGAACATAATAGCAACATAACAGCATGAACATTTGTACATCCATGTCTTTATGTCGATGTGTTCACATTAGTCATTACGGACATAAGCGATTGTGTCGTTATGTCGCTAGTATGAACTAGGCCATACTGGACAGACGGCAACATTAATAACGTCATCTTCAAGAGTATTTAGCGTTTTTACACTGTACAAATGCTAATCTTGTACATTATATAAAAAGTCTTCATTCTTTTGTTACCAAAATAACTGTTTAAAAAAATGTCAAGTATTCATGGTTGAAGTGTCCCTTATTTTAACAACTCGTCGGTTTACTGAAAAAAGGGGGCAAGTTTTCTCAAATTTTCAAAACATTTCCTTGCGTTGCGTTACAAGTTATGTTACTTATATTGTCTCAATAGCTCTCTGCCACTGAGTGCACGAGGATTCTGACCGTTACTGTAGGAACAACTACGCGAAATTCGACATATTTAAATGTGGTTTATGTATTTAAAAGTATGTTTGTATATAAATCAGGTTCTCCGGATCTGGGACACACACCTTCAAGTTTGTCTTCAGCGTCTGTCTGGGATGTTTCCTAAGGGTCCGGCTGAGGGTAAGACATAACACAAGGGACATTTGATTAAACATTATTTTACGATAACTGCAAAAATTCACGTGAAAATGATCAAGTCACGTGAAAATGATCTATACTTAAAAGGCGCTGCTCACAATGTTACTTTTCACACAGACACTGCCTGCCACTCAGTTAGGCGCCCAGTAAGATTTACACTAGTTATGCGACTTTTTCGAGTAGTATACCATGGAATATCCCTCGAGTCACTTGTATTTTCTCGGTAATACACACGAGCATCAAGGCGAGTGCGTGTACAAGTGACATGTGGGATATGGTATACCACGAGAGAGCGTTGCATAACTATTTTACCCCATGCCATAGAAAATACAGTGACCAACACAATCAATTTGACATAGCGCGGCGCATGATGGGAAGGTTGGATGTTATTATGCCGTCGAATATGCAAAGGCTTTCCTGTATTCTGATTGGCTGTATTTTCTGTGGCATGGTATAAAACTCATATTGTTGTCAAAAAGTCAGTTTACCTCTTTTTCCTCAAAGCCATACAACTTAGACAGACATGTACGAATCCTAGAGAAATATTTCAACTGGTTCCTGGTGTCCGAGATAAGTGGTACACGACGATGACCTACAAGTCAGTATCAACGTGTGATAATTTTGATATTTATTTTGTGTCGTACTAGTGTCGATCACGATGTACTATGATGAAGAACACAGTAAACTGTTCACAGCCTTTAATCAGCAGGTAATGAGATGTTACGTTTTACTTTGTGGTGCTACACTATTTTGTTCGCTTTTGGACTCGTCATTATTTTAATTATCACTCGCGCAGTTTATGTGAATTGTACGTTGTTAGCCATATTAGCAGCCACTCAGCTGCGTTCTATTGGAAATCTGCGATTCTGATTGGTTCTCTCATCGCTTTACATTCGCTGATAAACAATGATCGCGAGCGCGCTGCTCTTGAAACTGAAAATTATTCTTAATTTTAAGCTTAAAAATACACAAAATTGTAGGTTTTGTATTGTAATCCCTTAGACTATCTACTAAAACGCTGAGTTGACTATCGCTCATAGAAAACGGGGGCGAGTAGTCTAATTGTTATGTAGCTTCGACATCAATTTTTAGGTTATTTTACTTTATCTAGTGAGTCAAACAATAATTATAAGTCAACATTTTCAACTATATTAGGTAAGGCCCTGTCAGAGGAATGCCTTTTCTTTTGAATAACGCGCACTGTTTGAAGCGTTTCCGGCGCCACCGTCCGTCCTTATACGATCGAAAACGCGTACATTTGGAAACGCTGTCCAGAATAGAGAATGTGAAAATGCATTTTAAATCGTATCAGTGTGGACAGCGAAAACGGAGCCTTTCGAAAACGATAACGTCATTCACATCACGGGTGATTGTGCAAAAGATGGTTGCGGTGTTTCTACGTTTCTGAGCGCTTTAGTGTCAACAAGGAAAACGCTGCAAATAAATGGTAATGTAGTGTTGACAGGGCCTGAATTTCCTACATGTGGTAAATTGTACGAATGACTTCATTGTAGATTATTTATTGAATAATTGTGATATTCCATTGACTGTCAGCTGACCCTGATGGTAATGAAGCCAGAGGTAAAAGACAGAATTATGAGCCATGAACATCCCGTCACAGCGGCCATTTACAACAGCAAGTTCAATCAGGTCAGTAAACCAGACAAACGCTAATAAAGCATTAAACTACAAAAGTTCTTGGGTCAACCTTCAACTGTTGTGAAGACGTTTCAGAATGGCCCCTTCATCGGTTGTTGTTTTGCTCCAACTGTTGAGCTACAAGAGGTAAGAGGAGATTGTAACAACAGAGTCAAACTCAACAAACAGTTTGTACTCACTGTCTCAAGTTTGAAAACTGTAGTCCTGGTTGAAAGAAACCGTTACCAAGCCACGGAAGTTCTTCGGTGCGTGTTTTTGTTCGAGTTTTGACCTTTCGTATACAAACCACAATAGGTGTTCACTTCTGTCCGAGCAACTAAGAAAACGCTTTGATTATTAAATCTATGCATAGTGTGTGAGAGCTAAACATAAGTAATATTGTACACGATCGTGAATCTCCCAAAATAAATCTTGACAAATGGTTCTTTTCTTTCTTTCTTTCTTTTTTTTGCTCCTTTAAAGATTTCCAGATTTCCTTTTGTTATCTATACTGCGATCTCTTTTTTTTACATTGAAACATTCAAAGGAGCACATTAAGAGATCATTCTGACAGCTTCAGGAACTCCTAATTTTTTTTCTTTGCGCAAAAGTGGTTTAACCAAACAAGGTTAAAACTCAGCTGCTCTTAACGTGCACACCCCAAATCTTAACCAGGAAAAAACTTGTTTGACTAAAATATGTTACAAGGTGGCTTGAAATTTGTCTTCTCAAAATGACTGCAAAGCGTAATCGAGAAATTGAAAAAACCTAAACCTGATTTCGTTAGCCTAGTTTAGTTGGTGTGAATTGGGTACAAGTGACTAAGTAAATACAGTTTACTTTAAAAATCATCTGACCGAAGTCTACATTTGTCATCCTTATACTGTTTCATTAACTTGTAGGTTGTAAGCGCTTGTACTGGATCTGTCATAACTATGTGGATGATTGAGACAGGGCAGAAGGTAAAACAGGTAAGATTTATTACCTGCTGTCTTCAATTTCTTGTACAGCCTAGAGGTTTGCAGCCTCAGTAGTTTTAAGACGCCTGTTCATTCCAGAAAACAAAAAACACCAACAAGGATTGGAACACTGAGTTAGGTATTGAAAGCCGTTACACTTGACGCGAAAACGTCCGCGTTAGTGCAACTGGCTAATAGCAACAAACCTGCAGTAGTTTTCAGAGGATGGACAACAAGTGTCGCGTCTTGCTCTGATAAAAAATAGAGTATGAAGGCATTCATTTTTACGCTATCGTAAGATATTTTTACTCTATCGTAAAAACGATCACCATATCTTTTTACTGTAAATACACTTATATTTTAAAGTGCCACTATGACGAAAATCGCATCCTTCAAATCGGCACCATTTTGAGACATAAACAAGTAGTCTGTACAAGAGTCAAAATGCTTTTTACTGTTTTCAAATAAGGATATCTCAGTCAATTTGTATTAGAACTGCTTGATATTTTACAGAAAGATACTTCTAGAGGTGCTCTGCAATGTGACCTTAACAATTTGTGTTGCCATGGCAACATACTGGGCTCCAGACCTCCGTGATGTTGAAGGCTTTTCTGACCACTTTTAGCATTCTAGATTGTCATTTGCCAATGGTGCCTCATCTGCATAATCCAGCAAGCATAGCAATATGTTAAGTTGAGTTCATGACCTTGTTTAGTGTTTTCGAGGCTTAAAATCACTAAAATGTTGAAATTAGGCTAGAGGGGACTGGAAAAGAGTGGGTTGCCATGGGAACGGAAATTGTTACAGCTGTAGGTGTGTTGCATTTAGATCTATTAGCCTACCAAGTTTCAATGGTTTCTGCTGCAAAGTGACCAAGATAGCGCTATTTATATACTTGATGTAATATTCGGTTGAGTATATGACGTCATCAGTCATCTCATTTGCATATTTTACTCTTTTTTCAAACTTCAATATCTCCGGAACCAATGCAGATATTTGTAAACGGTAAACGGTGTCTTTAATCTTTCGCAGAATTCTATGTGATTAACCCTAAAAATCAAGGGGTAAAAATTTGATCATAGTGGCACTTTAACTAGTTTGTATTTTCTTTGTCTACTTCTTTATTGATCAATGTATATTTATGTTTTTTTTAAGGGTAGGATTCCTGCGAAGTAGCTTTTTAGCTAAGCGGAGTGGCGCTATAAACAAAGAAATGAATTAATTAGTCTCTCATGTATCCACACAGCACTAATGTAAGACAATTTGCCCATCGACTGGTGTATGTAATGACTCACTTGGGAACGGATAGCTGCCAATAGCTGCAGCAAAACAACGACAATGACGACTCGCGATAGAGTGGTTTTCGCTTGAGTGTCGAAACTTAATTGGTTCTGCATTACTACACTACACGATTGGCCTAAAAAATCTCGTTCCACTTTTTCACCCAGTCAAAAGTGAAACCAAAACCAATCGTGACTCGCTCGCTCACGTTTGCCGCGCTTCGCGTCAGCTACATGGAATTTCTGCGAGTTTTGATTGGTTCATTGATTATTATGTGTCTTTTGTGATTGGCTCGAGTGATTACTTTAGTTTTTGTTTCACTCTATGATGTAGGGTGTTATGAGTAACAACAATTGTAAATTGAAACCCTACACGCAGTGAAGATTTGATTAGAAACTGACCCTCCTTCATGTGTTATTGTTTTGTTTTTTGTACAGTTTGCCAATGCTCATGGCAACTCAGAAATCACAACCTTAGCCCAGGATGCCACAGAAACGAGACTCTTTACTGCCAGTGCTGATGGGACAGTCAAGGTAGAGTTATTCCATTTTAGCTGCTTCTGTTACTGTCCTTTTTGGTTTCCTTTTTCGCTGAGTTTGTCGTTGCATTATTTGTTTCAGATCTGGGATTTTAATGGTCACTGTCATCATATCTTGATGGCTGGTAATGGTGACCCAGCAGAGATCAGCCAAGTGCTGTGTTTGAAAAGGATCATTATTGTTGTAGGATGGGACAGGTAAGAAATAATGATGATGATGATGATGATAGTGCCATGGGGCTACAAACCTGGTCAAAATATAAAGAGAAATCCCTTCTCCTCCTCTTCCTCTTCTCCTCCAACGAATCAGTTGTGACATCGACAAAAAAATACTGGGTAGGCGAGTTCTCTGGACCAGTTGCCTAGGATTTTTACGCCTCCTCTGGTTGTGAAGTCCATCAAAATTTGCACCCCCCCCCCCCCCATCCCCTCCCTTACTAGACTTCCCCAGTAGTTAACACGTATCAGTACACAATATACAGCTCTAGTCCAAGGAGAGAGGCTTTGTTGAAGAGTTAAAGCTAAGCACAGGAGGATATCAGTCCTCACTCTTGACTATGGAGTTACAATGGATCCGCGATTTCTCGATCCCTCGATTTTTCGAGCCTCTCGATAACTTGAACTAAAAGTTGCTTCCCTCTCCTTCGTCAAACACTAAAATGTTTCCCCCGATTTCTCGAACTAGCCGATTGTTCAAATTCATTTCAATTTCCCTTGGAGGTTTGAAAATTCCGGATTCCACTGTCCACAATCCATTGCGCCTCTCCTATAAAGCAAAACGAACTCCACCGAAAATATTTCATTTGCTTTGTAACTGAGTTAACTAGCTTCTCTCAATTGACATCCTTTTTCAAATTTGTATTCCGTCATTTAGCAATTTTGCTGGTTACGTTAAAGTTGCTGCCTTTCCAGCAACAAGTTAAATTGAACTTAAGTTATTTCCTCGCAGGACCATCTCTGTGTTTCGAGACAGTCAACTGAACTCATTTTACGTCTACCCATCAGAATGGAAAGGGAGACTGGTAAAAAGTTTGATGATTTGTTATAAAATGACCAGAGTAGATTTTGCAGCAGGACCAATTAAGGGTTTTTAAAATGCTCTTATATTAAAAGCGCAGTCCAGTGAACAATATAATTAACAAATAACAGGACTACATAATCAATTTTGAAATAAAGTATGGATTGAAGAAATTAGTTGAGTCCCAAAGAGCCATAGACCCTTTGCATAAATGGCGCCTAAATTTGAATAACAATGCTTATACATCCTTAGCCTCACATGCATGTGAAAAATCCTTTGTCTGAAAACATGAGAACGAGGCTAAGGATGTATAAAGTATTGTTATTCAAATTTAGGCGCCATTTATGCAAAGGGTCTATTCCCCCCGTGAGACTTGCGCATAGGGAATCGTCGTAGTTGTATTCATCACGCACACGATTTTTTCGAGACACTGCATACAACTACCGTGATTCTCTGCGCGCGCGTCTCATTGGCGGTCCTCTGAATTTTTGTCATTCAGTTATTTCTAACTTGGACAGCACGTAGTGTTATTACATTTAACAAATAGCAAACGTGTTCCATGTTTCCATCGAGTTTTAGTACAAATCTGCTAGCGTTCTATCACGAATGCCGTTCGCTGATTGGCTACGCTACTCGCTATCTATTCTGTTGTTCTTCTTTTTCCGTCTTCGAGTTTTCTGTGAAAAAAAAATATATTCGCTCTCAATTTCTATGCGCGATAGAAATCTTGAGCTCATTACGTAATTGGTTAATAGAAACGGGATTTTAAATCGATCAGCGAGCGTAATTTCCTTGGGCTATATTCTAAATATGAATTAGACACACATCATTTTAATTGTACGGTTTGGTTGTATTCACCAGGAACACCAGGATGATGTATTATCTGAAGCTTTCTGTCCTCCAACAACACTGGCCACGGCAAGCTATGACGGTGAAATAGTGCTCTGGAATTTGAATTCAGAACAAGCTTTCAGGCATCTTTCGTCACATGCTAAAATGAAACCCACACGTTCGTCCAGACGATCGAAAAAGACAGTATGTATACAATTTATACATTTGGATGTTGGTTCTTTAAAACAAAAACAGATAAACCCATACCGTTATTGTAACTCTTTTTTTAACAGTATAATGAATTATAAGAAAGTTAGCTTGTACAGTTCAGAGTATCCGAAGTTTTGATAAACGTTGCTTGCTTACTTCCTTTCGCTTGATTTGGCCAATCAAAATCCAGAGCCCTGTTCAATTGTTCCAAACATTGTGATCTGACATCATCTGAAGTTATTGTGAAAGGGTTGGAATCGCTTAACCATCCTGTCCTAAGATGCTCGACAAAACTTTGCTTCGCGATTTTTCAAACGTGTTCAATGTATTGGAACGTACTGCGTTCGTTTGGCCGCGTTATGTCCCAAGAATGGCTATCAACTTGAGAAGATGCTGAAAAAATGTTTGAATCGTTAATGCAAGATTTAAGGATTTTCAAGGGAAGAGTTGTCATGCAAACTGGTTCGCTTCCTATTAGCATACTCCTAAAGGTTTGATTACTAGTGAAGGGAATCACTGCCTGCTAGAAAGTTGTAAAAAAAAGTGTGTTTAAAATTAATCAAGAACTTTGTCTTCCTGGAAATCAAATTCACAACTAGTCTTCCGCAAGACATGCAGTTTGGCTGGATTCTTGCAAAATATCTCTTTAAGAGTACTCCGCCTAAATAAGAAATAATATAAAGAACTTTATTTAAGTGTCAAGTGTATTCAGTACTCTCGTGCTCATTGGAGACTCTGTAAATAGTTAAACAAATGTTGCAAGTAAAACATAAATTATTATTAATCTCAACTGGTGGGAGGCTGACCAGTTAGCTTTTTACACAACGCGGTGCAGGAGTTGAATTCGAGACTACCGAGAACAAGTTGTCATAACGAGTGGAGGATTTGAGCCAGCGCCCTACACCACTTGACCACGCCGCCTCCAGATATTCGCTTAAGACATTCGCTATCCCTCTCAGTTTTCCTCATTTAAAACCTTTGTTCTTATTTGACTTGTTATAGCGATTTTGATTTTATTTCCTTGTTTGGCCAAGTTGTTTACTGACTGCGTTTGTCTTACAGCATGACATTACAAGTACTCGTTCAGTGGAAAAAGAATCGTTTTTGAAGCCAGCACCGCAAGAACCGGATCGCTTAAGCTCTGCAACGTCTGTCACGTCTGAACAGTCACGAAATGAACAGGTGAAGAAAGTGAAACCACCTAGTATACATGTACTTGTTGATATGCAACATCGATGGAAACCAATTAACAAATATTGGACAAGGTTGAGCACAATATCGTGATTTGAGCAGATGAAATGGCAAGTAACTCATCTGCGAGACACTGATAAATCACGATATTTTGCGATAACCGAGTTCAATAACAGTTTTATCATTCGATCACCAAGTTTGTCTTCACATTTAAATCACTCGGTGACAGTTCAGTGAAGCAATCTTCCATGTTTTTCTCAAGAGCTTGCTTTCAATTACGCATGAGCAGAATATTATTTGCATGCAACAAAATACATTTAGTTACTACACTTGAGCAGACCATCATTTGTAGTCTGTTTTCTGCAGGTCACGTGGTGGGCTCTCGACCAATGAAAAGAAAGAAAAATACATTGTATGATAATGGTATTTATTTTCGTTCACTGTAACAGGATGATTTTGGTTATGCTGTGACCAAACTGATGTTTCTGAATGAAAGACCGACGTCGGCTTCCAGTGTAGGAGCCAATCTGGTTTCGTGTAATGCTAGTGGCTGGGTAAGAATGCGTAGAGTCACTTGAGGAGAAAAAGGGTTCCCATATGATAGCGACAGGGCTGCTCAACAGTGATGTTTAAATTAACCTGTGCTAGAAATCAGAACCTCGTATTATTATATTTATTTATTTGTATGGGTGTGGCTCCAAGCGGTGAACCTACCCAGCGTCAGGCAGGGGACAGTGTGACGGATTGGATAGGGCGCTGGTGTTATTGTTCAGAGGTTCTGCCTGGGTTCAAGCTCTCAACCCTCACCTCCTGTGTTATACCCGGAGCCCACCATCACTAGGGTGGGGGCGCGGTGGCCTCATGGTTAGTGCGCTCGACTCCGGAGCGAGCGCTCCGGGTTCGAGCCCTGGCCTGGGACATTGTGTTGTGTTCTTGGGCAAGACACTTCACTCTCACAGTGCCTCTCTCCACCCAGGTGTATAAATGGGTACCGGCGAATTTAATGCTGGGGGTAACCCTGCGATGGACTAGCATCCCATCCAGGGGGGAGTAGAAATACTCCTAGTCGCTTCATGCCACGGAAACCGGGATAAGCTCCGGCCTGATGAGCCACTAGGCTCGTATCCAGACTTTACCTTTTTACCATCACTAGGAGTGTGCAACTCCCATACTAAGCCTATCTCACGGCATTTTTACAGACCGGTCTATTTTTAGGCTGCTTTTCCCGCGGAATAGGTCAGTTCCGGTCTACATTTCTTCGTTTTAATCTTCCGGTGAAACGATGACGTCACTTAAAAATTAAGTCCGTGCTTGTGATTGGTGTCTGAGGTTCCCGTGGGGGTCTGAATTCGCGGTAAATTCGCACTAAAAGTAGACCGGTCTGTGAAAACACCGTAACAGGAGTATAGGATAGTTGTGATGGGCCTCTGGTTATACCCTACTAATGGTCAAGGGTTTATGGTGGCTTACTACAGTTTTTATGAGACTCAGTAGAGCGCGCTACGATTGCCTGCCAGACGTCAGTATTAGTCCCGCGTACAAAACTGACGCGTTAAATCACTTTGGTTTACGTAGCGGTAGTTTCAAACTGCTTTCAATCATGAGTTTAAGTGGAAGCTGGTCCTGTCAAGGTTTAGTTGAGTATCTCATTTTGATTGAAGAGAACGGCAGTGTGATAATTCTGAACACAGGATTTGCAAGGTTACTTTTAACAGCCCAGTGACGTTTGATTTAAATTAGGGGATCATGAACCATCCCCGTAAATTTCAGTAATTGTTGTCAACCTATTAGTTCTCTTTTTGATCTCCATACATCTCTTATATTGCTTGTTGACGACAGACGTGTAAATTTTGGTAACACAGGGACAGAAAGAACACATGATGTTATATTTCCACAATCACTTTCTCTTCTTATTTTTTGCAGGTCCGATTTTGGAACACACAAAAATCGATGTGCGTGGGGCAGTTTTTAGCACATGAACACGGTGAGTAGGTGGTGGATCAGAGCAACCTTAAAATTTCGAAGAGTCCAGGTGTCTATGGATCCCGTTGGCAGAATTTTTTGTAACTTTGCAAAACGTTCCAAAATGTTCAACATCACAATACAACGTGTGGGTTTCCGAGCCGTGTTTGAGTTACAAGCGCCTAAAGCTAAAATTAAGGGTGTTTTTAACAGGTTATGCTGTTGCTATTTTGACTTGAAGATAAGATAACCACAACTTGTTTCCCAATGATCGGGCATTTGTATGATAAAGACAAAGATTGCTAGTATCAATCCGTTAAAGTAAAAGTGTTAGAAACAGCCAAACACTATTGCCATTTACTTTGAATATATATTTTTGAATCAAATCAAATCCAATCTGTATTCACACTGTTTCGATCAGACGGGAAGAAAAAATGCAGCAAACAGTAGAACAGTAGAAATTAAGGTTATTTAACTAAGATATATGTCAGTTTAATATGCGTGTGCAGCAGCCAAAGTAGCAGAGCTTTGCAGTGGGCTGCTGGCAGCTTAAAGACAAATGGCAAAAAAGTGATTCCTCAATGACCTCACCTCATGGTCCGTGCGCTCGACTTCGGAGCGAGCAGTCCGGGTTCGAGCCCTGGCCGGGGACTGTGTTGGGTTCTTGGGCAAGACACTTTGCTCTCACAGTGCCTCTCAGTTCCACCCAGGGCCGGGTTGTTCGAAAGCAGGTTAACGCTAACGCAGGATTCAAAGTTAACCGAAGTCTTAATTTTCTTGTCTTTTACTGCCTATTTTTTGGCGAAGTTTGAGATTCTTTAAACTCAACACTGTGGGACAAACAATGTAAACATAAAACCTCGCCAAAAAGTTACAAAAATAAAATCAAAATTCTCGCTTATCCTGGGTTAGCTTAATCGGGCTGGTGGGTACCGCAAAATTTAATCCTGGCGGTAACCCCTACGATCGACTAGCATCGCATCCAGGTTGGAGTCGAAATACTCCTTGTCGCTTTATGTTACAGAAACCGGGATAAGCGCCGACCTAATGGCTCATTTGGCTCGTATGCAGACTTAAACCTACGTAATTCTAAACTTCCTATCACGTTTTCAGCCGGATTTCTAACAATGACCGTAGATGAAACAAACTCTTACCTTGTGACTGGCGATGCGGAAGGAGTCATCAAAGTTTGGGACATCTCAGAGTATTGTGCTGCATGTACATCTGATGATGACAGCCCGCCACGTAAGCCTACATTTGATATTTAAGGTTTCATTTTGTAACCAGGAGGCAGCGTGGCCGAGTAGTTAGGGCGCCGGACTTCAAGTCCCGCGCTGGCCACTACCTTGATTTGTTTCACGGTAGCCTCGGCCAAGCTCATTCCTTTGTATAATGCCCTTTGCAAGCCGCCCCTAGAGGAAATCTGCGCTGCTCGGATTGTCTCTAACGGGCAGTGGCTGAGATTTCCGAAGTGGATCTCTTATTACTTGGTTCATCTCGTTTAACAAGAAAGATTAAGAGTATTGTCAATTGACGTTTCGATGCATCAAGTGTCATTCTCAAGATTGAGGTCGTTAATGTTAATCTCAAAGTTGTTATTTTAAGAGTTGAGTTTAAAATGGATTGTATCCCAGTATGCGTAAATAACAACTTTGGTATTAACATTAACGACCTCAATCTTGAGAATGATGCTTGATGCATCGAAACGTCGATTGACATTACTTTTAATCTTTTTTGCCAAATGCTTTAACAAGCAACTCATTATCCGATCTCATCTCGTTTATGAAACGAATACAAACGTTGAAATTTTCTCTCACGTTCAGCAAAGCATAAGAGTCCAAATTCGTTTGATTGTTAATGTTAATCTGTTAAATGTTTGTTTGTAGAGGTATTCGTATCGTCCTAGTGTAGGTTATATGTTTAATGTTGTTGTATGCCCCTAGATTTGCCCTTTAAAGTGCAACTAACCCCCAAAATTATTTTTCGCTTATATAAATCTCCTTGTTTACCTGATCACCACTGCGAAAAAATTATCGTTCTAGCTATTTTCGTTAATTTTCTATGTCACGCTGAAAGAAGAATGCGCTTGTTATCAACCGAAACGCAAACTAAATCGGGTTATAGTAATACGCTACTAATTAATAACCTGAGAGTTCTCTACTTACATTAAAAGGGCTGTTTAAACAAAAGAACATTGAAGCCGGGAGAAATGTATTCATTTACCTGACACTATACTGAACCTTTCGTCAAGATCTTGTCGAAGGAATTTCCATTACCAGTACGAAATATGCCCATTTGTGTAGCTTGCAATGTTTATGTTCGAACGCACTAATTGACTATGGATACATACGGAGCGAAAAGACGAATTATTGAATCTAGAAATGTTTTGACACTCCAAATTCTACAACTTCTGTAAAGTCAAAGTTCCACTCTTCGTGTTCATTGACATCTTTATAACTCTTCGCCATTATTTTAAAACTTCATAAGCCAAATGGCCCGGCCAAATGGCCCGGCAAATTGTCGATGTGGCGGGCTCGGCGACCCGCGCTTCGAAATGCAAAAAATGTATACATCGTAGCCGTCCGAATCGTAGCTAGACTCCGAATTGTGTTGCTAGATGATACAGTTCTTTCACTTAAAAGTCTTGTCCATTTTTGGTAAAATATGAGGCACAAATACCCCAACTATGTTTTCACAGCGCTCGAAGCCCAGTCAAAATCTCTTGAGTTCTTTGAGCCCAGCTCCTTCGATGACGTCACTAGAAGCCCGACCCAGATCCTATTTTGCTCGGTCGTGGGACTAGAAATTACAACTTTAAACGCCTGTAGAAACGCGGGGATTTTCAATCGAGATAACTTTTTCGCTGAAGTATTTGGGAAAACTAGTAGATTTTGTTAAAGGAAAAATAATTTTGGGGGTTAGTTGGACTTTAAGCTCTTGGGGCAAACATATATTGTAATAATACTTGGGAAAAAATAGTTCGTAGCAAGTCTGACTTGGTGTTTTGTCTCGGCCAAGAGACTTTGCAGAGTCCTTTCAGAATTTAACAGCAAACTCGTTGTGTATCGCGATCAAATCCAACGTCCGACTTGACACGAACTAATCTTTCAAAAGTATTCATTATTGTATATTTAACAATTATTCCACGAGCGCGCGTTGGATATGAGATGGTAGATAGCCAACGAGGCGCATAGCGCCGAGTTGGCTATAATCATCTCATATCCAACAAGGGCGAGTGGAATAATTGTTTTATTAAAAACGCCCCAAAAATATAGCGAACTAAACTTAAAAAACTAAAAACGCCTCAAAAAAATCACGCGTACGCTTACCATATTCGTAGAGCATGGTATAATGGCTCATAGCCCATGATGGCAAAGCCAATGAAAACTCTCGAATTGCATTATCCAATGATGCAGTTTTTAATAAATTAAAATATGTTTGAATTAAAGAAAAAAGTCTTCATTATAGCTATGGCACCAACGTTTAGTGAACGGTTTACATGTACTACTTATAGTAAGTCCCTTATTTTACTTTCCTCGTTCCAGCCCTTTTAAAACAGTTTCAACCACATACCGACACCATCAACAGTATTCAGTTGTTCACTCGCTCAGAGAGGCTGCTGGTACTTACAGCATCCAGCGACTGCGCTGTTGCAGTGTGGGATATAGAAGGCCGCCATATTGGAATATTTGGACAGGTACACTGGTCCTCTTTCTGTTGCTTTTAACCGCTAATAACGAGTAATCTTTTCTTTACAAGGTGTAAATGTCAACAAAACCAAGGTTTGTAGAAACATGAGAAAGTTATTAACCACTCGTTGGCACATTTTCTGGCTAAGACCTAAATCCTGCCAAAACAGCACACACATGAGCAGCTTGGTGAAGCAAATGTTAAGCAGTGTTTTTTTTTCTGTTGGGAAGGAGTTCTCTGTGGATGGTCTGACAAAATGTTCTCGATTTCTTGAAAAAATAGTTCCAAAGAACTACTTTTTCGGGTTGTTTAAAATTGCTCTGTTCATGTCCAGGGTTGCCGGGGAAAAGTCAGGGGAAATTAGATTTTATTCAACGTCAGGGAAAAGTCAGGAATTTTTGTATCAGATCAGGGAATTTCTAAATCCCTGTTCAAAGTCAGTGAAAAGTCAGGGAACTTTGTCTTATGGTTGTCGCAAATTATTTTATTACATGTTTTCATATAGACATGCAATTTTGTTTTAAAATTTATCTGAGGCATCCTTATTTTTGTTGATTCATGACCATCCTGCTCGGTAAGTGAAAATTACTTTTACAGTCAGTGAAAAGTCAGG
This sequence comes from Micromussa lordhowensis, assembly GCA_964020085.1. NCBI lineage: Eukaryota > Metazoa > Cnidaria > Anthozoa > Scleractinia > Lobophylliidae > Micromussa > Micromussa lordhowensis. The sequence continues at coordinate 9,855,664 of OZ026609.1, forward strand.
GATTTTTTTTTCTTCCGGTGGGTGGCAACCCTGAATTGTCGTTTTCTCCCAGTCAGTACAAAATTGTTGTTTGTTCCTTTCACTGCGTTAGTGTATATTTTGAAGCGTAGAGCTTCTTGCTCATCTACAATCCATTGCTTTGAGAACGGTAATTGACGGCGTTAAACACAGCTTAGGTACTTCTAGGACGAGAGCGAAACTGTAAGCTCAGTGATTTGTTCTGTCACAGGAGGAGCACTGGAAAATCGAGCCCATCTCCAAGGAAGAGAGGGAGGCTGAACAAGCCAAGGAGGCAGAGAAGGTCAGTGATAATCATTAAAAGGGGGTGGCAAAGTTCAGGAAGTGGTCAGGGGAGAAAGGAATTCTTCAAGGTCAGGGAAAATTCAGGGAGTTTTATTTTGTGTCAGGGAAAATTGACATTTGAAAAAATGTTAAGGATAACTGAAATTATAACACCGCTGATTTAATACTGACCATTGAAGGCTACAAGAAACATTTCGGGTCACTTGTGATCTCAACAATGTTTTCCTTAAAACCCCTTGACTGCCAAGGGGTCTCCTTCTGACGAGTAAAATCGTCTGGCGTTAGACAGAGTAAAATCTATAAGTGGGTCTTGGCAGTCAAGGGGTTAAAGGAGATAGTTTTTTAACCCCTTGACTGCCAAGGGGTCTCCCTCTGACGAGTAAAATCGTCTGGCGTTAGACAGAGTAAAATCTATAAGTGGGTCTTGGCAGTCAAGGGGTTAATGAAGCAAGCGAAAACATGATCAGTCTTGAACAAGAGATATTCTCTTGTCTTAAATAAATGGGTGGAAAGGAGGGCTGTAAAAGGAGCCTAGAGGCCGCTACTAAATCTGATATTTTGTTATTAATTGGTCAAGGAAATTTTATTTTTATCAGGGTAAAGTCAGGAAATAGTATGCGAAAGGGAATTTTAAAAAGTGTTGTCTGTGGTGACCATGATAGAGTCTTCAATGCAAATGTATATGGGTTATTGACCAAGCTTGTTCGGTCAAGATGGCTGGATATTGGCCAAGTTATTTTTGCGTGTTTTAAAACCGAGACGGAGTCGAGGTTCATAAACACGAAAAAAAGAACGAGGCCAATATCCAGCCATCTTGACCAAAAAAGCTTGGTCAACAAAGGATTTATCATATGAAGCAAGAACTTTATTTTCTTGCGGGACACATCGAGTAATCCCGAGCGAGCAAGATAGCGCTATCTCGCCTGCTCTGGTAGCCAATCACAGTGCAGGATTCGGTTTATATACTCAGGAAACTAACCATATGATAGATGTACCTCTTAACTTGAAACAGGGAGATTCTGATGGCGAAGACGAAGAGCAACATCAGGAAGAAGAAGGCGAAGTAGATGATGTTCAAGTCTTTGCTGATGAAAAATTTGATCCTGAATATAGAGTTTCCACATGGGAACAAACCATACTAGGTAAGCTGTTGTGACTTGACTGTCTGTTTTTGACGTATGTATCGGGTAACCTGATGTGATTGTAGCTGGCGCCGTTTGACATATGAGTGGTAAGCAAACGATTAGGCACATAATGCGAGTGCGATTTGTCAGCGGTATATGGTTCTACGCCTAAGTACCTCATGTATCCCTTCCAGATATTATAGTGTATCTAATACACTATAATAAGGATAAATATACTATGCTACGTTCTAAATACACTATGATAAGGGATACACCAAGTACTTACCGTTCTACGAATGAAAGCGACACTTGTTGAAAACATTAACTATACTTGTTTGTTTTTAATCGGGCAGTTTCCAATTTGAACTTAAGTCTTGACTTATCACGGCCATTTTTCAAAACGTGGTCGTTTGTGGTCTTTTCTGTCATCATGTCAACAATAAAAGTCAACCGAAATTCTCTAACATCATTTTCCGTTAAATCAAATTACATTCTGTTAAACGGCAAAGAATTTGAACTTTGTCTGAATAAACTTTTCATACATACAACTGAGGAAGAAGGTTCTTCCCTTTTTTGCATTCCTTCTTTTGTTCTGTCGTAAGGGATTTATTTAGATAAAGCTATTAATAACAGCATGGGATTATAGCCTCTTATATATTCAAACTCAGAGAAATATTTGAGTCATGAAGAAAACCTCGTGCGGGTTCAGTTTCCTGTTTGGGGATGTACGTAACGGAAATAGATAAAATAGAAAATCAGTAAACGCGTGTTCCTTTTGATTTAGGCAAGGCTTATCAGGAAAAGCGAATCGATAAACGAGAAAGACGACAACCTCAAGTCATTCCTGATCTTCCATATCTGAACTGGGAGAAGACAGGCCAGGCTCCTGCAGGACCTTATGCGGTATGTAAGGATTTTATCTTACAACAAACAAGTGTTTTAAGTTCAAAGGACGTCTTCGAATTAGGCTTACTGTGCGCTGAACAAAGTGAAATCCGCGAGTAGAAAAGAGAGAACTACAGTGGAACCTCGATATGACAAAGAACCAAAGAACTAGCAAAATATGTTCGCTATTACGAGGTTTCGTTATACGGGGGTTCTTTTCCATATATTTTACTATTTCTGGGGCGAACAATATCGTTTGCCATAACGAGGACTTCGTTATATAGATGTTCCTTAAAGTGCCTATAACCCCAGAATTTTTTTTTGGCTAAGATGAAACTTAGACAAACACACAAAAAAAATTTGCGAAAATTTTCGGTTTGTGATATTTTTAAGGGCTTTAAAAATCAACATAAAGTAGCTGAAATTTGATACATCACCGAGCTGGCGAGGAGCCTGGGTCTATTACTGGGTTGACGTCATAGACTGTTTTGCATGCATGTTTATAAAGAGTTAATGCTATGTAACTGAATATGTGACCTCAACCCAGGAATATACCCAGACCCCTCACCAGCTCGGTCATAACACAAAAGATATCAAATTTCAACTACTTTCTGTTAATTTTGAAAGCCCTTAAAAAGTCACAAAGTGAGAAATTTGGCAAATTCTTTTTGTGTGTGTGTCTAAGTTTATCTTAGCCATAAAAAGAATTTGGGGTTATGGGCACTTTAAATCGAGCCTTCTCTATAGTGGCTATGCGGTTTGGTAAAATTTTTAAAACGCCCCGTTTTACGGCACTGCATGTTGTTATGTTGTTTCTGTGTAACCTAAGGAGAAAATTAACAATCCGAGAGGTGTTAAGTAGTAACACTGGCCATCATGTACAGCGAGTGGGACCGGCGTAGAGAGAGTCGAGACTGTGAAAGGCGAGAGTAATCATTTTTTGCGCTCTTACAAAGGGATGGGTAGCATTTTTTGATTACCTACAGGGAGATGTTTTTAAGAGTTAGTATTAAGTACTACAGACCCAACGAAAAGATCGCTTTTTTATCAATGGCATTCTTGAAGTCTTATAAAGATTCAAAAGATAACTATCTATCTATCGCGAGTGCTATTGTAAGTTGACCTGCATCATCTACGTACATTGTATATTTCAGTCATTGGAGACATCAGACTTGCAGGACGTGGGTGTCATTCACAAGCCAGACTTTGTGGCTCATCCTGAAAAATATTTCAGCGAGAGATCGCCAGGAAAGCGTCGCAGTGCAGATATGACATTGCCCACTTTACCTTGTGTAACTGACAGTAAGTAACGTTTCTTCTTAATTCGATATAATTTGCTTGTATAAGCTTTAAGGTCGCCGGGCCCACACTAGTGGACATGTTGCGGGGACATGTCGCAGCGGCAGTTTTCCTGGTGTGACATGCCTAACTCCGCGAAAATGTTCTGTTGTGCGGACAAAATGTTGTCCCTGCAACTTGCTGCATGAAATTTCTCTGGTTTTAATTCGTGCGTCATGAAGCACGGACAAAATGACGTAAATTTTCATGTCGCGTTGTGTGCACTGCTATTGCAAACTGTGCTCGCTAAAACACAATTTTCTGCTCATACCGCTTCGTGTGCACCAGCTTACTATCAACCCTGCAACATACGTCCTATGGGAACACACCAAGGGGCCTTTGCCCGCTTCACATCCCCGCAGCATGCCCGTTGTGTGTAGCGACCTTTCGCTCCAACGAAAGGCTAACTCTCGAAACGTCAGCTTCCGAATCTCTTTACGGTGGCCAATTCACATTATCAACCCAGTTGATAAAACCAAACTATCTTGTAATACTCACACCGACGCAGCACCACAGTTTCTTTAGAAAGTTGCCCCCTTTAGACCTTTATTACTACCGCCGAACGTGTTTTTAAACTACGTTTAGCCTCTGCTACAAGCTACGCGTTGTGCTGTAGAGCAAGGTCTATAATTTAATTAGGCCATATTCGCATTGGACTGGAACTACGTAGCCTGCAATGTAGGCATATGCAGGGGAATATCATCAAAAAGAGATGCCGTTTGTATTT
>OZ026609.1:9865040-9867540 GCA_964020085.1 Micromussa lordhowensis
ATTCGTCCTATATTGTTGTAAATCGTGTCTTTTTTATTTTTTTCTGTAAATAGTGTGCAATAATAAAAAAAAACTGAAAACTGAAAAAAAAACTGATACACGGCTTAGGCTTCTTCATTCGCTTTATGATATAGATTTTACGCGCGCAAAACAATAAAACACTTTTTCTATTTTTTATATTCTGATAAAACATGGGTTTTTGACCAATCAGAGCGCACGCAGGGTCCTATCTATGTTATAATAAGTGATAAAATGTGGAATACCTCTGTTCTGTTTTAATGCGCGAAAACTGGCAGCCGCGGTGGCCTTTTGATTTACGTCTTTTTGATTCTCTTCAACCAACCCTTCAAATTTTTCTTTTTTATAATCAACTACAAACGAATTGGCACGCCTTATTTGAGCATTTGTTGGATAGTTCAAGTGCTTCATTGAACAGTTTACTCCATATGCCTGATGTCAAGCCCCGGCCAAACGGACTCGCAAGGAGACGCAAGTTGAAAACTTGGGTCTATTTGCGATTCTGTTTGGCCAGGCCTTGCATGCACTTGGAATGAAGTACACTCGCTTTGGTCGAAATCAAATTTGCACCGTTTGGCCACCCATCCCTAGTAAACGCCAGTTGAATCACGTCCATTCGTTGTTATAGCAACCTATTGCTAGCCAATGAAATGCTAAGCCTTGAAATGTGTTTTTTTGCGACTTGCGTGTACTTGCGAGGAAACTTGCGCGGATAGGGTTTAAGAGTATTCACGACTGACGACGAGCGACCACGAGTAAGATTAGATAAAAAATGTCAGTTATGTTATTATGACGTCATTAAGAAGTCAATGTAAGGTCTTCATCAAATAATAATGACATGCACCAAACTGAGGCTATTTACTGGTGTAATCAAGAATTAGACCAGTCGCTGTGTCTTCACAATTCAATTCAGTTCAGTTCCTTTACAAATAGCAGCTGTTGACCTTATGTGGTCACTCGTAAGTACTTTGGGAATCGATTACTTGAGAGTCCGTTTGGGTAGGGCTTTATACAAAGACGGCTAGCGTCATTTTGCGCTAGGGTTCGATACATTATGCCGGCATAATTTTTGGCATAATGTATAGCCAGAGGATCGAGCATAATGCCGGCATAATAAGCATTTTGTTTCATCAAAAAGAGAATGATAATAAGAATACAAATTAATCGTTCCATAACTGTAAGGAGAAACTTTCACTTTCAAGTGGCTTTAGAAATCATTTATTGTATTCAAAGGCTTGGTTGCTACTTTCAAATTCTGTGCCCGCCAGCGAACTGATCAGAGAGGGTAACACAATGAGAGTTCAATTGAAAGAAGTCATTTTGAGTGATTTTTAGTATTATTTGTTGTTATTGCTTGTGAAATTGTAATCGATGCAATAAAATATTGTGTTTCTAAGTTATGGAGGTCCTTTTTGTCTGCAGGGATGGAAAAGGGCATCAAATATAACCAAGGTCAGTCGAGCATAATGCTGTCCCTCGAGCATAATTTTAGGCATAATGCTGTTGTTTGGAGGGTGACGCCCAAAAGCATAATGCTCAAATTTTCGAGCATAATGTATTTAACCCTATTTTGCTCGCACTGTTGTAAGGCAACTGCACTTGACTGGCTTCCTTCTCTCATAGTTGTCGGTTTTACGCACTAATAGTTAAACTCTAACAAAACCGTCCAATTCGCTCTGTAATATAATCATACTTGTGATGAAACAAATTGAACATTCACTTCGCAGTTATCCTACTTTGTTAATTACAGATACTATTACCACGAACAAATATTCTAATATATAGATCTAGCCAAGCCTAAAAGCGGAGTTCCTGATTGCAATAATTAGGAAAAATAGGATTTTTTTTTCTTGGATCACAAAATTAAGAAATTAGCAATTTTGACCATGTAATTGTTCAGCGTGTAGTTTCGCTATTTTTTCAGGTTAAATTGTACGCGTAACCAAGTTACGTACGCAATATATCAGATTTTCCAAAATACGATTATGCAAAGAACATGTCGGAAATAAAGTGAACAACGCGCCAGGGGTTAATTTGCGCTGAAATTTGCCTTTGCACGCACTTCCTCTTTCTCCCCCAAGCGTAATAACATAACTTTAGCCCGCGATTCAACGGAAAAACCAGTATTGGGCCAGCGGTCAATTTCAAAAAAAGCCCTAAGTACTTCATGTATCCCTTCCAGATATCATAGTGTATCAGGGCCGTACCTAGGATTTTTCATCTGGGGGGGCAAGCTCCACACAATCATCTTCTCAGGGGTCTCCCGTATACAAACGGGGTCTAAAGTTGGAGTTTTTGCCCCCCCCCCCCCCCGACAAACACACAGAGGGTTGCCTCTGAGACCTTTAAAGAAAAAACACACACTGATGCTTTTTGTTTTAAATTGTAATGATTTATTATGGCATCAACACCTTGACAATTTTTTCTGCTTACCTTCATTACTACCTCCATTATGATCACTCGCAGAAGGAGATTCTTCAGG
>OZ026609.1:9872540-9877540 GCA_964020085.1 Micromussa lordhowensis
CTTCATGTACAATGAAGAAACAATATAGTACATCTTTAAAAAATAATCCGACGTTGTATCGATCTCTGCTTCTAAATAGTTCTTCTATTGATAGAATTTTAATACTCTCAGTCAAGAAAGGATTAATATACATAAAGCCCTTATTCCCAAAGTAATCCCTCAGTGTCAGTTTGTTTTTATGTAGTATTGGCCAATTTACATGCATTTTCATCCCACGCAGTGCGTGTGGTAACAGTATTATCCGCGTAAGAACTGGGTACCATAATTTGAGAGGGATAACGTACATATGCTACTCTTCATTCTCTCTCGTCTCATTCCAGCACCCAGTGTTAAAATGTGGCCAAAAACAGTCGGCGAAAACGATATGACCGCGCTACAAGATATCTCCGACGCAGCGATAGCTGAGAATCTCGAAGAACGTTTAAAAGCTGGGATCATTTATGTAAGTAGCTTTGACTTAAAATCATTATACCATTATATCAAACTGCTATCTATTTCAGAGCAAACAGGTTGTTGCTAGTGATTGTATAAATTAGTCTCTTAAAAGTGAAGGCCTGTGAAGGCCTCTGAGTGTTTTGCGTTTTGATGAGAAATTCCTTCCACGAACTCATTTAAAATAATTCAACACGTTTAGTTTTGATTTAGAAAATGTTTTAAACACTCGAGACAGGGATCTAGCACATTTCCAAGATCGTTAAAAACACGCCGCTGCGTGTTATTTTTCATCTGTTTTCTCAGTGTTTGGTAATGTTTCATAGCACAGCCTTCCGTCTTTGATTTATTACCTCATACCGTATCTTAAAACCGTCTCGAAGGCGATATTTTAAATAGAACTTATAATACGTTTGCTTCCAATCCACCTTGCAGACCTACATCGGTCGTGTGTTGATTGCCGTAAATCCTTTCAAGGCTCTAGATATTTATGGTCCGGATATTCTGGAAATCTATTGCGAAGGTGGCAAAATCGACGAGCTGGAGTCTGAGATGAGAGGCATAACTGTACCTCTTCATAGAGATCGAGTTTCGCGTTGTTCAACAGCCAAGCTTCCAGCATTTGAACCTCAGAGCAAATACGTGGAAAATCTTAACAAAAATAAGGTAAAAAGGAGCTATAAGATCTTAAAATAGAAGTGATTATTGCATGACGAGACAAGTGACAGGGTCAATAACTAAAATTAGCCAATAAGAATGCTTCCTTGCCTTTCCAATACTTCCGACTAATTTGGCTTCATTTCAAACTTTCCACGAAACAGGACACCTCTTGAATATACTTTTTTCTGTTTAAGGGTGTCCGTATACGGACATATTTACCTGGAAACGAACGCGAGGACGGATTGTCACAAATCTACAATTTTGAAACCATTATGACAAATCCGAAGGACGAAACATTTGTGCTCAAGTTATTGAAGAATTCATGTAGTCCTGTAGCGCGAGCTAGCAGTTGATTCGAGATTTCCAGAAGACTAATCTTTCAATGTCCGTTACCATGGGCTATTAAAAAATGTAGTTCACTAGTGCTTAGTTAGAAATTAATTTTTGGTTGTTACTTCTTTTATATAATTTTAATTGTTTGTAGGAGTCAAAGCCTCCTCATATTTATGAACTAACCAGCAACATGTATCACAACATGATGATAGAAAAGGAAAACCAGTGCGTCATCTTAAGGTGAGACCTGAATCAGAAGGTTGCTGAAAATATTACTTGTAAAAACTAACATATTTACCGGGAGACCATGCATAACATTCCAAAAGGAGATGAGTACACCATTGTTGGGCAAGAAAATGTTCGTCAGGGTCATTTTTTTTTTTATATTTTATTGTGTTTTTAAGTTTTAAGTTTTACATTTTTTAAGAAAGAAAAGAAAAGAGAAAAAATACATAAATAAATAAATAAAATAAAATTGCTAGAGGATAACATAGATAAATGAATAAACAAAAATATTAATACAAGGTAAAGTTATTTCAACTAAGTAATTGTAAAAGTTTTTCCCATTTCATAAAGTGCAGGTTTAGTTTTTCCTTTTCTTTAGCTAGGTATTCTTCTATTCTAAAAATTTTTTTAAGGTGTGCGAGGAAAATAATAAAACTTGGGTCATGACATCCTTATTAGCTGCCATCTTGGATTCGCCATATTGGATTTTTCCATTTTTGAGTTATTTTTTTGTAAAAAAAATATCTCTTAGTCGGCGCGTCGAGTATGTTATGGACGGGTCAATGGATCAGTGAGTCAGTGAGAGATGTATGTATGTCACACCAATGAGATCGGATCTACTATAAACAGCCAATCAAATTTCTTGTTTTAAAAGTAAATGGTATATGAGAAGATTTGATCCCGATACAGTTCAGAACTGCCATATTTATTCTTCTATAAAAGAGGAGGAAGTATTCATATATTGGGTTTACTTCGGCATTTTCTGTGAGTTAGGCTTAGGATTTTAGTTATGGACGAGATGAGCCTTGAGGTATGAAACAGTGCGTGAGGTAGTTGTATGCAAATGGCGAGATGTTTTTATTTTTAGTTACAAAGGTAACTTGATATTTTTGTTTTTCACAAATAAAAATTCAATTAGACGTCACGCATCGTTGCTTCTAGTTCTTACGAAATGTTTTAGAGGAGACGAGACTATTTTGATTTGAGTTCGAACGTTTACAATAGGTACAGGTAACGGTTACTGTGTTCTTGTTGCGTGCAAATATAACGAGATATTTTTATTTTTTCGTTACAAGGGGTAATTTGACACTTGTTTTTCACAAGGGAGTAAATTCAATTAGAGCTGGCAAATCATCACCACTTGTTCCCACGAGATGCTTGCTATTTTTAGTTACAAATGGTAACTTGATATTTTTGTTTTTCACAAGCAGTAAATTCAATTAGACGTCACGCATCGTTGCTTCTAGTTCTTACGAAATGTTTTAGAGGAGACGAGACTATTTTGATTTGAAAGAGTTCGAACGTTTACAATAGGTACAGGTAACGATTGTTTTGTTGTTGTTGCATGGAAATATAACGAGATATTTTATTTTTTAGTTACAAAGGGTAATTTGACACTTGTTTTTCACAAGGGAGTAAATTCAGTTAGAGCTGGCAAATCATCACCACTTGTTCCCACGAGATGCTTGCTATTTTTAGTTACAAATGGTAATTTGACACTTTTGTTTTTATGGGAATGAATTAAATTAGACTGTCAACGTGTCAGAGGTGTTTTTTTCTCTTTCTTTTTTTGGTAAACTAGTGTTGTTGTGTAAAAAGGGTAAACTTAGGACTCGTATAAAATACGAAAAGTTCTCTTAACTTGAGTATTTTTGAGCACAAATTCCTCTTGGGGGTTGAAAGGGCTATGAGATCGGCGAGTGACAGGGAGTTATGCATGTGACGTGTCACACCAATCACGAAGTGGGTTGCATCAAAGAACGAATCAAATTGCCTGTTAGAAAATAAGATGGTATCTACATTAATTTGGAGACGTGTCAGATTACTGTAGTTTGTTCAGTAAACAGTGTACATGTCATCGATTTAGCTTTATGGAGGGAGAATTACATAACGAAAGTAATTTTTCATGCTCAACTGCTTGCAACGCACACACGCCAAGGCCTTCACTTCGCCTCTTTCTACTCTCAACATAAACCAGGCAGCCAGACTTTTAAACCAAAATTGTAAGGCCTACTATTCGTTTATCTTGAGATTTAAGATCGTATGTATATCATAAATTCTCACTTTCTTTCGTGCTGTGCATCGTAGCCAAAAACACTTGTCAAATTAACTAAATTGTCACTGTAAACACTCCCTTAAATGCTCCTATCTTCATAACCTTTTAATTAAAAAAATAACTCTTGCACGCCTTGCGTGCCTATGTTTCCAAACGTCAGAAAACCATCATAAATTGCTCAAAAGTAATACTAATTAAAAAAAAAAAGCTTAAGGTGGCTGGAACCAGTTTCCAGTACTTGGGCAGTTTTTTGATACCACGATTTTCGCATCAACCGATACAGAGTGGATATAATGACCCATCAAACTCGAAGTTTTGGAAAGTACTAGAAACTGTTTCCAGCCACCTTAAAAGTAAAAAAAACAAATTAAAGTACATATAGCAACAACGGAAATTAAATTATATTGATCAAAACAGGAAAATTCCAAATTTGGAAAAGCATCCCTGTAAAATTGTTCCCAAAGCAAAATTTGGCAACTTTCAACAAAATAATGAACAAGGTATAAACGATTCAAGATCGTACAGACTGATTTCCAACCCTCCCCTCCCCCAGTTTTAATTATGGCGACTCCTCTATTGTGTTTTCTAAATTTGTAGTGGAGAAAGTGGAGCAGGTAAAACTGTGACAGCGGGACACATAATGAATTTCATCACCAAAGTGTCTGAGAAAGGATCGGAAAGAATAGAGGTGGGATTAATGATAATTGTGTTGTGAGAGTTATACGGTCGGTTTTCAATCTGGTTCCCAGAGCCCACGTGTCCTTTGGTCAGCACCAAGGCTTGGTGCTGACCAAAAGACACGTGGGCTCTGGGAACGAGATTGGTCGGTTTTTCCTTGCAAGTCTTGACAACAGAACGTATTCTTTGCGCATGCCTAATGGGCCGCTCGGCCATTAGGCATGCGCAAAGAATACGTTCTCACTAGGCTCAAATGCAGACTTTTCTCTTTTCTGTTTAGCAAATCAAGGAAATCATCACTCAGTCCAGTCCTCTATTAGAAGCCTTTGGTAACGCCACGACATCGAGAAACAACAACTCAAGCCGATTTGTAAGTATAGTATAGTGATAATAACCATTGTGAAGAAGCACCTCTTATAAGCCTGTTTGCAAGTTTATTTAATTCAGACTATTCGAACAGAAGCTCAAGTTGATTGGTAGATGTAAGTAGTATACTACTTAACAATTATTCCATGAACGCGCGTTGGATATGTGATGGCAAATAGCCAACGAGGGTCGAGTTGGCTATAACCAATCTCATATCCAACAAGCGCGAATGGAATAATTGTTTTATTAA
>OZ026609.1:9882540-9887540 GCA_964020085.1 Micromussa lordhowensis
ATGTGACCATGAACTAGCCAATGAATGGGCGCGCTGTAGCGGGAAAAATGCCAGCTATATAACAATCAATTGATTACCGTCTAATAGTGATTAAGAATGAGGTAAAAAGGTATGGTAAAGCAAGGGCCCATCAGGCCGGAGCTTATTCAGGTTCAGAGAGAGTTAATAATCAGTAATGAAAATGAAGATGTGACCATTGCAATTGTAATCGCAATTAAAGTAATTGTAAATTAAATCCGAAAATAGAGTTTACAATATGTTCATCTGAAGTTTCCAAACGTTTTGGTCCTTGATAAGTTCCAGAGAATTCTTTCGGATTTTTCTATGAAAATTGTAAGTTGTACGGGTTAGCAATTCCATAGGTAACCCAGGCTCACTGTGTGTGACACGTGACATAATATAGGAAAATATAGAGAACATATGAGGTGAAGTTTAGGTCTGAAAATTTGCTAGAAAATGGAAATAAAAATCGATGAAACTTACCATGTGGCGAGTTGTTGTTGTCCTTTTAAGGACAAAACTACGTGTACGTATTAAAATACGTACACGTAGTTTTGTGGAAAAGGAGTCTTCATCATCTTTCCTTCATAGTAAAGTGGCAAGGTAGGAGACTGAAGCCAAAGTCGGGTTCCGATCGACTCAAAAGAAGCACGATTTTGTTCGCGAAAATCGAGTCCAGTCGCTAAATAAACACGCCAGGCTTGTGGAACATGAATTTCTCTAAACCACGAATCCCCTGAAGCATCTCCAGCTAGCAACGCGAGGCCACCAGGCTCCGTAGAACTTGTACGTTGACCTACTAAAATGGCGACCGTTAGCCTTTGCCCTGACCACTGGCACAGTTCAAATATGTCGCTGAGCTTGGGGCGCCTGGTGACGAGTACAATCAGTCCCCGTGTAGGGAAGGGAGACAAGACATTGTTGTCATCGATAGACCTTTTTAAAGGCCTCGATAACGACATTTTAACGGGAATTTTTAAGCAGGCTCTTTCTCGGCGTGATTGGCGCCTGGGTAAGATTGGAAGCTGGCCAATATTCCCGAGGGTGTAGTCGGACGGTGCGTTTTGTCTTCTAGCAATCTGGGTCTCCCTTCCCTACACGGGGACTGATTGTACTCATCACCAGGCGCCCCGAGCTCAGCGCCATATTTGAACTGTGCCAGTGATCAGGGCAAAGGCTAACGGTCGCCATTTTAGTAGGTCAACGTACAAGTTCTACGGAGCCTGGTGGCCTCGCGTTGCTAGCTGGAGATGCTTCAGGGGATTCGTGGTTTAGAGAAATTCATGTTCCACAAGCCTGGCGTGTTTATTTAGCGACTGGACTCGATTTTCGCGAACAAAATCGTGCTTCTTTTGAGTCGATCGGAACCCGACTTTGGCTTCAGTCTCCTACCTTGCCACTTTACTATGAAGGAAAGATGATGAAGACTCCTTTTCCCCAAAACTACATGTACGTATTAAGGACAACAACAACTCGCCACATGGTAAGTTTCATCGATTTTTATTTCCATTTTCTAGCAAATTTTCAGACCTAAACTTCACCTCATATGTTCTCTATATTTTCCTATATTATGTCACGTGTCACACACAGTGAGCCTGGGTTACCTATGGCAATTCTCGTGTTAACGGTGTTTTAGGTTGAAGGGAGTGTTTGTGTGAATGCGTGAATTGCTGAACTCTAAAAACAAAAGCGAATTTATTGTTTCCGAACGTACTTTTACATAAGGATGCAGACTAATCGCTAAACAATATTTGTATTCTTGCCGTTGCAGAAAAATATTTCCTAAAGTTTTCATGTCTATATTAAAGGGAACCTCCACTGTGACAAAAAGTTTACTTCAAATCACACTATATAATTTTAAGAATAAAATTTGCTTGAAGTTTTAACTAACAAAGCGCGTTGGCCTTAAATACATGAATTATAGAATCGTTTATTTTTGTTTTCAAAGTTCCCGGGAGCAGCCATCTTGAATAATTGTGACGTAAAATGGTTGCCCTTTTGTTCTCTTGATGGCAGAACAATAGAGCAACCAAGACACGTCACAATTATTCAAGATGGCGGCAACCAGAAAATTTGAAAAAAAAAAAGCGCGATTCTGAAATTCGTTTTCCTCCACTATAGACACTCTTCTGGAAAAAAATTAGACCTAACGTTACTGCAAATACTATATCCTGCGGTTTAAAGTGATTCTTCGGTAGGAGTGGAGGCTCCCTTTAAGGAAGATTCAAAATCTTGAATTAGTTATTGCAAATGTCAGGAATCTTCCGATTGCTTCTAACACAAGAGATTTTCCCGATAATATTCACGTTAAAACGACCGTCAGACTCGAATCACGTCACCATTTTAATGTCCCAGCACGAAGGAAAAATTACAATCGCTAGATCTCACGTCGACTCGCACATGGTTTTGAAAATCCTAAACTTACATCACGTGGTTACATATTATCACTAGGCAACAAGAACAAATAAAAGGAACAAAGTTCAATTTCACAGCGTGACAGTCACGCAGTCCATTTCGTAACACAAAGTCAAAAAATAAGTTATCGTTTCATACAGCGAAATGAGGCAAATTTGACTTATGACTTATGCGCCGAGATACTGCTAAGTTTTATATTATCTCTGCTATTTAGATCTGAAAAACACAAGGGTCAGTCGCATGTTGTATTGTTTTGGATATGTAGGTGTGTGTGTGTGTGTGTGTGTGTGTGTGTGTGTGTGTGTGTGTGTATATCGAAATCAAACTATTTTTTGTGTTATAAATCAGTGATGTAGCGTAACGTGTATCATAAGTAATAATAATATTAAAACTTGTAAAGTCTTGTAAATTACTAGCAGTATGCTGCAAAAAATTAATTAAATCCAAAAAAAAAAATAATAAGGCTGCAGAACTTCTAAATTTTTGTCAAAGGATAGTCTAAGATCCTCGTATTATGTGAACTCCAGTGCAGACTTAAAATGTGTGGTCAAAGCCGCGCTTTCAATTCTAGATTCTCTACTAGCTTTCCTTCAGTTTAATGTGTTCAATAGTTTAGTTTCTCTTGCGTTGATACCGGCTACTTGTTCTATATTAAAAGTTATTTCTCGTAGTGGTCGAGCTTAGCTTCCGATGTAATAACAAGTAAATATTTACTTTATTCACCTGTTCTAGTGTATTCACTGAAACTCGATGGGGTGGAAGAGTTGAGATAACCAAGAAAACAAACGACATAGATCAGGTGAGAAATTTATTGACACACATGAAATGATTTGCCGTTACATGACATTTTTTGTGTTGTGTCATATTTATCATATCGTTATGTTTACAGGCTGTGATGGCCCGTGATGCTCTTGCCAAAGCTTTGTATTCACATCTGTTTGATTACCTTGTCAAGGTTCGTGTTTACTCATTTACTTATTGGTTCCCGGTTCAACCAATCAGTTTTCGGTTCACATCTACAGCCATTTATCTCACCTAATAGAAAATACAACAGGTAGTCAGTTGTTGGACGGGTTGAAATTTGAGCTATTTCGTGAACTGCATATTTTTCCTGTTCAGTGGGAAATGGCAAGTTTTTTGTTTCCATGAATCCTGATTTCTTCAGTAGCCGTGAACCGAGGGCTATCTATCGTATTAAAACGAAAGCCTAAAAGGCGTTCCAACCATGCCTCATCCTTGTGCCAGTTTGAGAGGTTCGAGCTTGCTCGAAAATCCGAAGGATACATTCGTGTAAACAAAAATGTCGCTCTTTTCGCCTGAAGAGTAATTTAAGTGTGCTCTTCATTTTCCATAAACTAACAAATATATGTTATTGGCCAGCTTGAAGGTCTGTGCAGTGAAAAACTGTGGCCGAGGTGTTAAAGATGCTGCCAGAGGCCGCCGCCCCCGAGGGCAGCATTTCCAAGCCCAAGGTCACAGTTTTTCACTATACCGACGACCCTAAGCCGGCCAATAGCGTGTTTATCTTCTTTTCCTGTGCTAAATCCGCTTACAAGTGATTTTTTACGCAACCAGTTTGTCATTAAATCAGCTTACGCGCTGTCTACATTCGTAAAAAATCTCACGAGCGAGTAACTCAGACACAACACAAAGAAAGATGTACTAAAGAACAGATCTATTTCGAACAACTTCATTTTAGTTGCATCTAGTTCACCAAAAATTGTTTTTCCGGTGTGAAATTTCGTGCAAAGTTTGAAGTTGCATTGTACCACAAAAACAATTTCTGTCAGTCGTTGCGAATCACAGGAAATCTGACTTTTCTACCGTAAAATGAGTAGCAGATAGATAGAAATTCGCTAAGTGGATTCCGCAGAAATTCTCTCAAATACAGCAACCATCAGAGAGGTAAACTCGACTGAAATTGCTTAAAATTGTACAGAGAGAGCCCCCCCCCCCCCCCTGAGGATTACGCGCTATTACAGCGCTGAGTTACAAACAGCCAAACAAACTCTCACAAAAAAATACTCGGACGATTACCGCTAATTCGTTCACGAAAATAGATCAACACAACAAATTTCGCCCGCTGTGGCGGTCCGGATGAGAAAATTCTCCAGGAACCAATCAGATTGCAGGATTTCTTGAATCCGCCCGCTCACGAGCTGAGAAAAAAGTAAACGACCATTCGACATTTTTCCGAGAAACTGAACTAGAAGACTCGAGATCGGCCAAGTGGTCTATTCGGCCAGGGCTGTTCCCGGTTTCCGTAGCATGAAGCGACTTCGAGTCTTAATTTCTTCTCCCCCTGGATGGAATGCTAGTCGACGGTGGGGATTAAAAAATATTTCAGTTTATTATATAAACACCAGTAAAATACCAAGTGAGCTTTTCCCGCGAAAACTTCATATCTTCACACGTGAAGAGATCACCCTCGTTATGGCTACATAATAAATCGCGCCTTTTTCACAGGAGTTTATCCGGTGTTTATATAATAAACAGAATATTACATGCCCGCTTGTGGATATGAATTTTATCCTCTCGTGAGATATCGAGTTGAACACTCGAAGATAAAATTCATATCCACGCGC
>OZ026609.1:9900040-9950040 GCA_964020085.1 Micromussa lordhowensis
TGTCTTCATATCTTTCTCCGCAGTTCGAATATCTGATATTTCATATATTCGTTTGCATTCTTCACCTTCTACGGGTATATATTACGAACTCACAATGTGACCAGCTCCCAGATGGCTTGATAGCTCAGTTGGTAGAGCACTGCACCGGTATCGCAGAGGTCATGGGTTCGAATCCCGTTCTGGCCTGAATGTTTTCAAAATACGGCACAACTCGTAAAACTACCCAGTGATACTACACACAAAAACGTCTGATAAGATATATATATGCCTCAATTTTGAAATGTGCGCGTGCGCGAGTTGCGAAAAATATTTGAAGGATAATAAACACGGTGGCCTCTATTTGCGCGAAAATATGCCCGGATATTTGTCCTTAGACATTATCAAAGCTCACATTTTTCCTCGAGCTACGCTCTCGGAACAGATAATGTCCGCGGACAAATATTCGGACTTATTTTCGCGCAAAATAGAGGCTATTGTTTGTTTAGTCCAATGAGACTCCTATGAGTCCAAAGTAGAACATCTGAGGGACTGTGAACCGCATAGGTGGTGGAAAGAAGTTAAGTCACTTGGCGGGATGCAATCAGCTATGCGCATAGATCCGACCTCTGTCTTGAAGCACATTGACTCAGGGCCTGATCCTAGTTGTACGGCGCTCGCTAACGTCATTAACAATGCTTTTCTTGCACCAATGAACTCTTTTACTCCATTGGATCCTGGAATTTCGGTTGCCGTGCAATACACCGACACGCCAACGGTTTCTGAGTTCTGTGTCCTAAAGAAGCTCATCGCCCTTAATCCTGCCAAAGCCTCTGGGCCTGACGGCGTGCCCGCCTGGCTTTTGAAAGAGAACGCGGACTTATTGGCCCCAGTGGTTACTGATATTCTTAATTGTTCATACTTGGAGGCTCGTCTGCCCCAGTCCTGGAAGTTGGCCAACGTTGCCCCTGTTCCTAAGCAGACCCCTGTTTATGACGTTAACAAACACTTGAGACCAATTTCACTCACTCCTGTCCTTTCCAAGTTGGCTGAGGACTTTTTGGTTGATCGTTATGTTAAACCAGCTGTACTCGCTAAGGTCGACCCTCGGCAGTTTGGCACTGTTCCCGGTTCAAGTACCACTGAAGCCCTAATAAGTATGACTCATGCCTGGTACAGTGCTACCAACGGTAACGGGGCGTCTGTAAGGGTGATTCTCTTTGATTTTAAAAAAGCTTTTGACCTCATCGACCACCGGATTTTGGTCAGGAAGCTGGGTACTTTTAACATCCCTGATGCTGTCATCTCATGGATTACCGACTTTCTTACCTCGCGCAAACAGCGTGTCAAACTCGGCCACGACTGCTTTTCAGAATGGGGCGCGGTCCCAGCGGGGGTTCCTCAAGGTACAAAACTAGGGCTTTGGCTGTTTATTATCATGATCAACGAGCTGGATGTTCCTGGCACTGCTCTGTGGAAGTATGTTGATGATACCACTATTTCGGAGACGATAAGCAAGAATAAAGACAGTTTCATTCAAGCTGCTGTTGACACCCTAGCAAGATGCGCGACCGAGGATAAGTTTCAACTAAACGAGACAAAATGCAAAGAACTGCTTATAAACTTTAGCACTAACAACCTTACTTCTTTCGATCCAGTAGTTGTTAATGGCATGCCTATTGATTTAGTTAGTTACTAGTGCCAAAATACTGGGCCTTAACATCTCCAACGATTTGAAATGGAATTGTCACATTGACTCCATTATTAAGAAAGCCAAAAAGCGCTTGTATAGTTTATCTCAGCTTAAACGCTCCGGTCTTGGTACCCGCGAGTTAGTCCAGTTTTTCTGCACCTGTATTCGTCCGATCACAGAATACGCTTGTCCTGTCTTTCATGACGGCCTCCCCGTGTACCTCTCCAACGAACTTGAAGGAGTACAAAAGCGGGCTATGCGCATCATTTTTCCTCTTTGCTCATATAACGAGGCCTTGGTTGCATCAGGCCTTACTAAACTTTCAGAGCGCCGCCAAGAACTAGTTGATAAACTATTTAAGAATGTTTTACAGAATGAACAGAACAAGCTACATGAACTTCTTCCTGCTCGCAACACATGTACCTTTAACCTAAGAAATATGCGGAAGTTTAAGCCAGCTTTTAAGACGAACAGGTTTCGAACTAGTTTTATTACCTTTAACGCCCTTAAGGCTTGAACGGTTTTAGTAGTTTTTTTATAATATAATATAATATAATATAATATAATATAATATAATATAATATAATATAATATAATATAATATAATATAATAATAGTTTTTTTTTGCTGTTTTAAATCACTTATAGTCCTTTGATGTAATTATCAATATTCGATTTTTTTGTAAATAATCGTATAATTCAACTTTTAGTTGCAAATCGGTTATTAATAAACTATCTATCTATCTATCTATCTATCTTAGTATCACCCAACTAGTGGACTAATGCAAATCCTGCATTTCAATTGGCTACGCTACTCGTGGACTATTAGCAATAGTCCTCGAGCGCCATCGAGCGTGACGCTTTCTTTCGTTTTAGTCCCAAATAAATATTTCTTCAGCTTACATTTGCTAACTTTCTTATTGCCATTGCTGTCCGCCTAGTTGGGTGATACTTTGCCTCATGGGCTATTGACCCGTAGCCCTTGAGGGCGAAGGGTCTAATTGTTAAATATTTATGGACGAAGCCACGTCAGCCTTAGCTGGTTTTCATGCGGGTCTTCTATCCTGGTCGAATTGGAATTTGAAAATGGTGGTTTTTGTGAAGGGAGAAAAACCGGAGAACTCGGAGAAAAACCATCGAAGCACGGCGAGAATTCAAACTCAAACTCAACCCGCGTGTGGCAATGGGCTGGTTACGGTTTTTCTGCATTTTAGTACTATTTAAAATGCCGGCTTTTTTAAGGCGCCATAAAATGATGACCTCTTAATTACAGTCTTAAATACAGGAACTTTGTGTTGGCTAGTGGTAATAAAACTCACTTATACAAATGTGTTAGCCTTTGCAAAATTTGGGCGTGCTTTTTATGCCAAATTGTACTAGAAATCGCCGTCATATATCATTACCTTATACTTCTAGAAAGTTATTGTAGCTGCAATGTTTTTGTATAATATATATATATAGTCTCCTAAACTCTCCCCACCCCACCATACCTAGGCCTGATGCAGGCACCGGATGTGAGATGACTGGCTCCATCAGCGCGCGGCTAGAAACGTTTTACATGTAAACCAACGACAGAAAACACCCAACTGAGCTGTCTGTATTTATGATGAGAAGCTTTATGTTTTCAAAAATGTTGAAACGACAACACTTACAAGAAATGTGGTAACGCTCGTTCTCCGGTCATCTCCGCGAAGTGAACCCGAACGATTTCAACGCTTACCCAACGAATGATCAGTTGATGGCTTGCTCTTTCCAATTTTGAAAAGTTTGGACATTCTTGCTGCCGTAAATAACTGCTGCTCCTTTCAAATTCAGCACAGCAATTCGCATTTTTATCCGCAAGATCTGACTTTTCACCTCATAATTTCCATTGGAAAAGTTCACGAGCTACAATCTACGCAGCCGGGTGCCACTGGACAAGAAACTTTTACACTATTTTAAATTAAAGTAAAAAGCGAACTTTGAAGCTATCGTTCTTCTCTAGAAAGCCACTTGAAACCGAAAGAGCTGGAGTCCAGTTTGTGATTGACAGCTCGTTAACAAATCAAGTTATTTGAAAATTCTAACAAGGACTGCGAATGGCTCATAAATGAAGTTTAGTTTGAAAATATTATTAGCCGATTTCGTAGCGAAATTAATGGATTCTTCATCGTAAAACAAATAAAAAAAGCCTCGATGTCTCTTCTTTTCAACTCTGTACGCTTCCTGTCTTCCGTCCTACAACAGAACAGAGCATAATGGGGGCTTCTTTATTTGTTAATTATTTCAACACGCAATCAAAATAAAAATGGTGAAAAATCATTTTTTATTTTTACATCTGGAGAAATATGGTATTTCGCTAAATGAGATATTGGTGGGTGTAGTTTAAGACTGATATTTCTTTCATAGGCCCAGTTTTAATAAAGGAAAACACCTGGACATCAGGTATAAGTGTTGATCAGATCTAATTTCAGCCGACGCTGTTTAGACAAAGAAGGAAAAGCCTGCTTCCTTTAATAATGTTCCACCTCTAATTAATCGAAAGATGCATTTGAACCTCCCACGAAAGTTTAGTTTTCTTTCTTTAAGGACGTTCGCGCGAAAATTTTCCAGTCGATATATAATTTTTTTTTTAAATTTTACTGCAATCAGATAATGAGTTAGTATAGGTGTTTGTATTGTTACAGAAATAATAATACACATGAAAAAATTACTCGATTCTGATTGGCTGAAAGCAGTACAGTTCAAGTGTAACACCAGTGCAAAAAGTGTAACACCGGTACAAAAAGTGTAACACCAGTGCAAATTACACATCGTAATTCTGGATAATGATTGAAAGAGAGACAATGGGAAATTTTGTAAGCCAATGATATCAGGTAAAGCAGTGGCAAAAAGTTTGTACGGAAACCTGAAAAAAAAGTTTTAATTTTTCAGCGCGAATTTTTTCATGTTTGTATTATTAATATGTTAGCGGCTTGTGCAATCTCAGCTTTCTGAAAAACTCACTCGTGCAAATTAATTCCAAAGTGAGCTCGAAACCGTATGATTACCTATACTAATTCAATATGGTCTACAGGAGTTTATAGTTAAAAACATCGAAAGTGAGTCAACGAAGGCAAACGATCTTAAGTCATATTTTGTAGAAATGGGTATGTTGCGCGAATATTTCCAATGTTGCCAACGTTTTCATCATACTTAACCCTTCAATAGGCGTTTGAAACCGCCTCGCAGATAAACGAAGAGCTAAAAAAAACGGAATTTGATGGTGCATTTTGCCAAAAAAAACTCAAACTTCTAATCTACAGATTTTCTTCATTTATTCGCTAAACGTAGAAAATCGGTAGAGAATATGATATCAAAAGAAAAATAGGGTCACCGAACGTCCAAGATCGTTAAGTTCGTGGAAAGCTATAGCAATGGCCATCTGCCCTGATTAATTTTCATTTTATTGCTTAGCGCGCGCATCGATGCATGACGTGAATTTGCGTGCGCAGTAAGGATACACAGAAACAATTAGCGTCAACGTCCTTGAGTTTAAAGAAAACCAAAAGATTAGCCATATTGTTTTGTGAGAATGCTAGGTAATAAAATGAGCGGGCAAGCCAGCAAAAATTAAGGAAATGGAAAAACATAGCTTCAAGAGAAAAATAGATCACACCAGGAGTCAAACAGGTGCATAATTATGTACAATTATGCATGAGGGAAACTTTATTTCTCGATTAAGAGAAAGCTTAAATGAGAGAAACTTCAGGCATCCTGATTCCATTAAGACAATACTGTCTGATAATGGTGATGATGAATTCTGTCCCTTCGAAATCTACATAAATTCGCTCTGTTTTCATTAAAAAATGCGAATGTTTATCTCTCAGTTCTCCTTTTGCACAAAAACACCCGAGAAAATTCTTTCTTAATATCTCTCTTGAATAGAGCATAGACAAAAGGATTTGCACCTGAATTAATAATTAGAAGGAAAGACAAAGTATATCTTACGACTTCCTCGGGTTGCAACTCTTTACAAGACCGAAAACAGGCGCAGAGCGAAGATAACGACTGGCATATGTAACAAGCTAAAAATATTCCAACCATAACACTGGTCATGCGAGTTGACGAAACGTCTGATTTTCCTCGCAACCGTTGGCTTGGATGGTTAAACTTCAGCTGCTTCAATAGAGTTGAAGTGCGCCTAGAATGGCTATTTGCTATTTTAATGATTTTCGTCATTGCTATCGCTAAGAAAATACAGGGTGTTATCTGAAAAATCACCATGCTTGTAAGCTGTGCGATATCTTCATCTGACAGCACAAGTGTTGGAATAACATCTAGAATTAACGGCGCCAACCAGGCCGACATAAGAAGAAGAGTGATCGTCTTCGTTGTTATAATGTGTGTGTACTTGAGAGGTAGGACTATTGCGCAATAACGGTCCACGGTGAAGGCCATTATGTTTGTAGCAGAAACCTCCCCGAAGTATGACACTAAATGTAGGATGACCATTGAATGGCTGCAGCCAGCTATCTGGCAGCCGAAATGAGGCGGAATAAAAACAGCCACTAAAATGATATCTGCTACAGCCAGGGAGAAGAGAAACCAGTTTGCTTTGGTGCGAAGGCGACGGCGAGTGATGATCAGGTACAAAACCAAAGCGTTTCCAAGAATTGCTATGGTAGTTAAAAGCAATGATGTGATCCAGAACCACATTGCTGTAGACTCTTGCTCCTTAAGAGGTCTTGCTGATGTACTCTCGATTGAGTGCCTACAAGACGTTTTTCCTTGACAGGAAAATGAAAAAGGGCTGATAAAGTTTATGTAGATGTACATTACATCATTAATTTATATGTATATGTATTCACCGGCTATTGGCTATCGTTTCAGGATATTTGACACACTTACGGCGGCCATATGGACTATATTAATTGAACGCATATCACGGGATTCCGAGAAGGCTTGCGTGATGGGACGCGGCACGGAAGCTTTTGTTATGCGTCGCTCTATTTATACAGTTTGTTCACTGTTATATAGTCATGGGTGAAACACAGAACCGTTGCATCATTATCAGTAGCTGCAGGGAACAAAATGTTATATAAAAATAGTTATAGCAAATATCAAAAACACACCTACATAAATTCAGTTCGTCTAATTACCATTATGTAAACATACTCCCTTCAACCACATTTCCAAACACAGAGAAGATAGCTGAAAATACGACGCGCAGCGGAGTATTTTTGACAAACTTCAGGTTGTTTGGAAATGTGGTCAAACGCTGTCTTAAGTGTTTGATATATTTTCGCAATCGAAACTAAATTTAAGGAGAAAATGGGAAATTATAAGTGTAAAAATCTATGAAAATTTCCAAACACAGTCACGGTTATGATATCTTTTGTTTAAACTTGATGAATTTGGGAAGACTCTTTGTTGCGCCTTTCAATAATATGCGGACTCTAAAATTCAAAGCTCAACCGACAAATGCATTTTTCGCTACCGTCAATCAAATGTTCGGCGGCTCCTCCCAGCTTACGACTATGTTGTCTGAACTCAGTGTGATCAACGATTTGATTTGACTACCGCGCGCTCGGAAGCTGGGAGGAGCAGTCAGAAGCTGGGAGGAGTCGCCAAACATTTGATTGACGGTAGCGAAAAATGAGCTTTGAATTTTAGAGTCCGCATGTTATTGAAAAGCGCAGCAAGACGCTTGTATTTTAAGACTCTATAAAATGCTAACTTTTTAAGACTACTTATTATGCTGGCTTTTTAAAACTACTTAATATGCAGGCTTTTTGAAGACTTTTTAAAATGTTGGCTTTTAAGACTCCTTAAAAGCGTTCTTTTTAAGACTCGCTAAAATGCTAGCTTTTTAAGACTTCTTAAGATGCTAACAGCTGCTTAATTAGAATTATTCAAAATTGCCTTCGGCATGATGCTTCCGTCGCTCACTAAACTGCAATATGTTTTCTACAGCCTTTGTATCAACATTTTTTACATTTTTTTATGTCCAACACAATGATCTTGAATCACATATCATAAGCTAGATTTCCCCATTACATGTACGCTTGAACTGCTAGAGAGCGGATATTCTTAATTAAGACAATTCTAGATTCTTTTCACAGCTGGTGAGCGGGGCACAAAGTGGCATGAATTTCACCCTCTAATTATATAACTACCGTAGAATGTTTGCGTAAAACGTGCCTTATCGTGTGGAACATAATTGTTCACCTAAAGGAGCTCAGTCACGGAATTTTTTTAGTTATTTTGGTCACGTAAAAAATTACCTTTGACTTGAAACCTGCAAATGAGATAGAAAAATCCCAAAAAGATAATATCAAATCATTGAGGAACAAGGATAGAAAAGATTGCCACGGATTACAAATAACGACGAACTTTAAAAATTTAGGCCAAGCGTTTCAACTGAGATGCGAAAACTGTGGCCTACCTTTCTTAAAAATCTAGTGCCTGGTGACCTTAATTTTCGTTAGCCTGTTCCAGGCTCTCGGTCAATGGGGACGATGGAAAAAGTGGCCGGGGGACGAGCGACGAGCGGGGTCTGGTAGAGAAAGAAGGGAGGGCGCGGGAAAGGAGAGCTCTCCCGACCTCCCTTCTTTCTCTACCAGACCCCGCTCGTCGCTCGTCGCCCGGCCACTTTTTCGATCGTCCCCATATGACCGAGAGCCTGGAACAGACTAAATTTTCGTTCCCAGATCTCGAACGAGATTATGGTGAGTTATTATGCTGCTCAGGTGTCTTCGGATCCATGTCAGTGTCTGTATCAGTCTTATACACAAGTTATTTTCATCCTTGGCAGAAAATGCAGGACATAGTTGCTTCTAATCAAGACTATTCGGGATTACTGCTACCTCACGATGACTACTTCACAATAAAGCACTACGCTGGAGATGTAAGTCTGTAAAGCGCTTTTAAATGGATGAACCATTCCAGCGAATACGAAAATAGACCGAATCGGCTAACGTGTGCCACCCAATTCAGATCATGCGATGATTCATTTAGGAGGTTACAACTGACCTGTTTGTATATAAAAAACTCTCACGTTTGTTTGTTTGTATATACTCAGTTGCGTGTAGCAAATTGCACCATTGCAACCTCCCAAATGAATCAAGGCGTGTTCTGGGTGGATGACAACAAGGCTGTAAACATGTTAGCGCTAGCCGAATCTGTCCATACACATTTATTTTTTTGTGAGAATTACTCCTCTGTAGAACATTTTCAAGGTGTTTTTTAAGGGTCCGCTTTAATACAAACGCTTGTCTAACAGTGTCATCGGCAGCAACTGATGGTAACGAGACCAAAACTATTTAATTTGTGAATTTATTCATTACTTACTTATTCTTAATTTCTTTATTTATTTAGTTTTTTTTTTTACCTGCTGATTTATTTTTATTCATTTAGTTATTTATTTATTGATAAGTATGTGTAATCAAATGGTGACGAGTGAAATTAGGGAATAATTTCACGCGCGTTTTGCCGTCAAAATTCTGATAATTTCCCGAGCCTTTAGGCGAGGGAAATTATCCGACTTTCGACAAAACGCAAGTGAAATTATTTCTTAATTTCACGAGAAAACCATTTGATTACCTTTTAATATCGTGGGTGACAAATTACGCTCACAACCGTTCGGTTCGTAATCAGTTCCGTCTTGTTTACACACGGAGGCGTAAAATCGCTCGAGCACTTTATCCAACTGCTCAGGTGGAATCATCTCCAGGTTTTTCTCAAGGCTATTTTCGTCACACCAGTTGTCAAAAACCCTCACCCAGTTAGTTGTGCTCTTTCGCGTATTTAAGTTTTCTGCGGCTTCTTTTAATTCTGTAACTTCATCGTTTGTAACTTTCTTGAATCTCGACGCCATCTTGGCACTGATCGAGCGACAGATGTTGCCATGGCAATTTTATAATTTCACATGTGAAATTATAAATTAATGCTGAAATTTCGCGCCAAAATTAAGGAGTAATTTGTCACCCATGATATTATTTAATTAATTTATTCTTCAATAGCCTCTGACATTTTTCAACCTGGTAGGACAAAATAGTTGACATCCGCGTCTCTAGCGAAGTACTTGGCAGTACAGTCTGTTTTAATCAGAGGTTGCTTAAAGCAGTTTTCAATTGAGTGTCGAAAGTAATTAAACCATTACTTTAGTTTTGGTTTTGGTTTTACTACAGTTTGAGATTGGCTGAGTAGGCTAATTGGTGAGTAATTGTGTTCTCTATGTTATATTCAAAACGACTGGTCCGCCAAATTAAAACATGCATCAACTTTATAACAAATTAACCGACTGATTTTGTTTAATCTAACAAATGGCGGCTAAAAATTTGTTAAAGGGAGGGTCTTACGGCTCGGCGCATGTGCAAGCTACAACGTTAATTATTTAATTTTCATCGGTAACGTGTTGATGACTCTTGCAAATTTCTCTTTCAGTCGAAAATGGGACGATATCGGTGAGTTTTCCATTAGCATTCGTTTCCTATGTTTCGACTCTATGCATAAAGCACGTTTTCGTTTTTCGTGTCAACCACATGTATTTCAGTAATCAGAGACTATAGTTTTGTGAAAGTCATACAGATACACGAAAGTTGGCAGAATTACTGATGCCCAAAATTCACGGAGAATGTTAACGGATTTGCACAGAAAATGTCGACTTCAGCATTAAACATCGAATTTGTCGTTCGGCCCGAACCTTTTATTCTGGACTGGACACATGAGTTATCTGATTGGCTTATAAACAATAGAATTGAGTGGACTACATTAGGGACCGTTCATTTTTTATGGGGTAGGGGGGGCTGGTGGGATTTGGTAGATAGTCTCTGTAGCATATGATGGCCCCCCCTCTTAACCGGATATTTTTTCCCTGGCCCCCCCTTATAAACCTAAATTTTTTTGATGACCCCCCCCCCAAAAAAAAAAAAAAGAAGTCAAAAGCAAAGCAAAAAGAATGATCAAGTAAACTCTACCTTATAAGTTAAACACAAAAACTGCAGTTTCAAAAAGTTCTTTCTGAATCACCGTTTTCGCCTATGGGATATGTCCTTTGTGTAATCTGACTATTTTTAACCCAACAAGTGCCCTAACTAGGGGGGTTCGGGGGCATTCTCCCCCGAGAAAATTTAGAATTTCAGAACTTCAGAAACGCTATTTTACGCCATTCTGGCAACATTTGTAGATTTACTGCAGTTTAAATTGAAAATAGTTGAAATAATTTTTAAATATTTACATGTGCACTGGCCATGGTAATCACTGTTTGTTTTTGGGAGTGAACATTCTCAAGTAGTTTTGATTTGATATTGTTCCATCCATTACAAACTAGGGGGCCCAGGGGGCATGCTCCCCCGGGAAATTTTAGATTTTTAGAACCTCAGAAATGCAATTTTAGGGCATTTTGGTAGAAAATTTTGCATCATCATAGATGCTTTTCTTGCAATATTTTAGGGTAATTTTTTGAGTGACCCCCCCTTACAGACGATATTTTTTTGGATGGCCCCCCCTTTAAGACCAGTTTTTTTTTTCATGGCCCCCCCTCAATCCCACCAGCCCCCCCCCTATCTCATAAAAAATGAACGGTCCCTTATAGCGTGCACATGCGCCAAACCATGAAACTACCCCTTTAAGCTATTCAGCAGTATCGTAAACCTGTGTACCTGCCTTAATATTTGCATTGATTTCACAACATTTAGACAGCCTTTTTAAAAAGGGTAATGGAGAGACCAGTCTGTTAACCTGTAAGCTGTGAAAAGATGAAAACACGCAGTCGGGTTTTGGGTTGTCAAGCGATTTAATGGCCAATCCCTTCTATGAGACGCGCCTGCAGGGAATCATGGTAGTTGTATGAGCATCCAGTCTAAGGTGATGAATACAACTACTGCCATGATTCCCTGCATACCTATCTCTTTGGGGAGATTAGTCATTTGGCTAGAACTGGATATTTTGTAGAAAAAATCCAATTGTGAATTGTTTGTTTAACAGGTTGACTACGAGGTTAAAAGTTTTTGCAAGAGAAACAAAGATGAGCTGTCAAATGACATGATTTCTTTGATGCAGTCAAGTGAAAAGTGCGTAAATTTTCTTAACAGTAACTTTAAAATGAATGTGATAGGTGTTCTGATTGGTTTACCGAAGAAATGCGTAACACCTTAAGAGTAAACCTCAGTAAGGATCAAAGAAATCGCGGACACAGCTCAAAATTCAATTTCGCGCATACTTTGTCCATTGGTAGGCCTTAGTCCCATACATAGTATAAGGATGTTTATTTATTAAAATTCTCGCTTGTTTGGGCGAAATCATCTTTAAACTGTTTACGGATTTTCCTTGAACAAAACCTATAAAATTGTCAAAATTCGTGGCGTTGCCGAATCGTGGCCGGTTGCTCATCACAAGTTTTAAATATTTTCACCCTAATCCTATTCGTCTGATTCTTTTGCAATTGAATGGCAGTAAAACCAACTCATAACCTTTCCTTACAAATAAAATATGTTTTTTTTTTATCAAGTGCACCTACAGCTGCTTTGAAATGGGTTCGTTGGTACTCGAAAGTTAAAAAATGCCCGCGGTACCCAATAAATCCGACCAGGAAATCTTCTGAGATATGTTCAAGGATGGCTTCAATTTTCTGCCATTTAATTTTCTTGGGATCTTTTGTGAATTCCCGAAATAAGCCAGTTTTTATATCCGCCATTTTGAAATATGCAAATTAAGTATAAACACTCGTCGCACATGTTTGCAGTTGACAGTTTCTAATGTAAAACTCCTCTGTATTGTTAAGCGAAGAAAAATCAACGGAATAAGTTGAATATGCATTAGAGCAAAATGTAGAGTTGCACAGAACAGAAACGCGTCGACAAACGTTTACAAAAGCTGCTGTGACTCACCTCTTGACCTGTCTTGACAGGTTAAACTCGTCATGACATCTTTCTTTGTTTGTTTCGCGCTAAATTGTACTTTCTCCTTTTCACAAGCGACCTTTCGGTGTTGCGCTGGCAGAGAAAAGAGCATCTGACACATTGCAACAATCAAGGATCGCGCGACCGTTCAACGCAGCGATACAGTATCTATCTGTCACGCAATTGAATAACACGCATCCATGTTACGAGAAGTAAGTTGTGAAAAGACCGCAAATGTTCATTGCGTAAACAGAATGAACCCAAACATAGTGAAATTCTAAAGTTGAATGTTATGGTCTCAAAGATTTTCTTTTTACTTGACTTGCTCAGGTAGGCTTCCTATCTTGACGTCTCGACAAGCAACATGAATATCACGTTGCCAAGACGTGGAGGCGTTATTTATTTATTTTTTTTTTTGTGGCAGTTTGAGTGTAAACAAAAATAACTCGGCCATAAAGTAACTTCTTTTCCATCTAAACTCACTAATTTTCTTATTCTTACTGCGTGCTATAAAAACCCGCACTTTAATGTCAATTTTACGAGTATCATCGTTTCTATAAAAATAAGCAAATCGAATAGAAAGGAACATTTGAAAGTGCTCCTGTTCTTTTCGCGTTCTCGCAGGTGAACCACACTTTTCTTCCGTGTTCCAAGTTCCTATCTACATGGGGGAGAGGGCAGTCCCTTATATCGGCTATATAGGTATGTACGGCTCCAAAGGCTATGTTTTTTTTCATGCGTTTTGGCCATGAATTGGGTATCGATTTTGGCCATTTTGGTCTTAAATAAGGTTTGTTTTTTGTACTCTAGCCTTGCATTGTGCATTTTTTAATATAACAAGCTACTTTTTGGTCATTTTCGATAAGAGCGTCAACAAACGCCTTTCAAAATGCCTTTAACATCGATCGGTCTGAACTGAAGAACTTATAACCGGCCAGGTCTAAAACAGGGTGTTTATCTAAGGGTCAGGTTTTAAACTGGGTATCGAATTTTTGGTCAGGTTCGAATAAGGTAGGGAAAATCGCAGAGTTTGGTAAAGGTTTTGGGAAGCGGGCCGCACACCCCACCCAATTTTTCTTGGAATACCCCCCACCCCGTGGTTCCTCAGGAACACTACATTACAACCTTCGCTAGCCATTTTCCAAGCGTTCATCGTGCAGGGGACATATGGTCTTATCCTGGTTGTATGTTGGCGTTTGGAAACAGACACTCCTCGCTAAAATAAGCTCAACTTCGGTACCACGTCCACTAGATTTCA
Organism: Micromussa lordhowensis; assembly: GCA_964020085.1. NCBI lineage: Eukaryota > Metazoa > Cnidaria > Anthozoa > Scleractinia > Lobophylliidae > Micromussa > Micromussa lordhowensis. The sequence goes on from OZ026609.1 coordinate 9,913,829, forward strand.
GCAACTTTTGTCGCATGCCGATATTGCATGACATTTTTGCTGCAAGATACCGGAAGATACAAGTGGAAGTGCCGGACAAGATTGAATCCTTGATCATGGCCGATCAGGTCCATATACGCATCCGACCAAACGTGAGAAGGTACAAGTCATGTTTACTTAGCGGTGTTAAGAGAGAATTTTCTTTTTAAACGTTTGTCAAGGAAAACAATTTTCGTGGATTGAATATTCTGAAATAACTGAACTATTTGCAACCAAAACTGAAGATATCAACAAAACGCAACTTCATACTACAATAGCCACCAAATATCCTATGTAAACAAAGTGACAGTTGTAATGTAAACAACCAAAAATATGCTAGAGTTTCCAATTTAATTCATTTTCTCGATAAGACAGAAATCAAGTCTCATCTTGATTTAACTTATCATATTTTAATTTCTAACGTGCTTTTCGACATGCGATCAATTGTTTCTTGATGGCCAACTTAGTTATAACTTTAATATGGCGGCTGCAGCAAATCTCGAAAATAAGCAAACTGCAAACAAGGGTTACCGCAAAACTAAAAAGATATCCCAAAAAATTGCAAGTATATCTGTGAACGTCGGTCCTCAAATGTGTCTGCAATATAGGTAATGGGTTTTTCTTCGTGCAGTTGTTTTTGGGTACCACAGAGCTATTAAAAAACAGCTGCAAGGTGTCTTCGAGAAAAAATTCATAAAATATTAATAACTAGAGAATGTCTGCTTTTCATGTCTTCAATGAATTGGTCAAGGTCCTAACTATAATGTTATCTCAAAAGAAAATTCATAGATAATTTTCGACAAGCCATGGATGCCGGCGACAGAATTTCGATAGTTCGAATATCAAAATTACCGGACCGGTATTTATTTAATTACTCTCCAAAAAATGAATATTAGAACAAACTAACCTTGTTTTGTTTACTTTGGCACACGGGTCTATATACCAATATAGAAAGCATGAGCGAAATCGATTGTTTTGGCTGTGTCCGAGAGTTTGATGATCATATCTGAATTTTACTGACACTGACTCTTAAAAAACGTCTACATACGAGCCAAGTGGCTCATCAGGCCTGAGCTTATCCAGATTTCAGTAGCATGAAGCGACTAGGAGTATTTCTCCCCCCCCCCCTCCCCCTGGATGGGATGCTAGCCCATTGCAGTGTTAATCCCCGTCCCCAGTATTAAGAACACAGCACAACGTCCCTGGCCAGGGCTTGAGCTCCGGAGTCGAGCGCACTAACCATGAGACCACCGCGCCTCCCACAAACACTTAAAACGTAACCTCTTACTAGAGATTTGATCTTTTATTTGAGCCTTTAGTAATAACTCACTTCTTTTAACTTTGAACCACACCGCCTCATAGTTCTATTCTTCAAAACTTGGAAAATATAAATAATCTACGCATGTCAGAAAAAAATGTTTATTTTAAAATATGACGAATTCCTCCAAATGAATTTCGTAGCGCATTTGTCAGGGACTTGTTTCCTGAAACAGTTTACGCTGGTGGAAAGGGACAGAAAACTACCACAGGCTGTGCCAAGATTAAGGTCAGTATACAGAGTGAAATATTACGTTCTTTCTAGCCCACGGGATTTGGCATTGGAGATGGTCATGGGCAAGAAAACCTAAAAAGAAACCGTAAAGCTTATCTGAACTTACGCTTCACAACTACATAATGTTTAACCTGGATTAATAACCACGAAAATAGTGCATTTTTGATTAAGGGACGAACAGAAATACACAACATCATCTGCAGGCTAGTGCGTAGTAGAATGCCCACACAACCAAGTGAATCCAAGGCAGAAAGCTATAAAATTCTAGTGCAACTTACGGATAATGCGTTTCTAGCTTTCTGATTGGTCTACTGCATCGATCTCTGTTATCAACCATTATTATTCAACAAATTGTAACACTATCCAAATATGGTCATAATGCTCTCGGTATCTGTCATCCGTAGGTAACAGATATCCGGCAGTATACATAGCTTCGTACGTGGGAAGAAAAAGTAAAGCGAGAAAATGTCGACAGAGAGATTTAAAAATGTTACGATTTAGGATTTAGGCTGTTTTGATATCAATTTGTTGAATAATAAAACAATTATCCTGCTCAATCTCGCGGAATATCGTCTGATTTTACGGCCTCGTCGGCTAAGTATCAGACGATATTCCGTGCGATTTCGCAGGATAATTGTTAATTTTATACCTTAGATTGACCATATTAAAAAAAAAACAGTCTTCGGTAAGTGTCGCTTAGGTTGAAACATTGTGGACGAGCAGCGAAGGTTTCGTCAGAGAAATGGTTGAAAACAGCAGACTTGGTGAGCTTTCTATCGAGGAATTACAAGAAAAAGATAAAATGGACAACGCCTCCTAACAAATGTTGCGCTTCATTTACAGTGCCAAACAAGTGGTTTGATCGGTAAGATCATGGCATGTACTCCTCACTATGTGCGATGCATCAAACCTTCCGAGAGAAAAACGCCATTGGACTGGAACCAACAAAGGTTTGAACACCAATTCTCAATTCTGACACAAATGATTGTAATGGAGTCATCTTCACAAAAAGAGATTTTTCTGTATGCTACCTTGAGACTAATCTACTGCTCATATATAACTTTTGTGTAGCTCAAAAGGACAAAGAAACACATCAGTTGGAACATTGAATAGAGAGTAAACACGGTCGTCGAACTTCATTTTGTTCATTATTTCGCTTCACCAAACAAACCTTAATTGGGGAGCGAAAACGTTTTCATCTTGTTGCCTTTTTTTCATTCCCCGCGAGGAAGCTTTGTTCTTTGTAGCCAAATATTGAACGAAATAACGGCGGAGCTCCTGCGCGACGACGACCCACGAGCGGAGCCCCATAACTAATAACGCTTTTGGTAATCCATCGAGCTAAAACAATTTGGATTGTCACGTGACTGTAAGTAAGTACGTACGCCACGCGCAGTGCGCATGCGCAAATTTACAAGCTTTCAAGAGCTTTCAAGGTCTTGTTATGGTCAATAACAAAGAAAATTGTAAGACAATGACTGGAAAGCCAGAAGAAAACCTTTCACAAGTAAATTCGCGTACAAAATTAGCAGAACGCAAGAAGTCACATGACTCATCAGGTGATCAACAAGAGAAATCAGAGAGAAATTACTAAACGGTTAAAATAGCGGTCATTTATTGTTCTATGGAAGATTATTTCAGTTGAGTATTCACTGCATTGCTGGAAGTTACTGACCGGAAGATTCACACTGAATTGAATTGCTTAATTGCGGAAAGCGACGTTTTGTTGAAGAAACTGCCGCTGCGTTTTACAAAATCTTTGAAGGCACTTTTCGAGTTGCCTCTGCGAGATGTCTTCAAAATGAGTTTCAAACCATCCTGTAAGATGTTTTATCAATCATTTAAGAGGTTAGAGCATTAATACGAACTTTTGCGATATGTCTTTCCCTTTCTAGAGTTATTCATCAAATTGTTTACCTTGGACTCAAAGAATGTCTAACCATAAGAAGGCAAGGATTTGCGATCCGTAGGGAATTCAACTGCATTGTCCAAAGGTAACTAAATCACGTCTTTTTGAAACGGAAACCTGCTTTCATTCTGTTTTTCCCACGAAAATCAGGGTGAGAGATGGGGTTGAGGTCTTAAGAACTGAAGAGATTGGGGCGAACTAAATATAAGGGTGTGGCACACTTTTTTACTTTCGCATTTGCAGAGAAGAAACATTCGTAGAGCACTGACAGAGAAGACCGGTGAAAGCGGTCTATGAAACAATGATGGAGCTTTGGAAATAAGTACTGTTTTGTTTTCAAATAAAAGGTATGGGGTAATTGCGTCAGGAAGTAAACAGAGCTGGGTGGCTGATCGCGCTGAAGGATGTCGCCTCATTCTTAAAGCTGCTGGAATTGAACCCAGTAAATGGAAGATTGGAAAAACAAAGCTATTCCTGAAAGAGGCTGATGCGGTGAGAATGTGCAATGGTTTCAATAATAAAATACGACTGACTAAACAAACCTTTTTCACTGGACGACCATTATGGCTAAGTTGGAGTATTTTTCAAACCAACACGCTAAAGTCGATATTTACAGACAGCCGCTTTTAGTATCGGCGATTTCAGTAGCTTTCACGGACGCAATGTAACATTTTCGTCAAATGATTACCAACGAATAAGAAGACTTGTAAAGTACCTGTGTCTCTGTTTCTCAAATATTTTCTGCTTTTAGCTGCACGACCTGGAAAACATGAAGAATCAGTATCTTAGCAGGTTCTGTGTAATAGTTCAGAAGTACTACCGACGTCACAGGCAGATGAAACAGTACAAAAAGATGAAAGCAGGTATCATTAAAACAAACTCATTCCCTTCATCTTCAAAGCTAATTTCGCTTTCCCCTCTTGCCCCTAAGGGACAATACGCAATAAAAACGTGATTAAAACTGCAAATGTCTCAGAAACTCTGCTTTCCTATCGAGGAAAAGAGAAAATACTTGTCCTATCAATTAGAAAACATCTCATTTGCAGATTAGTTTTATCCATGACTTCGTCTGCTAATGACCAACTGACGAGGTCAAGGATGAATATGACAAAACGCTGAAATGCAATTGTAACTATCTGCCTACATTTTTGAAATAACTTTTATTGAGCTTCACCAATAGTCAAATTCTTCGTATGTAACTTCACTTTGCCAGTCACCAGGCATGAGCGTTAAAGCGAGGGAATTTCAGGCAAAAAAGTCAAATTTACTTCTTTTGCTGTTTCATAATGCTTTACTATGTGAAGCAAAGTTAACATACAACGGATAATTCTCACCATACATTGAGTGTCATAGTCACCGGAAAGGCGAATAAAAAACTTGCCAATTGAACAACTAGTTGTGCTAATTGCTGAGTGCGGGGAAGCTGGAAGGTTGATGACTGATATTATGACGCTTTTTCAACATCAAGGGGGGCGACGGTCTGTCTGACCGACTAATTAACTACTGACGGACGGCCGACGGACGGGCTCTCTGACCGACTAACTGACGGACGACCGACGGATGGGCTCTCTGACCGACTAACTGTCGGACGACCGACGGACGGGCTCTCTGACCGACTAACTGACGGACAACCGACGGACGGGCTCTCTGACCGACTAACTGACGGACGACCGACGGACGGACGGGCTCTCTGACCGACTAACTGACGGACGACCGACGGATGGGCTCTCTGACCGACTAACTGTCGGACGACCGACGGACGGGCTCTCTGACCGACTAACTGACGGACGACCGACGGGTGGGCTGGCTGACCAACTAACAGACTGACGACCGACCGACGGACGGGCTGCATAGCCATCTGAATAGAGTATGCTAAGGATAAAGAAATGTACTTACAAAGGTGTCTGTGTTGATCATTCTTCAGGTGGGTCGTTATATTACTTACGACCATGGGGAAATTGGAAAAACTAGCTCAGGGAAAATAAATATTGCGTCTCGTTAATTTCGTTTATGCTTCTGTTCAAATTTTTGTGACTACATTATGACCTAACTCAGTGTACTATAAGCTAGGTGAAGATCTGATACTAACCCTTACCTGATTGCCTTTTCAGCTGCTATTGTTATTCAAAGAAAGTATCGAATTTACCGACTAGAAAAAGGTAACCCACCTGTATGATAATGAGGCCATGCGGCCCAAACCTTGATCGTTTTCCAACTCCAGGAGCCAGTTTCTCCTTTTTTCAGTAAAAGGAAATATCTTGATTTATTACCTGCTCCCATTTTTTCGAGTGTTCCAAGGTTACTACGTTTCATAAACGACTTAAAGTAACTCTGGCATCAAAGGCAGCGCTAGCATCCACACAACGCCGGAGGAATTTGATAACGCAGCTTTATTTCTAAGGTAAGGCCGGCCTACCTCCACACTAATCCGTCACCAAAACGGAGCTTTTCGAAAACGCTCTTCAAATCAGAGGAATTTGAAAACGTTTTTATGAAGACGTAAAACATTTTGAAAATGGAGAATTTCGAAAACGAAGGGGTCACGATAATGTTGTGATTTCTCTGACCGAGTTTTCCTCAAACACAAATCCAAATGGCCGGTGAGTGTTGCGCTTTTAAATTCCTCCAGTAGTAGTGTGGGCGAGACCTAAATCATCTTAAAACTGGCTCCGATGCAAAATGGCAGTCACGGCAAGATAAAATCAAGGCTCGCTTGGAATTATTCATTTAGTCACTTGTTAATATTTCTTTTGACCACTTTCTTTCATTTTATTTTTTAATTGACGGATCGCCTCACTTTTACGATATGAAAGGAAACATTTTATACCGAAGGCGTAACAGTAAAACAACTTAAAGTTGTCACGTGTATGACTCCAACCTAACACGTTACAGTCTTTTATCAACAGAAGACATTGCCGCCGTCGAATTTGCTACTACAGAATAAAACAAAATTGATCCGAGACTGCAAAAAGAGAGAGAAGCCATTTGGTAATAGGAAATTGGAAGCTTTTTCGAATTTAATATCTTTGTGAATGTCTTGTCCCATCAAATTCTCTAACTAACGGTATAATTACCTTAGCATGTAAATAAACAGTTTATAAATTTGCAGTATACTTTTTTTGAATTATTTACGTGTGATACTGTTCTTTTTTTCCTCTCTTTTTTAAATTTAGCGTCACAATATGAAAAGAATTCGTATCCTCTGAGGAAACAGTGGAAGAGTCCAAAACTGGAAGCAGTTGCTCAGATATTACAAAAGACTTTGGAGTTGAAAATCGATCTTAAGCGGCCAAATCTAGAATCTTTCACAACCATTATGAAAATTATATTTGGACCATCGGGGGGTGGAGTAAAATGTCAAGGCATCGGGCTAGAAATTGCAAATGGATCTTTAACGACAGCTACTAAAGAAGTTTGTCTCCAAATTTGCAACTTCAAGGAAGACGTTTTACTTCTTAAAAACGGAGAACAATTTGTTAGTAATCTTGTCGCGGTGGGGCCAATTCAAGACCCATTAAGAGCTCCAGCAAAGCTGTACATACCACTTGAAAGGGATACGTATACAGGCCGCGAACTGTTTCTGAGATGGTCTCCGAGTCAAGTAGGTGAGCCAACGAAATGGAGGGATGTACTACCAGGAACATGTAAAGGCAAGTTAGCAGGACCAGCCGCAAGACTTCAGATTCTCAATGATCAACAGGCTAAGATATCTGCGAATATGTTTGGTCTGTTTTGTATTATTGCTAGAGAAACCACCAAAACATATGTTGAAGAAAAAGATAACGATCAAGTAAATACTAGCGGGTTTCTGCTTCAGGGAATATCGGAGATTATCAGACGACTAAGCCCGAAAGTAAAGGGTGAGACATCGGAACAGCTCAATCCTGACCAAGAAGGGTCTGAACGAATTGCGTTAATAAGGTAACGCAAGAAAATAATCTTTCCTTGCTCCTTTTAGCATCACTGAGATCATAACAAACAATTTATTTCTACTGGAAGTGTTTGAGCACAGATGCTTTCTTGGCCTGTAAAATAATAAACTAACGAGGAAAAAAATGACTTGTTTGTTATATATATCTTATTATCTAAGCGCAAGGGCCATACTGGGAGGGTATCCGTCCGAGGTCTTCACGGTGAGGGCGGAGCCCAGTGGGGTCTGTACATTAGGAAAGAAAACCACGACGAGGACGGCTACGAGAACATCACCAAACAAAAGGCTTAATGAGTAGAGCAATAGCTGTGCACGTGCGTTATAAATCTTTGTCTGAAATTTCTTTGCCGTCCTCCTCAAAACAAGAACGTGAAGTGACCAAGTTCTACGTAGCCTGAGGAAAGACGACGAACGACGGCGGCTACATTTTTCGTATTTCCCATGATTTGCAACTGAACACTGTCATATTTAGCCTGAGCACGGTTTTAGAGCCATTGGCGTACTGAACAGATCTAGGCAATTGCGAATTTCGCTGGTAAAATATAAATTCATTTTTGCTTTAGCTCCCTAATACTCTCCTAAGCAAGCTTCGTTAATAAAAGATTTATTACATGACTGAATATGTTTAGAAATAAATGCCACGGTCACGGATTTGGAAAGAGCGCACAATTCTGATTGGCAGCTGACAAGGCGTACACTCAAATCGGATGTTAAACAAAATGGACAGTCCACTCTCGTTATAGCGGACACGCTCGTGGACGTGGTTTAGTGTCCGTAAAAGCGGGCATCCGTAATAGCGGGGTGTGGAATAAAAAGTGCCCTTAACACGCAATAAATAACGTAGACAATGTTCTCTGCGGAAGTCATGGGCTCGAATCCCGTTCAGGCCTGATTTTTTTTTCAGGCTTTAATTTCACAACTGCTTAAGTTGTGTATATAACTGCGATATAGACAATGTCTGTGGTGCAAGGACTTCTGTGCAGACAAATTAACGAGTTGACGTCAGTTTTTCATGCGTCTGTCCTGTTATTGATCATGGATTTCGTCGTAACATTGTCAGAGTAGCTGTGGATGTAGCTGTACTTTGAAATTCATTGTCAACAACAGGACAGACCCATAAAAAACTCACGTAAATTGTTTTTTACGATAACAACTTGTCAAATTGTCCGCTCTAGCCCGTTGACATATTGCATAAATTTTAAATTCATATGTCTGTCCGCTTATTGCCAATGAAAATTGACAATAAAAATTAGCCAATTGCGGGCGCGAGAATTTCTGCAGTTATCTTATTAAAAAGATAATTGATGTGAAAATAAACATTCCAGAAGTCTTTTGAAGTGTATTTCGACAAATAATGAACAACAGATTAATTTGACATAATTCAGTATGTTATATGAGAAGTACGTGGTGTCCGTTTTATCACGAGCCAAAACAATAAAATTCATTTTGGTACCACGAAAATGTCAGTAATTCCGTAATAGCGAGAGTACGTGATAGCGAGCGGGAGTCACTCCCAGTCAAACCTCTATAGCTTTCGCTAGGGACCTGGACCTGGATTTTGTCCGTAATAGCGGGGTGTCCGCAAGGCGAGAGCTGACTGTGAAGGGAAAGAGAGTTCGAAGAAAAAGAAAAAAGGAATCTTTATGTTTGAAGCAAGTTTTTCTCAGAAACCTAAGCCATAAAACAAACAGATCATTTTGAAGAGTGATCGCGCGGGATTTTTCAACACAGTACCTGGTCGGGAGCCAATCACTAGGAGCGTGCCACTACCCCATGCTCCTGTCACGGCGTTTTCACAGGCCGATCTATTTTTAGCTTGAATTTACCGCGAATTCAGACCCCCGCAGGAACCTCAGTAACCAATCACAAGCACGGACTTAATTTTTAACTGACGTCATCATTCCACCAGAAGACTAAAAAGAAAAAGAGCCATTTTTTTCCTTACCGATGCGCGCTCATGTAGACCGGAGCTGACCCATTTCGCGGGAAAAGAAGTCTAAAAATAGACCGGTCTGTAAAAATGTCGTGATATAGGCTTAGTATGGGAGTTGCACGCTCCTGGTGATGGGCTCCTGACCTGGTCCAATACTGAGAGAATTTTGGACCGAAAATGGAGCAATCTGATTGGTTGATTTTAGTTATTGGCCCTCTGAACGACCTTGGTCGAGTAATAAAGTAAATTTTAATTATCACATGATGTTGTTGTGTGAGTAATGAAGGATTATGGGGGCTATGAATATGACTAAGAATACTCGCCTCAAAAAAGTTGAAAGAAGATCAATATTTTAAGTAATAGAGTACTTTTCCGTGTTTACATAGCCTCATCTAAACACGAGGAGGGTTGAGAGATTCGAGAGTTGTGCAAACCCGAGACGCAGTCGAGGGTTTGCATAACTTTCGAGAATTCTCCCAACCCTCCGAGTGTTTAGATGAGGCTATGTAAACACGGCATAAGTGCTCTATTTCTTTTATAAAATAATTCTCAAAGATACGCGCGAATCTAAACCGTGTTTACATACTCTCATCTAAACACACCTATCGACCAATGAGAGCGCCCGCAGTGGCTCAATTATTTTATAAATATGAGTGTTTGAATCTCAATTTTATCACTAGCCAGTCGCTTTCTGTCCAGCGCTAAAATGTTTCCTTGGAACACACTTTGAAAGATGGACCAAGGTACGCACTATTTTTTTCTGTGACCGATAATTATTGAGATCTTCATTTAAGCCTATCAAGAAGTATTGCAGGGTTTGAACCATGTGGCGCAAACAGCTAATTGTTGAAGGGGAGAGCAAAGTGAACACAATTTCCTTAGATATATGGTCAAAGGGTACCATATTTTTTGTCGCAACCACAAACGGTTGGCTGAAACAGGCAGATATGACACAATCCTAAGGCATAATTAACAGGTTTTGCACTGCACTCGATCCGGAGACGAGCGCACTAACCATGAGGCTATCGCGCCTCTACAGATTGATTCTACTGATAATTCCACTGATAATTTTGCTAACAAAACATATGGCGGGTTCCTGGTTTTGTTTGCTAGAAAAACACGCTGAGGTATTACCAATCGTTTGATTAGTAAATTTTTCTTCTTCTAGTTTTCCTTCTTCTAGTTTTTCTTATGTTCTCGACTTTAGCCATCTTAACTTTCTTATACTTTACAATGCCGTAACGTTTTATGGCCTTGCAAATAGTTAACAATAATTGGACGAGGTTGAGCAAAATATTGTAATTTGTCAGTGGTGAGCAGATCAATTATTTGCCGAAGCCGAATAATTGATCTGCGAGACACTAAAAAATCATGATGTTTTGCGATAACCGAGTTCAATAATTGTTTTATCATTCGGTCACCAAGTTTGTTTTTATCTGATTTAAATCACTCTCTGACAGCTCAGGGGAGCGTTCTGCCATTTTTCACACGAAAGGACAAGAAATTATTTGCAGCAAAACACATTTAGACGGAGTAGACCATTATTTTTCTGCATGAGCAGACCATTATCTGTAGGCAGTTAATTGCAGGTCACATGGTGGAATTTCGGCCAATGAAAGGAAGGGAAAAATGCATCGAATAATAAAGCATGCTGCTGTCCTTGTGACTCAGTATTTATGATAACCTTAGCCAGCCAATAACGACTTTTTCGAGCATTCACCACTTACAGATGAGGCAGGTAAAGTCTGCATATGAGCCAAGTGGCCCATCAGGCCGGAGCTTATCCCTGTTTCCGTGGCATGAAGCGACTAGGAATATTTCTACTCCCCCCTGGATGGGATGCCAGTCCATCGCAGGGTTACCCCCAGCATTAAATTCGCCGGTACCCATTTATACACCTGGGTGGAGAGAGGCACCGTGAGAGTAAAGTGTCTTGCCTAAGAACACAACACAATGTCCCCGGCCAGGGCTCGAACCTGGAGCGCTCGCTCCGGAGTCCAGCACACTAACCATGAGGCGACCACAGATGAGGCTGACCACAACCAAATTAAGATCATTGAAACTTTTCATTGTTTCTCATCTTTTCCTAGAAGACCTTGGAAGACTGAACGTGGATAGCTTCCTAACTCTGGAAGACTTTACTGACATTTTGCAATTTATGAAAAACGGAATAAAGGTAGTATAAGAAACAAGACAATGACCACCGTTGTACATGTTTCTGAAAAATGTTGTCTGTGGACACCAAAAAACGTCAGACCATAATTAACTTGAAGTTTATTTGCATTCATGTTTTGTCTGTTGTATATCGAACAACGTGAGAAAAACCGCACAGTAGAAAATATAGGACAGGCTTAACGTATACATAGATCAGAAGGGCCCTGATTGTGTAAAAAAAAACCAGGTGATTATGCGTTTAATATGCACGTCGGCTATATTTAATTTTGTACATCTTGGAAATACAGCACATCGAGTAAACAATAGTCAAAGACGTTTTGTGTGTTGATACATGTTTTAGTAGTTTAGACAGTGTGTCCCTAGTCCAAATCTAATCGTGTCCTTTATCAGGCAATGAAACTTCAAGCAATTTTCAACCCATCATATTTTTCCTGCGTGCTTGCAGCATTGCGGCAAATGAGTTTTCTTCCGCTTGAGGTGCAACATCTGAAACAGATGCTGGAATGGAAGGAGGTGGAGGTGGCGGTGGCAGTGCGTCAGATGGAGACGTTGGCACTGGATCATATGAAGGTGGAGGTGACGGTGACAGTGCGTCAGATGGAGGAGACGTTGGCCCCGGATCAGATGGAGGTGATGGTGACAGTGCGTCAGATGGAGGAGACGTTGGCACTGGATCAGATTGAGGTGAGTGTGGTGGAGGTGAAGCAGAGAACTGAGAAGCTGGTGGAGTGCTCTGAAATTCATTGGTACTGGTGGTGCTCACATCACCCTGGAACGCTTTAATAGCTTCGCTAGTGCTGCGTTCTACCAATGGTTTATGTATCTCTTTTGCTTCTCTGGAGATAATACAAAATATTCCAAACTCTACGGTGTTCACTTTTGCCTGCGTTTCGCTCAGCTCAAAAGTAGTTTGATTTGCATCACAATGGTTCTGATTGTCGTGTGCATAGACATCACTCCAGCTAGCTTTCTTTCCTGATTGAGTTGGCGTCCATCGAAGAAAATGCTCACATCCAGCCTTCAGTACTTCTTTAATTGGCAAACGTATCTCAGCGTGCTTGGAGAAGGGCTTTCCACAAGGGCTGATTTCGACTAAGTGGCTGACAATCGTTTCCGTGTGACCAAGTGGGACAACTTCTGTTTTTGCCTTGCACAGCTGAATACAGACTTCTTTAGTTTTTGACGTCAGCGATCCATCTGGAAGGTCCACATACACTCCTTTGCATTTCAGACCTCCTCCAGAGGGTCCGAATATTGCTTTGGCAACAGCCGTAAATGATTTTGGATCCGGTACGTCAATACTGTACGCAGTGCTCAGTTTCCGCGCCACTTTGTCAGCAAACAGACTAATGCTCGTACGTTTTTCACCACTCAATCCGGGAATACTGATATCTTCAGATGAATGTGCCACTGAGTTATGAAAAAAAAATTGGAGAAAGTGGTTTCAAGTTGTAAATTTGATCTTGCTCGCAGTTAGCCAAGCTAGCTAATTCTTTACGACTTGGCTATTTGATTAAGAATCGGCCAAAGTTAGTAATAATAATAATAATAATAATAATAATATATTTATTCATTTCATAAAAATACGTATCAAAAGTTACAAGTAGAATTAGCTAGAATATTTAACAGGAACTTACAATCTCAAAAATTGACAAAAAAATGCTAAATTAAGTCTACGTTGCTAATTTATGTTGCTAATTTATGTCTAAAACTAAGTCTATTAAGAAGGTATTTTTCAAACTTTCGGAAATTGTCCGCAACTATTTCGTAACCTCATCGATGATTGCTTAATTCGGAGTAATTCGGTAATTTGGTATAGCAGATGGATTTGGGTTCTTTTTAAAAGTCTTTTGTCATATTTGACAAGTTTAGGTTCATCAAGTTAAAGCCTTCTTTTATGTAAGCGGTACCAAACACTATGCGAGATGCATAACGGTCACTACTCTGAATTAAAATTATGTTAATCAGTATTGTGTTTAACATTTTATAAAAGCAGTTACTTTTACAAACAAAAAAAGAAAAAGACGATAAAGAGATAAAAGACTCCAATAATGAAGTTGTTGCTTATTTAAAAATTTTACCAATCTAACCGTTTCTATTTTACCATTTGCAGAATTTATAACTTCTCTTGGAATTCTGCTTCCTGTTGCCAAAACCTACCTACTTCTGCAGCAATGATAAAAGTCTTTTTCGACGGCGAGGTTTTTAATTTAGAGGTCCCTGTGGCCGAGAAATGAACGTGGCGGATGTCTCCCCCTTTGATCTGACAATCGACACTGAAATAAAACGTTAGTCAACTTTATCAAGCAGAATTGCAAGGCCTATACAAAGAAATATTTATATATATAAATGGTATGGCCCTCGATCAACAACCCTCTTTCCTCAGAATACGAAACTTGAATTGCTGCCCCAGCTCCCTCTCCTAAGAAATACTAATGAACTTTGTCTCCAAAAAACACCAAAAGCTACTATGGAAATTTTAGAGAGTTTGGGACCAAACATAAAAGCAAATAAACTCAGATTTTCCAAACATCTTCGTGCGTCTCAAAGTATCGTGCTAGACATGCAGCATTAATCCCCTTTTGTGAAAATAAACAAAATCTTACTTTTCAGTCACATTCAGCCTTAGTTCAGAGTCTCGTGCCACTTGAAACACAACCGCCAATCTGTTCAGAGCTTCAGGAAGCATCTGACAATCGAAGATGTTGTCATACTCCTTGGCGTGAAGCACAAAGAAAGAGTCGTCATTGGGGCTGAAACAGGATAAAACTATTTTAATATTTTGTTCCTTAATATTATTATTTAAGGAATAATAATGATAGTGATTCCGATTCTATGTATGCGTACGATTTATTAGCCGCTATGTTGATAAACTGATAAACGGGACATTTCTCATTAGCTTCATTGTATCGCTGAATACACCGAGATGGCCTCAACTACTTTGTCATGTTAATAGCCAGGAAATGATGGTAAATATAATTATTTTGTTCATCGTTATAAAACTGGAAAATACCGGTTGGTGCGTTCGTAGAAATAACGACGTAGTGGTGTTGACATATTATGCATAACTTGTGTCGCAGGGTCATTCACTTATGATAGAGGGTGGGATAAAGGAAACAGGACTGAAAAATAAACTGAATTAGAAAGACGCTGACGAGTAGTTATTATTAAACGAAAATGGAGCAAGGAAGAGTTTGAAAGACTGAACGGATTGCGGACGAAGAACCGCAAGTTTTCAAGATAACTATCCGTGACCAGGAACCCATTACCCAGAGCCTCCATACGAATTGTACCCTTGAGTCAACCCTGTCCCGTATCTTTTTCAGTTTCTAGAACTGTGATATCTGCGGGGTTCTTTAATTTCACGCGAAAACACGCTCACATCCGCGTTATTGAAATACTTTCATGTAGCCTGCATGTGACGTATAACAATAAAGTACCACAGCTCTCTTATGATTGGCTATTATAAAAACACCTGCGAAAACCACTGTGAGAAGTGCTTCTAAGAATACAAAGATACGGGACTCAGACAGAGGGTCAGTATGGAAGATGGAAGCTCCGGGTAATGGGTTCCTGCCGTGATGTAATTCCTTTCAGAGCACGCTTGATCTGCTGTGATTCTCGTCTAAACACCTGCCTCTCGTGTCCCAGTCATATATACACTAATTGTCGTGAGACATCATAACCATAAAATAAGATATATAGGGAGCTGTTTTAAACAAAATCCTATATAATGGCTTGTGTGATAAACATATTCCAAGGACGCAAATCGAAGTCCGGGTGAGTTTATAAACGTGGTGAATATGGGACAAAAGTCGTTAATTATACTTGTAATATAAATACTTAAAAGAGTTGATGAGAGAAAGAGTTGTTAAATTGAAATGCAAATTTGACTGAAAACCCAGCATTGACAGCCTCGTATGATTCGGTATAGCTGGAGTTTCTTACTCACCTAACTGTTACAAAATTAATATCTGCCATCTTTAGCTTTCGTTTGACCGTGAAAGCCTCGTCTCCAGGTTTATATTTGCTTTTCAACTACGAAAACAAAACAAAATGAATAGAATAGCACATTGACAATCCGGAACATGGAGTTAGATGTCCGTTAGCGTACTGGGTACGACTATGTTATTCACTAACCTGCTCGATGACGTATAAAGAATTCACTGTCAAGATAAGAATGCGATTTTGTTCCTGTAACAAGAAGAACACAAAGTCACATCCAAAAGGTATCGAATAAATTTACCATCATAATGAGACTGAAAAAAGTTCAAAGCGTCCTACGGTTCAAGAATATACAGTTTAGTTGTAGTGCATAGAGAAGCGTAAAGATACCACAATGCCAACAGATTTTACCAGCTGTGGTAGTTCACTGTTCCTTAAGCGAAGTTCACCGTGTGTGTCCTAAAACTTCGAAGCCGCAGAGGCTAGGAGTAACCTCTCCAGCGGATTTTCTCCAGCGGTAAAGTTGCCAGGGGAAATTCCCTCAACTTGATCATCCAGGATTCTCCGCTCGTCTTCGTCACTCTTTAGAGACACTTGCACGAAATCCCGCCAGCTACACGGGTTATCTTTAGTGTAGGGTCGAGCCATCAGTGGCTCTTGACAAGTACTAAACTAGTCTACCCTTAAACTAGTTAACTGCTATTTAAAACTCCGAATAGAAATAAAGTTTATGTATGTAACATTGTTGCGTACGCGTCTACGCATCTTTTGGAAAAGCTTCCTCGAAAGAGCAGGTTTATTTTTTATACCCTCCTAACGCGCAAGTAATAAAGGGCATTCAATGAAATTATTCAAAGAAAACTAAAAAAAAAAACAGGAAAATACGAATTATACACTGAGTTACTCAAGTTGCTTGCGCTTTTGAAGTGGCTTCTGTCGTATACAGGACTGACTAGTTGCTTGCATATTCAACTGTTAGCAAAATGAGTGATTTTGATATAAGAGAAACGAGGAAACGGAGTTACAAGAGGGGGTCAAATGGAATAAAATTACCAAAATATAAAAAATGAAAGGCTTACCTTCCCATCTCTGCAGTACTTCTTTACTTCAGCCGCAAATTCAACTCTGGTTTCCGCTGAAGTGAAAGAAAGGTACGGAGATTATACATGATCAAAATAAGACCAAACCTTCCATTGTAGTATTAAACGCTAGGATTAAGATGATTTACCAACTCGAAATGATGGTTGCCAAATCTCGTAATAAGTTGCCCATCCATCTTAAGAAATGGAGCGAGTACATTGCAAACTAATGCAACTCTAATGTAGTAATGCGTTGTTATAACCGTAAATGAGAGCATACGTTTTATCTGTAAGGAGGTCCACTGTGTATGATGTGTGTATGTATCTGTAAGTGAGTATTGTAAGTAACTTCTCAGATGAAATAAATAAATAAAATACAAAAAAAGATTAACCAAGTCCACATCTGGATTACTATAACATACATATGACGTTTTGTAAAGATGTGTTGTTTTGGAAGTCCATGTAATCTCCTTTGAAACCCATGTCCCATGAGTCCCTCCTTTGCTTTCTATCGCCAAGAACATCAAAACCTATGAAGACGTAGATTTCGAATGTTAAAATATTGATATCTGCGTTTTCAATACATGACAGGGGAGTTTCACTTCGAATTCCAGTTAAATTTACATTTTTGCGATCAGACTCTGCAGAGAAAAAGTAAATCGAAATCAATCTTGCGTGATCTATAGCCTGCAGATACAATTAATTTTCAAAACCGTTACTTGTGCCATAAAGAATCCGTAATAACTCGATCTGCTACCCTCCCTTCCAACAAGCGCTCCCAATGTATATGTTAAAAAAGAAATAGGCGCCTCATCCCAAAAAGGCGCCCTTTTTCCAATAAGCGCTTGTCTTAAAAGCCTTCGACTGTGAAAATTGCCTGCTTAATTTCTAAATCTCAGTTGGCTTCAACGGGCTTGACAACTAGGGTGTAATAAAGCGACAATAGCAACTCATTTTTAACTCGGATAATGACGTAGTCATTAATCTGAAATATAGATGGAACGCGGCACTCCATTCTTCCCTCCATCCTTCCTTCCTTCCTTCGTAGATAAAGTGTTGGCAGTCGCTTGCGCCCAAGTCGGAAAAGATTTATTCACAAAGTGATTTGTTTCTGTGGCAATGTTTCTTATTCGTGGATCGTTTCTGCACGGTTGACAGCGTATGTGTTTTGGCTTGAAGTTCTCACCGTTTCAAACCAATTCAATGTTGTTCAATGGAAGCTTAATATCGCCCTGTATGATTGGCCTTACGGTAACATCAGGACACATTGTAAGGGAAAGGCTTCAAGGTTCATCCTCCTCGATTCGATTGTAAGGGAAAGTCTTCGTGGTTTTCCTTCGCAATCCTATCTGACACTAGTGATAACTTAGCGCTCGAATAAGGCTAGCATATTTTGAGTTCGAAATCGATCGAATTCGATCTCATATGAGTAAAAGCCCCAGATTATTTTTCATCGGTAAATTTCTTTATTTTATTTTTTACGCATTGGAAAAGCAAACGCTGTGTTTCGGTAAATGTTATTTTTTGCATATAAACATATCTGTTAGCTAAAGAAAATTTAAAAAACGAAAAAGAAAAATTATGTGCTCTGTAGGATCTGAACTAATAACTTCTGGAATTTCGGGCGACCATCCACTCCACTGCGCCAGATCAGTATCGCAAGTACACTCGTGAAATATATTCATTATATTGGTTTCTCGGCTACAGAAACGCTGGGTTGTTGGAACAGCAGGCTCAAGTAAAAAGAGTCAGGCGAAAGTCGTACGAGTCGATGATTGGTTCCAGCCTATCCTTCAAAAAAGTCATTGCTGAGTGCAGGTGAATTACTACTTTTCTGGAAATGTTTCTCATTCGTACATTCGTGGATCTGTTTAAATGTTTCAGGACAATGGCGTCATTCTTCAAGAACTCAATGGAGCTGGAGTACCAGGAGATTGTAGAACTCGATGTAATTTCAAACGACCACGTTTGGACACAAGCTATGAATGGACTCGTGTTATGGAATCAATACAAAAACTTTCATAAATTGTTATCTGCATTCAGTGGCTCACAGCCACTATGATCTGTCTCTTACTGAAATTTATAGCAAAAACTGTTTATTACCTTGTATCAGCTTCTTGATCGCTATCAACTTATCAAGCGCATCACGATCCCTGTGTCGGCGATAGGCTCGCTGAATAACTACAACACCTAAAAGCAAAAGTTAAAAAGAAAACAAAATACAAAATGTCAGTTAATAAGTCCAATCTTAATGTAGCACGACTTCTGAGTAATCAAGAACGATGATTCTCCAAAAGACAAAACAGTTGAAACAACTAAGGTACATCTTGAAAAGGTTAGCTTCCAAAAAAACATATCATAAAATAATTTAAGGAGAAGGTATAATTTGATCGCAATCGAAACAGGAAAAAGTGACCAGA
Organism: Micromussa lordhowensis; assembly: GCA_964020085.1. Classification (NCBI taxonomy): domain Eukaryota; kingdom Metazoa; phylum Cnidaria; class Anthozoa; order Scleractinia; family Lobophylliidae; genus Micromussa; species Micromussa lordhowensis. The sequence continues at coordinate 9,932,791 of OZ026609.1, forward strand.
AACTTAGCCGCAAGTAGCCTCCGGTCATTTTGGATTTGTGTTTGAGGAAACCTCGGTCAGGGAAATCACATGATTTTTGTAACACAATCGTTTTCGAAAAGCTTCGTTTTCATAATGTCTTCTGGTTTGAAGAGCGTCTTCGAAAAGCTCGGTTATAGTGACGGATTAGCGTGGATGATGAGCTCTTCGCGGAAAACAAACGTGAAGCCGTAAAAAAGCCTGAGCATTCTGGCTTGCGTTTTATTGTTTAACAATATTAGATGGGACACTCCAGTAAAAAAAAACCGCTCAGCTCTAAACTGATTATTCAAATCGGTACAGGATATACCTGTTACTAACCGAGTTTGAGGGCCGTACTGTAAGTTACGTACCGAGATTTTTGCTTGCTAAAGAAGTTAAGAATACTTGGCGATAAATCACATTTTGGCGCCAAATACAGCTTTAAATTTTAACAGACCCTACAGTAGAATACGGCCCGCTATATTGGCCAATCACAGCGCGCCTACTAACTGAGAGATATAATAAGTAAAAAAATGATAGGACTGTACATCTACGCGCGAACCTTTTCTTATTTGTAGGAACCTCTTCCGTAGTCTGTATGCCCGAAAAACACGTTGGATTGTGACGCAATACTTCTCTAGAATACCATTTCTGATATCTTCAAGCACACCAAGCTGTGAAAGATAAAGCAGATTTTCTTCTTGAGCCGAGAAAAGATTGAAACGGCAGGATATCTTCTGACCGTAAGTTGGGTAAATGCATATAGCTTTGCTTTTCAGTTCACCCTAAAATTCCGAAAATACCTCCCCATCCCCCTCCACCCCCCCCCCCCCCCCTCCTCACCTCTCACCGACCTCTACGTAGATTTAGAGAGTCAAAATCATAGTCATTTTTCTTGGGCAATTCTAAACAAGGGGGAAAGGTGAAATTGTGAAGCACCAACCCATGAGACAAGGCCAGACCACAACACCGGGAACTACGTGCCCTACTCTTTTCGATAAGTGTGTGGGTTCTTTAACGTGCCCTGCTAGTCATGTAACACTGAAGATGCAGGAGACGGGGCCTACGGTTTGTAGTCCTTATCCGAGAAGACTTTCGGAATATTAACCCAATTTTTCAATCCTTTCAAGTATATGTAATGCCATTAATAATTGCGTTTTGGACAGATGTAAGCCCAAGATTTATTAATCTTATAGTACATGATATCTCACAGCTATCTCATCATTCTAAATTTTGAAGGATACCGCACTTGTGAGTTTATTATCATGTGAGATTTTGATTCCGCGAAACTTATTTTAGGCCTTCCAGTTCGGCCCAATAAAGCCAAGGGCTAATTATGTTGCACCAGTTCAGTTGCAGGGAAAGCGCAGAATAGAATTTTGCATAATCTAATCGGTAAATGACAGAAACGATTTAGATCACGCTTACAGGAATTAAAGGAGACCTATTGCCAAACTCGTGGGTGACTGAGAAATTTAGAGATGAAACATATTGGTGAATTTGTAATTATTAGTCTATTATTAAAGGGTTCGTACCACGCAAGGTCGCTCTTATCTCTCAAAGGGTAGGCTTTATTCGTTGGCTTTTGTTGCACATATATTACAAAGACCTACGTCCAGGATAGCTAGGGCCGGTGAAGTGGTAAAAGCTAAGGTACTCCTGCCCAAGAATCATATAGTATCCCCCCTAATCCAGATCTTGATGTTGATGCTTGTCTGCTTGTTGGGAAGATTACTGAGAAAATTTGCTTGTATTCAATAACTTTTTTTTTCGTACGAGCTTACCGACCTTTCTCATTACATTTCACTCTAGGCTATAGGTAAAGGTTTCTCATAGGACAGCACTCAAAATAAGTAGCCTCTTTTGCATGCATTTTCAGTGTTGATCAAAAAAATGATTCGACCCATAAATATGTGTTCCAACGAACTCACAGGGGGTTTCTTTCCCTTTGTTATCTTTTCAATTAGGAAGCAAGTGCAAACATAAGACAGGGTAAAAATCATTTCAGCTTTTCTTTTAAAAACTAATACCTTCGTTCTGTTAGGGACGGTTTTTCTCTCGCCCCTGCGGTACCCCCCTTTGCGCGGGTCACGTGCTAGATTCCATGTGCTTTTCGAGACTTGTTGTTTTGAATAGCTATTTTCCGTTCGTCGCCTTTCTTTTGCTTTATTTCATCGATGTTGAACAAAGGAGGCCTGAAGTCGCCCAAAAATAAGTAAGTCTGTTTATTTTTCAATTTAATCGCTTATATTTGTGTCGCTTTCATTTGTAATTCTGTATTTCTTTCGTTTTGAATCGCAAGCTGCGGCTGTACCGTGAAATCTTCCTCTGTGGACGAGTTTAAACAGATTTAAGTCTTTAGTGCCCAATGTTTGTTTTGTTTTCTTGTTTGTACAACAGTTCGTTCATGTAAAAAAAATTGTCTTTTGATTTCAGTCTTCGCTTCTGGGAAAAGGAAATTCCTTCTTGACCTTAGTGCTGAAAACTTACCGTATTTGGTTCTTTTAGGAATAACTTTGTTTTACCAGCTTGCCATTTTGAGGGATCGATTCCAGCATCAGTCATGATAATACGACAGCCTTCAGCTTGATCACCAGACCAACCGTTACAGACTTGAGGGGAAATAACGCCATATCTAAAAGGAAATATTAACAATGTCAGAAGTAACCTAAAGTTTGGCTGAAAAAGCAGCAAGTCGGATTCGCTTAGCTTGAATATTTCTCAGCAATTAATTTATTACCCACCCTAGCAGGCCGGCGTTAACAAAAATAATTTTCTTGACTACCAAGGACAAGTGTAAACGCTTTGAAAACAGGCTACACTCGAGAAAGAGATGAGTGCTCGATAATCAACTTTAAGCGCTATATCGAAAGAGAATATTAATTGGCTCGAAAGGATGGCATAGTTTTAATTGGATGGAAGTAGACTTAATTGAGGAATCCCTGTATATGTGTATATCATAGCATAGTTTTAATTTAATTGGATGGAAGTAGACTTAATTGAGGAATCCCTGTATATATGTATATCTTTTCTGTGAATTCAGTAAAAAAGCTCATTTTGCCTAGTGAATACTTTTTGGGTAAATTAGCCAGAACAAGGCTGAAAAAATTCCCAAATAATTATCATTGACTTCATTTTTCTTTGGTCGTGACCTATGCTCTCTATCCATGACAAGGAAAAGTTTTTTTCAGAAAACAGAATTAAAACTTGCTCGTCAACTTCTCGGTTAAAATGCTCGAAGTTGTTTAAGTTTGAACACGGACGATCGATGGCTTTCCTATTCCCAGTCCTCTTCCGTCTAGCACCTCACAATTCCATCTACAGCTCGCTTTACTGTTCACGGACGTGAATTTCATACTGGATACTGCAATTAATCTAGCAATATATCACACTTTTCTTTGAAACTACATACCCTTTCTTTAATTAAGGTGGCTCAAAACAGTTTCCAACACTTAGATTTGGATGGGTCATTATAACCATTCTTTATCACTTGATGCTACAATCATGGCATCAAAAAACTGAGCAATCATTGGTAAACACATTGGTATAATTTTCGTGACACAATACATTACCATAGCAACAGGATGACCTCTTAAAAACACCCTTAACTGTGGCTTTAGGGGCTTATATTTCAAAAACGGCACGGTGAAATCTTTTTATATTATCAAGTTTTGATAAGCATGATAAGATGCAACTTTTGGCAAAGTTTAAAAAAATTCTGTACATGTGGTTCAGAGCCACCTTAAATTTTCAAAAATTTAAGGTGGCTCTGAACCCCATGTACAGAATTTTTTTAAACTTTGCCAAAAGTTGCATCTTATCATGCTTATCAAAAGTTGATAATATAAAAAAATTTCACCGTGCTGTTTTTGAATTATAAGCCCCTAAAGCTGCAATTAAGGGTGTTTTTAGGAGGTTATACTGTTGCTATGGTAACGTATTGTGTCACGAAAATGATACCAAAATCTTCACCAATGATCGGGCAGTTTTTTGATACCATGATTGTAGCATCAAGTGAGAAAGAATGGTTATAACGACCCATGCAAATATAAGTGCTGGAAACTGTTTTGAGCCACCTTAATGTAAGACCTTTTAAAAGCATTAATTAACAGGACAGAAATGCAAAGAAGCATTATAAAAAATGCCAGAACTTTATTTTCTATTCTTAACTTGTAATTTACGTTTGTGGTTCTCTAAAACATGAGTTTAGCTTTAAAAAAGATTTAAAAAAATGCTGTTTTGCATCATGGTTGCCATGATTAAGCACACAGGTCACGAAATAGGCAAATCTTTAGATGATTGACACTGTTGAATTTTTCTACAACGTACGTATCCCGAGGCAGGAAACACTAGCCGTTGTAGAGTGTTTGAAAGACGAGTTAAGGACGTTCGCGCCCAAAAACTTCCTACACACAGATTTTTGTAAAACTTTGACTGACGGTAGAAAATGATAAGCTTAGATAAAAAACGTAAAAAAAATCGGGGGTCACCGAACTCGTTTTCAAGATAAAGCGTAGCTCAGACCATAGCATTTCTACGATTCTCAGTCATTCGAGGCGATTCTGGCCGGATTCATTACTATCGGCATATATTTAAGTTGAAGAATCATCTCTAAGCTATGAGTGTTTAACACGGCTTATATAGGCCTAATTGATAGATCTTTGCTACATATGTCATTAAATCTGCTAGAATTAGCCTTAAAAAAGACAACTTCTAAGTCACACACACCTGTCTCCATGTACCAATTCGATCCTTTTTTAATAGTATATGACAAATAATTACAACTTCCCACACACAGATTTTTTTGTTTTTTTAGTATAATGTAGAGAGTTAAAAAAGGAAGTGATCTGCCGAAAAAAAAGTGGGGGTCACCGAGCTTCCAACAAAAATATTCGCACACCAAGTTAACGCAAAGGTCATCAGCTCTATATTTTGTTAAGTTTTCGACTCGGTGCGCGCGCTTGAAAATGACGTGGCACGCGCGTGACCAATGAATAGCGTGCGCACTAGAGATGCGCAGTAGCAATGGGCGCGAACGTCCTTAAATGTATGCATCGTCAAACGGTCCATGGAACAAAAAGTATTGGCTGTTAGTAAAGGCTGACTGTAACGACAAAGGTTTATTCATAACGGAAATAATTCATGGGAATAAGTATGTAGAATATCATTTTTATCTTCCACGTGGATGTGAGGGTAAAGTTAACTAACCTATGAATGATCTGTTGGAAATGACGACGAAATGCAAACCCGGCTCGTCTGACACGAATATTCTCCTTCAAACCGAGATAGTTAATCTGATGAATCACTCTAGAAAAAGACAAGAAAAAAAAATACTGATTTAACAAATAAGAGAGCGATCATTAAACTTTTTAAACATCTCTTCACGCAGATCGCAAACAGACGTGTAAATGGAGGGTATTAATGGAGTATTTTCACATGACGCCACGGTAGCCATATTGGTTTTCCCAAAATTAAACAATGAAACGGCGGCCATGTTGAAGTACCAAACCAATCCTGTGAAAGTTGAACTCTTTTCTTATGTAAACACTTTGTTCTGTTAAAATACATTTGCATGGCTCTGGGCCACATGAGTGAAAACGCCCTAAAGCGGTCAGAAAGAGAGAATCGTTTACTGGGTTTAACTGCATCTTGAGTATTTATTTTAGCTATATCGGGAATGTTAAGGCACGGTTTTCCAACTTGTCCGGTCACCATTTCAGAAAGAAAACGAGTGAGACCCGACGTTTTGTGCAGTTTCTCACGCAGGCGTTGGAAAATCTGGCCAATATGCTAGGAATGGACTAGTGTGCAGGAGGAACAACACTAAAGGACCCAGTCGCTTCTTCCTAGAAAAACCCCACTAAAAAGCGCGCTGTATGATTATATTTAGAAGGCTCGATAACGCACTTCTGAAAGTTGAAATTATGATTGTATCCAGATTCAGCCTTTCACTAAAAAAAAGCAATTGACTTAGCTCAAGTTTGTTACATATCCATTCGCGGGTACGCTTCAGATCCAGTTTCCTACACTTCTACTGAGTAAACTTATTATGTAAACATTGCCAATTTATGGAATTTCTCCTCTTCTTTAGCCCGTTTGCTTCAAACGTAAGGGTGCAATTAAATAAAGTCTTAAGTCTTTAATCTTCACATATGCAACCAAAAAACACCTCAATTTGGTCGACCTTTTCAAGTATAATAGCCAAACTGGCAGATCACCTGCCTACGTATATTTACGTCAGTTAAGCAAATGAAAAGCGCATGTGCAGCTACAGTCTACACACCTCTGGTCATCCCAGTCAAGCGGCTTCTTTGATTCACTGGGTTTGATGCAACGAACATAATGAGGGGTGCATGTCATAATCTTGTCAATCAGAGCTGCTGCCTGAGACTGTAAAACAAAAAAAACAATCGACTAAATATTTATTTCAGTTTTTCAACATCAAGGAAATGTTCTTGTCAGTTAATGTTGTGATGTTGTTTTTGTTGTTGATTGCATTTGTTGTTGTTGCCGTTTATTTGTTATCAATGGGTTTAAACCAAAGTTGCTCTTCCTTGATTTAATAATTATAAATATGCATACGGTACAATGGTGACCATGGTTAAACAAGTTTCTGCTAAACAAAACTGGTTACACTGAGTCAACGACCTTGCCCTATTGTTAGAACTATATATTTCCATGAAATGTTAAATGTGAAATGTTCCATGTAACCTGTTGGCTGATGTGTGACTTTCAGAAAAGAAATCTTCGCATTTTTTTCACTTACCACGCGAAAACTAGTACGGAAATTTTAGCTTATGTTAGATGAGTGTAACTTGTCAAAAACAAATCATAACCAGCGCGTAGCTTTGTATCCAGCTGAGATATGATCGTTCAGTTCATTCGTAATCATTGGAAACCTTTACAACACCATTTGCTGCAGCACTGTACCTTAATCTTTGCCCCAGCAGTGTTGGCTTTTGCTCGGCGTCCACCACTGTCATTGTTTGCAACCACAGGGAATAGATCTCGGACAAATGCACTAAAACAGAGACGGCATAAAACATTGTAACTACAGTAAAAACCATCGTCTAAGAACCTACAGTTGTTTAGTGTGACAAAATAGGTTTTTGTATTTTGAGGTAGTTATTACGCTGAGTAGGTTCTTAATTAGGTTCTCAATGAAGGAGATACAGTTGTTGATTACCAGAAAAAAACTTTTATTTTGGGGTGTATATTAAAATGGTAAATATCTGCCAGAAGATTCTAAAATCACTAGGTTCTTACATGCCGGCTTTTACTGTATTGTCATCATTTTATTGTTTTCAACATTCGTAGAAAAAATATTTGATGTGTTACCTAGCTAACAGCTTAAAGGAATCCGCTAGTCTCGAAAGAAGAAGCAGCAGAATTATTTTCTAAGACGTAGGAAAACTATTTTCATCTTGACGTGGAAAATTGAATACAAATCTCTTTAAGTCTGCCAGACTTTTTTAGTTTAACGTCACAAATTTGTACTGGCGTAACTCTATCTATTACTTCTTTTATAGCTTCAGTGCACTTTGAGTTAGTAAATGGTATTAAATATATAAATATATTAATTCATTAATGTTTGCATCATTTTTTCAATAAATAAAAACATTTACTTACAGAGAAGTACAATACATTACACTACAAGACTACCCGAAAAAGAAGCAGAAACTTAGTTTGTTAAAAACTGGCGGCCAATTACTCTATTGAACTCTGACTATAAAATAGCGGCTAAGACCATTGCAAATTGACTTCAAAATGTACTTCCAAAACTAATAAATAGTGACCAAACCATTTTTCTCAAAAGAAGATTTATTGGTGAAAACATAAGATTAATCGATAGCTTAATAAAGCACATTGCTGTTCATAATATCCCCGGACTGGTAATGTTTCTAGATTTCTAAAAAGCGTTTGGCACAGTTGAATGGTCTTTTAAATGGAAAACGCTAAGTTCTTTCAATTTCGGTTCGTCAATAATGAATTGGATCAAATTGTGCTACCGTAACATAGAAAGCTGCGTACTTAATAACGGATGGGCAAGCAATTACTTCACCCCTGAAAGAGGAGTCAGGCAAGGCTGTCCCCTTTCATCTCATATTTTCATCCTTTGAGCAAAAATATTAGCCAACAAGAAAAAATACGAGAAAACAAAGATATAAAAGGGATCACTGTGTGTGGAAATGAAATCAAGATTATTCAATATGCTGACGATACTACTATGAGTTTAGACGGCTCAAAAAAGTCCTAATCATCTGCCTTACTCGGCCTAGAGCTTTTCGAGATAATTCGGTTTTATCAACTAAGTTGATAATTTAAATTGGCCACCGTAAAGAGATTCGAAAGCTTTCGAATCTCTTTATGGCGGCCAATTCACATTATCAACTCAGTTGATAAAACCAAATTATCTTGTAATACTCCCCACCGATGTAGCACCACAGTTTCTTTAGAAACTAACCCTCCCCCTTAGAGCTTTTCGGTGCGATATCTTGCTTGCGGCTTAACAGCAAGAACACAGAAATTCTCTGGATTGGGGCTTACGCTGGGCGTGAAGATAAATTACGTCCCGAAAAAGATAGATGTAGAGATGTCTGGATTTCATCCGATCTAATGGTAAGTATGAAGGCAAACCACAGCGAAAAATTACTAAAGGTTAGAAATTGCTTAAGCTGCTGGGAATACCGTCGTCTAAGCCTGTTGGGGAAAATCGTTGTATTTAAAAAGTTTGATCGCCCCTCAGCTTGTTTATATTCTATCACCGTTTCCAACAAACCATGGTGCTCTAGATGGGATTAACAACATGTTCTACAGCTTTCTCAGGAGTGGAAGGGGGGGGGGGGGGGGCGACAAAATTAAGTAAGATGTAATGATCAGTGATTATAAAAACGGAGGTTTAAGGATGATCGACATTAAATCTTTTAGTAAGGCGCTCAAATCAACATTGGTCAAAGAGTATTTAGACAATGATAATCATGGTAAATGGAAATTTTTCTTTGATTCTGAGTTACACGATTTCGGTGGGGTTGTTATCTTTAAGGGCAACCTCAACAAGAATGATTCGGCAAAGTATATACACATATCAGACGCCTTTACAACAGAAATTCTAAAACTCTGGTCAAAAATCAGTTATGGCGATAACATAACTTCCACCGAAAATCTCTCTTTACCTCTTAGGCAAAGTTCACTTGTGAGAACTGGAAAGAAACTCATTTACTACAAATTATGGTCTTCCAAAGGAATACAAAACGTCAGGCATTTAATGAAAGACGCACATAACTTGATATCTTTCAATGAATTCAAGGATTTCAAAGCACTCCCAAAAATAGAAAGATTTCCTATCTTCTTTAGTTTTCCACTAAATCTTCATTTCACATCTGTGAGTCTCTAACCACAACACATCTTATCGAATCGATCAAATTCCAAACTGACTCCGTATTAATTTTCGTGAATAGTTTAATTAAGCTAAACTAACTTTGATTATATTAACATGTCCGTTCAGTCAACAAAGAAAAAGTGGTTGAAATTCTTACACGTGCTTCAACAACAATGTGATCGTACTTAATGACTTACTCTTCACTGGACTGCATCAACGCGATCATATCGTTGGACAGGACATCTTTGTTTTTCTCGCAAAATCCTTTAGCCTCATAATCCACCTAAGAACAAATATTACAGGGTAATGTAATTTACTCAAAAGCTAATTTTTAACTAACCCCTGATAAATTTTATTTGCTATAGTGTAGCATGTGTTTTAAATACATTCCCATATGCATGAAGGCGAATGAATAGTACGCATTGCGCACTATTAATTATAATAATAACCTGCGTGTACAAAGAATTTCCATGCGAGCCAAAGTACATGGACATCGTGAAACATATCCAGGAATTCTCGTCCTCGGAGCCAGCGATCCTTTTGGTCAGCACCAAGAATCGCGACTCTGGTCAACACAGCGGTCAAACGACTGGGCAATCGCGTGAACACGCGCGAGTTTAAGCACTTCCGGTCACTTTCCCTCTTTATCCCACAAAATTTCCACGGTCAACCTCCGCCACTCGAGGCATCTCGGTACTAAGTTCAATCATTCTACCCCTATAAACGTTCTTTTCCCAAGTTTTATTGCTTAGGCAACAGCCTTTCTCATACGAAAATCTGCCCCCAGAGAGACCAACGACACGAACTATCGCGATAAAAACACAAGTCTTCATGTTTCTCTACGAACTCGTAAATTCGACAAGAAAATTCACTATTGTTGCAGAGATAGTTTCTTTGTTGAAAAAGATATATAAAAGAGACGCCCCTTTTAGAGCTGTGTTTAAGGTAAAAACCTTAGCTGTTTTGTTTTCGGCTTATCCTTGCGAAATGAAACACATACCGCGAAATTTAAATCTGCCGCCATTTTGGCGCTACCTTGTTTCTATGGAAATGGTGCAATCCATTCCCACGCGCGCACGCGCGGCTTGAGCATGCGCACTCATTTGACCGCTGTAGGACTCTGGTCAGGTCAAAGACCGGAAGTCCGTGATTTACGGACTTCCCGTCAAATACTACAAATCTGATTGGCTGAGAATACGAAACGAATACTCTCCACGTGCTCAAAAAATCGGCAGTGGTTGGTGCTGATCAAAAGGATTGCGGTTTCTGGGGACGAGAATGACATCCATGTACAGAAACGAGTTTAAAATCGCTAACCAAGAGGGCTAAACAAAATAAAGGGGTAATGCGAAATGAATGCGTTAAATGTTAATAGCAGCACGATTAACAACTATTTGACTATGTGCGTGCAAGGGCAGAGAATTCAGGCCGAATCTTTATCACGTAACTCACATTTCCAGCATAGTGGGTTATAGTGAAGTAGTTTGACTGCGCCCTGAAGTAACGAGAGAAATCTTGGTTGGAAGCCACCACTGCTCGGAGTTTCTACAGAACAGAAAAAAAAAAATATTATCACACATTAGGCCGTCTGACACCTCCATGTTCTCAAAATATAAATAATTTCAATCCTCCGAAAACATTGTTGACTTTTTTACCCAAATTTACCAGTCTATATTTAGACGTTAGTGTCTCCTGTTAGTCATCCTTAACGTTAATTAACAACTACGTTTGACAACCTTTTTCGTTTTAATCAATGTTATTTCAAGCTTTCTGATAGCATTGGTATTTGTTGCACTCACTAATTGATCAATAAGATAAATAAAATTGTAACAAGGTCATTTCTCAAAGTAATTCCATTACTACCTCACATTATTTATTGTAAATCATTTTTCCACTAGCAGCTTAGCTTTTTCAGTCACTTCCTTTCAATCACTTCCGTCCCTTCATTTTCTAGTTATTTACTGAACTAGATAAACTGGAAGAGGTCAAGATGGTGTGTCTAAGATGGCGGATATCAAACTTTCAGAAGTGACTAAATATAGTAATTGTACCACACTAAAATGTACTCTGGTTAGTCTAAACATCTCTTTGGTTAGCCTGAACAGCACTCCGGTTAGCCTGAGTAGCGTTACGGTTAACTTAATTAGGACAGACTTGGGAATGGTTAGCTTTTTAAGAGGGTGCAATTCCTGTATTTAGCTGTTTTTAAATTTCTAGTAAAGGATTTGTGTACGCAACGCCATTACTCCATTACAGATATTTGGATAATACCGTGACAATTTCCAAAGGGAGCCACTAAGGTCCACTAAGTGCTTTATTCAGTCTAGGTATTTATCGATAAAAGACGTAACTGTTCTAGCCAATAAAACGAAAAAAAAAAAAACATTATGAACTCTCTTCCTTCTCCGTCGTAGAATCACAAAGAAGGCCCAGTCCAAAGAGGAGTTGAAGCCAAATCTAATCACTTTCGAAAACTTGCGTTGCCTCGCAATTTCGACAATTGTATGCGTGATCACACGGAACAAGAAGAAGTGTAAAGACAAAATGACATTACCTCCATGAGTGTTTTTTCTGAGCCTTCAGAGACAGCATGCATGGTGCTGCACACGTCATCAAGAGTGCTCATGATGCCGGGGGGACGCTGCAAGCAGAATATAGATTTGGTAATAAGTATAAACCTACAAGATATTGAAACACCCAATGTCCTTGGAAACTGTCGACTGACTATTGGCGTGGAATACAATGGACTGTTAAACACTAGTTTTAAAATGTAGTGGCCAGTCGCTTTGTTTCCATCTTGTTATGTCAGTGAAACATCGATTCATGTGCTATGCACGCTCTGTCTTATGCCGCGTATACAAATCAGAAATGCTCACATGCAGGAGCTGTCCCATGTCATGACACCATCAACTGGCCCACGAACTTTGAGCTCGATGTACTTATTTTTTGTGGGGCGGGTTTAGAAACGCCAAGTTTTACAAAGAGCTTATGCACTCGTTACTTCTTTTGCCAACTAGAATCTTTTTTGTTAGCCAATTTCACTTTCGATAGTTCAAAACAAAGGGCTGAAAATTTCACAAATGATTGAGTGTTGAGGCACCTTTTATCCAGCAAGATATCTTCTCAACACAAAGTCGTATGCTAATAAACCATGACGCCAGTAAAGATTCTCTAAAAGATTTTTATCGCAAGAATTGTGATGACGTTCTGCAGTAACTGTACCTTACTCTCGATTAGCTCGCAGACTGTTTTATTATTGAAATACTTGACTTCCTCCCACGTGATCCCTTCTTGTACATACTCCTCCTAAAATGCAATTTAGCAGATCAGTTCAAAGAAGTATCTTTAGGAAACATTACAGGTCATGCAACTATTTCCTGACTATAAGAGACCATTACTTCAGTCTTGCGCAAAGTGCTAGAAATCGAGCATGCAACGGAAGATTACTTTCTGAGCTACGGCGCAAGGTAAGGAAAGTTTCTATAGGGGAATCCTTGTTTACAATATTTGGCTCATTAGCATAAGCAATTCAGTTTTTGATGGAGCTACAAAGAAAATCAGTTCTGAATATTGAAAGGTCATAGCACGATTAACTCTGTCAGTGAATATGAGCCTTGAATATTACACCCAAAGAGCTAAAAACTTCCCCATCTACTAAGTTTTACTAGCTCTTTAGCTGCCTGAAGTCAATTCATATCTAACATGTTTCCTTCTGTACGCAAAGCCGTATGCAAATGAGCAAAAATGTAAACAATGACGTCAGCATGAATCTGCCTATACTGTTGAATAGTTTCAGTAAAATGTTTTCAATAATATACTTTTTTATTCCTTTGCAATTGGATGTTTAAGATGATTCCAGTCCGTACTACGCACTCTCGAGAGTTTGTCTGCATTTTCTGTTTTGATTCATGTAAGACATCACAAAATGTAGACATTTCGCAAAAAAAATACATGAAGTAAATTAAAAGTTTCAAAACAACCCGCTTTTATGGATGCGAAGCCGTCGAACCCTTATGCTGTTTTTTTTTTTCTCATATCACTTGATGTAACAACTTCGCAGCTGTAAAAATCAATGAAGCTGTTGAAAAGAGAATTTGAAAGTTCTCAAAGATAAGATATATGGTTCGCAACGAATAACACGATTCGCATTCCATCGAATGGGAACTTATAATGTTTATAAACATTAGGGTGCTGAGACTGCGCAATACGGACTGGAAATCACCTTTAAACAAAGTTCTTAAGCCAAATCTACCTGCTCCATTTTGAGTGTGAGTTCAATGAAGATTTGCTGCAGCTTTTCGTTGACAAAGTTGATGGCAAATTGCTCAAACTGATTGTTCTGTTCGTGAAAACGAAAACGCATTTAGTATTCAGTAAAGATTTATAGTCTTCTTTTAATCAGGCAATCATACCTCAAAAATCTCAAAACCGTAGATATCAAGAACTCCGATGGACATTTCGTCCTTTTCTTTTTGCATAGCATCATTTATTCCCTGAAAAAAACAATTATGATAAGTCAAACAAATTTAACAGGCAATTGATGGCTTGAGTTAGAAATTAACTTTAACAAAGTGCATAGAGCTTAATCTCAATAGCCTATTTTTGGCACAATCTTTGGCACACAGCTGAACTGTTCTCAATTACACTTTCACACGATTCCCCCACACTGACAAACTTGAAAAAATTGATAAATAATGTTAATTCCCTCATTTTTGAATTAGTGTCTACTCTATTTGTACTCTTGAAATATTTCAATGCATATTAGATTGGTTGATTTCATAAAACAATTAGACAAATACAACCTCGATTCAAAGGCAAAGCAAGATCGTGACATATTTTAAGTTCTATTGCAATTGTGGAATTATTTTATTAGAATTTTATATTATTAGAATTGTAGAATTGTGGAATTGTTAGAATTGTAGATATTTCTGTACATGTTTCTGTTTTTAGTGCTAACACGACCCCACAAGCAAACCTATTGCTTTAAACTAAATCGTGTGTAAATATGGGATTGTTGTTGTTGTTGTTTATCCTTCACAACTCGATGTTCTTTTGCGTGGACTTCAAAAAAATTATAAGCTGTGTAATATAGAAAATAATTTGTATGACGAAGGTATTACAAACATAGTATTATATTTATGGATAGCCCTTACCTTGACAAGATAGTCAAAGACCTGGGAAAACAGAGCTTTTGATAGAGCATCACGGGCGAGCAAGGCCTTGAAAAGAAAATTAGAAAATAAGATCTCCGGACTGGAGGCCAAATGTACAAGTTATAATTAATGTATCCGGCATAATAAGACTCAATGACAACACTAACAGTAAGCAACCTTCGAACTAGTTATTGCAGAAATATAGTGGCAGTTCATTTGACCACCGGAGGGCCATAGAAAACGTGGGGTGTGGGAATGGAAAATGGGCACGTGAGACCAACGAACTCGCGATATTTCTTTAGGTCCTATTTATTTGTATAGGTAATCATACGGTTTCGAGTTCAATTTGGAATTAATTTGCAAGAGTGAGTTTTTAGCGGCGAGTGCAATTTCAGCTTTTTGAAAAACTCACAAGTGCAAATTAATTCCAAATTGAACGAGAAAACCCGTATGATTACTTATTAATAATACAAATGTGAAAAAATTCGCGCAGAAAAATTGCCGGAAGATGTTTCTTGAAGCCATTTTTTCGCATTCGAGAAAACGTTTTTCAGAGTTTCCGTACAAAATTTTTTGTCACTGCTTTACCTGGTATCATTGGCCTACAAAATTTCTCATTGTCTTTCTGCCAATCATTATCCAGAATTACGATGTGTAATTTGCACTGGTGTTACACTTTTTGCACTGGGGTTACACTTGAACTGCACTGCTCTCAGCCAATCAGAATCGAGTAATTTTTTCATGTGTATTATTAAGTTATTTATTTATTTTTTGCTTATGACACTTACCCGCCTGCCAACAGAAGGAAAAAATAATTGCAAGCACAACTAACAATGATGATAGATGTGAATGCAGCCATAACACTACTGGAAAAATGACCTGAACAAATTTTTAGGCTTTGAGCGGGATTCGAACCCACGACCTGTGCGTTACCGGTGCAATGCTGGTGGGTTCGAATCCCGTTCAAAGCCTAGTAGTGTCGGTAGTGTTATGGCTGCATTCGCATCTATCATCATGTTTACACTTAATTGCTACTGTTGGACATCTATTACCACAACTAACAATATTTAAAGAAGTAAATGTTATTGTAGCACACCTGATCGGCGTTATTCGTTTTCTTGGTGATTTCAACTTTACCTCCCCAGCGAGCTTCCATTATAGAGCTGAAACGTAAACATCAACAAGAATTACTTTTTCTCTTTAACATTTTCTTTCTGTTACCTAACAAAGAAGATTATGGAATTTAAAAAAATAAACAAAACAGTAAAGCCGTACAGTTATCACTAAAAGTGAAAAGATCTGATTCTTTTCCGTGAGACAGTGTTCACTTTCTTCTTTGCCTATTTAATCGTCGTTAACTATTGTCTGCACTGTTTTTAGTTGATATGATTGTTTCGCCGGCTACCCTCACATACTTCCTGGTAATAATGTCGCAATCATGTTCATTATTGATCACTTGTGGTAAAGTTGTCTCTCGTTCAATGAAGACTATAAACCATTTTCATGTTCTCGATATTGGCTGAGGCTAATGCGGGGAGTCTTTTCAAATGCAAGTGACATAAATCTCTTTTTAATGATATTCCCCCACATGAGCCTCCAATACAGACAGTCCCGCTCCAATACCGACAATACAAAATGGTCTGTTGACGGAAAGATCAATGAGGCACTCTGTTACCCATTCCTTTGAGCTCTGTCAGGAGAATAATCTGTCGCGCGCTGCACTAGATAACTCGGCAGTGAGTCCAGCCTTTATGAAATATTTATACTGACAAATAAACCGTGGTCGCGTAACATACCTGACTAATTTCTCCTTGAGAAGATCCTTATCAACACATAACAGCCTCGCCGGTACAGTCAACACTAAATTGTGGAAGATTGTTGTGGAAAGAAAACGATTCAATCATCAAAATCAAATGGAAGCGATCTCACAAGTAGCTTACATCCTTTTTGTGAGCAAATAGAACGAAAAAAAACTCAATACAGAAAAACAAATTTCCAAGAGCAAGAGAAAATAAAGACTAAAAGAGAAACATTTTCCGAAAAGAGGGTATACCATTACGGGTCGCGCACAAATCATACACCCTCGATGAGAAGAGCTCTCTCTCTCTCTCTCTCACACAACAACAACAACAAGAAACGGACATGCACGAGGGCCAACTGCCCTATCTCCAGCACCAAATTATGATTATTACGCAACGCGGTTTACCAAATCATGTGTAACAACTGCAACCAACACTACATCGGGAGTAGTACACGCTTGTCCACGATCGCGTAAAAGAACACCTGAACAATGATAACTCCTCCGTGAAGAAAAACATTTCTTAGTGCCAAAACAAAGTCTACAAAGACATCGAAATTAAGACTATTGTGCTAGAAAGCGACCCTGCAAATCTACGACTGTTCGAAGCGTTTTACATACGAAACTACAAACCTGTCTCCTGAGAGGAATGCAGCGAATTTAATAATCATTTCCACATATCTAGAGACTCTTTGAACTTTGACACTCGCTCATTAGACCATACCATTCGCTTTTATTCAAATTTGTACCTTATTATTTATCTCAAGCCCTTTACCCCCACATTCTTTGGCTTTTCACACGTTTTTACTTTACATCTATATATAAGCCTTATGCGGAATATTTTTTCTTATCCCTGATGATGCCGTAGATCGGCGAAAGCGTGGATTTTTTTAACGATTTTAATATCAATTATACAGTAG
>OZ026609.1:9952540-9965040 GCA_964020085.1 Micromussa lordhowensis
ATATCCGAGGAAGATCCGATGATGGTTCGATCACACAGCAACACATCTAAGTATGAAACAATGGCAATGGCGATCCTTTCGATATCCTCACACGTGAGAGATAAAAATAGTATAATCACTGCGAGCGATGAAGATATGGTTTTTTACTAAAAGGAAAAATCCTGGTATTTCACTAGTGTTCTTATATAATCAATAAGAATATTACAATGAAGGAAATGCAGTAAAAAAAGTTCGAATGGAGCTGGAATTTTTGGGGTAAGTTAGGTTAAAGTTTTGTAGTGAGACGTGATCGAACCGTTCTATTGAAGATTTCAACAATATATAATTCCCGTGCTGGCCGTTGTTTTTATATTGAGGTCATAAACTAAATCGCCAAGGAATCGCATTGACGAAGCATTCTATAGCAGCGCTAGTACCTGCGTACAATTTTAAGAACTGATACAGAGACTATCAGGAAATGACGGGTTTTGCAGACTGTATTTTATACTTAAATTTTTAAGCCCTTTAGCTCAAATGGTCATCAAAATTTGGCGATTTATCTCCAAGGTGTTAATTTTAACTTCAAAGCATGATAAATCTTTCAATGGTCAGACACCTGATAGCAACTTGTTTGCACAGCTAGATTGCGCTTTACTTTTATTTTCTTTTAATCGCGCGAAAACAATTGCCAGGAACGCAAACCTACCGTGATTTAAACAGTAAGGAAAGAAAATAAGTTGAACGGGAGACTGTAAAGGTTGTCTGTGATTGGATAAACAAACATTCATAACGTCAGATGCAATTAGTAAATCTTTGCAACACTCGCCTTTTCAAGGAGAAAATTTGAAATCTTTCCTCCATCTGGATGGCCCGAAAAGTTAAACTGAATTTCCATGAATTTACCCTGAAAAGGAGACAGCACAACGAGAAACAATCATATCATCAGTTTACATAGATAAGATGCGACGTTACTTAGAGTGGCTTCACTTGAGTATCGGAAGTAATTCGCATTTGCTTTCGTTTGTAGTACTCCCGGGGGGGGGGGGGGGGGGCTACTGCCAGAAAAATTGGGTGTGGGCGTGGGGCCCGCTTCCCAAAACCCTTACCCTATTTATGACCAAAATTTGCGATTTTTCCTACCCTATATATGACCTGACCAAAAATTTGATGTCCTATTTATGACCATTGCAGCTGGCACAGTTGTCCTAAACATAATTTATGAAGGGCTTTGGCTTATCGACAATGATGAAAAGGTAGCTTCTTCTAAAAAATACATACTCAGCTCAAGAGAAGAGTGCGAAAACCATATCTTATTTCTGACCAAAACGCCTGAAAAACCATAGCCCGCTTTGAGGCCGCACATACCTACATAGCCCATATAAGGGAGTACTTTGATTGTAGTGATAAAATATTTTAAAATTCTCTTTCTAACATTATAATATCTCATATTAGTAAATTCTCAGCTCCGACTATTGCATTTCTAGCTTTTTGATTGGCTAAAAAACTCCGACTATGAGCCAATAGTCGGAGTTTTACGTCATATGGAAAATAGTGCGCCAAGTTTAAAAATTTTCTGCACGAAGTTTTCAACTTTAGCCATCTATAATGGCCGAAATAAAAATCGGCGGCAAAGCCCGGTTGAGAATTTACTAAAACAATTATTCCATTCGCCCTTGTTGGATATGAAGTGATTATAACCAACTAGCGCTACGCGCTCGTTGGTTATTTTATCACTTCATATCCAACTCGGGCTCATGGAATAATTGTTATATATTCCGCTGCAGTTATTGTTACTGTAGTCAACTTACAAATCGGCTTGAGTTGTTGTTTCTCATTGTCTTGGCGTTACCAAAAGCTTCCAATAAAGGATTGGACTGAATGATGATATCCTTGATATGCTGAAATATAATAAGTAAATTATAGAACATAAGAGGTTAGGGTCTACCTTGGTAATACTAACTGTTAAAGAGTTTAAAATACGATTGAATTCTTTTTGCACATTGTTTTGGCCAGTACAGCTTTACGGAGGGGTTAACCTTGTGAAAAGTTCGGTCTTCTAGTTTTCCAGGAGCAAAGGTAGAAAAAGAGACACTGGTTTTTAGTTTTGCATATATCATATCATTGAAAACTGGATCATTGGATATAATGCAATTCAAGAGTTTTAATTGGCTTAGCCATCATGGTATATATCAACAATTGCTTCCATTTGGCGCGAAATGTCCGTGGACATTAGGGAGTTTAAGAAAACCACGACGGCAACGGCACCGCGAACGTCGCGAAACAAAAGATTTAATGAGCAGAACAATGGCTGTGCACGTGCGTTATAATTCTTGGTACATTTCTTCGCCGTCCCCTGAAAAACAACAACGTGAAATGACCAAATTCTGCGTTGTCCGTAGAACGTGAACCACGACGGCTAATTTTGTTATTTTTATTTCAAATGTTTCGCCCAGGTTAATTTTCGTAATGGTCTGGACACTGAGAAACAAAGGAAAATGACGTCAGAGTATCGCGAGATTCGTAGGTAAAATATAAACTCATGTTTTAATCAACGTTGTCATCGGCGTCGTGTCCTGGTTTCTTAAGCTCCCTAATCTGTTCCGAGAAGCGAACAGTTTTCTCAGCAGAGCGAAGCTCGAGGAAAACTGTACTGGGAAAACTGTGAGATTTGAGGAATGAATCATGTCAACCGGTTATTGAACATTATCCTTCAAATTTTTTTGCGACACGCGAAGGCTATCGTGTTTATTATCCTTCAATTTCTTTTAAATTTGGAGAATACCACTCGGATATTTCCCGGTCAGTTTTAGATGGGGCATACTGAGCCACGTGACTTATTTAGACAAATCGCGAGCGAGCTAAAATATTTGAAGGATTAGAAGAGCCATTACACCATGGTCTACAAATATGGTAAGCGTACGCGTGATTGGTACGCGTAACTCGGTGCTACGCGCTATTTACCATCTCGTATCCAACGCACGCTCGTGGCATAATTGTCCCATATAACTTATAAAATGGGAAAATAAGGCCGTAGAAGAAAGAGACTAGAAATATTCTGCCATTATTTAATCATTTTGCATTCCTGTTGCGAGTACGCTGTTTCTATTGAACCAAAATATCCAGAGTGTTTTGTTTGCCATACCTCCACCTTTTCTGATCCTTTTCCTGAAGCCTTAGCGATAAAGTTCATGATGTGCTTAGCGGATACTGTCTTGCCCGCTCCACTCTCTCCACTGGAAAAGACAACAAATTAGTACTGGCGTTTTTTCGGTGGGGTATTTTTAATAATTCTAGCGTTTCCATAAATATATACAGTTACGTTTTTGTGATCATATATAGCGGAAGCCTTAATCAAAACATTACATTTTTTTAGCAAATGTTCCGTCGTAATATAATTCTTTATCGTTGTGTCGAAAAGGGATAGGACCAAGAAAAAAAGAAACGATTGCATGAAGAGTCTTTCATTGGAATTCCAAGGAAAGATCGGGGTCACCTGGATAAGAATGATGTAGAAATGAAAACAAGGTTCCTGTGGCCCTTTAAGGCCCTTTAAATTCGATTTAGATCACCTCGTGACCACGGGATATGTCCGCTCATTTGTAGAGAAATGCTTATAAACGAATTCGCCATGGAGACCTTTTTGAACTACTTTCAAGCGGAGTTAGACGGTAGACGGGCCAAAATTTAATGACTCGTGCCATCTCTTGTTCCCTGATATCAGGGTCTGGAAGGGTATTTTCAGGATCCGGGATTTGACGAAAACACAGTGCGAGATTCGGAAAAACGCAAAATATCTTGGCGGAATTCGGTAATTGACTGCTTCTCCGGAAGCGGGATTGGACAGAATTTGTGCACGGGAATCGGGAATTCTTGCCGGATTGTTGGGAATTCGGAAAATTTTCACCACCTAGATAAACGTTCTAACCGTGAACAAATCAACCAGGCGAGTGCTAGCTGATAAGTGTTTCCTGTTGAAACACGAAACAAAACAACTGTGGAGTATGCCTGGTTCACTGAACTGCCAAGTAATCCACAAACAAAACAAAGAGTATATTTCGTTCTTGTCGCACGTGGTTGATTTAATACTCTAAACATTTTAATATCGCTCAAGCTCTTCGCTTTAATTGCAATCGAGAGGGTGATGATGCCAGCTCTCCTTGATGGAGAACACAGTCAGAGTTTTGGCGTCGTTCTTCTTAGCCACAGACGAGACTTCTAGCGCACACGATGTCGAAGCAGGACCATGATAGCGTGCGCCAGTGGGCCAGCGAGCATGGAAAAGCCGTCAGGCAGCTCTCGGTTCGTCAGAACAACACCAAACATTCAGCAGGAAGTCTTCATCTCAATATGTATAGGAGAGAGCTACCTGTTGTCGACCGATCGAGTCAGTGCGGAACCCAGTTCAGCTGATAACCAG
This sequence comes from Micromussa lordhowensis, assembly GCA_964020085.1. Classification (NCBI taxonomy): domain Eukaryota; kingdom Metazoa; phylum Cnidaria; class Anthozoa; order Scleractinia; family Lobophylliidae; genus Micromussa; species Micromussa lordhowensis. The sequence continues at coordinate 9,956,937 of OZ026609.1, forward strand.
CTGTCAGAGAATGGCTCTGACTCCAGCGACAATGAGGACAGTAGCACCGATGAAGAAGACACAGTTGAGGATGTTCCTGTAAACTTTTTATCAAGGACAGTGCGCACGCGTACAGGAAGACCCATCGATCTTTCATATCAGGCTCTTTCATCGTAATAAGGTATGAAGAACTAATTGCATTTTGCAGTAGTCTCACAACACGCGTAAAATCAAAACAACAACCAAAAGGGCAAATCTACATCTTAAACTCATTAGCTTATGCAAAAATTAGATTTTTTGAGAAAAGAAAAACAGGATTCGGGAAAGCGATGACAAAAAGCTAGTGCGGGATGCGGGACTCGCGTGAAAAAGGAGCGGGATGCGGGATTAGGACCTCCCTTCCAGACCCTGTGATATTCTTGAATATAAGCAAACTTAGAATTACTAATACCTGATGATAACACACTGGTTGTCATGTTCCATCATCATGTTCTGGTACATGGTGTTTGTCAAAGCATACAGATGAGGCGGCTTGGGACCCTACACAGAAAATGACATTACAACATTGTAAGCTTGGACCGTGATTCCCGTAATCCAATAGGTGGCTCACTAATTTACTATAAGACACTTAACTTGAGGTAATATTTCGTTCAAAATGCGATCACGAATACAGCATTTACGATCGTATGAGCTGAGCGAAAGATTTACACTGTACCTGAATATTGCTAAAAGCACCAGCCCCACTAGGCGCTTCTTGCACCTGTTCGCTTCTTCGTCTATTCTCCAGGATGTCTGCAGGCATCGGTGCCGTTGTACAGCGGGTTGCGCGGTCGCTTTGTTCGGGGACATCAACGTCATCTGTACTGTCATCATCAACACCTCGGTAGAAGTCCACGGCATCAGAGCCGTAAATATGAAGTACTTTAAAGGGGTTTACCGCAATTAGCACACGGCCTATATAGGTCTGCGCGAAAAAAGAAACAAGTTTAGAAATGATGGTATTTGTGCTCGCAAGCTAACGATTTAAAGCCGGGGAGAGAAACAACATAACATAACACGAACTTTATTTAAACTCGAATTTCAGAGTAGCCTAAAGGCTAATATCTTCGAGAACAAAAAGAGAGAATCTATTTACATGCACAAAAATCTATATGCCGCATATGTATGGCATACATAAAATAAATCTATATACATGCATAAAAATCTATTTACATAAAGTTAAATATGCAGTTAAGTCTAAAAGGTGATTGCTTTCAGGAGTCTTCTAAAACCAGATAAAGTAGACTCAGATCTTACATTATTAGGGACCGTTCATTTTTTATGAGATAGGGGGGGCTGGTGGGATTGAGGGGGGGGCCATGAAAAAAAAACTGGTCTTAAAGGGGGGGCCATCCAAAAAAATATCGTCTGTAAGGGGGGGTCACTCAAAAAATTACCCTAAAATATTGTAAGAAAAGCATCTATGATGATGCAAAATTTTCTACCAAAATGCCCAAAATTGCATTTCTGAGGTTCTAAAAATCTAAAATTTCCCGGGGGAGCATGCCCCCTGGACCCCCCTAGTTTGTAATGGATGGAACAATATCAATTCAAAACTACTTGAGAATGTTCACTCCCAACAATAAACAGTACCTTGTTTATCAAAGGAAAAGACAGATTACCATGGCCAGTGCACATGTAAATATTTAAAAATTATTTCAACTATTTTCAATTTAAACTGCAGTAAATCTACAAATGTTGCCAGAATGGCGTAAAATAGCGTTTCTGAAGTTCTGAAATTCTAAATTTTCTCGGGGGAGAATGCCCCCGAACCCCCCTAGTTAGGGCACTTGTTGGGTTAAAAATAGTCAGATTACACAAAGGACATATCCCATAGACGAAAACGGTGATTCAGAAAGAACTTTTTGAAACTGCAGTTTTTGTGTTTAACTTATAAGGTAGAGTTTACTTGATCATTCTTTTTGCTTTGCTTTCGACTTCTTTTTTTTTTTGGGGGGGGGTCATAAAAAAAAATTAGGTTTATAAGGGGGGGCCAGAGAAAAAATATCCGGTTAAGAGGGGGGGCCATCATATGCTACAGAGACTATCTACCAGATCCCACCAGCCCCCCCTACCCCATAAAAAATGAACGGTCCCTTAGGTAGGGAGTTCCAGTTCTTAGACGCAAAGTAACTAAAAGAGTTGAGGCCATAAGTAGAAGTAACAGGTTTACATAGTGATAAAATATTCGTTTTTCTAATTAACAAATTGACGTCAGTTTTTCATGCGTCTGTCTTGTTATTGATCATAAATTTCGTCATCACATTGTCAAAGTAGCTGTGGATCCACGAGGCGATAGCCGAGTGGATCCGCAGACTACTTTGACAATGTGATGACGAAATTCATTGTCAATGACAGGACAGACTCATTAAAAACTGACATCAATTTGTTTTTTACGATAACAAATGGTCGAATTGCCCGCTCTCGCTCGCTGACGCGTCGCACGAATTTCAAATTCATGTGTCTGTCCGCATATTGACGATAAAAATTAGCCAATGAGCGCGCGAGAATTTTTGCATGTATCGTAAAAAGAGTATTGAGACTGACGCAAAGTAAACATGTTTTTAAGATATTTAGGAAAACTGTTATAGTTCAAGCATTTATAGGTAGTAATTAACATATTTTGAATCCGTCGGTTGTACAAAAAAAAGGGGAAATATAGAAAAAATGTTAGCTTGTGAAATAAGCAACTGGAACAAACTTCTTCCTCTCTCAACTAGATTGGAGTAACCTAACACTTGCTATACTCGGGTCATGTACTCCAACCTCTAAGCTACAGGCGTCTTAGGGGATCTCGTCCATATAGCAAGGTTCAAATGTGTCAAGCCTCCCCCCCCCCCTCCCCCCCTATGCAATCAGGATTAGTTCTCGGAATGTTAAGTCTAGTGAACAATGGACACCAGCCTGGTTTCTTTTTCGATTTCGTTACAGAGTGGAAATATCACCCTGGAACCGCAAACAATAAAAATGTCTTTAACAAGAGGTAGAGGTCTTTTTAGGTAAATTCTAAATTTTAAGCAAATTCTAGAAGTTGAAGTAAAAAAAAAATGTCAAATGTATGTTTATAATGGTCATGCACTTAGCTACACCAAGCTAGTTCACAGGCATGCCACTCAAACTGAAGGAAACAAATATTTCAAATGAACAAAACAGGCTTAAAAATCCCAACAAGCGGGAGGCAGACCAGTTGGCTATATACAAGCATGACCGAGGAGTTGAACTAGGGTCCACCGAGAAACAACTCCAGCTAAGTGGTCAGAGCGGGACTTGAACCCGTGACCTCCGGATTTCAAGTCCGGCACCATAACCACTCGGCCACGCTGCCTCCAAGCAGCTATCCACTGTCACTTGTTTCCTTTTTTCTCCTGAACACACGCTAGGCTGGGCAGGCGCCACCAAGTAAAACCCAAGACAGGTGCCTGCGGTTGATGATCCTTGAAACCTTTTTTCCTTCGGTGTTCGAGGGCTAAAGCCAAACACCTCACACGTTTAGCTACCCGTCTGTCAGTTGGAATACAATTCTTAGGATAATGTGTTTTAGCCCCATGTTCAGTTTCTTCTTGTGGAAAGTTTTAGAAGAGGGCTCATTTTCAAACAAAATAGGCGAACTGGGCAACTCGGTAACGGCCTGTTGTACTGAACAATACAATAATAGATACAATGTCAGCCGCGAGAGCAGCAATAGCCTGTTTCCAAGCGTTCTTTTAGTTGGAGTACAGCAGAAGAAAACAAAAAAGAAATTCTATCATTTCTTTTAATTCGTGCTGCTTTTCGACCAACCGGCAGGCTAGAACAACAATAAACATGAATAGGCGTGAAATTTGAAGTGATATAAAAAAGGAAATTGCCGGTTAGGATTAAGATGGGTTGAAAACACTACCAGACAGTTGACCCCCGCAAAAGAGAGCCCTAGGTTGCTAGGGGACTGTTTGGTATCCGTCTACTCATTCTTCACTTCAAATCTTCAACATTTCATATTTTCCTCAATTTAACCTATCCTTTGAGAAAAAATATCTTTTTCCCAAAATGCCCAAACCTCACCCAAAAATTTACACAAAACCACCAAACAGTGGTTAATGAGATAAGCAGAGAGATTTAGTGTCGCTTGAAACGTGACCGAGATATTGGCAGAAAGGCCGTGTTAAGCGACCTCAAAACAGCCTTCACGTTTAACCCCGCTTTAAGCAGTGTTTAAATGCGAATTTTTTTTTTTTCATTTACACTCACCACCAATGGTGTTTTGGTAGTAAAGCACAGAAAAGAACAGTAATCGTTGATATAACTCACATAAATAGTTTCAGTTTTAAGGCGAACTTGAAGGTTTTCCGCAATGTCCTTTTCTGAAATTGAGGGTAGTTCAACCATATCATCGACTCCTCCACGATTTGCTATCATTTTTGCTCAACTGCAACAAAACATACAGAAAACGAACATATAATTTGTTCAACATGTTCAAAGGAATACGTTCAATGTAACATGTCTTTGAAACTATTATAAAAACTATGTTGACTTGCAGTTTCCTCTTTGTGTTGAGAAAAAGCATTTCAATACCTTTAGTCAGTTGTTATGAGTTATCCATTTCAAGCAAGGTTATTCATTTTGCTTTTTAGGCAATTTTTAGGAGATCTTCTCTAGAAGAGATCCTCGGGTTGAGGACAAATAGTTGAGAAGTAGTCCCGTTGCTTATCGTGTTGTGAAGCAAGTTGGCGCGCGCGGATTGCGCAGCCTTTGTTACGTCATGTGATTCACAGGCTCAATTACCAGCCGCTGTTCGGGAAGTGAGCCCGCGCTACTAGACAGCGGCGGAAACCGAGCCTGTGTGAGTCATAGCAGATGGAAATCCGCGATTCTGATTGGTTCTCCCATTGTTGTCTGTTTAAGCAGTAGACCACTCTTTCTATGGGTTTACCGGCGTTATAAACCAAGCGGGATGTTGGGAGAACACGAGAAAATCGAAGAAAAGCTTGTAAGTCACAAGCCGTTAGGGGAGTGATTTACAAGCTTTTCGAGTAGTGTATTACGCCGGTAAACCCATAGAAAGAGTGGTCTATTGCTTTTATGAAGTAACTATGGAAAACGCTTGTCAAAGAGAGGAAATTTTCTTGTACTTTTGTGATCAAGTTGCTTATTCTCATCAAAACCATGAGATGACGTGACAAACCAATCATAGCGACTGAAAGAATGAAAGCACAGACTCATGCATTGAGTTTGAACTCAAAATTTTTCATGACAAAGTAAGTAAAGTAAAAGCTTTATTAATGTGTCAATGTATTTAGTTTTCACAACTAATTGGGGACACAAAAATTAAAATTATTTACAGATAAGAAATAATTATAATGTATATATACAATTAAAATATGTAGCATTTGTAAATTGTATAAAACAATAGGTATATAAAAGGTAGTCACTAATTAAGAATTGTGACTACCTCGTAAGAAATATTTTCCTGCTTTATAGCAACCCAAATTGATCAGTCTAGCCCTCCTGTAGTCACAAATGGATCCTGCACAGACCGTGGAAAGCACCGAAAATGCTTAAAACTTCTTTCTAAACTTAATCGTAAACGGAATCGGCGTAAATATTGAAAGACACAACCTGCATACCTTTAGCTGAATGCCTCCTTGTTCATCCTGGCTGGTTTAAACGGCATTTTTTCGCTTTTTACAATATGAGGTATCTTCCACTATATTATTTCTTTTATAGTGGAAGATACCTCATATTGTAAAAAGCGAAAAAATGCCGTTTAAACCAGCCAGGATGAACAAGGAGGTATTCAGCTAAAGGAATGCAGGTTGTGTCTTACAATATTTCGATTTTTAAACACTCTTTGGACCCTTAATATAATTTTAAGATAATAGCTCCCACGCAGCCATGATGGCAAGCGAACTAACTGAGAAAATGCAGTAAAATAGACCAGATATTGACCAGGACAAAGAAATAGACAAATGTATTAGGGCAAACCAACATTTATTTTGAATTATTTGATAAATATTTTGACTCCTTTGCAGTTAATTTTGCTTGTAACTTCACATACATATTCGGCTCTGTTGTTTATAAATTAATTTCACTAACAGCACGTCTGGGCCGCCTGTGGTCAAGTGAGCATGATATCGTACCCACGTCAGGTTAGTGACTTGATATTGCAGGATAACAGGACATACAGTAGACACAGCTTCTTATTGGCTATTTGCGAAGTGTTCAAATTCTGGTCCTGTTCTAGCCTCAATCTCTCCTACGCTCCAGTAACAGTTTTCGCTAGTCCACTATCTGATGTTTGTTAACTCTCACATTCTGTGATCTTTTTTTGATCCGAGCTGGGGTAAACGAAAAAGGGAAACCCATCAATTTCCTAGTGCACGAAAGAGTTCGAAAAGATTAAACCAAGAAGCGTTTTTTTTCTTATAGTTTTCATAAATATCTCGTTGTACATCAGTCATGTACGGTATTTGTTAGTTTACGCGATAACCACTTTCAAACTCGGGACCTCCGAATTTTATTTCCACCTTTGACTTATCTTAAGCTTCTTAAAATAACACAGGGGAACGGGGATTCAAACAATACAGTGATGTCTCTACAGCGCTCAGCTCGTTTTGGAGTTCTAAGCCCCGAACACTAAAGTTAAGGGTTTTTTTATCACGTTATTTCCGTTGTTACGGTAACTTGTAACGTCAAGAAAATGACTATAACTTTTTTCAATGGCCAGTGCCATTAGTGTGCTGTCAACTGCAAAAGAGGGACAGTGGTGAGGTGATTCCTCAGTATTGCATTGCGCATCCCTGCTGCGCACGATTTTCGCGTCATTAGCGCGCGCACATCAGCGCCCGCACTTACACAAGGTAAGAGATTTCCCTCAAGCTAAGCTCGATAACGAAATAAATGCTAGTTTTCTCTCAAACCCAAAAGTTTTCTCTTAAACGAGCGTGGTGACCTATATTTTTTACTACATAAATTTGGTATAAAAAGTATCCTTTTAAGTTTAAAAATTAAGAAAAAATTGTTCGGAAGGAAAAAAACAGATATAGCTAAAAGAGTGCACAAATCCGTTACTCGAGGATGCAAATTATGACCTCGAAAACGACGACTGGAGGAACGTTTTGAGTCAGTGTCATTTAGAATTGTGTAATTTTTTCTATAAATTATATTTTACATTGTTCCAAGTGCCCAAGACTTTCTGCGTGCTGATACAATGTTGGAGACTGTTGCGAGCCACCTTAATAAACGTCAGGGAGCGTTCCATCTCAAAATCGGCATCTCGAATCATGAGTGCAAACTAAACATAATGTTTCAATTTCTTTTGTTGGATTTTAATCTACGATCTAATGTTTTTTATTGTAGGTACAAACAGAAACCCAAATACTAGCCTGTCAACTGGCTCCAGCTGGAAGGGTCTGACCTCGGCTGAAAGAGCCGAGAAGGAACTAGCTGAGAGTCAAGTGGCCGATGGGCGGTTGGGGTGGGAAATGGGACTCGATCCCTTTCCCTCTCTCCCCTTCCCGCCCTTCTTGCTCTGTTCTCTCCCTTTTCTTCGCGATCTCTCCTCGCCCCATCGTCGACTAGTCCGACTTGAGAACCTGCTCACAGTGTAGGGTTTCTAGTTCAAGAAATTCAATGCGTTGTACAGGTCTGTACACTCATCACAGTTACTTTAAACAAAAAAGTGCACACAATTCTCTTAATCTTTCTTTATTGTATTGAAAAATGAAAATTACTTTCATTCCACTATAAATAGCTTATCTGTTGCCTTTATTTAACAGTCAAAATTCTAGATTAAAGGTGCTAATTTTCATTGCGTGTATTCGTCCACTCATTCAACAGAGCTCTACTGTACCCATCTACCAAATTAATTTTTTACTAAATTTCCGTCTCAACCAGAATCGCACCCGGAACACAATGAATAGAACGAGCTGACTCAAAGGATGACCTACAAAAAACAATACAAGAATAACTTTGATACTGTCTGTTGGATTTCCACTGTAATCAAGCACAGAATATATATAAGGCTGCCCTGAGGTATTAGTACCGTTACCTGCCCAGTAAACAACAGTAAACATCACGTAAAAAACAGTGAAAAGCATTGGATAAATTA
>OZ026609.1:9970040-9990040 GCA_964020085.1 Micromussa lordhowensis
TATCGAAATCTAGCTTGGAATTAATAAAATTACAGTAGCTCAAGTTGATCTTGGATATGTCCGTTAATTTTTTCAACCTTGTCGGTCAAAAGATGGCTGCCGGGATATTGTTGTTCTGCGTGTTTTACGCACGCAAAATTAGCACAAGGCCAATATCCAGCCATCCTGGTCAATAAATGATCATATCCTATGGTATAAGGAGGATTGTTTTGTTTTCGTTTCGAGTATTTATCCATTCTAATAAGGTACGCGCACCGAAATTCAAATCCTGTTTGCAGCGAAAAGAAAATGTGACAACATCGTAAATAAAGATGTAATTGAGGATTAATTTGTCGACTCTTGACGAGATACCCCGTAGTATGGAGAGAATTCGTTCGCTTTGTTTTAGTAGATTTTTTGTCATTTTTTGGTGGATGTGACGGACTGTGTCAATTAGTGAGTCGTACATGTTTGTCACACCAGTCAGATAGGAGCTTACCATAAAAAACCAATCAAATCGTTCATGTTTGGCCTTGAGATTGGTTTGCCGGAAGGACCCACAAAGAAAAAAACAGCTGACAATACTCCACACCTTTGCTGCCATTGTTGCAGATACTGGTTGCATGTGGAGAAATCTTTGTTTACAATATTTGCATAATTAGCATAAGCGCTTTCAGTGGTTGCTGAAGCTATACACCTTATTCCAAAATGGCCGCCATTTTAATGTTCTTTTGTTTGCTTGCAAATTAGCCCTTGTTGCCTCGTTTAAGAGAAAATATTCTTTTGAATTTCGAGTTTAAGAACGAGGCAACAAGGGCTAATTTGAAGGCAAACAAAAGACCACCAAATGGTGACCATTTTGGAATAAGGTGTGTAGATATATTAACGCTGATTATTTGAAGGGCGTGGCAAGAGTAACTGTCTCGAGAAATTCAGTTGAGCGCAAAAAGAATCCATAAAAAAATAGTCTTTCTTCGACGCGTTTTACACAAAATTGTGCAAAGAATCTAAGAAATTGTTAGATCTTTTGTCTCCCAGAAGTTCTGCAGCTTTTGAAAGCCAACGTCTCCCAGTGTTACAAAGAGCTACAGATGTCAACAATTGCTACGTTTCATACATAGGCTCGTAACTGTTTGCATTGCATGGATTGTATTCGACTGATTTCATTGATGTCTCCTCTACGCAAAGTCGTACGCCAATGGAACAGAATATAAACAATGAAATCAGCAAAGATTCTGAAACGATTTGCTCCCATGGTCCCCTCTTTTGAGGAAGAGAGGGTTGCTGTTGAAACTAATACACCCTGTGTTTCAAAGGTGGAGGCCCGGGGGTGGAGGGTGGCTCTACCGGCGGTAACATTGCATAGAGTGTCGCGAGCAATAATTCAGTGGTGCACACAGCACAGCTCAGACATCGCTGGCACAGTGCTTTCAATGCACCCAGCTGCTTGAACGAATTTACTTCGACTGATCGATGCTTTAATTTATGATTATTCAAAATCAAGAAATAGCGATAGCAAAGAATAAGTCAGTCACTTGTGCGCTTTATATCTTGGGACAAAACATAACACCAAAAGAAACCAGGGGCACTAGATTAAAACTACACTGAGTTCATTTAATACGAAATGTGAAAACATGCAGTTTAATACTCAAAGGATACTACGACAAGAAATCAGTCAGTACGTGCACGCTTGATTGGGACAAAAAAAACACATAAAGCAACAGGGCCCATTTTCTGGAACTTGATCGAGACCCTGTCCACATTACGCAGAGACATCTGAAAACGCAGCTTTATGTCTACTGTTAGGCCTACCGTCCACACTTATCCGTCACGAAAACGGAGCTTTTTGAAAACGATCTTCAAACCGGAGGAATTCGAAAACGACGGCTTTGCGTTTCGAAAACGGAGCTTTTCGAAAACGATGTTGTCACGATAATGATGTGATTTCCCTGACCAAGACTTCCTTAAACACACAAATCCAAAATGACCGGTGACTGTTGCGGTTTAAGATTCCTAAGAAAAACGTTTGATGCGTTTTAAAAGTGAAACTTCCGTTTTCAAATTCCTCAGGCATAGAGTGGACGGACCTGAGTTCATCTAATATGTAATGTCAAGAGACTATGATGTGAGACAATACATCCTCCATACATGGGCCTCTTCCCATGATAATCTTTTTAAATCTAATTTTAGCTCGTAGCAAGCTGCGAGGCTATTTTAGGAAAGACACCTGATTGGTCACATCTTCAAATTTCGATTTAGGATTTCACTCGATCATGCCACGGGAGAAAAATCTTCGCAAGTTTCTTCGCAAGTTTCTTCGCAGTGACATCTGATCCTCCGATCAATGGCCGCGCGGCCATGGGAATGAAAGTAAATGTAGCGCGCGAAGCTTAAAATCGGTTTAAAAAGATTATCATGGGGCACGGGGATGTGTTCTCTCACCTCATAGTCTCTTGGTAATGTGCAAAACATACAGTTCATTACTCGAGAGATACTATGTTTATTGCACTTGTCTGCTGTCAGCTGTTCGCATATGTTCTTCATATGTTAGGTAATTTTTTTATTACCCATTAAAAACAGCACGTAAAATAAGCCCTCTATGATGAGACATTATATACCAACAATTATATATGGACAAAAATATTCTTTACATCCTCATTAAAGTCAATTATGACGTCATTGAATACGAGAGAGGGGTCATAATAAAACCGAGGTTTAACAAACCACGACGGCACCGTGTACGTCGATGAACAAAATGTCAAATGGGCAATACAATCGCTTTGCACGTGCGTTATAAATCTCGGTAAAAAATGAGAATGTTAATCGGTGAACTTACAGCCCAATTCTCCACTGGAAGAATGATGATAAACTATTCGAAATTGAATGCTTTCTATATTTAGCTGGAGCTGGTTCTGACAGACCAAATAAATAGATCTATGAAGAGATGATTGATCATCCCATTCATACATACAACTTAAGCAGTTGTGAAATTAAAGCCTGAAAAAATTCAGGCCTGAATGGGATTCGAACCCATGACCTCTGTGATACCTTAGGTTCGAATCCCGTTCTAACTTGGCTGTGAGGCTTGGGAAAACAAAACAAAGGAAATTAACTATTCATCCCTTAAGGAATAACCTTGATGTGATTTCTTTTGTTTTATTACCTCAAGCCTCAGAGCCAAGTTAGAATTTTTACATCTAAGATATCAAAAATGGCCCCTTTTATACTAACATTTTATGCAATTGCTATGTTTGTCAAAGTCATATGTCCTTGCCACATTTTTCCGCCAGGAAACAACGCAGTTTATAAAGTCCAAACAAGAGAGCTTGAGAAAGGGGCTGACCCACAAATACAAATCCAATCATAAGACCGCTTGAGAAACCCGGGGTTTTCTTGTAATCTATGTATGAGTAAATGTAAGGTTCACCACGAGCATTGGTACCATCCGCTGCCCAAAAGATCACGGTCAACAATATGTAACAGACACCAAGTATCAAAGCGTAAACAACATGGAGAATTCTCACAGGAGTTGCACAGAGCATAAGGTCTGCTACCATGAAAACACAGTTCAGCAAATGGGTAGTCACATCCAGACCGCTTGTCTTCCCACCAAAAATCAGTGTCCAGTACAACAGAGAAATCAAAATGGAGGCATTAGCGGCCATGTTAAAGATGACCCATAAGCCCTTGTGATACCACAACATGCTCACTGGTGGTTCATCAAAGTTGTTGGCACTCAAGCATTCTCCACCTTCTGCATACCTGTCGTGGTCTCCAGTAGTCTTCATTTGCATGCCAGCCACGGTGTTTGTCGCCCCACAATGATGGAGGCAGCTGACCACTGCAGCCCAGATGTAATACAGCGTGACGAAGGTGAAGCCCCAGTTGGTCAAATAGATGAACCATTTCTCGTCACCATTTGCAGGATGGAAACCACTGTATATGATCCAACCCAGGCAATACCCGGCGATAATAAACCGATATATTGTCAATACAATGGCTGGAAACCACTAAAACAACCAAAAAAAGTCAAAAATCAGACTGGTTAAGAAACAAAATCCACCATTTCCACTTTGATGGAACAACACTACTACTCTTTAACAGTTGATCCTACAAAATTAGTAACAATAAAATACCTAACAATTGACAAACAAAGCATGGTTATCTTCTTGACATCAGAGGTAGCCATAGCAACAGTATAACCCTTAAGGTGGCTGGAAACAGTTTCCAGTACTTTCCAAGACTTAGAGTTTGATGGTTCATTACAACCACCCTTTATCGGTTGATGCCAAAATCATGGTATCAGGAAACTGCCCAATCACTGGTGATCAAGTTGCTGTCAATTTTGTGGCTCAATAGGTTACCATAGCAACAGTGTGACCTGCTAGAAACACCCTTAATTTTAGCTTGAAGCGCTTGAAACTCAAAAACTAGTTCGGTGACCCCCATTTTTATTGTCGAATTGTAATCAATTGTAATCTAGCAGGTCATAATGTTGCTATGGTAACCTATTGAGAAAGTTGACAGCAACTTATTCACCATTGATTGGGCAGTTTATTGTGTGATACCATTACTGTGTATCAACCAATGCAGAGTCTTGGAAAGTATTGGAAACTGTTTCCAGTCACCTCAATTCTTATAACTAAAAAACAAGCTTGATCTTTTTATCATCAAATTGTGTTTAGCATGTTAAAAGACAATGTTTTTTTTTTTAATTAAAGCAAAGGGGTTCAGGGCTTCCTTAAATTTTAAGAAATGTTAAGTGCAATACACATATGTAATGCAGTTTTGATTGTTTATAGGGTTTTTGTAACAGTTGGTGAGTTATCCTTTTTGCGTTCCTTTATTACTTAGACTCAATACACTTGGCATTTTTCCACATAATTAACTTTCTAGTTTTCTTTATTACAAGTTTCTAGCAGTCTGACGATAAATTTGAATAAGGAATTTACTTGCAATTTATTGCATTAATCAGCTCCTTGAGATCAAACCTGTTTAGGGAGTCTGATTGGACTCACATCAGACATTAACAATGGTGTGTCATTTTATGTATGTATTTAGCTACTTTTTCTTTTTCTTTTTTTCCGTTTTAGAAGTGGGTATTCAGTAAGGCTGCTACAAATTATGTTGAGAGTCAGGAGATGACAGAATCTGTTCATTATCAACTGAAAATACAGTAATTACTTGAGTGCCGATTTGAGCAATATTGAACATTGCAGGCTGAACCAAGGAACAGCAGTAATAAATCACAGATCACATCAAAATGTGGTGAGAACATCAGTGATACACTTGCCTAATTTGGCCTGTGTGCCGCTTTTGTGGTCTTACCACATTTTAACATCATCTGTGATCTACCCGTATAACTGAACAGGTACACAGCAACATGGTATCTATTTAATACATGTTTAGTGGCAAAAATGTGTAAACCGGTAATGAAATCGACTGGTTTGACAGTCCCAGCTACTCTGTCCTGTTAGAGCTACAATGGTATCATTCATTATAACCCATCCATTAATTTTCGCGTGATTTGATTGGCTACTTTACGTCACGTGGTCTAAATCGCCGGACAATTATCACGCAATAACCCCCACCCGCGTCGATATTTGTCCTCTGATTGTTTCCGTTGAGGAAAAACAGTCAGCACAAGAATTTCAACTTTTATTTTCTTCAGTTAACATGGAAGGAAACCAAACTCGTTTTAATGAGTGTAGCGACGGTGACATTGAAAAGCTGGTGCCACTGGCTTTTTTACCATATTTACGCAAGGTTTAATTGAGAAAGAAAATTAATGGGAGGGTTATAAAATAAATAAACCCCTTTCTGGCTTGCTGGTATGTCAGCTGATAATGTCCTAATTGGCAGAAAGATTGTCCTCAAAATTTCACATTTGCCCTCGAAGCTTCGCTTCTCAGCCAAATGTTTATTTTTCAGACAATCTCTCAGACTTTCTCTGTCCGACCTCGTACATGTAGCTCAGTCGGCAGAGTAATGGTAGATCTAATCCGGAGGTCGTGGGTTTGACTCCCACCGAGGTCAAAAGATTTTTTCTTTACCTCGTGTGCTTCTCTGATTCCCTTTACTAGGGCTAACGCCCAGTGGGTTATTCATGGGTTTAATTAGCACTTAAATTTACACTCCAGAGTAAATTCTCTGTTCCACCATTTGTGTTTATAGTGCTACGCGACACAACATTCATATCTACCCTTACTTTAAATATAGGTATACAGTAACCTTAATGTAACTGGCTTGTACTAGTTGACATTTTGCTTGCAAACAGCAATGAGCTTAACTTAAATGTGCCAAAGTTTGCTTGTCCTCTTTACCTTTTTCTCTCATCAGGCTTCTTGACGTGCACTTCCATAACAGTATTTTAGAACATTTCATCATTTCTACAATGCAAGTTGTTTTATTAAACATTATTTTATGGCTGTGTCTTACAAGGACTGGGAACTACCGGTACTGACAGGACTTTTGACTATTTTCTTCTAAAAATATTTATAATATATTTAATATTTATGGAATTGCCAAAAAGCCTGATGAGAAAAAAAGTAAAGAGGATGAGGAAATGTTTGCAGCTTTAAGTTCACCTCATTCACCATTTGCAAGCAAAATGTCAGCTAGTACAAACCAGTTAATATAAATTTTAACAAATTAAATTTTTCTTGTTTGCCATATAATAAACATGTTACTAACCAAGCTAATAGTCGATCTGTATGAGAAAATCATGACCTTGGTAGGTTTCTGTAAAACGTGGACTGGATGGTGGTGGAAGGTGGATGACAGATGGCAGATGGAAAATTGCAAATGATAAAATGCACGACCAGATAACAAAATACGGATGGAAAATTGCAGATGACAAAATCCGTACGAAAGGAAATAAACTGCAAAGCTATCTTTGGAGGCAGTCTATTTTAAATATTTTAGGCAGGCAGAAGTCGAATATCTGTGCACAGAATTTGATCATCACAGCAAGATAATATCACTGTTTCCTCTGATGGGTCATGCATGGCAGGCCATGGAAATACTTGTGAGATTAACGCTCTTTTTGGTGCGCTAAAAATGCGCTAAAAAGCCAAAAAGAAGTTATCAACAGTTATCAACAGAACGAGTTATGGTATTGTTTGACTCTTGAGATGATTAAAACCTCTATCTTCTTGATAGATTCAGTCCTGAATAATTTTTGGTATCATTTTATTCATGCACGCTGTCTCTGACAGAGCAAGATACCAAAGCTGTATCCGCCGGAATATCTATGTTCAGTTAAGAATTTTTAACATGTACTTTAATATCTGTGGCCAGAGAGACTTCTAAATTAGTGTTGTCAGATTCCCATGCCATGACACGCTTGAGTAAATTGCCATCTTCAGCTGTTACTGGTGGACTATTCAGGCTATGTTGTATGGAAAAAAGAGATGTGTAATAATTTCCATATAATGTCAATCGTAAAAAATTTCTGACTTTTCATAAGTTGAAACACAAAGCAAAAGAAATTTCAGATAATTTTCATTTAATTTTGTTTGTGAAAATTCCTGCATTGTTGAACAGAAGGATGGTGCAGTACTATTCGTAGTACCTTTATATCTGAAATTCAATTTTTTGTAGAATTTAACCCATTGACCCCCGTGACGGCCGTAACTGGCCCTGATGAGCCTTGGCCTTTCTTCCACTTCTGACGTCATCACTTTTGACCAAACTTGGTGTATCTATACTCAACTTCTGCAGGAGGAAAAGATCTTTGCAATGATACCCAGATCAAAGTGATCGGCCTAACGATATACACAAAAATGCTCAAAACGTTGAGTAAAAAACTCAGTGCAAAACTGCCTGCCACTACACGTAGCTACTCCAGGGTAAAAATTGCCCAAAAAATAAATCAAAATCTCAAAATTTTTATTTCTGCGCACGCCCAAGCCAAAATGTTGCAAATCGCGATGCTGGGGGCAAGAAGAACAAGCTGTCATGCTGTAAATGCGTTTTTGACTAGATCAAAGCTAATTTGGCCAATCTCCAGCCTGAAAAACACCAAAAATAATGTCCAGAAAACGCGTTCTTGGCAAAAAGGGCCGGGCATCAAGATGAAACAAGAAAAGGTCTATTGCAAACCACTCATCCACTGTTTTCTTTTTTCACTGCTGGTATACATTTGGAATAACATGTCATAACTAAACTATCTTGTCAGTCGTCTTAACAAAAATCGAAGAGCAATCGAAGGGTTAAATGTTGCCATTTGTTCGGGTTTCCTTTTACATAACATTGTTTTCTTTATTTTCCACAAAAGTCACCAAATTCAAGCTGGTAGTAGTAGCAGTGGGCCAGAACTGCACTACATGGAAAAAGAACTCCTTGCAGAGGTCTAAAAATGTTTGTTCCTTGTGTTCGATTTCTGTTTTTTGCTGAAAAAAGTTCTTTAAAATTTAAAACTCTTTACCTGTTCAATATCTGAAGGTCTTATCCTGTCCATTATTTGACGCTGATAAACAAAATCTTCATTACAAAAGCAAACAGAGGAAAGCTTAACATAGACTCAAGGCTGTTGCCTAACAGGAGCCCGGTAGCCTGGGGCTCCCAAAGAATAGCTCTGGGCGCCTTAATTTTTCACAGCAACACCTTTCACTTCATACATGTACTGTATGTTGGGCTCCTAAGTTCTCAGCGTTTAGCTCTGAGGGCCCCTTTAAAATTTTCTTAGACAGCAGCCTTGTAGACTGCCAGAGATACAGGTGAGGTCAAAGTTCAATCGACCAAACAAAGATAACATCGTTTAAGGAATCAGAACAACATAAGCTCCATTGTCTGTGCCCTTCCACTTGTGCTAGAGTCACCAGCCTTTGAAGATGTGTCATGCAGAGTCTTTTGCATATGCAAACATTCCTTGTACCTTGCAAACTTTTCAACTAGGCCACAGATGGGCGCGATCGTTTACTGGAGTGGCGTTTCATTAATTTGACAATGCCTGTTTTCTGTAGTTGAAATTTGCTTAGGAGTTAAGAGAGCAAAATTCATTTGATCCTGCGATGTAGGGAAAGAAAAATGGAGTCTGATAAAAGGAAGGTCTAGTCTGTTATTATTCAATCAAGACTTTTCCGATTTTTTTTTTTTTAGATCCGTCTGGCGTAAAAATGTTTTGATCTGTTTTGTGATTGAATAAACTGAAAATATTGATCTCCCCTGAAAATATTGATCTCCTCCCGGTCTATGCAATTTTCCACCCGAATTTTATCATCAGAATTTTTCATCCGCATTTTATCATCTGCATCTTGTCATCCTCATTTTATCTTCAGCATTTTTCCATTCGCCATCCGCGATCCGGTCCTCGTTTTACGGAGACACGACCTTGGTCGTGTGTACAGATCTCATTCGGTTTGGTCAAGATTCTACTGCTCGGTTAATAAGAGCGAAGTCTAAACACGCCCGCTGAAACAAACTAGTTTTCTTTTGATTAGTAAGGCTTATTACTAATGACATTTTTTGGTTGAAACCACGAATCTGGAATTTTCATTGGGCGACCCACTTATTAGCGTAACAACACAACTATGTGGCTTTGACGATAAGATTATGCTGGTAAATATTTACTGCTTCTCTTCGTCTCACCTTGAGGCTTTTATATATGACCATCAAAACTGCGACGAGATTAAACTTTAACATTTAGCTCAGCAGAGGAGCAAAAGATCACAGTCAACACAGTTGACACATCTGTACGATGAATGTAAATAAAATCTACTAATATTTATCGCTTTTGTAAGCTTATTATATTTCTATCAATGACTTTAAAACTCACCGGCGATCGAACGAAATCTTTGGCGTCAGAATGCTGCAAGCTGACCTGGGACAAATGAAACTCTTCGCGACACATTGCGGCCAACTTGTTCGCTCGTTCTCCTCGGCTTCGGTGTTTAATAATGATTGACTTTTTTGACAACTACAATGATGACAAACAAATATCATCCTTTTGTTTGTCGCTCAAAAGGACTACTGACGTCACAAACCCTTACTTGAATTTGCCTTTTGATCGCCACGCAGTGAGACTAGACTTCACCAGGCTAGGAACTTCTGGGAAATGTAAAATGTAAAATTGACTCAGTGTTGTCATTCTTTAGGTGAATGAAGCGGCCCTCATACGGGACCTTTTTTCTTATGGTACATATGAATGTTTTTTCTTATGGTTTTCCAAGGAAATTGCACGCGGGGCCGTACGGGTCATATGATAAACAAATAAATTGCAAATTAGCTTGCGAAAATAACAGGGTTTAAATACGTTTCATCTGCTTCGAAAGTTACAAAAGTGAAACGAGAAAACGTAAGATAAATTTACAAATAACGGTAAAACGATGTCGTCTACAACTTGACTTATCTGAAACCTTAAGTCTAAATTTACAATTAATTAGCGAGTAAAGTTTCAAACCGCTTTCACAGCGTAAAAATAATTACCTTGGTGCTGCCTTGATCACCAGAACAGTGATAAACTTGGAGAAACTTCTTGCTAACGAAAAACTAATCTTTTTAACGTTGGGTGTCGCAGCGCTTACGCTTGAGTTTTCGCGACACCAAAGAACTCACTAGAAAGATCTAGAAACAAAGGTAGCGTACACGCGAAATAAATAAATACGCATGAAAAGGCCTTAAATAACTGAATACACGTTTAAACGAACTTCCAACAACTAAAAATAGTACTCTTAAAGATGCAAGGTGTAGTGATTGAACATTAAACAGCTTAGCCACTTTTCGCCCCGGACCACGTGACCCTAAAGGAATGACCGCAGCAACCACAGGTGGCCCAAGCTCGATATAATATATAGATTTAGGCCAGCCTAAAAGCGTAGCTCCTGGGCCGGGTTGTTCAGAGCCCGATCAAACTAGCCGAGGATAAAGTAGAATTTTGATTTGAGTTTTGTAACTTTGCGGTGAGATTTTCTGTATATTGTTTTTGTGTTTTGAATTTTAATCAAAGCAAAATACGCAAAACAAAAGCAGTGAAAAAACTTTGTACAAAAGAAAAGGTTATAATTCGGTTAAATTTTAATCCTGGGTTAGCGTTAACCGGCTTCCTACCAACCCTACGCTGTTTACAGCAAGTTAATCCTGACATGAGCCCGCGATCTAATCGAAAAAAGCAGCACTTGGGCAGCGGTCAACTTTAAAAAAACACGTGACCTCGATGAGCCCTGAACTTGAGCCCGCGATATGGTCACGTGATACTGGTCAGCGGATTCCTTGTTTTGACAGGTGTCAATTGACTGCAACATGGATGTCCAAAGGACGCTTTAAGGTAATTCCTCTAAAATAAAAGCGACAATAGATTTTCGTTCAAACTTTGTCCACTGAATATTTATCATATGAGAACTTAAATTTTGAAATAAAAAAGAGGGGTGCCCATGCTCATTAAGGAGCACCGAGGCATTGAAAATGCCCCATTTTAGGATTATTTAGTGCTTATTAGAAGAACGCATTCCTAGTAATAATTGTAAATGTTTGTGACTGAGACTTTTGAGATCATGCATTAAACTACAGTCAATACATTGTGTCGGACAAAAATAAACATTTTAGGTTTGAATTAGACAGAAAGCTGAATCCTTGATTAAAATTTGAATCAAATTTCTTGACATGGTTACTAAACGGCAAATCATGAAAAGACCACAGTTTATCCGCATTTTCCTTATTTATTCAATTTTCAGCAATAGAAATCTGACGAGTCTTTTCTCACGCAAAGCTTATGATAAGTTGATTACAATGACTAGAAAAAAAGGTGGAGTGCCCATGCTCGTTGGCGAGCTATAGCCATTTTTCAACTGATAGAGCTCAATATCAAGACAAATCCTCCATGTTTTCAATGTGCGCGTGCACGAGCGCTTGCTAATGACGCCATAAATTATGCGCAGTAAGGATGCGCAATGCAAAACAGGGGAATGACCTTAAGGAGGCTCGAAAGGGTTTTTAGGTGCACGCGCGCGCGCAATCTACACACGCCATAACTAAGATGCACGCGTCAGCTGAATCAGTATTAAAATCAGTACACCGGAAGTTAATGATGCGTAAAATCGCGCGAACCGGAAATAAAACCTGCGAAAAACATTTGTATTTAGCTCGAAAGTTTGCTCGGTGACCTATCTTGATTTTTTGCATGCACGCTTCATTCACGATGGCACTTCAAATACAAAAGTTTCAGGGAAATTTATCTAGTAGAATTTTCTGCAAGCCATAAAGCGCGTTTTTTAAAGATATATTAAATTCCACTAGATAAATTTTTTTCATACTGCCTGAAAAGGTAAATAATTTAGGGAGCTTTTCAACAAAGAAATAAAAAAGGTAGGTCACCGAATTAGTTTTATAGATATTTTACAAAAACTGACATTTAGAGGGCCTTTTTGTGGACCTGGGGTGTTGCCATGGTAACTGATATGACGTCATAAGCACCTTTATAATATAGTACAACTATAGAGGTCCAAGGAGACATATAGTTTGCCTATACCATTAAATATCCTTCTTTGTAATCTTTAATCGTTTAGCAAACACTACATCAACAAAAATACCCTTTCGAGCCTCCTTAAACCAAGGGTACATGTGCTCTGTCAACCTACAAGGAAAGCCCGCGAAAACTGAAGCCTCGTTTTGGTTTACGTGTCAATTGTGGCCGCCATGTTGCGCGACTCCACCACCGTCGTCGTCGTCGTCGTGCGTACGCGCCCACGAGCAATACCGCTAGCCATGATACACATGAGAAAATCAGTTCATGGGTTCCCTTCAGTTCCCTTCCCTTCGTGTGTTCACGGGGTCATTTTACCTTGGTCCACCGTGTGAGTGAGAAATTTTACCTTTAGGCCGGGTCGCTAAGCCATTTTTCAAACTGCCGTGCACGAGACATCCGAATAAAGCCGTTTTCGATGGAGCTCAACGGACAAGATTGTGGAGATCGCGGAGAAATAATTTCCTTCCTGTGCCGACGGTCCTCGAAGGATAGGCACGAATGTGTTTGGCGACTATCTCCCGAGGGCCACGTGGAGTTTTGAGGCGATCGGAGCCTTTGGAAGGAATTTATGGCCGTTCTCCTTCAGTTGATCCGGTCGCCGTTCGAGCTCGAGTCTCCTACCTTGTATATATTATATATAGAGAAGAAACCGTTGGAACCTAAACTACGCTAAACCGCTCTAAATCAGTTAAAAAATCACACAGCACACAAAGAAAGCGGAGCTGGAATTCAGGTAAGCGGTTTTTATTGTAATTCAACGGTAATTTTTCGTTTTTTTTCGGGTTTACTTCTTTCCCCATACAAATCTTTATAAATATGCAAATCGCTCGAATCACGTAACAATGCAAAGGTCCACATAGAGCTACTCATATATCGAGCTTGGGCCACCTGTGCAGCAACTAGGCAAGAAACGACCAAAATTTGGTGAAGCCGTCGGTGAAGCCTCGGCCCCATTCTCCACGAGGAGAGAAGGGATCGATGATGATGTCGGTCAAGCCAATTTCGAGACGAGTAGCACTGGGGACGAGAATGGTCAAGTCCACACGTCTCTAGCCTACTGCGCAGAAGCTCTTTGGGCTCATTGCGCAATTTTCCTTCCCCACGTGGGGAAGGAACGTCAGATAATTAGCTTAACTACTGTCACTGAACGTCTGTTTTAAAACCGGGAATCAAGTATTAGCATGTAAATCCGCCGGACCCCTGGTGTGACAAAATCTCTTGTTGCGTGGGAATATGACGTCATGATCAGTGCTTGATTGCTGTATAGGTAGGGTAGGGGGAATTTGCCTTGAAGTCCTGGTCGAGTAATAAGTCATCAGCCGATAAAATCGTTTCGTTAATACAACAATAAGGTAAATTAAATAAAAAGTTTAGCTTGTGAGCACTTAATAATTTTTATGTTTTATGGCATATATAAACAACATTTGGGACATTATGAAATTCCTAAGTGGGTGTTCGTGAGTGAATTTGTTGCTTTCCATTACTCAGTTTCTGCCATCCATGCCCGTGGTTCTCGGGTAGGGGGCATTTGATCACCTCATTACTACCCTAGGGTGGGGCATTTGGTCAAACGAAATGGAATTTAACCAAACGGAAATTCAAAATGTCAAATGCCCAATGCCGGGGAGTTCAATTGCCTGGGTCTGAATGTTAAGTTTCGAATTGACTGGTGCATTATGTAATAATAATTTTGTTTCCCCCAATCGTAATTAGCTGTAACATTTAGCACCTACATCGTCATCATCGTCGTTGTCATCATCATCATCATCACCATCATCGTCATTTATCCGATCCGAGGTCGCTCGCTCAAACTGCCCCCTCTTCTTTTCGTGTCGTCTAGCCGTCTAGGTGTTGGTATCGAGGTGAATCGGTTTTAATATATCGATAGAAGCCTACTGTCGCCTACCGTTAATTAATTAAGCCCATGATTTATTGTGACTACCTTACAAACTACCCATATATGGTTCCTTTGTTTGTGATTCTAGTTCAAAAAGATATTTTTTCGGTGAAAATAATCAAGCCGAAGGGCTGAGGAAAAAATACCTCGGGTTCTGCTTTTTTCACCCGGCCGCTACCATTAACTCAACCTCCTCCTGCCACCTTGTGAAGAAACCTTACTGTAAAGAAGACTTTATATTTCCATAAAAAACTATCATCTTTATCTACCATACTCTTCATCTTCTGCTCCTCAAGCTGTGTAAATAAACTCGCAATTTAAACAATCCGAAATTGAACAATTGACATACTGGAAGACCTACCAGTCCATACACGATAATTAAAACAGCAGCGTCAGAAGGTCGAGAATCAAAGTCAGTAATTGGATAAATGAAGTGATCACCACTGGTATTAGTGCCTCCACTCAGCCAATACAACACCATAAAGATCACATATAGAACCCCATACAGCTCTGCATACACTACATGCAAAAGCCGCACAGGAACGGCACTTAAACAGGTTTCTGTTAGCATGAAAACCGAGTTCAACAAGTGGAAAGCTACATCGGCCTCTCTGATCTCGAAGCCGTTATACAAAAAGCTCCAATAAATTATTGTCACCATAAGAGAATTATTAGAAGCAACTATGTAGAAAAACCATGCAACTTTGTGGCACAAAGTTTGAGAATAGTTTGCATGGTAAACACGTGTCGAGGAATCAGCATTTTCGCGCACATTTTGAGCTCGCTCTAAAGCAGCGATTTGATCAGTGTTCTCACAGGCGTCATAATACTGTTCTTCTAGTAAGCCCTCGAGGGATCCCGCGGTTGGTTCTCTGTGTGCGATGTGCGTCACTGGTGATGCTCCCTCCTCTGGAGTGCCTTCTCGGCCTTGCTCAAGACCCGTTCCGTTGTCATGGCAATGTACCAAGTACACGATAGATATCACAGAGCTGCAAACAAAGTAAGTTGTCACGCACAGGAAAGTCCAGACTGTCAGATAAATTAGCGATTTCCAAGTGTCATCAGAGATGATGCTGTAAATTATCCAGATGCCACAGTAAAGGGTAAACAACAATCGGTATCCTATTACGAATGACAGAGGAAGCCACTGTGGAAATAAGAAAAATTGGAGTTAAACACTGGGACGAGTATTTGCAGACTGAGCCGGCAACATATCCTCCTCTTTGAATTAACGATTATCGTTAATTGGAAAGTTTCCAGAAAATCAGACTGCTTTACAGTGAATCGCGCTTTTGCATGGCAGGGTGACCACTGAACAGTCCCTACAATAAACGTTTCGCATCTTTTGCACTCGTTCCAGGCCATTCGCCTTTCAGGACTATGCAGAATATCGCACCTTGATGTAATTAGCGTGTTCTTCGGAGAAACGTCAAGCAGAACTGGAACATATTCTCGAAGAATGGAAATTTCTCCCATTCCCGTTTTTTTTTGTATAAATGGAAAATGCCCCTTGTTCCCTGAGTCTCTCCTCTCCCTTCCCCTCGCGTGTAGGAGGGTCTCATGTCAGTCTCCTGAAAGACATGAGACCCTCATGAGAATGAGCGAAAATTTTGTTCCAAGAATGTAGCCATTTCAATTATCCCGGCGTAGTAAATCGAACCCAATCGAACTTAATTTCAATCGAACTCAATCGAACTCAATCGGTGGATTGAGTTCGATTGAGTTCGACAATCGAATGAAATCGAACTCACCGAAAAGTAAAAAAATCAATCGAACCCAATCGAACGTTCGATTTTCGAACTCTTGATTTATGTAAAACATACGTTGAAAATCCATTACCAGATCTTAGAAGCTCGAGTTACTTCAGCCCTGAGTGTAGCGCACGTGTTTTTCGTAAACGAAGAAATTCCGCAGAAATGGCTTCAGATGCGTTGTGGATCGTAAGCTTCAAATGTATAGTCAAAGGCTACCAGGAATGCCGCTTTGACGTCAAGGATGGCGAAGTTTTCAGGATTTTAAAGAAAATAGGAGAGAAAGGCCGTGCTTTCCGAATTGTAAACGAGCGCGGACAATTAGGTCACCTTCAACGTGAACTTGTTGCTTCCCTGTGGCCTGTAAATGCTTCGATAACTTGGTAAGTGAAGATGTTTGTAAGGGATTCGCGAATATATCAATTTGCCAGTAGCTAATATTGTGCAACCCTCATGAAAAACAGGGGAAGCAAAACTTATGCATACTTTTCACCTTTAGTAGGGTCTGTGGGCCACGGTAATTTCGAAATACGCCCGCTGGAATAATGATAGCTTTGTTTTGTTCTGTTCTGTTCTCTTAATTGCCGTGGACAGTTTATAAATGGGGTTTGTGTTATTGAATAAATAGTAAAAAAAGCGCGAGAAAAACTTGCTTTGACGGGCTTGCTTAGGGCTTTCTTTGTATAGATTCACCGTCAGAGGCAATCGAACGAAATCCATTTAATTGTGTTCGATTGAGTTCGATTTGTTCAATTGAATTCGATTTGTTTGGAAATCGAACTCACTGAATGTGTGGTGTTCGATTTCGTTCGATTGCCGACCTTAATCGAACTCAATCCACGGATTGAGTTCGATTGAGTTCGATTGAGTTCGATTTTCGAACGTTCGATTTACTACGCCGGGAATTATGTGTCTCCAAAGCCACTTTCTTATCGCCTCAAGGCTCCAGCGGCTGAGAGGAATAGGCGCAGTCGAAAATTCCCTTATTCCGAGATCGGGATGTCGGTAACGTCACTTCATGTAGCTTCTTATTCCCGCTGAAAATTTGCTGAGTATATATCGCGTTTCGAAAGCTGTCAGATTATTTCAAGAGGGAAACGGGTTGAAAGCAGCCTAACTGCTTGCTTGATTTGTTATTATCCCTCACCCGCAGTAACCTGTCTTCAGCCACACCACATCATTGAATGGTCAAATGTTTATCGATGTTTCGCTTCATGCCATTAGGCTTGAACAAATGATGCTCATAAACTAGCCAAATATTCCTTCCGGCGCTCCTCAGGAAAATTACTTATTATGCTCATAATTATCCTGCATGTATTATAATTGCATAACTATATAATTTCAATCACCAAGAGTAAGAGAGGCGTCAGTGAATGAAAAGAACAAAATTTCACAATAGGTCACAGTGACAAATTTCAGAAGGAGGCGTGAAACTAAAAATAAAACAGCCTTCCCCAATATTGAATTGGCATCCATATAGTTTGACAAAGCACGGTTATTCTTGCTTTGTGTGTGCATTGTTTTTTTTTTATCGTTACCCATGCGAAATCCTGATTGTGCTCAAACTGACGCGTCTGCGCGACGTGAAAGGATTGCGTGACTCACTGGTTTGCCTCGGCCATGCGTGACACCGGCAAACCACACGAAAACTAATGTACTGCACCCTTTTAAAAGTTCAGGGCCACAATTCAATCGTTGCCGTATAAAAAATCCGGCATCATTATCTTTTCCTTCAATAATTGCATATATAACTCTACATGACAACTCGTTCATTATTAGTAAAGAAATATTAAATTCGCCTGAAAATACACAATGATTTCGTCACGAAAGGTAGACATGATCACTTAACGAAAGCTCAAAAGAGAATCTCATGAAAATAGCGAAACAGCAAATCCGTGTTTGCTTTGAAGTTCCCAAATTGAATTTAACAGGTTCAAATTTTGCGGTAACTTGACATGAAGTTACCACGCGGAAGCGGGGCCATGATTTTGATTTACGGCCGAACAGATTTTGTTAGAGTTTCTCTGGAAGTTTCTTGATTCCCATCAAAGGGACGACTCATAACAAATTACTCACCGGCGATACAGCAAAATCTTTACCATTTGGATACGTAAGTTTGAAATTACGGAGACGAAATTCATCCAAGCACATTTCAGCTTCCATGCACCATCATGTTATTATTCTGTTATGCTAATTATTTCAAGATTTTACGCAAGAGTCACGAGTTGAAGTCACGAGTGCTCAAGTGTCCGTTGCTAAGGGATTATTCCGAGTCACAAATCTAAGTCCTCAAGTGACAGCTTCATAATTTCTCTACTCATTGATGGTATTTTAGTAAGATCTAATAAGATTTCGGCTTCCAGTTTAATATGGCGACACCTGGGTAACGGCTTGATTGCCGTTACCGAGGTGCCGCCATCTTGAAGAAGAGGGATTGGGTACCATAATACTCACACTCACGAGTAAATAACAAGGCATACTGATCACACGGTAACACATGACAAAGAATAAAATTCAACAAAGAATCACAAGGTATGTATATTCCACGCATGCGAGGTCATTTAATGATTTCTTGATAGGTAGACCAAAATTTGCGAATGGAAAATTTGCATTCCATTTGCTAGTTTTTATTACTTCCAGGCTCGCTCTATAATACTATACCTCGCTCTATAATCGCTCTCCAGGTGCGGGGTATGCGTTTGTGTAGAGGAACCAACATCCTTCGCAAAGAACTGGAAATGAAGGTAATTTTAGAGCTGGGAACCGTGCAGCCTGACAGCCTTAACATTAATTTCAAATACTTTTGAACTGTTCGCTAGCTTCCATTTAACGCACTTTACAAATATTGCGTATTTCAACGGTTGTTTTCCGCACTGAAAAAGGGTTATACACACGAAATGTCTGTGTTATTTGACAATTTTGACACTTATTACTTGCAACATCAACTGGCTCTATAATTTCCTATCTTCGGAGAAAAAGTCGTGAAAATGGAACGAGCGCATCCTCGTGTAAATTTCTATTCGGGATTTGACGCGTTCCCATTCACTACTACAACTGTCGACCAACGGGAAACAACCCTAGTCTCTTGATACAAATGACTTCTGCAAATACTGAATTAAAACGAACGTTTTCATCTACAATGATCCGAACTCCTGCTCATAGAATTGAGCCATGCTATTCCTGTTTTAAAGAGACCAAGTTCTTGCCTACTAAGTGACCTAGAATCTATTTTGTAATGTTTATGCATTGAAAGTTTTAATAGATTGTACAAATTGAAAACGCGGCAGGACCTCTTCCTCCCAGAGGCCATAGTTCTTTGACCGGTTTTGTCACCATTGACCAAAAACACGCGAAGTATGGGTGCGAGGGTGGTGACGATTAAAGCCAAAGGCGGTTCTTTGTCCTAGATGGCCGGTAACGTCGTACAGCGACAAAACTGCTTCAACCACAAGCGCAGTCGATACAATCCAAAAAGAAGCAGCTGCGACAACACATTACCGGCACAAAGAAATAAGCAGATAATTACTGCAGCTCTTATTGGATGACCACCGTAATCAAGAGCGGAGTAGATATAGGGATGGTTTTGTGAATCTGTCCCTCCACAAGCCCAGTAAATCAACGAGAATATCATATAAATGGAAATGAATATGATTGGGTAAATAATGTGCAACAGTTTGACCCGGATACAGCTAAGCATGGTATCGAGGACAATTACTACCGAGTTTAAAGCATGCGCATTGAAGGTTACGCTGTCATAGGGACGACCAGGCACGTGGACTTCGGTCCAGTACATCACGGTCACTGGAAAGGCGATATTGGCGGCAATGTCGTAGATTACCCACGAGGCTTTGCAAGCTAATGGAAGACGGGAGTTGATCATGACATTGTGAGAAATTCGCACGTTATCTTC